>OX439483.1:17251083-17896781 GCA_949320155.1 Melangyna quadrimaculata | reverse complement strand
CAATTTTATACTGCACCGAATTTTGTAAGTAACACTGGAACTTTTTTTGATTGTTATCGTCATTTAATCTTTTTTTCTGTGCGCAAAACAAACTTTGCAGTCGGATAAAAGCACGTTTTTTTATTTCATCTTCATATAGCTATGAACGGGTTCGACTGTGTACTGTTTTCTTCCTTTCGACTTCGTCAATTGTACTAGCTACAAGTGAACCTACAGCTATTGGTGTTCAGCCAGTTAATTCTTCCCATAAGAATAGTTTTTAGCGCAATAGCTCACTCACAATATTAATCAATGAATTAAGTGTGAAAGGCGTTTAACAAATGGAGCATTCATTAGATCTTAACAAAACGATGAAATCAGAATTTTAAAAATAGAATATCATATAAATAGAGAAAAATACTAAGAACAATCATCATTCACTTAAATCAATTCAAATACTGCGAATTATCTAAAACAGAAGAATGGTTGGTCGAATTTATTATTTTTTAAAATAAAATTAATTGATGGGAAGGTCCCTAAAAATAAATCTTCATTAATCTATTTATTTTTCCAGAAATACCTTATGGTCCTCTTCGCTGTTATTGCTACAGCTGCATCAGCTGCAGTTTCAACTGAATACCTTCCTCCAGTTCAGGTGTTATTCCTTCAAACGAATACTTGCCCCCAGTAGCTGCTCCAGTTGCTATTGCTTCTGAGGAACCCACCATTCTAGCTGATGATGGTTACCGTTACAAGACCGTCAAGCGTTTCCGTTTGAGGCATCGTCGTGATGTCAACGAGCTCCCGTCCAACGAATACTTGCCTCCAGTTCAAGCAGCTCAACTTGCTCTTCCAGAACCCCAGCCCGAGATCCAAACCGTCTTGGCTGATGATGGATACCGTTACAAGACCGTCAAGCGTTTCCGTTTGAGGCATCGTCGTGATGGCAACAAGCTCCCATCCAACGAATACTTGCCTCCAGTTGAAGCAGCTAAACTTGCTCTTCCAGAACCCCAGCCAGAGATCCAAACCGTTTTGGCTGATGATGGTTACCGTTACAAGACCGTCAAGCGTTTCCGTTTGAGACGTCATTAGAAAAAGTGACTTTGTGATATTTTTAAATCGAGTTTACAATGAATAAAAAAATAGGTATAAACAATTTTTCTGTATTTTTTGTTTTTAAATTGGAGTCATTTTAATTTTATTTAGGGAAAACTAACTCGCATTAAACCAGCTTGTTTAGTTCTAATATTGGCTTGAGTACGTCTCCAATCAAATGTTATTTTTGGTGATATATAAGTTTCGTCCCATTTTGTGCCTACTTTTTCTTCCCTAATCTTCTTCGTTGACTTTCTTAACCGCTTGCAATATTTCATCAAGGTTTGCAGCTTTGTTGAAAGGAAGATGGTCATTTGTTCATTTTATTACTAGAAATCCAAGTTTACATCCTGGGAACTTCAATTAATCCTGCATTTTTTGAGCAATTTTTTTAAACAGCCCATCTCGAAAAATTCAAGTTTCTGTCAAGGCCCTAGTTAGTTTTTAGTAGGGAAAATCTAGACGGGGAAATCTTGTCAGATACATGACAAGCTCTTGCTGGATTTCAGTACCAACAATTTGGACGAGGAAGCTTTTCAAACACTCCTGAGGCCCTCCCTAGTAAAAAATTGTTGGACATGTTTTGATACCCCATCAGGAATGTCTATTGTGGATACCAAAAACAAACATTTTATAACCTTTGTCTTTTTTTCATATCACACTTTTTATTGTGAGTGTAAGAGTGTAAGACATCCAAAACAGAACAGAACAGCACAGATTTATGAGAAACGTCAGACAAATTAGAACAGAAACCCTGTTCTTAGTGGTTTTACCTAAAAAGCAAGTACACAAAATCCTATTCTTTTTTGTATGTAAAGGGTTTTCCTAAGAGGTGTTATTTTGAATAGCCCGTTATTTCGGTAGTTGGCACTTTTTAAGCTGTAATTTTTGTCATTTGACAAGAAGAAACTACGCCATTAATAAAAATCCATGAAATCCGCGTTTTCCAAAATGGCGGATTTCCCCAGGGGGATGGCATCCCGAAAAACTGGGCATAAGCTTTCCTAATAGCTCTCTTTCAGGTATAAAAAGCCGTCAGCCGTCCTATATTTCGTTCCATAAAACGATTGTTTTTTTGTTAATTTTCCTGTACTATTTATATAGTAAAAATTTTATTTCACAAAATTTTTTTAAGCTGCAAAATTAATATTCCAAAAAAAATAATTTTTCAGAAAAACACCCTTGAAAAACTTTGAAGAAGAAGAAAGTTAAAAAAAAAAATTATAATTTGACCTAACAAGTGCTGCCGTTGTTCTTAAATAATTAAATTAATATTTGTTAAGTCTTTTTTTTTTACAAATTCCTGCTTAAACGGAAGGAAACCCCTGCACCCTCTTTTTTTCTTATCCAATCCAATAAAAAGATAGAATTTTTTTTGTTATAAATGTTTGTCTGTAAAAAATGAAGCCGATCAAGATCTCAAGGCCGTTCAAAATATCAAGACTGTTCAAGATTTCAAGACCGTTCAAGATCTCAAGACCGTTCAAGATCTCAAGACCGTTCAGGATCTCAAGGCCGTTCAAGATCTAGAGGCCGCTCAGGATCTCAAGGCAGATCAAGATCTCAAGGGATCTTGAACGGTCTTGAGATCTTGAACGGTCGTGAGATCTTGAACAGTCTTCAGATCCTGAGCGGTCTTGAGATCTCGAACAGTCTTGATATCTTGAACGGCCTTGAGATCCTGAACGGCTTTGAGATCTTGAATGGTGTTGATATTTTGAATGGTGTTGATATTTTGAACGACCTTGAGATCTTGGTCGGCCTTGAGATCCTGAGCGGCCTTGAGATCTTCAACGGTCTTGAGATCTTTAACAGTCTTGCTATTTTGAACGGCCTTGGGATCTGAACGGCCTTGAGATCCTGAACGGCCTTGAGATCTTGAACGGTCTTTAGATCTTGAATGGTGTTGATATTTTGAACGGCCTTGATATTTTGAACGGCAAATCGGCCTTGAGATCCTGAGCGGCCTTGAGATCTCGAACAGTCGTGAGATCTTGAACGGTCTTCAGATCCTGAACGGTCTTGAGATCTCGAACAGTCTTGCTATCTTGAACGGCCTTGAGATCCTGAACGGCCTTGAGATCTTGAATGGTGTTGATATTTTGAACGGCCTTGAGATCTTGATCGGCCTTGAGATCCTGAGCGGCCTTGAGATTTTGAACGGCCTTGAGCTCCTGAACGTTCTTGAGATCTTGAAAAGTATTGATATTTTGAACGGCCTTGAGATCTTGATCGGCCTTGAGATCCTGAGCGGCCTTGAGATCTTGAACGGCCTTGAGATCCTGAACGGTCTTGAGATCTTGAACGGTCTTGAGATCTTGCACGGTCTTGAGATCTTGAAAAGTCTTGATATTTTGAACGGCCTTGAGATCTTGAACGGCCTTGAGATCCTGAACGTTCTTGAGATCCTAAACGGTGTGCGTGCACGCAAACGTATGCGTGCACGCAAAGGTATGCGTGCACGCAAAGGTATGCCTGGACGCAAAGGTATGCGTGCACGCAAAGGTATGCGTGCACGCAAAGTTATGCGTGCACGCAAAGGTATTGGTGCACGCAAACGTTTGCCTGCACGCAAAGGTATGCGTGCACGCAAACGTATGCGTGCACGCAAACGTATGCGTGCACGCAAACGTATGCGTGCACGCAAGCGTATGCGTGCACGCAAAGGTATGCGTGCACGCAAAGGTATGCGTCCACGCAAAGGTATGCGTACACGCAAACGTATGCGTGCACGCAAACGTATGCGTGCACGCAAAGGTATGCGTGCACGCAAAGGTATGCGTGCATGCAAACGTGTGCGTGCACGCAAAGGTATGCGTGCACGCAAAGGTATGCGTGCACGCAAAGGTATGCGTGCACGCAAAGGTATGCGTGCACGCAAACGTATGCGTGCACGCAAAGGTATGCGTGCACGCAAACGTATGCGTGCACGCAAAGGTATGCGTGCACGCAAACGTGTGCGTGCACGCAAACGTATGCGTGCACGCAAACGTATGCGTGCACGCAAACGTATGCGTGCACGCAAACGTATGCGTGCACGCAAACGTATGCGTGCACGCAAAGGTATGCGTGCACGCAAAGGTATGCGTGCACGCAAACGTGTGCGTGCACGCAAACGTATGCGTGCACGCAAACGTATGCGTGCACGCAAAGGTATGCGTGCACGCAAACGTATGCGTGCACGCAAACGTGTGCGTGCACGCAAAGGTATGCGTGCACGCAAAGGTATGCGTGCACGCAAACGTGTGCGTGCACGCAAACGTATGCATGCACGCAAACGTATGCGTGCACGCAAAGGTATGCGTGCACGCAAACGTATGCGTGCACGCAAACGTGTGCGTGCACGCAAAGGTATGCGTGCAAGCAAACGTGTGCGTGCACGCAAAGGTATGCGTGAACGCAAAGGTATGCGTGCACGCAAAGGTATGCGTGCATGCAAAGGCATGCGTGCACGCAAAGGTATGCGTGCACGCAAAGGTATGCGTGCACGCAAACGTATGCGTAAACGCAAAGGTATGCGTGCACGCAAAGGTATGCGTGCACGCAAACGTGTGCGTGCACGGCCTTGGTATTTTGAACGGCAAATCGGCCTTGAGATCCTGAGCGGCCTTGAGATCTCGAACAGTCGTGAGATCTTGAACGGTCTTCAGATCCTGAACGGTCTTGAGATCTCGAACAGTCTTGCTATCTTGAACGGCCTTGAGATCCTGAACGGCCTTGAGATCTTGAATGGTGTTGATATTTTGAACGGCCTTAAGATCTTGATCGGCCTTGAGATCCTGAGCGGCCTTGAGATTTTGAACGGCCTTGAGCTCCTGAACGTTCTTGAGATCTTGAAAAGTATTTATATTTTGAACGGCCTTGAGATCTTGATCGGCCTTGAGATCCTGATCGGCCTTGAGATCTTGAACGGCCTTGAGATCCTGAACGGTCTTGAGATCTTGAACGGTCTTGAGATCTTGCACGGTCTTGAGATCTTGAAAAGTCTTGATATTTTGAACGGCCTTGAGATCTTGAACGGCCTTGAGATCCTGAACGTTCTTGAGATCCTAAACGGTGTGCGTGCACGCAAACGTATGCGTGCACGCAAAGGTATGAGTGCACGCAAAGGTATGCCTGGACGCAAAGGTATGCGTGCACGCAAAGGTATGCGTGCACGCAAAGGTATGCGTGCACGCAAAGTTATGCGTGCACGCAAAGGTATTGGTGCACGGAAACGTGTGCGTGCACGCAAAGGTATGCGTGCACGCAAACGTATCCGTGCACGCAAACGTATGCGTGCACGCAAACGTATGCGTGCACGCAAACGTATGCGTGCACGCAAACGTGTGCGTGCACGCAAAGGTATGCGTGCACGCAAACGTATGCGTGCACGCAAAGGTATGCGTGCACGCAAAGGTATGCGTCCACGCAAAGGTATGCGTGCACGCAAGCGTATGCGTGCACGCAAAGGTATGCGTACACGCAAACGTATGCGTGCACGCAAACGTATGCGTGCACGCAAAGGTATGCGTGCACGCAAAGGTATGCGTGCATGCAAACGTGTGCGTGCACGCAAACGTATGCGTGCACGCAAAGGTATGCGTGCATGCAAAGGTATGCGTGCACGCAAAGGTATGCGTGCACGCAAAGGTATGCGTGCACGCAAAGGTATGCGTGCACGCAAACGTATGCGTGCACGCATACGTTTTTCGTGCACGCAAACGTATGCGTGTACGCATACCTTTGCGTGCACGACTACGTTTGCGTGCACGCATACCTTTGCGTGCACGCACACGTTTGCTTGCACGCATACGTTTGCGTGCACGCATACCTTTGCGTGCACGCATACGTTTGCGTGCACGCATACCTTTGCGTGAACGCATACGTTTGCGTGCACGCATACCTTTGCGTGCACGCACACGTTTGCGTGCACGCATACGTTTGCGTGCACGCATACCTTTGCGTGCACGCATACGTTTGCGTGCACGCATACCTTTGCGTGCACGCACACGTTTGCGTGCACGCATACCCTTGCGTGCACGCATACGTTTGCGTGCACCAATACCTTTGCGTGCACGCATACCTTTGCGTGCACGCATACCTTTGCGTGCACGCATACGTTTGCGTGCACGCACACGTTTGCGTGCACGCATACGTTTGCGTGCACGCATACGTTTGAGTGCTCGCATACGTTTGCGTGCACGCATACCTTTGCGTGCACGCATACCTTTGCGTGCACGCATACCTTTGCGTGCACGCATACGTTTGCGTGCACGCATACCTTTGCGTGCACGCATACGTTTTTCGTGCACGCAAACGTATGCGTGTACGCATACCTTTGCGTGCACGACTACGTTTGCGTGCACGCATACCTTTGCGTGCACGCACACGTTTGCGTGCACGCATACGTTTGCGTGCACGCATACCTTTGCGTGCACGCATACGTTTGCGTGCACGCATACGTTTGCGTGCACGCATACCTTTGCGTGCACGCATACCTTTGCGTGCACGCATACGTTTGCGTGCACGCACACGTTTGCGTGCACGCATACCTTTGCGTGCACGCATACCTTTGCGTGCACGCATACCTTTGCGTGCACGCATACGTTTGCGTGCACGCATACCTTTGCGTACACGCATACGTTTGCGTGCACGCACACGTTTGCGTGCACGCATACGTTTGCGTGCACGCATACCTTTGCGTGGACGCATACCTTTGCGTGCACGCATACCTTTGCGTGCACGCATACGTTTGCGTGCACGCATACCTTTGCGTGCACGCATACGTTTTTCGTGCACGCAAACGTATGCGTGTACGCATACCTTTGCGTGCACGACTACGTTTGCCTGCACGCATACCTTTGCGTGCACGCACACGTTTGCTTGCACGCATACGTTTGCGTGCACGCATACCTTTGCGTGCACGCACACGTTTGCGTGCACGCATACGTTTGCGTGCACGCATACCTTTGCGTGCACGCATACGTTTGCGTGCACGCATACGTTTGCGTGCACGCATACGTTTGCGTGCACGCATACCTTTGCGTGCACGCACACGTTTGCGTGCACGCATACGTTTGCGTGCACGCATACCTTTGCGTGCACGCATACCTTTGCGTGCACGCATACCTTTGCGTGCACGCATACGTTTGCGTGCACGCATACCTTTGCGTGCACGCATACCTTTGCGTGCACGCATACCTTTGCGTGCACGCATACGTTTGCGTGCACGCATACCTTTGCGTGCACGCATACCTTTGCGTGCACGCATACCTTTGCGTGCACGCATACCTTTGCATGCACGCATACCTTTGCGTGCACGCATACGTTTGCGTGCACGCACACGTTTGCATGCACGCATACCTTTGCGTGCACGCATACCTTTGCGTGCACGCATACCTTTGCGTGCACGCATACGTTTGCGTGCACGCATACGTTTGCGTGTACGCATACCTTTGCGTGCACGCATACGCTTGCGTGCACGCATACCTTTGCGTGGACGCATACCTTTGCGTGCACGCATACCTTTGCGTGCACGCATACGTTTGCGTGCACGCATACCTTTGCGTGCACGCACACGTTTGCGTGCACGCATACGTTTGCGTGCACGCAAACGTATGCGTGCACGCAAACGTATGCGTGCACGCAAACGTATGCGTGCACGCAAACGTGTGCGTGCACGCAAAGGTATGCGTGCACGCAAACGTATGCGTGCACGCAAAGGTATGCGTGCACGCAAAGGTATGCGTCCACGCAAAGGTATGCGTGCACGCAAGCGTATGCGTGCACGCAAAGGTATGCGTACACGCAAACGTATGCGTGCACGCAAACGTATGCGTGCACGCAAAGGTATGCGTGCACGCAAAGGTATGCGTGCATGCAAACGTGTGCGTGCACGCAAACGTATGCGTGCACGCAAAGGTATGCGTGCATGCAAAGGTATGCGTGCACGCAAAGGTATGCGTGCACGCAAACGTATGCGTGCACGCAAAGGTATGCGTGCACGCAAAGGTATGCGTGCACGCAAAGGTATGCGTGCACGCAAACGTATGCGTGCACGCAAACGTGTGCGTGCACGCAAAGGTATGCGTGCACGCAAACGTATGCGTGCACGCAAACGTATGCGTGCACGCAAACGTATGCGTGCACGCAAAGGTATGCGTGCACGCAAACGTATGCGTGCACGCAAACGTGTGCGTGCACGCAAAGGTATGCGTGCACGCAAACGTATGCGTGCAAGCAAACGTGTGCGTGCACGCAAAGGTATGCGTGCAGGCAAACGTAGTCGTGCACGCAAAGGTATGCGTACACGCATACGTTTGCGTGCACGAAAAACGTATGCGTGCACGCAAAGGTATGCGTGCACGCAAACGTATGCGTGCACGCAAAGGTATGCGTGCACGCAAAGGTATGCGTCCACGCAAAGGTATGCGTGCACGCAAACGTATGCGTGCACGCAAACGTGTGCGTGCACGCAAACGTATGCGTGCACGCAAACGTATGCGTGTACGCAAAGGTATGCGTGCACGCAAACGTATGCGTGCACGCAAAGGTATGCGTGCACGCAAAGGTATGCGTGCACGCAAACGTGTGCGTGCACGCAAACGTATGCGTGCACGCAAACGTATGCGTGCACGCAAAGGTATGCGTGCACGCAAAGGTATGCGTGCACGCAAAGGTATGCGTGCACGCAAACGTATGCGTGCACGCAAACGTATGCGTGCACGCAAAGGTATGCGTGCACGCAAACGTATGCGTGCACGCAAACGTGTGCGTGCACGCAAAGGTATGCGTGCACGCAAACGTAGTCGTGCACGCAAAGGTATGCGTACACGCATACGTTTGCGTGCACGAAAAACGTATGCGTGCACGCAAAGGTATGCGTGCACGCAAACGTATGCGTGCACGCAAAGGTATGCGTGCACGCAAAGGTATGCGTGCACGCAAAGGTATGCGTGCACGCAAAGGTATGCGTGCACGCAAACGTATGCGAGCACTCAAACGTATGCGTGCACGCAAACGTATGCGTGCACGCAAACGTGTGCGTGCACGCAAACGTATGCGTGCACGCAAAGGTATGCGTGCACGCAAAGGTATGCGTGCACGCAAAGGTATTGGTGCACGCAAACGTATGCGTGCACGCAAAGGTATGCGTGCACGCAAACGTGTGCGTGCACGCAAAGGTATGCGTGCACGCAAACGTATGCGTGCACGCAAAGGTATGCGTGCACGCAAACGTATGCGTGCACGCAAACGTGTGCGTGCACGCAAAGGTATGCGTGCACGCAAACGTATGCGTTCACGCAAAGGTATGCGTGCACGCAAACGTATGCGTGCACGCAAAGGTATGCGTGCACGCAAACGTATGCGTGCAAGCAAACGTGTGCGTGCACGCAAAGGTATGCGTGCACGCAAACGTAGTCGTGCACGCAAAGGTATGCGTACACGCATACGTTTGCGTGCACGAAAAACGTATGCGTGCACGCAAAGGTATGCGTGCACGCAAAGGTATGCGTGCACGCAAAGGTATGCGTGCACCCAAACGTATGCGTGCACGCAAAGGTATGCGTGCACGCAAACGTATGCGTGCACGCAAAGGTATGCGTGCACGCAAAGGTATGCGTGCACGCAAACGTGTGCGTGCACGCAAACGTATGCGTGCACGCAAACGTATGCGTGCACGCAAAGGTATGCGTGCACGCAAACGTATGCGTGCACGCAAACGTGTGCGTGCACGCAAAGGTATGCGTGCACGCAAAGGTATGCGTGCACGCAAACGTGTGCGTGCACGCAAACGTATGCATGCACGCAAACGCATGCGTGCACGCAAAGGTATGCGTGCACGCAAACGTATGCGTGCACGCAAACGTGTGCGTGCACGCAAAGGTATGCGTGCAAGCAAACGTGTGCGTGCACGCAAAGGTATGCGTGAACGCAAAGGTATGCGTGCACGCAAAGGTATGCGTGCATGCAAAGGTATGCGTGCACGCAAAGGTATGCGTGCACGCAAAGGTATGCGTGCACGCAAACGTATGCGTAAACGCAAAGGTATGCGTGCACGCAAAGGTATGCGTGCACGCAAACGTGTGCGTGCACGGCCTTGGTATTTTGAACGGCAAATCGGCCTTGAGATCCTGAGCGGCCTTGAGATCTCGAACAGTCGTGAGATCTTGAACGGTCTTCAGATCCTGAACGGTCTTGAGATCTCGAACAGTCTTGCTATCTTGAACGGCCTTGAGATCCTGAACGGCCTTGAGATCTTGAATGGTGTTGATATTTTGAACGGCCTTAAGATCTTGATCGGCCTTGAGATCCTGAGCGGCCTTGAGATTTTGAACGGCCTTGAGCTCCTGAACGTTCTTGAGATCTTGAAAAGTATTTATATTTTGAACGGCCTTGAGATCTTGATCGGCCTTGAGATCCTGATCGGCCTTGAGATCTTGAACGGCCTTGAGATCCTGAACGGTCTTGAGATCTTGAACGGTCTTGAGATCTTGCACGGTCTTGAGATCTTGAAAAGTCTTGATATTTTGAACGGCCTTGAGATCTTGAACGTCCTTGAGATCCTGAACGTTCTTGAGATCCTAAACGGTGTGCGTGCACGCAAACGTATGCGTGCACGCAAAGGTATGCGTGCACGCAAACGTATGCGTGCACGCAAAGGTATGCGTGCACGCAAACGTGTGCGTGCACGCAAACGTATGCGTGCACGCAAAGGTATTGGTGCACGCAAACGTATGCGTGCACGCAAAGGTATGCGTGCACGCAAAGGTATGCGTGCACGCAAAGGTATGCGTGCACGCAAACGTATGCGTGCACGCAAAGGTATGCGTGCACGCAAACGTATGCGTGCACGCAAAGGTATGCGTGCACGCAAACGTATGCGTGCACGCAAACGTATGCGTGCACGCAAAGGTATGCGTGCACGCAAACGTATGCGTGCACGCAAAGGTATGCGTGCACGCAAACGTGTGCGTGCACGCAAACGTATGCGTGCACGCAAACGTATGCGTGCACGCAAAGGTATGCGTGCACGCAAACGTATGCGTGCACGCAAACGTATGCGTGCACGCAAAGGTATGCGTGCACGCAAACGTATGCGTGCACGCAAAGGTATGCGTGCACGCAAACGTGTGCGTGCACGCAAACGTATGCGTGCACGCAAACGTATGCGTGCACGCAAAGGTATGCGTGCACGCAAAGGTATGCGTGCACGCAAAGGTATGCGTGCACGCAAAGGTATGCGTGCACGCATAGGTATGCGTGCACGCAAAGGTATGCGTGCACGCAAACGTGTGCGTGCACGCAAACGTATGCGTGCAAGCAAACGTATGCGTGCACGCAAAGGTATGCGTGCACGCAAAGGTATGCGTGCACGCAAAGGTATGCGTGCACGCAAAGGTATGCGTGCACGCAAAGGTATGCGTGCACGCAAACGTGTGCGTGCACGCAAACGTATGCGTGCACGCAAACGTATGCGTGCAAGCAAACGTATGCGTGCACGCAAAGGTATGCAAACGTATGCGTGAGTTAAGGTAGGAAGTGTAGCGCTTAATAAAAAAAATCAACCTTTGTTTTATGAACAGCTCAGTGCTGTGTTTATTATCAAACTCAAACTCTTATGCTATGCATTACAATTTTTATATCAATCAAATGATGAATCGGCTATTTTACAAACAGAAATACGTTTAAGGAAAATGTGAAATAGAATTGCAAATATGAAATAAAATGAAATAAGATCTTATGAAATGCTTTTATAAATTAATTGTGGGAAACTGCTGATGATGGTTGTTGGTGCCGTTGGTGCCGATGACCTGGGTTGAGGCATGTGTCGTCTGAGGTATGTAACTCCTCCCGCCCTGGAGAGAGCTACGGTCGAAGAGGCTGTATGCGTCTTTAGCCGGAGCTATCATTAGGTTTATTGCTGGGGTATGTTGACTATTGTTATCGAGTATTGAGTGTTGTTGTTGGGGTTGGTTGGCCCTTCTATGTAGGTGTGTGAGGTATATTATGATGACAAGTCCGATTAGCGTTGATATTGTCGAGATGATGGTGTAGTTAAGGATTATATGTTTGTTGGTGCGTCTTTCCAGATAACGTATTGCCTCTTTGTTTTCAAAGTGGAAGTTTTGTAGCGATTGGAGGTTGATTGTTTGGATCGAAGATATGTTAATTTTGTTGATCGAAGTGGGATAAATGTGGACGTCTTCATAATAAACTCTGCTCGTGCTTTCGTATGTCACTTGGTTGACGTTGACGCTGCAGTTTGAGAAGTGAATGATAAATGTACCCTTCAGATTTTGAACCTGGGGGCCACAAGTTGATGTTATTTCTGTCTCTGGACTGTTTATGAACAGAATGTAGTTAGGTTCTGGCTGGTATATTTGTTGTTCTTGGGTTACATCTGAAGTTTTACATTGTGCCGGTTTGTTGTTCATTAAATTGGCGATGCAGCTTGTTTCCATGTAAGAGTTTTGGCTCGTTTCTTCTTTGCAGTAGAATGTTTTTTCTATTTGTTCACATTTCTTGTCAAAACATTGAATTTCGTTTTGGTTAAGGATACAAAAGGGTTTAATGTGAAGTAATTTACTTTTGAGTGGGATGGGTAATAAATGGAAAAAGGAAAATGATTCATTTTTTAAGGAAGGAATTTGTATATTAAATATTATATCTGAATGGTTATAGTAAGCCTGAAGCTCCAATAATTCGTATATGTTTTCGTTTGAATTAATTTCTACAGACTGATTTTTTAAGGAACTGTAAATGAATGTTAATTCATCAGAGTTTAAAATGTGTTTTGAGATGATATTTAATTTGGCAAGAATAATAGATTCCGCGATATTGGTCAAATGGTTGTTTAAAAGTTCTATATTGAAGTTTATTTGGTTTAAATATTGAATATATCTGATTGAGTTTTCCTCTGATCTGATTCTGTTTCCTAATGTCTTTTCAGTATTAATTAAATATTTTTCAATAATCTTCTGCTGCGTGTTTATGTGGTTTGTTATATTGTCGAATCTTGCTATCATTTGTTTGTTAAGTCTAACCTGGTCGTCTTCCTGTGTCTCGATGTCATTTTGTCTTTCTGATAGCATTTCTATTTTTTTATTTATATCCAGAGCATCGTCAGCATCCAAATTTCCTGTTATGCTCTTTACAACTGTTCCTAAACCGTTGATAAGTCCTCTTTTTTGTCTGAAATTAGGTGTTAGCGTTTGGAGTTTGTCTTGCAGCTGTTCATATTTTATTTTAATGATTTTAAGGGAGTCATTAAAACCGTCTATTTTATTGAAAATTGCCAAAGAGTTGCCTATAGCGTTTACATTTTCTTGGTATTTTTCTAATCTTATGATGTGAATCAGGCTTTTGTATGCCTTAATCATCCTGCCCGTTCCCAGTTTCAATGTTAGGAGGCCATGATTATTCGTCAGATCGTGTACTTCGATCGTCTGTTCTGTGGTCATTGTTATTAGAAGAGTGAGAGTTGTGAACCTGAAATTTACGTCTTCTTTTTATTTTTGATTTATGAAGTTTTTGATTGTTAGTAGTAAGGACTGTTATATCCCTATTAATTTTAACTTTATGTTTACTGAATCTTGGTGTTAATTTATTTCTTCTATTTTCTTTTCTATAAATAAATGATCCTGTCTTTATACTACATGGTTTTTCCCTGTTCTGATTTAATTTGCTTAAATTTTTTTGTATCTGGTTTCCTGTTTTGTTTTTAATGGATGGGAATAATTCTGCCTGAAACTCATTTAGTCTATTGAGATAGTCATGCACGTTGCTATAGCTAATATTCTTAAATTTGTAGGTTCTACCGTAAAAAAGTTCGTAAGGTGTTAATTTCGTAGCAGAGTGTATAGAGTTATTATAGGTTATCATAGTTTCATTGAGTATGTCGTCATGATCTCGGTCGTTATGTTTTGTAAAAATGATTCTGTATGTTTCAGTTAGTGTGGAGTGGAGTCTTTCAACGGGAGAATTGCTACTTGATTGTTGAAGCGATGTTATGTGTTGGTTTATATTGTATTGTTTAACGAAGTCTTTGAACATAGAAGAAGTAAATTCTGCGCCTTGGTCTGATATAATTTTGGTTGGAATGCCGTGGAGGCTCATAAAATGCAGAAGGGATTTTATTATTGTTAGGCTATTTCTAACTGGAACTGTGTACGCTGCTGCGAATTTAGAGAATTTGTCTATAATCGTGAGGATTTTTTGATTATTAATACTATAGATGTCGATATGTACGATATCTAAAGGTTTTTCAGGATTTTCTGGGATTCGAAATTCAATTTTTTGGGGTTTCCTGTCGTATTTGAGTTTCTGGCACAGTTCGCAGTTATTTATAACTGTAGTGATTTTGTTTTTCATAAATGGGAAAAAGAATTCACGCTTAAGGTGAAGAAGTGTCTCGTTTATGCCTCTGTGGTTGTTTTTTAAATGGTAATCGTTTATCAGTTTATCTTGATCATCGTTCTCAAGTATATCTTTTAATATTTCTGTGCAACGAATTACTTTGAAGGCTTTGTTATTTGAAAAGTAATTTGAGTAGACACTTTGGATGGTCTTGAATGTATCGTCATCGGTATAAATAGCGCAATATTTATTTGGAGGAACATAATTTTTGAAAATGGTAATAATATCATTCTCTGAAAAACATTGTTTTTCTAAAGTTCGTCTTTGTTTGTTTTTAAATGGCGTTTGTAATTGTACTGGTTTGTCTCTTTCAGTTTTCTTAAGTACGAGCTGTATGCTAAATTCATTTAAGGGACGTTCAGATATATATATGTGATCGTTCATATTTTCAAGAGCAGAGTGGATTGTAGATCCACTAGAACTGGGATTTGTGTGGTTAACCTCGTTTATATTTAATTCAATTTTCTCATTTTGACTTTCGGTTTTTATTCTGCTGAGTGCATCAGCATTCAGGTTTAACGTTCCTTTTTTGTAAACGATTTCATAGTCGAACTCTTCTAACTTGAGTCGCCATCTAACTAGTTTTGAATTCGGATCTTTAAGATTCATCATCCATTGCAATGGTCTGTGATCGGTCACGATTTTGAATTTGTGACCAAACAGGTAGGGGCGGAAATATTTCGTTGCCCAAACAATCGCTAAAAGCTCTTTTTCAATGGTAGAGTAACCACATTCCGAATCAGTTAGGGTTCTACTAGCATAGCAGATTGGTTTGTCGCTACCTATGGTGCCTTGAGATAGGACTGCACCTATTGCGTAGTTACTTGCATCCGTAGTTAGTACGAACGGTCGAGAGAAATCGGGGTATTGAAGAATTGGGTCGTTAATCAAGAGATCTTTACACATCTCGAAAGCTGTGACGTACTTTTTGTCGAGTGTTATTGATTTTCCTTTCTTCAAGCACTCTGTAAGTGGTTTTGTTAGCCTTGCAAAGTCCTTAATGAACTTGCGGTAGTATCCAAGGAGGCCTAGAAACGATTTTATTTCTTTTTGCGTCTTTGGGATAGGGAAATTTTTTACAGCTTTGATCTTGTCGGGATTGGGTTTTACTCCGTCCCTGGAAATTATATGTCCAAGAAATGCTGTTTCTTTGTGAAGGAATTCAGTTTTTTCTAGCTGCACTTTAAAATTGAATTCTTGTAATCTTAAAAAAACTTTCTTCAAGTTTTCAAGATGTTCTTGTAGAGAGGTTGAAAAGATGACTATGTCATCTAAATATACCAAACAGACTTTTCCCACGAGACCACTTAGTACATGGTCCATCACTCGTTGAAAAGTGGATGGAGCATTTTTAAGTCCGAACGGCATTCGTACGAACTCGAAGTGACCTCCTTCGACTGTAAATGCCGTTTTAGGTATATCTTTTGGGTCCATCTCTATTTGGTGAAACCCACTCGCTAAATCTAGAGTGGAGAAATACATGCATTTCCCTAATTTATCCAGGATCTCCGTTATGTTCGGGAGTGGATATTTGTCGCTAATTGTCTTTTCATTTAGACGACGAAAATCAATGACAAGGCGCCACTTTTTCGTGGGTATATCTTTTCCTTTCGGAACCACCCATACCGGGGAACTCCACGGCGAATGGCTTGGACGAATTATTCCTTGTCTGAGTAGTTCTTGTATCTGTTTTTGAACTTCCATTTTATGTACAAATGGGTATCTGTATGACCTGGTATATATAGGGACATCGTCGTTAGTTGGTATTTTATGTTTGACAGCGGTAGTGAAAGTAAGAGGTTGGGTTTTTTGAAAAAAAATATCTTCAAATTGTTTGCACAATTTGATTATGGATCTCTTTTCTTCAGAGTTCAGGTGGTTAAGTTTTAATGAATTTACTATTTCAGTATCGGGTATTTTCCTGTCATGCGATTGTGAGTATGTTTCTGTTATATTAATCTCGCAAAATTCAGTATTTGAATATGGACAGACTTTCATGGGTCGCTCCAGAAAAATAGTCTGTTCTTGGTTTGAAGTATTAATTACTTCAAGGATGCTATACCAATCTTTAGCGACATATATTCCCTCTGAAATGGAAACGCCTGGTTTGATTTCTGTTGGTCTTATGAAAATATCACCATTTCGTATGCTTACTGGGAGGCGACATATCATTTTTGAGTATGGGGGAATAATGTATTGCGATGATGTAGAATTTGGTTTAAAGAGTAGAGAAATACTGGAATTTTCTGTTATCAATTTTCGTTTTTCCAAGTCTATTTTTGCTTTAATTTGTGTCAAAATGTCTAAACCGATAAGGCCATCGAAGTATCCATGGAATTTGAATATTAAGAATCTAAATGTACCATGTGTTTGGAATTCTGAAAAAGAGTTAAATGTTATCGCTCTATTTATTGTGTGTTCTTTAAAAATTGTTTTTATAACTGTATTATTGATGGGGATTTGAAGTTGAGGGTCTGCAAACTCAGGATTAATGAAAGATGAAGACGCACCGGTATCTATTAGGAATCTGAGTGGTCTTCCAAAAGGTGAAGAAATATTTACATATGGTAAAATATTTCCATGTTTATTGATGTTTATATATCCGATTGGTTCCCAGAGGCTGGTTCGTGAAAATTTTCGGTATCTTCTGGGTGGTTAATTTCTTGGAACGTCTCGAGGTCTTGTTGAAACTGTTCGTTATAATACCTGTCCAGATTTTGGTATGGGTTTTCGATCTCCAGGTCCAGGTTGTCAAAGGGCTCGTACGGGTTCCCATATTCAGGATGTATTGAAGTACCTGGGTGTTCTATGTCGATGTTATGCAGTTCTCTAGAAGGACCTGCTTGTTTGAAAAAGTTGCTGGGTGTTCTGGTGTTTTGTAGACCTAAACTGTGTTGTGTTGGGGATTGGAGTTTGGAGTACGTGGTACTTGCCTCCATAGGTTCTTGTGGAGCTATATGTTGTCTATGTGAGAATTGGCCAGAGCCGGGGTTCGTTTTAAAAGGTCTGTTAAAATGGTGGTTACCTTGTCCTGGTATAGGATTTAAGTGATGTTGATTTTGTCTTGTTTGTGGGTTAAAAGGGTTAAGAGAATTATACATTTGTTGCCCTGGTCTATAACGTGAGTTGAAGTTAACGGTGTGGTTTGGTGTCTGTGGTTTTCTGAGAAAGACTTGAGGTTGTGGATTGAATTGGTAAACGGGGGGCACAAATTTCTTTTGTTGTTGGAAATATAATGGTTCGTGTTTCATATATGAAATGTTCTGTTCCTTTGTGCAATAAGCAAAGGCTTCTGATAGGGTTGAAGGTTTCATTGCCCTCACTGTGGAACCAAGAGGTTCTCTAAGTCCTGCAAGGAAGGTATTTAAACACATTTCTTGGTATAGTTTATTTTTTGCAATTATCACGTTGAGTTCTTTTTCATGTATCTGTATATGATTATTCATGGATGCTTGTATTTCCATAACTTCGCTGAAAAAATTTTCTAAGGTTTTGCTATTTTGTTTTAAATTGTGAAGGTCGCGTATGAGCGACGTTTCGTTCCGTTTGTCCGAATAGTGATTTATGAGGTTCGTTTTAATAGAGACCCAAGATAACGTTGTCCCGTACACGTTGAGGACTTCGTTGGCTGGGCCAACGATTTTATTCCTTATGGCTCGGAGTATGACCCTGCACAAATTTGTGCCATCGATACCCTCGAGAAGAGATAATATCTCTTCAACGTTTTTAATAAAATCGAAGAGAAGTCTTGGATTTCCATCGAAGGTTGGAATGTCCTTGACTATCTCTGGAACTCTAAGTGAGTTCATGAGTTCTATTGCTGCTGATGCAGCGACGGCTGCTGCTGCTGCAGCGGCTGCTGCTGCTGCTGGGTCTTCTTGTTGACCATTCAACATTATAGTTCTCTTTATGTTTAGATTAATTCTACTTTCTAAATAAGTTTCACTATCACTATCTAAATGCTTGCTAATGTTTTTAGTTAAATTATCTCTTTCAGATTTTTCAATATTTAAATTTATATTTTCAAAGTTAAATTCTTTATTTATTCCTATGCTTAAATTATTGGAGTTGACTAACTTTTTCCTTTGAGGTGGATAAGGATTATTTTTAATTTTTGGGATTTTAAATGGGAGCATGGGATGAAATTCGTTGTTTCGACTTACGTGATATAAAATTTCTTATTGTTCATACTGTTGAGCTGCTCCTCCAGGTTTTTGTTTGCACTTTTAGATGTCTCGATGAGTGTCTATGTATCGCACTGATATTATTTTCACAATATTCGGTTTGCTCCCGAAAAAAAAAATATTATCTTTTATCTCGTTGACGTTTTAGATTCACTCTCGGAGAAAAAAAAAAATTTTCCTCGTATATTAGTGTTTATTATCTCGATTTGCTCTCAAAAAAGTTATCCCGTTACACTTATTTCGATTTGCCTTCGAATTTGCTCTCAAAAAAGTTATCCCGTCACACTTATTTCGATTTGCCTTCGACAGTGTTTTTATCACTTGCACTGAACTGTTGAAAGATTGACTATATTTTTTTTTTTTTTTAGCTATGGTATATTTTTCCGATGAACCTTCGAATTTTTCTTCCGTATACACTTGTATTATATTAGAGTTCTTTTACGAGTTGGATTTTCCGATTAACCGTCGATATAATCTTAACTCGTTCCGTTCGACTGCGCCAGTTAAGGTAGGAAGTGTAGCGCTTAATAAAAAAAATCAACCTTTGTTTTATGAACAGCTCAGTGCTGTGTTTATTATCAAACTCAAACTCTTATGCTATGCATTACAATTTTTATATCAATCAAATGATGAATCGGCTATTTTACAAACAGAAATACGTTTAAGGAAAATGTGAAATAGAATTGCAAATATGAAATAAAATGAAATAAGATCTTATGAAATGCTTTTATAAATTAATTGTGGGAAACTGCTGATGATGGTTGTTGGTGCCGTTGGTGCCGATGACCTGGGTTGAGGCATGTGTCGTCTGAGGTATGTAACTCGTGCACGCAAAGGTATGCGTGCACGCAAACGTATGCGTGCACGCAAAGGTATGCGTGCACGCAAAGGTATGCGTGCACGCAAAGGTATGCGTGCACGCAAACGTATGCGTGCACGCAAAGGTATGCGTGCACGCAAAGGTATGCGTGCACGCAAAGGTATGCGTGCACGCAAACTTATGCGTGCACGCAAACGTATGCGTGCACGCAAAGGTATGCGTGCACGCAAACGTATGCGTGCACGCAAACGTATGCAAGCACGCAAAGGTATGCGTACACGCAAACGTATGCGTGCACGCAAACGTATGCGTGCAAGCAAAGGTATGCGTGCACGCAAAGGTATGCGTGCACGCAAACGTATGCGTGCACGTAAAGGTATGCGTACACGCAAACGTATGCGTGCACGCAAACGTATGCGTGCACGCAAAGGTATGCGTGCACGCAAACGTATGCGTGCACGCAAAGGTATGCGTGCACGCAAACGTTTGCGTGCACGCATACCTTTGCGTGCACGCATACCTTTGCGTGCACGCATACCTTTGCGTGCACGCATACCTTTGCGTGCACGCATACGTTTGCGTGCACGCATACCTTTGCAAAGGTATGCGTGCACGCAAAGGTATGCGTATGCGCATACCTTTGCGTGCACGCATACGTTTGCGTGCACGCATACGTTTGCGTGCACGCACACGTTTGCGTGCACGCATACCTTTGCGTGCACGCGTACGTTTGCGTGCACGCATACCTTTGCGTGCACGCATACGTTTTTCGTGCACGCATACGTTTGCGTGTACGCATACCTTTGCGTGCACGCATACGTTTGCGTGCACGCATACCTTTGCGTGCACGCATACGTTTGCATGCACGCATACCTTTGCGTGCACGCTTACGTTTGCGTGCACTCATACGTTTGCGTGCACGCACACGTTTGCGTAGACGCATACGTTTGCGTGGACGCACACGTTTGCGTGGAAGCATACGTTTACGTGCACGCACACGTTTGCGTGCACGCATAGGTTTGCCGGGACGCATACGTTTGCGTGCACGCACACATTTGCGTGGACGCATACGTTTGCGTGCACGCACACGTTTGCGTGGACGCAAACGTTTGCGTGCACGCACACGTTTTCGTGCACGCACAAGTTTGCGTGCACGCACACGTTTGCGTGGACCCATACGTTTGCGTGCACCCACACGTTAGCGTGCACGCACACGTTTGCATGCACATTGTATCGTGTAACAATGTTGCATGTTTTATGTGTCATGTTGCACGTGGCATGGTGCATGTTGACTGTCGCATGTTGTATATAGCATGTTGCATGTTGCATTTTGCGTGTTGCATTTGGCATGTTGATAATGCTTCTTGCATCCATGTATCATGGTGCATATTGCATGTTCATGTCCAGTCCATGACCATGTCCATGACGCATACGTTTGCGTGCACGCACACATTTGCGTGGACGCATACGTTTGCGTGCACGCACACGTTTGCGTGGACGCAAACGTTTGCGTGCACGCACACGTTTTCGTGCACGCACAAGTTTGCGTGCACGCACACGTTTGCGTGGACCCATACGTTTGCGTGCACCCACACGTTAGCGTGCACGCACACGTTTGCATGCACATTGTATCGTGTAACAATGTTGCATGTTTTATGTGTCATGTTGCACGTGGCATGGTGCATGTTGACTGTCGCATGTTGTATATAGCATGTTGCATGTTGCATTTTGCGTGTTGCATTTGGCATGTTGATAATGCTTCTTGCATCCATGTATCATGGTGCATATTGCATGTTCATGTCCAGTCCATGACCATGTCCATGATATGGTCTGCGATTATTTTTCTTTATAAATTGTATCGTGTAACATACTGCTTTGAAATGCACTGGACCATATCTATAGCGGGTAGCTGCCTCACAACGATATTTTCATAAAGGTTGAAAACTTGTTGGTATTCGTAAATGTTTTTCAACCTTTATATAAGTCATCATCCAGATCCAACATCATACAATAAAATGAAAGCATGGGTTTGCAAATCAACAGTTTGCAAAATCCCAGCCTGCCAGCCAGAATACTCTGTCATTACTGTAATATGTACTTTTTTTTGTCTCCTTTTTGTTTCTATTTTATTTTTACATCAGATTTTTTTTTACATACCTACACAGTTACATACTCGTATTTTTTTTATTTTTGCATAAATACAAAAGGAGGAAGTTTCTAGGATTTTCAGATATTTTCATATGAACCACTATAATCTAAGGAAATTAAAAAAAAAAAAATAAAAATAATGGCTGTTTTAAATTTGTAATCATTATCTTGAAAATTGTTTATTTAATTGGAATTTAGCAAAGAAATCGTTTGGGACAACCAAGTTTGTTTGTGACAGACTTTTTTCCAAAAACTCGTAATGGCTGGTTTAAATTTATACTAATTCCATTGAAAAACGAGTTTTCGGAAAATAGGCTGTCACAAACAAACTAGGTAGCCACAAACGATTTTATTGGTAAATTCGAAATTTGTTAAAAAAATTTCAATCTAATGAAGTAAAACATTATACAAGCTCTATGGCTAGAGCCTTTTTTTTGTTAATAAATTCATAATTCAAAATCCATTTCCCATCTTTGAAGTGGAAACAACACTGTTTTATTTTTAAAATTAATCTTTTATACTTAGTTATCATTGCAGCATGTTGCTCACCTCAAAGCATAATAGCTTACCTCGGCATCATGAATCACGGTACACATACACCAGCACTAACCTATGCATATCTCCGCCCATAGCAATAAACAAAATGAAAGTGTGGTGAACTGAAATCAGTTTTTCTAATTTTTCTCGAAAACTACGTTGTCACAAACGATTTTATTGATATATTCAGAAGTCACAAACGATTCCTGATCGATTGAGTGTAAAAAAGTCTATACTTCTACAGTTTTCAAAATAAAAAATGGCTAACTGGTACATCACGTTGTTGATTTGTTAATAGCTTATAATAACTAGCGAGTCACAACACTTTTTATTGCTGTCACAAACAGTCACAAACGAATCACAAACGATTGGCACAAAAAAAAATTCAAAAATTTGAGTTTTTAAAAATTGGAATGGCTCTGGGATGATCTTATATTTTAAGTTAGACAAAGCCAGATTAAAAAGTGTGCAAATTTTTAGTAAAATTATAAATAAAGTAAATTGGAGATACTATGAAACATTGAAAATCGTGGAAAAGAGTCATATTAACATCAAAAATCGGTGTATCAGAAATAGGTCTGAAAATCGGGAGAATTACGATAAATCAGTGTTTCTGGCAACACTGGTATCAACACAACATATCAACCGAAAATTCGATACTCTGCTTTAGTTGTGTTCTGTAATCTGCAACTGCCAATAAAAGACCTACAAACATGTAGCTCATTTATTAATGTCATCGTTTATTTTTCATTCTTTCATTTGGCGTTTTTCTTTTTTAGCTCTAAATAAACCTCTTAGCAGAGGCTGAGCGATCAGAGCAGAGCTCTTAGCAGATTATGATCAGAGCCCTCAGACTTATTTATGAAACACATTTGGGCACTGAACTGTCATTTCATAGGTGTGTTACTAAAATTCATTTTTGTTTACCTGATTTAGACGGGCGACTGTCCTGGGAATCCATTTTTATTTTTTTGTATTTCTTTCGTCTGTCAAATCACTGAAAAAAAGTGAAGTTGGCTTCGCTCAGCGTTTCGCTCGATTTGCTCGGTCATTTTATTCTGAGCTAATTGATTAAGCTCTGAGCTAGCTCAGTTGGAAAAAAGAAACGCACTTTTTGAGCTCTGATATGTCTGAGCTAAAAAAAAACATAGAATTTTTGTTTGACAGTTTCGTGATCTGCTCAGAGTTAAAAAAGAAAAACGCCAATTCTCTTCTTACTTCTTTGGTAGCACAAGCAAATTCCACAAGCACGAAACATCGTCCAACCAACAACTCGATACGCTTCGATGTCAATGTCATCGCTTACAAAGATATGTTCATTTTAATTTTGTAGGTAGCTTCTGTGGTAACACCAACCAAATTTCTCGCAAAATACCCCTACTACGCTTAAGTTCATTTTCATTTGTGTTCATTTCTACTATATTCATTTTGGTAACACCATAATTTGTGCAAAACGAGCCTATAAACATTTTCAATGTTAAAAGTCACAGATGTATTACATTTTTAATTCGGGAGCGGGTCATAATACTGTTTTTCAAAATTCTGTATGACAAAATTCTGTGTGGTAAAAATGCTGTAAGGTTAGGTTAGGTAAGTGGGCTGACAGTTGATCTTGTTACCGTCACACTTATATCAGTGAAGATCCATTGTGATACCCTGGGGATTAATCCCCATAAAAGAAACCTATGATTAATCCAATGACATAGCCCGTAGAGGGCGTCAATACAGTTCTTACAAGCTGAAACTTGGAAAAGTCGTCTACAAATTGATTGAAGGAGTGTCAGTCGCTGTGTAAATACGGGGTTGAGGATAGGTTGACGCACCATTGTATTTTAAGGGCGTGTCCCTTTCCTTTACCCTCCTTGGATTGATCAACCCCACACCAGACCCGTAGGAGCGCTGGGTTCGATAAATCAGTGGTTGGTGCCAGCGACTGCCCAGTTAGGTCAGATTAGGAAAGTCCGTCGACACAATCACCGGGCAAAGGAGAGGCCAGCTCACCATAGTGTTTTTAGAGCGTGAGCCTCTCCCTTACCCCCAACAGGTAAATCATTCCTCCGCCAGGCCCGTAGGAGCAGTGGCTCCATGCAACGTCTGGCGGGTAAGTTTGATAAATCAGTGGTTGGTGTATGTGGTAGCTTTGTTAAGTTGGTCCCATTAAGGTATTGGAGAAGTGTTTGTTTGCGCATAATCACCGGGTTGTGGAGAGGTTAACGCACCGTTGTCTTTTAAGGGCGTGATCTCTACCTCTACCCCCTCTGAATAGATCATCCACTCACCAGGCCCGGAGAAGCAGTGGCTCCATTCAACGTCTGGTTGGTGTCTGCGTCTACCCCGTTCTACCCCGTTCTGTCATGTAAACCTGCGTCGTCGGCACAATCACCGGGATTAGGGCTCCGTGCAACGTCTGATGGATGAGTTTTTAAAGATCAGTATGTATGTGTCTGCCTAGTTACCTCGGTGAAGCTATCCAAGTATGGAAGAAATACTGTAAGAAAATAATTCTGTATGTCATTATACTGTAAATACAAAATTCTGTATGTCAAAATACTGTAAGAACAAAATACTGACTTGCAAAATTCTGTTTTGTAAAATGCTGTACGGCAAAATACTGTATTTTCAAAACTGTTTCTTTTTCCTTAAAAAAAATAAATCACGTAAGGGGCGTATTAATAGTTGTTCGCTAAACACTTGATTTACTAAGCCACAATTTTGGTTCTATTCTTTAAATAAACATACATAGATCTTATTCATAGACATTTATGTACCTGTGTTTAGCAAAACAATAGTTTAGCAAATGATTCTGCTACAATTTTCTTTCAATTTCTGACATTTTAAATTTTAAAACGAAAAATAAATACAAATCAATAGTTTGTGCTGTTTTGTTTAAGGTTTTTGTTAAAAGATGGTAAGAAATTTAAAATAAATGGGAAAACAGCACCAGATATTCTTCTTTGCATCATTTCAGAGGAATAAGGAAAATAATATCAAGCGATAAAGCAACAAAAGATATTTAATGAACTTTTCAAAGATGTCAAAACCAAATAATTGCTACAGAGTTCGTTTGAGTTTCAGATTCTGCTGAAACTGAAATTAACAAACATATTAACCTTTGTGCAGTAGCCCGTAGCGTAATGGTTAGTGCGTTCGACTGTCACGCTGGAGGTCTGGGATCGCTTCCCAGCCTCGTCCACCTAAAAAACTAAAAAGTTCTTTTTCAGGGCTACTGCCTCTTGCGAGGAATTGACAAATCCTCCAAGAGTATCACTTGTCACGAATAAGTGCTTCTCGTCTAGCCGTTCGGATTCGGCATAAAATTGTAGGTCCCTTCCATTCCTGTCGAAAGGCGCACACAGGAATAGTTGCTAGTTGTTAGTCACTAGCCCCTGGTTCTTCATGAGCCGCTGTACCACCCGATTTATTTTTCTTATTAACCTTTGTGCACTTGGTCATATTTTCAGTTTCAGTACTATATCGATACCATATCAAAATATTCATAAATTTTAATTTCAATTGACATTTGGATATATTTTCCCCAAAAAAATGTTTGTTGGCTTCCAAATTGAATTAAAAAAATACATTTTTGACTTTCAGTAGGTTTAATTATAATTTAAACACAACTCATCGTCTGTTTAAAATTAAACTCCAGGTTTTTACTTAAGTAATAGTTTAAATATCTCTATGAATATCTAAAACTGGAGGTTTGCTTAAACATATCTTAGCAAGAGTTTAAAATATGTCTATGAATACTGCCCAAAATAAAAAGCTTTAAGAAAATATGTCGTTACGCTCTTCCACGGAAAAAGTGCGGAACACATCCATAACGCATGCGGAACGCATCCGGAACGCATGCGGAACGCATCCGAAACGCATTCATAACGCATCTGGAACGCATGCGTAACGCATCCGGAACGCATGCGTAACTATTCCGGAACGCATGCGGATTGCATCCGGAACGCATGCGTAACTAATGCGGATTGCATCCGGAACGCATGCGTAACGCATCCGGAACGCATGCGGATCCGGATGCGTTCCGGATGCGTTCCGGATGCGTTACGCATGCGTTCCGGATGCAATCCGCATGCGTTATGCATGCGTTCCGGATGCGTTCGGCATGCGTTCCGGATGCGTTACGCATGCGTTCGGGATGCAGTCCGGAACGTATGCGTAAGGCATCCGGAACGCATGCGTTCCGGAAACGTTACGCATCCGGAACGCATGCGTAATGCATGCGTAACGCATGCGTAACGCATGCGGAACGCATCCGGAACGCATGCGTAACGCATCCGGATCGCATCCGGAACGCATCCAGAACGCATCCGGAACGCATGCGGAACGAATCTGAAACGCATGCGTAAAGCATCCGGAACGCATGCGTAACGCATGCAAAACGCATATGGAACGCATCCGGAACGCATGCGTAACGCATGCGGAACGCATCCGGAACGCATGCGTAATGCATCCGGATCGCATCCGGAACGCATCCAGAACGCATCCGGAACGCATGCGGAACGAATCTAAAACGCATGCGTAACGTATCCGGAACGCATCCAGAACGCATCCGAAACGCATGCATAACGCATCTGGAACGCATGCGTAACGCATCCGGAACGTATGCGTAAGGCATCCGGAACGCATGCGTTCCGGAAACGTTACGCATGCGTTCCGGATGCGTAACGCATGCGTTCCCGATGCGCAACGCATGCGTTCCGGATGCGTTACGCATGTGTTACGCATGCGTTTTGGATGCGTTACGCATGCGTTCCGGATGCGTTACGCATGCGTTCCGGATGCGTTCCGCATGCGTTACGCATGCGTTGCGGATGCGTTCCGGATGCGTTACGCATGCGTTCCGGATGCGTTCCGGATGCGTTCCGGATACGTTCCGGATGCGTAACGCATGCGTTCCGGATGCGTTACGCATGCGTTCCGGATGCGTTACGCATGCGTTCCGGATACGTTACGCATGCGTTCCGGATGCGTTAGGCATGCGTTCCGGATGCGTTACGCATGCGTTCCGGATGCGTTACGCATGCGTGCCGGATGCGTTACGCATGCGTTCCGGATGCGTTACGCATGCGTTCCGGATGCGTTACGCATGCATTCCGGATGCGTTACGCATGCGTTACGCATGCGTTCCGTATGCGTTAGGCATGCGTTCCGGATGCGTTCCGGATGCATTACGCATGCGTTCCGGATGCGTTAGGCATGCGTTCCGGATGCGTTACGGATGCGTTCCGGATAAGTTACGCATGCGTTCCGGATGCGTAACGCATGCGTTCCCGATGCGCAACGCATGCGTTCCGGATGCGTTACGCATGTGTTACGCATGCGTTTTGGATGCGTTACGCATGCGTTCCGGATGCGTTACGCATGCGTTCCGGATGCGTTACGCATGCGTTCCGGTTGCGTTACGCATGCGTTCCGGATGCGTTCCGGATGCGTTCCGCATGCGTTACGCATGTGTTGCGGATGCGTTCCGGATTCGTTCCGGATACGTTCCGGATGCGTTTCGCATGCGTTCCGGATGCGTTCCGCATGCATTAGGCATGCGTTCCGAATGCGTTCCGGATGCGTTACGCATGCGTTCCGGATGCGTTACGCATGCGTTCCGGATGCGTTACGCATGCGTTCCGGATGCATTACGCATGCGTTCCGGATGCGTTCCGCATGCGTTACGCATGCGTTCCGGATGCGTTCTTGATGCGTTCCGGATGCGTTCCCGATGCGTTCCGGATGCGTTCGGGATGCTTTCCGGATGCGTTCCGGATGCGTTCCGGATGCGTTACGTATGCGTTCCGGATGCGATACGCATGCGTTCCGGATGCGTTACGCATGCGTTCCGGATGTGTTACGCATGCGTTCCGGATGCGTTACGCATGCGTTCCGGATGCGTTACGCATGCGTTACGCATGTGTTTTGGATGCGTTACACATGCGTTCCGGATGCATAACGCATGCGTTCCGGATGCGTTACGCATGTGTTAAGGATGCGTTACGCATGCGTGCCGGATGCGTTACGCATGCGTTCCGGATGCGTTACGCATGCGTTCCGTATGCGTTAGGCATGCGATCCGGATGCGTTACGCATGCGTCCCGGATGCGTTACGGATGTGTTCCGGATGCGTTACGCATGCGTTCCGGATGCGTAACGCATGCGTTCCGGATGCGTTACGCATGTGTTACGCATGCGTTTTGGATGCGTTCCGGATGCGTTCCGGATGCGTTACGCATGCGTTACGGATGCGTTCCGGATGCTTTAGGCATGCGTTCCGGATGCGTTCCGGATGCGTTAGGCATGCGTTCCGGATGCGTTCCGGATGCGTTCCGGATACGTTCCGGATGCGTTCCGGATGCTTTAGGCATGCGTTCCGGATGCGTTCCGGATGCGTTAGGCATGCGTTCCGGATGCGTTCCGGATGCGTTCCGGATACGTTCCGGATGCGTTACGCATGCGTTCCGTATGCGTTACGCATGCGTTCCGGATGCGTTACGCATGCGTTCCGCATGCGTTCCGGATGCGTTACGCATGCGTTCCGCATGCGTTCCGGATGCGTTACGCATGCGTTCCGCATGCGTTCCGGATGCGTTACGCATGCGTTCCGAATGCGTTACGCATGCGTTCCGGATTCCGGATGCGTTCCGCATGCGTTACGCATGCGTTCCGGATGCGTTCCGGATGCGTTACGCATGCGTTCCGGATGCGTTACGCATGCGTTGCGGATGCGTTCCGGATACGTTCCGGATGCGGTACGCATGCGTTCCGGATGCGTTCCGCATGCAATAGGCATGCGTTCCGAATGCGTTCCGGATGCGTTACGCATGCGTTCCGGATGCGTTACGCATGCGTTACGCATGCGTTCCGGAAGCGTTCCGGATGCGTTACGCATGCGTTCCGGATGCGTTAGGCATGCGTTCCGGATGCGTTACGCATGCGTTCCGGATGCGTTACGCATACGTTCCGGATGCGTTCCGAATGCGTTACGCATGCGTTCCGGATGCGTTCCGGATGCGTTACGCATGCGTTCCGGATGCGTTCCGGATGCGTTCCGGATACGTTCCGGATGCGTTACGCATGCGTTCCGGATGCGTTACGCATGCGTTCCGGATGCGTTACGCATGCGTTCCGGATGCGTTACGCATGCGTTCCGGATGCGTTACGCATGCGTTACGCATGCGTTCCGTATGCGTTAGGCATGCGTTCCGGATGCGTTCCGGATGCGTTACGCATGCGTTCCGGATGCGTTAGGCATGCGTTCCGGATGCGTTCCGGATGCGTTCCGGATGCGTTCCGGATGCGTTACGCAAGCGTTCCGGATGCGTAACGCATGCGTTCCGGATGCGTTACGCATGTGTTACGCATGCGTTTTGGATGCGTTACGCATGCGTTCCGGATGCGTTCCGGATGCGTTCCGGATACGTTCCGGATGCGTTACGCTTGCGTTCCGTATGCGTTACGCATGCGTTCCGGATGCGGTCCGGATGCGTTACGCATGCGTTCCGGATGCGTTACGCATGCGTTCCGGATGCGTTACGCATGCGTTACGGATGCGTTACGCATGCGTTCCGGATGCGTTACGCATGCGTTCCGGATGCATTACGCATGCGTTCCGGATGCGTTCCGCATGCGTTGCGGATGCGTTTCGGATGCGTTCCGGATACGTTCCGGATGCGTTACGCATGTGTTCCGGATGCGTTCCGCATGCATTAGGAATGCGTTCCGAATGCGTTGCGGATGCGTTACGCATGCGTTCCGTATGCGTTACGCATGCGTTCCGGATGCGTTCCGGATGCGTTCCGGATGCGTTACGCATGCGTTCCGGATGCGTTAGGCATGCGTTCCAGATGCGTTACGCATGCGTTCCGGATGCGTTACGCATGCGTTCCGGATGCGTACGCATGCGTTCCGGATGCGTTACACATGCGTTCCGGATGCGTTACGCATGCGTTCCGTATGCGTTACGCATGCGTTCCGGATGCGTTATGCATGCGTTCCGGATGCGTTCCGCATGCGTTACGCATGCATTCCGGATGCGTTACGCATGCGTTCCGGATGCATTACGCATGCGTTCCGGATGCGTTCCGGATGCGTTCCGCATGCGTTACGCATGCGTTCTGGAAGCGTTACGCATGCGTTACGCATGTGTTTTGGATGCGTTACGCATGCGTTCCGGATGCGTTACGCATGCGTTCCGGATGCGTTACGCATGCGTTCCGGATGCTTTCCGCATGCGTTACGTATGCGTTCCGGATGCGTTAAGCATGCGTTCCGGATGCGTTCGGGATGCGTTCCGGATACGTTCCGGATGCGTTACGCATGCGTTCCGGATGCGTTCCGGATGCGTTAGGCATGCGTTCCGGATGCGTTACGCATGCGTTCCGGATGCATTATGCATGCGTTCCGGATGCGTTCCGGATGCGTTCCGGATGCGTTCCGGATACGTTCCGGATGCGTTACGCATGCGTTCCGGATGCGTTCCGGATGCGTTAGGCATGCGTTCCGGATGCGTTACGCATGCGTTCCGGATGCGTTAGGCATGCGTTCCGGATGCGTTACGCATGCGTTCCGGATGTGTTACGCATGCGTTCCGGATGCATTACGCATGCGTTCCGGATGCGTTCCGCATGCGTTCCGCATGCGTTCCGGATGCGTTCCGCATGCGTTACGCATGCGTTCCGCATGCGTTACGCATGCGTTCCGGATGCGCTCCGGATGCGTTCCGGATGCGTTCCGGATGCGTTCCGGATGCGTTCCGGATGCGTTCCGGATGCGTTCCGGATGCGTTACGCATGCGTTCCAGATGCGATACACATGCGTTCCGGATGCGTTACGCATGCGTTCCGGATGCGTTTTGCATGCGTTACGCATACGTTCCGGATGCGTTACGCATGCTTTCCGAATGCGTTACGCATGCGTTCCGGATGCGTTACGCATGCGTTCCGGATGCGTTACGCATGCGTGCTGGATGCGTTACGCATGCGTTCCGGATGCGTTACGCATGCGTTCCGTATGCGTAAGGCATGCGTTCCGGATGCGTTGCGGATGCGTTACGCATGCGTTCCGGATGCGTTAGGCATGCGTTCCGGATGCGTTACGCATGCGTTCCGGATGCGTTACGGATGCGTTCCGGATGCGTTACGCATGCGTTCAGGTTGCGTAACGCATGCGTTCCGGATGCGTTACGCATGTGTTACGCATGCGTTTTGAATGCGTTACGCATGCGTTCCGGATGCGTTACGCATGCGTTACGCATGCGTTACGCCTGCGTTACGGATGCGTTCCGGATGCGTAAGGCATGCGTTCCAGATGCGTTCCGGATGCGTTACGCATGCGTTCCGGATGCGTTCCGGATGCGTTCCGGATACGTTCCGGATGCGTTACGCATGCGTTCCGTATGCGTTACGCATGCGTTGCGGATGCGTTACGCATGCGTTCCGGATGCGTTCCAGATGCGTTACGCATGCTTTCCGGATGCGTTACGCATGCGTTCCGGATGCGTTAGGCATGCGTTCCGGATGCGTCACGCATGCGTTCTGGATGCGTTACGGATGCGTTCCGGATGCGTTCCGCATGCGTTACGCATGCGTTGCGGATGCGTTCCGGATGCGTTCCGGTTGCGTTCCGGATACGTTCCGGATGCGTTACGCATGCGTTCCGGATGCGTTCCGCATGCATTAGGCATGTGTTCCGGATGCGTTACGCATGCGTTCCGGATGCGTTACGCATGCGTTCCGGATGCGTTACGCATGCGTTACGCATGCGTTCCGTATGCGTTACGCATGCGTTCCGGTTGCGTTCCGGATGCGTTACGCATGCGTTCCAGTTGCGTTAGGCATGCGTTCCGGATGCGTTACGCATGCGTTCCGGATGCGTTACGCATGCGTTCCGGATGCGTTACGCATGCGATCCGGATGCATTACGCATGCGTTCCGGATGCGTTCCGCATGCGTTAAGCATGCGTTCCGGATGCGTTACGCATGCGTTCCGGATGCGTTCCGGATACGTTCCCGATGCGTTACGCATGCGTTCCGGATGCGTTACGCATGCGTTCCGGATGCGTTACGCATGCGTTCCGGATGCGTTACGCATGCAATACGCATGCGTTTTGGATGCGTTACGCATGCGATCCGGATGCGTTACGCATGCGTTCTGGATACGTTCCGGATGCGTTCCGGATGCGTTACGTATGCGTTCCGGATGCAGTCCGGATGCGTTTTGCATGCGTTCCGGATGCGTTCTGCATGCGTTCCGTATGCGTTCCGTATGCGTTCCGCATGCGTTCCGGATGCGTTACGCATGCGTTCCGGATGCAATCCGCATGTGTTATGCATGCGTTCCGGATGCGTTCCGGATGCGTTACGTATGCGTTCCGGATGCAGTCCGGATGCGTTTTGCATGCGTTCTGGATGCGTAACGCATGCGTTCAGATGCGTATCGCATGCGTTCCGGATGCGTTACGCATGCGTTCCGGATGCGTTACGCATGCGTTCCGGATGCGTTCCACATGCGTTCCGGATGCGTTCCGCATGCGTTACACATGCGTTCCGGATGCGTTCCGGATGCGTTCCGGATGCGTTCCGGATGAGTTCTGGATGCGTTACGCATGCGTTCCGGAAGCGTTGCGCATGCGTTCCGAATGCGTTACGCTTGCGTTCCGCATGTGTTCCACATGCGTTACGCATGCGTTACGGATGCGTTACGCATGCGGTCCGGATGCAATCCGCATGCGTTACGCATGCGTTCTGGATGCGTTATCTATGCGTTCCGGATGCGTTCCGCGTGCATTACGCATGCGTTCTGGATGCGTTCCGCATGCGTTCCGGATGCGTTACGCATGCGTTCCGGATGCGTTCCGCATGCGTTTCGACTGCGTTCCGGATGCGTTCCACATGCGTTCCGGATGCGTTCCGGATGCTTAACGCTTGCGTAACGCATCCGGAACGCATATGGAACGCAACCGGAACGCATGCGTAACGCATGCGGAACGCATCCGGAATGCATACGTAACGCATGCGGAACGCATCCGGAACGCATGCGGAACGCATCCGGAATGCATGCGACACGCATCCGGAACGCACGCGCAACGCATGCGAAACGCATCCGGAACGCATGCGAAACGTATCCGGAACGCATGCGGAACGCATCCAGAACGCATGCGTTACACATCCGGAACGCATGCAAAACGCATCCGGACTGCATCCGGAACGCATACGTAACGCATCCGGAACGCATCCGGAACGCATGCATAACGCATGCGGATTGCACCCCGAACGCATGCGTAACGCATCTGGAACGCATGCGTAACGCATGTTGAACGCATCTGGAACTTAACCGTAACGCATTCGGAACGCATGCGTAACGCTTCCGGAACGCATACGTAACGCATCCGGAACTCATCCGGAACGCATCCGGAACGCATCCGGAACGCATCCGGAACGCATCCGGAACGCATCCGGAACGCATCCGGAACGCATCCGGAACGCATGCGTAACCCATGCGTAAGGCATGCGGAACGCATCCGGAACGCATGCGTAACGCATCCGGAACGCATGCGTAATACATGCGTAACGCATGCGGAACGCATCCGGAACGCATGCGTAACGCATCTGGAACGCATCCAGAACGTATCTGGAACGCATGCGGAACGAATCTGAAACGCATGCGTAACGCATCCGGAACGCATGCGTAACGCATGCAAAACGCATATGGAACGCATCCGGAACGCATGCGTAACGCACCCGGAACGCATGCGTAACGCATGCGGAACGCATCCGCATACGTTATGCATGCGTTCCGGATGCGTTACGTATGCGTTCCGGATGCGTTAAGAACCGAAAATTATCTGAACTTGAAATTGTTTATGTATGTTGTATTCACGTTAGTTAAGGTGTCGTTTTTTTTGTTCCATTTCTATCTGGGTCTGTAAAAAACAAGGCTATTAAAATCATCGATGTTCAGAAAGCTAAAGGCACCGTTTACAAATGATACTTTGTATACAAGACCTGTTACCGGTGAGACGACCGGTGAGTCGTGTGTCGCTGTCAGTCCATATAAAATACACCACACAACCACACTTCATACGAGACAAATGTGGTTCTATGGATATGAATAACATTGTAGCGATAGCAACACTACAAGTCTGGTTGCCTTTAGCCGTTCATTCACGTTAAACAATTTTACATCGATGTTAAAAAATTAAAATCATCGATGTTCAGAAAGGAAAGACGCGCGCCGTCTACACAAGATTTTTTTACTGACGCCTTAAGATGTTCATTCATGCAAAAAACGATTTTTCTGATTCCATAATTTTTGCCATCGATGTTGGTTCTTCGATGTTGAAATCGATGTTTTTTCAATGTCGGTCTTCCCTAGCAGGCACTCTTTATTTTGTTATATTGTTACATACTGTAATACAAAAAAAAGCCAGCTCAACTATAACGGTTCTTCAAATGTAGTCAACCTCTTTGTACGAATATGCTATCTAGTGTATTATGTATAGAGATCAGTGGAGAAAAGTCAAATCATAATTAATAATAATGATAAATGAATGCATTCAGTTCTATTTTAAGTATGATTATTTGTTTGGGGTGGAAACACATTGTAGTGGCTATGGTTTACATTTAATTTTGTAAAACTTTTTAATTATTATTAAGTACGATATGATATGATGTTAAATTTTCTAAAACTAAGATTTGAGGGCCATTTCGAATTGGCCCGGGCAAAGGGTCATAATGAAAAACAGGGGGCCAAATGGCCCGATCGGGCACTTTGTGGCAACGCTGGTCCTTTCTGGTTTGGTTCACAATAATTTTTATACTTTTTAGAAGATTTACCATACAAAATGAAAAAAGTTGTACTGGAGGTACCAAAAAAAACCAATTTCTGAAAATCAAATTTTTTTAAAAGTATTATTTCCATATTTAATTTATTTGAATTTTTTTAATAAAATCCTTGGACCCTTTTTTGAGAAAATAGCATTTTCGTTTTTTGGCGAACCAAAATGTATGGCAGGTACCGTTATTTTTGGTCCTAAAAAAAAATTAAAAAAGAAAGTATCGGCATATTAGTCAAAAAAACACTGTACGAAGTTTGAAGAAATTCTCTCCAGCTCACAGTGGTTCCAGTTGTATGGAGAGGCGGTCATAGATTGATAGAATCTGAACGACTGCACCGATTTCAATGAAATTTTCAGGGTCGATAAACAATTCTATAAGAAATCATTAGCCAAAATGTCCGCCCACTAACACGCCCACTTTTTCAAATCTTCAAATATTAAAAATTCTTGTAGGAAGGAAAAATACATTAATTGTTTTATAAACTTTTGTTTTAAAGGTAATAATAATGAGCGTATGAGTTAATTTGAGTTCTTATCTTTGAAAAATGCATACTCATTTTTTTCGAACAAATAATACAAAAAAAGTTTTTATAGAACCACTTTTAGAGGTTTACTTAATTTTTATTTTCATAAAATTACATAACAAAATATTTTTTATAATAAAACAAAAAGAAGACCACACATTGTTCAAAGACAACCACATATTCAGAACCCCCAAACGTTTAAAAGAACATATATATGAAATATGCTGCAGTTGGAAGGAGAATGCAGAGTCAATCGCAGCTCATCGCAGCTAGACGCGGTTAGACACAGCTAGATGTTGTTGTTTTTGGAACTTCATACAGTCGTGGCCGCCTTATTAAGAACGATATTTTTATAAATTTATAAAATGCATAACTTTTGTTTGGGAAATCTGTTGAGGTTGAGTAGTGGTTTTAATAATAGCCCATGAACTACGGTACACTTTGAGTAATGTTTAAAAAATATAAGCTTGAGAATATTAGCAGGAAAAAAATAAACCTTAATTTAACTCTTATTCCGTCTGGCAATATAATTAAGAACAGGAACAAAATGTTGTCAACATTAAAAATCTTTGAAATTTCAAAATTTTAATGTGAATAATTGTTTAATTATTTATAATTTCAGACAAAATTCCTTGCATATTTTCGCGTAAGGCATGGAATCTTGATAGTGGTGTACTCTATCAGTTTTCCTCAATATTTTGAACATTCTGATCACAAGCCCGAGCTTTGGACGGTCTATCTAAAAAACACCTTCTTAGCAATCCGTTGAGGACTTCTTGGATCATTATCGTCCTTAGAAACAAATTTTATGGGAATGATTTCATATGAATGATTTCAAATGAATAAGACTCCATAACATGTTCCTCAATGTCCTTATAAACTTTCTGGTCAATTCGAGCTTATTGACCATACTATGCCAAGTCAATGCACCCTAAACAGATTTCCCATTCAAAAGTTATGCATTTTAAAATTTTACAAAAATATCGTTCTTAATTAGGTGGCCACGACCAGGGCTGCCGTTATAAAATTTCGGAAAGGAGTATTCTAGAGGATTGGAGGGGAGTATTTTAGGCTTGTGGGGAGTACGCAAGAAAAAAAACATAGCTTTTTAATATTATGGTCTTGTGCAAATTTGATTTAAATTACGAACAAATTTTCACTTCGTTAGTGCCAAAATTATCATCGGATAACATTTAACACGATTTTCAATTAACACACGAGCTAGAAATATAACTTTATTAAACCATTTTTAATAGTTTATACTTCATTTATACCAATCATTTAAGGGTGAAAAGAAGAACAGAACTGATAAATTGATAAAAAACTTAACATAACTTTTACATAGTAGATTAAACCACAACGAAGGTATTGGCATTGGGGACTTAACTTACAATACACATTTTTTTTTAATTCAGACTTTCGGAACTAACAAATTTTTTCAAACATGAAGCGATTTTGCTAATAAATTGGAACTTTTTTTTTTGTTTGTAAAAAAGTTAATTCTTTTTTGTAAAAACGTTACTTTTGTTAGTAAAAAAGTTAATTTGTTTTTGTAAAAAAGCTATTTTTTTTGTCAAAAAGTAATTTTTTTTTTTGTAGAAACGTTACTTTTTTTTTGTGAAAAAGTTATTTTAAATTTATTATTATATACATATACCCCCTTATTTATAAAGAAAAAATAGTTATTTAAGCTTCCGTGTTTAGGAAAACTACACCATGGAATAAGAATGTTCCGGACTCAAATGGAACAGCAAGTAATTGCCTTTAATTTGTGTCCACAAAACAAAATTCTTATTTCATGGTGTAGTTTTCCTAGACACGGGAGCTGAATTAAATTTATTTTTCTTTCTAAATTAGGGGGATAATAAATAGGTTCAAAACCTGTAAATTCTACAGTGGTAAATTTTGCATGTATTCCTTTATCATCCGTTCCTTTTCTACCCCCCAACCTCTGTAAACACGCACTGTGACTATACACAACACAACATACCAACCGAAAATTGGATACTCTGCTGTAGTTGTGCTCTGCAGTCTGCATCTGCGGATATGCCATGCCAGGGATAAAAAAAATCGTCTTTCAGCAATGTATCGAATGTTAAAAAAAAGTGTATCGAATTGTACTTTTTGATTTAAAAAAAAATCAATGTTTATGAAGAATAATAAATAAACAGGAGAATTTTTTTTAAATAAAACATATCGTGTGTTTGAACTGGGAAACAACTTGGTAAACATAATCCTCCAAAATTTTGTATAAAGTAATGTTACAGTATAATTTTCTTTGTTTAGTAGTACCTAGGGCTACCAGATTAAATTTGGTAAATATCGGGATGCCAGGACCAGAAAACCGGGACAAATCGGGACATTAAAAAAAATCTATTTATACAAATCTGGCTGTTTAAAATTTTGGCAAATATTTTTTGACTAACTTAGAAGTACCTACAGAATTCCAAAATTTTGACGAAATAAAAAAGCCAATAACGAGATTTTCGGGAATATCTCGAAACAAGTAAGAAACCAGTAATTTGTACAAAAAACCCAAACATTTATTTCAGTTCTTCAATTTTTTTTTGGCAAAAACTTGTGCAGCGTTATAAAAACTGTTCTAAGGATTACATGTATGAAGTTTTATCAAAACCATTACAGCCGTTTTTTAAGAAAACTTGATAAAGCCGAAATTTTTGTATGACTGTTCTATCCAGATAAGTTAAAACAAAAAATTGTATCTCACTCCTATGGAACAATATAGAATGTTTCACATCAAATTTGAAGCAAATCGACCGATTCGCTTAGGCTCTAGTTCGATATAAATCGGGACGCACAGCCAAACAAACCGACGGACGTCTTTTGTCGAAAATCAGTTTTTGGACTTTTGTTTTTGAGACCAAATCAATAATAGCTATTCAAAATGGAAAGTCGGGACAAAATCGGGACATTTTGTAAATCTGGACAGATATCGGGACAGGATTCAAATATCGGGACTGTCCCGCAAAAATCGGGACGTTTGGCAGCCCTTGTAGTAACGCTTATTTTATAAACAGTGTTCTTGAAATAGCCAAGTGCATTCCACCCTTGAAAAATTCAACCATAATGGTAAGTTTCTAATTGTCGTTGAATTGACACAGTTTGACAGCTGGTATTTGAACTACACGAATGCCAGTTCATTTCCACCTGTGCCTTTAACTGCCACAAATAATTTGTTTGCCTCTTCAAAGACAAAGAATTTTTAACAGATGCCTTTGTCACTTCATTGACAAGTATTTCCACTTGGATTGGTCTTTTCCGCACTTACACTTATGGTTAATCAGATCTTCGATGAAATTTGTGTAGATGTGTGCAGTAGGAGTTTTATTTATAAAACAGATAAAGATTCATAAAGAAAAAAAGTAAGCTTACTATCTTATCAGTATAACTTACTAAACCTACATACATATATTAAACAAAGTTATTTTGTTATCAAAAATCATAATTGGAAACTACTCCTCGAATTTTCATTTATTTCATCTAACCGCTTTCATTTAAAAAAATAAATAAGTAGTAAAAAAAACTTTTCAACTATGTTCTATTTCAATAAATTCCTGCACGGGAAATCGATGCAAAAATTAAAATTTCGAGTATGACACATGAAATTTATATTCGTCTGTTTTCCAACCATTTCCAATTAACATTTCTAGTCTAGCGCACTCTCTTGATTTATTGAACTGCATCACTTTTTACATTAAATATCGGGTCATTTCTAATTGAACAGCAGCACTTTTTATATAAAAGATCGGGTCATCTCCGTTGTCCCCTCCGGGAGTAGACTCCTTTTTTTCTGTAAGCTTCTACAAAATTTTATCATCTTCTGAATTGCGATAACTTATATTCTGGTCACTCATTTTACGGAATTCATTTTCTTTTACCCGTCAAATTACAAAAAATAACTTCAATTTGACTAATTAAACTTTATAGCTGTCAAATTAGTGTCAAAGGATAAAATATTTCTTTGTCTTTCAAAGACAATGTGGCATTTTGTTGGTTGTTTCCACTTGTCTTTGAAATTCGTTGTCTTTCATTGACAAACAGAGTGTGCCAGTTCAAAAACAAGCAATTTGAAGGTATTTCCACTTGACATTTTGATAAAAGACGCAAAAATAGGTATTTCGTCAGTTGTTAAACGACAAGTGGAAACCTAGCATAACGCTCGTGCTTCGTGTAAAAAAGAAATTAGCTGTTTAATTTTCTAAAAACATATATTGTTGAAGTAAATAGCTATTCAGTGGCAGGGCAAAAGTGTATCGAATTTTATAAAAGTGTATTTGTGTACCTTAGCATTGTCGAGTTTATCGAAAAAAGTACAATTGTATCGACTTTTTCAACCGTGTGCCATGCCAATAGAAGACCTACAAACATATAGCTTATTATTTATGTCATCGTTTATTTTTCATTCTTTCATTCTTTCATTCTCTTCTTACTTCTTTGGTAGCACAACCAAATTGCACAAGCACGAAACAGCGCCCAACCAACAATTCGATACGCTGCGATATTCATCGCTTACAAAGATATGTTCATTTTAATTTTGTAGGTAGCTTCTGTGGTAACACCAACCAAATTTTTCGCAAAATGCCCCTACTACGCTTAAGTTCATTTTCATTTGTATTCATTTGTACTTTATTCATTTTTGTAACACCATTGTATATGAAAATTATAGTATTATCATGGAGTCGTTTTTATTTTCGCTGGATTTGTACGGCTGGTGGCGCATGTGTTTGCAACATGTTCTATGATTTTGACAGCGTAGACATTAATTTTTAGAAAGAGTAAGTCTTGTTATATTGTAAGGGAGTAAGGGAGTTAGATCTCGACTTTCAAATTTGTTTCCTCAACAAAAAGTGTTGAGAGAAGTTGGTGGATTTCGACACTACGTGACTCAGTAGTCGGGGCTTCTCATGATATTACTATAGTTTTCATATACAATGGTAACACCATAATTTGTGCAAAACGAGCCTATAAACATTTTCAATGTTAATAACTAATTTTTCCTCAACAAATTGGCTATAGTAATTTTTCCACGATATGAGAAAAAAGGAACGATTTCTGAACTGCATCACAACAGGTGGCATTTTTCTTTTTTGGCTCTAAATAAACCTCTGAGCAGAGGCTGAGCGATCAGAGCAGAGCTCTGAGCAGATTATGATCAGAGTCCTCAGACTTATTTATGAAACACATTTGAGCACTGAACTGTCATTTCATAGGTGTGTTACTAAAATACATTTTTGTTTACCTGATTTAGACGGGCGACTGTCCTGGGAATCCATTTTTAATTTTTTGTATTTCTTTCGTCTGTCAAATCACTGAAAAAATTGAAGTTGGCTTCGCTCAGCGTTTCGCTCGATTTGCTCGGTCATTTTATTCTGAGCTAATCGATTAAGCTCTGAGCTAGCTCAGATGGAAAAAAGAAACGCACTTTTTGAGCTCTGATATGTCTGAGCTAAAAAAAAACATAGAATTTTTGTTTGACAGTTTCGTGATCTGCTCAGAGTTAAAAAAGAAAAACGCCAAGGGAAGGAGGCGTAATGATCTGGGCCGCAACATCCTATTAGGGAACAATTAACTTGGCAGTTGAAAGTACTAAGATGCCTGATTTCCAGTCATCTTGGTACGACAAAACATTGCCTGAAGCATTGTTTCCGCGAACCAATGATCTTTTGGGACAAACCGAATTGGTTTTCAACAAAATAATGCTCCTTTTCATGCAGCTCGAGTGTTTAAATCATTGTTTTAAGGAAAAATGTTCTATTGCTGCCTTGGTTTCCTATTCACCGGACTTCAAAATAAAAGAAAATTAATTCGGATGGCTCACATGAAAAGTATACAAAAAATCAAAGCAATGCGATGACTAATTCACACCGTTAATTTGGCCTTGATTTAAATTTCACTTGACTATCTCAAATCACTGTATAACTCTCTTAAACATCGAATTTGGCTGACGGCAGCACACACTGTTGAGTAAATAAATTTGTCGAAAAAAATATAAAAAAAAAATTTAAACCATTGTTTTCCTTCAATTTTGTATGTGCTTCTAACCTTATGGCGCGATAAAATTACTTAAAAAAGTGACTCAGCTAACATTTATTCTCTTGGCTGCCGTTAATTTTTGTTCTTGAAGTGCAAGCATAGGTTTTGCTATGGCACATTTAATAGTCTCTCTTGTGTCATATAAAATTTCGATCTCTTTGGCGTATAACACGAGACAAATCAAATTCAATTCTCAAAAATGACTGCTTCTAACCTTATGACGAGGAGTGTAGATAGCTTTTCGTTGAAAATTTAATGAAAAATTAAATATTCTTTCCACCACAACTACCACAACCAAGAAATTTTAAAATTTCCAAAAAAGGCAATTGTCAAATATGATTGAAGGATGACTATGATTATGATGAATTAAGGCTCTCCCTAACCAATGCGAAATTCTTTGCGGCGAAGAAACATTCGCGTGTCAAATTTTATTTACATGGTGATATATGAGAGTGCCCACCCCAAAGTGGCGCGCGGAGAAACATATGAATTAATTTTGACTGACGATTGTTTCTTCGCCGCAACGAATGTTTCGCATTGGTTTGGGAGAGCCTTTATACAAAGTCTCTTAAAAATCATAATTCTTGAGAGTGTATTTTTTTCTTGGGAAAAGTTAGGGTTTTGGGGATTTCTGGTGACATTTGGAACATTCTGCTACCGATTTGTCAGGCCATAGACTGTCAAATTAAATTGAAAGATTGCTACGGAGATGATGCATTGAAAAACTTAAAGATATCTGAATTTTGCTCAGGTTTCCATTAGGCACATACGCCAAAAAATATAAAAAAAATGTGTTTTAGATGTCCGCTGGGTCACAAAGCACGACAATGAATTTTTTTTTGCGCGGAAATAATTATTAACAATTTAAGTTTGCACAATACAATTATGTGCTTACATACAAAACATAATGAAAAATAGGATTTGTGCTATGATCCTAAAAGTATGCAACAGTTTTGATAATCATAATGCATGAAAAGTTTTTTAAATGTCTACCACCAACAACGAAAATCAGGAAAATGGGAGTTAAGACTCACAACCTAGTTGTTGTAAGTTACCTTGGGCCACCCAAAATACTATTTATTACACTTAAACTGAAAGCACTGAGAACATAGGCGCCTGCCTGTGTACTGAGCATACCCTAATGGATGGAGTCGTGTGAGTGGGACAGAGCAGAGGACCCGAAAGGGGAGTTAAAATCCTTAAACCCGCGAAGCGGGCCACCCAAGGTACTGTTTACTACAAAAAAAACTTTGATAACAGATCGACTGACAACATAGGCGCCTGCCAGACGACTGATCAGACCATACCCTAAGCGGAGCGACGGAGTCGCGTTCGCGTGAGCGGGACAGAGGACCCGAAAAGCGAGTTAAAATCCTTAAACCCGCGTAGCTGCTTCTACTATTATTTACACTATGTACTATTTATTACACTTAAGCCCGTTTGCTGATACGAAACATAAATCTTCATCATAGCTAAGTTCAACATAGTTTGCATGTTCAACTTAATTTTTTCTTTGTTGCTAGAAAATATTTATGATCTACTTAGCTATGCATAACTCTCATGAGAGAAATCGCTACCAAAGCGTCAATTTTGTGTGAAAAACAAATATATTTTTAGTATTTTGCATTTTGTGACCTTTTTTGGACGTACGATTAACAATTTAACTAAATATTTGTTTTTTATTATGGTCTTCCAATGAAATTTGATAATTAAAAAATTGTCCGGAGTTAGGTTTTTTTTGTCTATAAAAACTGATAATGTGAAGTTTTGTTGTTGTGACTCTTATGCCAAAATAAAATAAAAAATATGTGTCATTTCCTTGAATATTAGTGAGGCAACCTTTTTTTTGCCTGCGGCAATTTTTTTGCCGCGCAGCATTATTTTTGCCCCGCGGCATTATTTTTTCCTCGCGGCATTTTTTTTGCCCCGCGGCATTATTTTTTTCTCGCGGCATTATTTTTGCCATGCGGCAATTTTGCCTCGTGGCATTTTTTTGCTCCGCCGCATTATTTTTGCCCCGCTGCATTATTTTTGCCCCGCCGCATTATTTTTGGCTTGCAGCAATTTTTTGCCCCGCGGCATTATTTTTTTTTGCCCCGCGGTATTATAGTCTAGGAAAGATAGGAAATTTTATATGGGCAACCGGGGACAAATTAATTCATGAAATTTTATTGCTGGTATCGACGCAGAATTTTATCCTCAACAACATATCCAAAGTCCCCCAAAATCCCCGAATTGACTTTTTGTATAGACGCATTTTAAGAGGTGGAGAGGGGAGGGAGGCGGGAGTTAGTCAAGCTGAAAAATTTGTTGTCATACAATCTAATCATATGACACATGTTTTTAGGGTGCTTTTCAACGCTGATTCTAAAGAGACCAAAACTGAAAAGATACATGTATCCTGTGGAAAGTTGATGTCATTTTTATGGGATGATCACTTTTTTTTAAAGTACAACAAGTAATACATTACCCAAAACCATTTTAAAATAATGGTATTTAAATGAAATTTGGTAAAAATGTTTCATTTGGCATGTTTGCCAAGAATCAGAAGAGTCCCCAAAAATATCTGTGGTTAAAAAGTGTTTTTTTGACGGAGAGATGCAACTGAGTGATTATTACCATAACATCCATCAACAAATTCGTTTACTTATGAAATTTGCTAAAAATATGAAATTTATATTGGCACCCAAGGATCAAAAAAGTCCATTCAAATATTTACGGTCCAAGGGTGTTTTTGAGGGTGTAATGTTTGACCGGCTTAACGGAAAAAAACAGTAATTTTTGCTTGAAAATTAATCTATCTTTTTGTAGGTTCCTTGTATCATATTGATTTTTCTTTTATTAGATTCGGCGTTAAAAAATGCCTTTAAATCAGATATCATATGTCATATGTACAATCTCTATTAGTGTAGGTGTACCGACCACTCACTAGTATCCGGCCACTTTTCAGTTAATGCCCAATAATAAGACTTCCAAAGACTTTTTGTATATCAAAATAAAATATTTAAATTATTTCAGGCTTATTTAAACATTTTGTAAAATTTGGCTAATCAGAGCCTCATAAATTTGTCTGGAAAAAAATTAGAACTTGTGAAGGTTTACCGCACTGTGAAAAGTGAGATTTACAGTCTTAGAATGCAATTGGAAAGAGTGAAGTTTAAACATTATTTTAACCGGTATTGAGAGTGAATCGAGTTTTTGTTAGACTTTTTATTAAAAGCAATATTATAAATATTAATAAAACCAACAGAAAATTAAAAAAAATTATGTTTAATATTCAATTTTAATGGTGGCCGTTTACTGGAACAAAGTAAAAGCCTGTGTACTAGTAACCGGCCAAGTGGCCGGATACTAAATTTTGAAGTGACAGACAAATTGTTCTCTCGTTTGTTCTTAAACTAAGTTAGGATCTTTCTTTTAATGCAAGAGTGGGTAGAATATATTAAATATGTGAAAGTCTAATATCCGGCCACTATTTTTCATCATAATTATGAGCAAAAAATAATATAATAAATTCTCTGGCCGGTTTTTGGCACACGCTGTTTATGTATCCGGCCATAGCAACTACAACGTTTAATTCCATCATATGTAGCCTTGATAATAGCAATCAATTTATCTGAGATGCCCCTCCTGTGCAAAGCAAGCCAAATAAATTCTCTATTGACACTGTCGAACGCCTTTTCAAAATCGATGAACAGCAGGTGAAGTGGTGATCGATATTCAACGCACTGTTCGATGATGATCCGCAAGGTGTTGATGTGATCCACACAAGAAGACCCAGTGCGGAAACCTGCTTGTTCGGCGTCGAGTGTGTCTTCGAGGTGGTCTTTAATTCGGTCCTATACTATCCTTGCTATTATCTTGGCTACTGCGTGCAGAACGCATATTCCTCTCCAGTTTTCGAACTTGTGAGATCTCTTTTCTTTGGGAGCTTGACAATCATTCCTTTTGTTCACTCTTCAGGAAAGCTCTCTGTTTCCCAAGCTCTCTTAATAAGTGGGTGCAGTAGCTCGCTCGATGTTGTTAGGGCTGCTCCTAAGAGCTCTGCAGGAATACCGTCAAGTCCAACCGCTTTGTTGTTCTTCAGTGCTTTGATGGCGGTGATAATTTCTTCTACGGTGCGGTACGGTGCGTATTCGGGAAATTGTTACTTCGGGTGGCTCAGTGGGAATAGGGTTCACTTCACTGGCGAAAACGCGGTTTAAAACCGCAGAAAAGTGTTCCCTCCACCTTATGAGCTGATCCTCATCCGAAATTAGTAGGGATCTGTTTGTGTCTTTAACCAGGTGTTGTTTAGAGCTCTGGGCACCAGTGAGCTCTTTGGTAATTCTGTAGCCAATGCGTTGATGTAGTTACGCTTATCACGTCGCACACTACGGTGAACTTCCCTCATCTTCATGCGGTACGCAGACTCAAGCTCGTTTCTCCCTGCTGCTGGGGTAGCTGCGATGCGAGCTTTAAGGTGTTTCCTTTCTTGGATCCTTGCCCAAGTTTCGTCGGAAAGCCAAGCACTATTTCTTCCTTGCGCTCGGCCGACTATACTTTCAGCACCGGATATGAACACATTTTTTACAGCACACCAATGATTTGCGATGGATGTGGTTTCCGTGCTGCTGATTGCGTTCAATCCTTGTGAAAGGTGGTCCCCTAGTTGTTGGCGCACTGCGGGATCCTCTAGTCTATCTGTATTAAACTTGGGCATTCGAGTGTTTCTTTGGGATCTCCGAACTGCAGCTGTACGAAATCTTACGGTAGCAACCATCAGATGGTGGTCCCGGGCCATTCCCATGTCAGCACCTCTTCTGTTACGGACGTCCTGGAGACTGCTTATAAAACGCCGGCTGATCGCGAAGTGGTCAATTTGGTTGGAAGTTTCTTGTCTGTCAGTCGACACCCAACTGACTTTGTGGCACGTCTTATGCTCGAACATGGTCCCTCCAATAACAAGGCCGTTGGCGTTGCAGAAATCGACAAATCGTTCGCCATTGTCGTTTCGGTTACCAACACCATGTTTTCCCATGACATGCCTTAGCCCAGTGTTGTCATTGCCAACCTTGGCATTCAAGCCTCCCATCACCATAATTATATCACCTCGTGGAACGCTATCATAAGCAGCACTCAGCCGGTTATAAAAGGCCTCCTTCTCCTCGTCAGAAGAGAGCAAAGTTGGGGCGAAACGACGCGACGTACTTTAGTCCGGAACCTGGCTTTCAGGATCCTGTCACCTAAAGGCTCCCAGGAAAATAAGCTTTTGTGAGCTGTTTTGGAAAGCAGCAATCCAACGCCAGATTCCCGAGCGCTTCCAGGTGTTTTTCCGGAAAAGAATAGTACAGCGTTACGGGTTGGTGACTTAAACTTCCCCGAGCCCAGCCATCTAACTTCACTTATCCCTAAGATGTCCATCCTATACCGCATGAATTCCTTCTCTAGTTGCAGGAATCTGGCATTCTGAGGACCTTCTTTTCCATCATCAAGAAGCGTCTTCACATTACAGAAACCAATCTTTGTCCGGGTACAATAGCCAAAAGTCGTCAACGAGTTATCATTAATTATCCGAGGCGTTGTGTTGGTTTCGGTAGCGGGTTGATTTCAGTTACGGAGAATGCTAACCTCCGTAACCTATCCTAGAAAGCTAGGCGTTTTCGCACTTGTAATTTTGGCCTATTTATGTATATTGGGATACACAAATATGTGCCCGGGGACCACCACGAGGAGGTAAAACAAGCACTTCATCGAAACTGATTGTTGCGCTACTGGCCCAGACCAAGTTCTGAGTAATCAATAGTTTCCCGATCAGGCAAACTATTTTTAATTAGTCTCTCACTGATTGATATTAAAATCAGCTGTGTGAAGTGGGAACCCCGAAGTCAAAATTTTTGGGTGGGGTTTATCAGAATCGTTTGTCCATCGTTTGTCCACGTTTGTCCAACCAAAAAAATCGTTTGTCCACCCTCAGAAAAAAAGTTATTAAGCTTTTCTTTTTTATAGCAACTCCCCAAAATCAAAAAACTCATCTACTGCCCCCAATAGATGACTTAGAGAGATGAGACTAAGTGCGTTCGTTTGTCCACCAGCTCTTTATGGTTATTCACCAAAAATAATCGTTTTTCCACCCTTAGTTCAAAAGTTATTCAACATTTCTTTTTTATAGGAGCACCAAAAAAATTTAAATTTTTTGTTTATCAAAATCGTTTTAATCGCAATCGTTTGTCAACCGTATGTCCAGGTTAGTCCAGAAAAAAAAAAATTCAGACCTTCGTTCAAAAGTAATTCAACATTTCGTTTTTGACTTTGGGGGTTTTGCTATAAAAACGAAATGTTGAATAACTTTTGAACGGAGATCCAAAAAAATTTTTTTTTTACTGGACTAACCTGGAGATAGTATGAACTACTATTGGCCGAAATTATAATAAGGCTCTGTTCCCCTTACTGTTCAATAAAAAAGTTTCTTATAAACCAAACTTATTAAACCTCCCATTATTTATAGTTATAAAATATTTGTTAAATTAACCGCACCTTGTCATGTTTACTCAATAAGGTAATTCTCAAGTGTCTACTATATTGCTTTGGACTGCGTTTAAATCAAAATCTAATTGAATGTGATAGCAAAAGTGATTGCCTCACAGTCACATTTCACACATCAAAAACAAAAAGGGTGCGGCGCTTTATACTTGGTGTGTGATTGTCTAAATTTATGTTAAACATGATTTTCTTCTCACCCGCATAAAATATATTGTAGAACCATCATGAAGCCAAACCCGACGAAGACGACGACGACACACAGCCACACAAGTCGACACTTAGCGCCTGCCCTGCAGGCAGGTGGTTGAAAATGGAAACTTAAAACACCCAAAGAAAATCCACTCGAAAGTCATTTCCTTTGGTTTGGTTTGGTTTTTCTCGTTTCTGTTTTCATACGCATTTTCTAAACAAAAACACACAACAAAAATAAATTTGCGGCAATGTCTTTTATATATGCCGGCTGATGATGATAACACTGATGATGGGTGGTGCTGCTTTTAAGTTTTTCCCTGCAAACAGAGAGTAATGTGTGTATGCGGAAAATTTGAAATAATGAAACAAGAAAAAATATAAAATAAATACACGAATCTATGGACAAGAAAAATTTGTGAAAAACTTTTGCTGTGCTTTTAAGAGAATGAAAAGTCTGCAAACCACAATAGAATTTTCTCTTCAAAGAGAGTAACGAGGAATACATAAAAAAAAACAAATGTGAGAAATGAGAATCTAATTGCAGTGATTGTGATTCGCAAGTAAGTTTCTATTATGAACAGAATTTTGGTATGTGTTGGAATTAAGTGGAATTTATTTTATGCAATAAATTTTAATTTTATGCCCTAGGTCATGTTCACACTCGGCAAAGGTATGAGAAATATTAAATAATAGATAAATTGAATTCATTAATATTATTATGTAGTAGCCCGTAGCGTAATGGTTAGTGCGTTCGACTGTCACGCTGGAGGTCTGGATCGCTTCCCAGCCTCGTCCACCTAAAAAACTAAAAAGTTTTTTTTCATGGCTACTGCCTCTTGCGAGGAATTGACAAATCCTCCAAGAGTATCACTTGTCACGAATAAGTGCTTCTCGTCTAGCCGTTCGGATTCGGCATAAAATTATAGGTCCCTTCCATTCCTGCCGAAAGGCGCACACAGGAATGGTTGCGAGTTGTTAGTCACTAGGCCCTAGTTCTTCATGAGCCGTTGTGCCACCCGATTTATTTTTTTATTTTTATTTTTTTTTAATATTTTTATAATTCGTATACCTTAGATTTTTTATTTTTTAATTGGGTTTGTGACTAATCCAATAAGTTATAATATTAAATAAGATGAAGAAAGATTTATAATCAGATTTATTTGAAGCCATTCACATTAAGAAATAAATAAATCTTTTTTATTTTTAACAACCCGGCTGGAAAAGTGCCCAGTTTCTGTCTAGTTTCGACTTGGCACTAGTCAGTTTTCTTTAGAGAAAATCTAGACGAGGAAAACTTGTCAAATATACGTCAAGCCCTTGCAAGTTTTCAGTAAGTTAAATTAAGACGAGGAAAATGTTTCATACTCTCGTGAGGTTCTCGCTAGTAAGAACTTGTTGGACGTTTTCGGCATCCTATCAGACTAAGCACTATCGTTATTGATACATATGCAAAATTTAAACTAAACAAATTGAATCGATGAATCGAAAAATACAAATTTTAACTTTTATTATAATTGATCAGTTTCGGTTTAAAAAAAAGTTAATAATACCACGCTCTTGCAAATCCTGTCAAGATAATCATATATGTATTTACTTTCGAAAATCTCTATTTTCAACCACCCACCCCGCTCTCCGCCAAAGGCTTTTTGAACTTTTCATTAAAATTAATCAAAAATTATAATTTACTGTCTTAAACTATATAAACTTAATACCAGATGGTTCATCTCAAGTGGTTCATATCCGGTTGTTTTTTATGGTGGGATGTAGTTTAGATAAAGCGCAGAAATGATCCTGTGAAGTATAGTCTTAATTGTAAAAAAATTAAGCGCATTTTTGTACACGATACTAAATCAAATAATATGATAATAAGAGTATTTTACAAAAATGTCCAGTATCACACTAAAATTGCTTTAATATCGTATTAAACTCATAAGAATTTGCGCTATTATTTTTTTTTTTTATTATTTTTATTATTCTGGTTTTTATTTTTGATCTGAGTTATTTTACTATCGGATCTTAACCGATACTAAAATACCCTTTTTTAATGTTTCTAGTAAAAATATGAACAAATCTAGTTTGTGCTGGTCCGGGGCCTGGAGTGGTTTTTCTGACGAGGCCGAAGGGTTCATAATCGACAAGGCCCTAGTTTTGGCCATTACTCAGCCATGCTAGGGCCTTGCCAGAATCTATTGCAAACCCTCTAGTGCCATGTCGAAAACTAGAATGTTTTTCTGCGCGGGAATTCGGGCTACATTAAGTGCTTTCACAACGTTAGGTATATATATCTTTTCAAGCCTAAGCCTATCGGTGCCATTGAACACTGGAACATACCGTGGTAAAGAATTCTATAAACGGACAGAGTTAAATTAAAACGGCCGATCAGATGTTTGAGAATTTTGAAAAACAAACATTTTGAAAAGCAAATTTTTGTAAAAAGAATTTTGATCCATTTAGAACTAATAGCCCAGTCAATAATTACAAAAAAGGGCTAAATTCGCAAAGCGCGATGTAGTTCTGCATTTTCGATATGTTGTTGGGGCATGTTAGAGTTATCTGTAGCTAAGTTTGCAACTTTGAAAAACCTGTGCTCGCTGCAGGAAAAATGCAACAATGAAAAAAACGCAAAAATCGCCCCATTTTTTCCGACATTTTCCCTTACAACTTTGGAAATATGCAACTTAAGAAAAACCATCCACTATATTCTTGTTTGTTATAAAATGTTCTACAAGACTACATGTTTTAAATGCATGTATGTTTTATTTGTGTTGCTATCTAACCATGAGTAAAAACAAAAATTCTGAAAAACTAAGTAATTTTAAAGCGCTCAAAAAATAGGTCAAAAATTGTCCAATTGTACTCAAAATTTGCAATCAAGTAACCTAGAGTATTATAAGACAAAATTTGAAAATTCGATAAATTCGATTCAAATCGGTCAAATAGTTTTGGCTTGAGACATGATGTTAACTAAGTGCAACAAGCAATGTTTGCATCATTGCTGTGGTCAAAGTAGGACGCATAAGTTGGCATTTATTTTTGTACACGTACTTGGAACCCTAATCTATGATAAAATATAGTTTTGATATTTATATCTATCTTTATATCTGGAATAAAATTCCAGATGAGATTTATTTTTTTTCTCTCAGAGATAAGTCTCGCAAAATAAACGTTTCTCTCAGACCTTACCGGTATTTTTGTTCGTTGGGACTAAAGGTTATAGTGTGACCTTTGTGGAAAATGACAACAAATAACTGTTATTAAAGAACCTTTCAAAAGGTTGAGATTTATTTCTGATCTCTGGCTCCAAGGATTTTGTAAAAAAAAATTAAATGATATTTTTGGTACCTCTAATACAACCATATTTTGTATGGCGAAGCTACGAAAAAATTAAAAATGATTGTAAGGCTAAACGTTTAAGTTTTTTTTTCATATTTAAAAATAAATTCAAAATATTTTTTTATTATTTCCTAGAATAAATAAAAAAATAAATTGGGTGGCACAACTGCTCGTGAAGAACCTGGGCCTAGTGACTAACAACTCGCAACCATTTCTGTGTACGCCTGTCGACAGGAATGGAAGGGACCAACAATTTTATGCCGAATCCGAACGGCTAGACGAGAAGCACTTATTCGTGACAAGTGATAATCTTGGAGGATTTGTCAATTCCTCGCAAGAGGCAGTAGCCCTGAAAAAAAAACTTTTAAGTTTTTAGGTGGACGAGGCTGGTAAGCGAACCCAGACCTTCAACGTGACAGTCGAATGCACTAACCATTCCGCTACGGGCTACTACTATATTTATTTCCTAGAATAGGCACTTGAAAAAAACCATCTTTCTTAGTTCAAACATAGTACAATCTACTTTTTAATCAGAAAATATTTGTTTTCATTCTTATGAACAGTAGGTACTTTCCATAGAACCACTTTTCACATTTTCAACTTTTTCATTATTTTATAAATCGATTTAAATTATTTTAATTATGCAGATGTTCCTAAAAATTATAAACAATATAATATATCAAAATTTTCAAAAATATATATTTTTTTTTGTATTTTTTAAAAAATATATTAATGTTTTGAAAAAAATAGTTTTTAATTTAAGAACTAACATATATATATATATATATATATATTTATTGAACAAAATAACATTTACAATTTGAATTATAACTAGTTAGATACGATGATATTATACATTTATTGGCACATAGGGGGCCTAATCTTATACTTTGTCTTAAATTTAAAGGATTATTAAATATAAAATACATGTCAAAAAAATTAAATCTAAAAGTCGGCTGACTTTATTGTCCTCGGGGTGTTCCGTCCTGGTTGTCAAGTTGTGGTTTTGGTGGGGTGATGAGTTGGCATTTAGCCGCGGTGATATGCTGACCGTGTGTCAGCGTAGAACGAAACTGTTGGCTCGTTGTCCATGATGATAAAAAACTAACACAATATTCAAACAAATTTCACTAAAATAACATGGTTTTAAAATCAAATAATACCTAAACGTCGTAAAATAGACTAACTCTCCCATATTATTTCTGTCTTTTAACAACTCAACTTACACGATCTAGCTCCTTGTCGCATTGTATACAAATCACTATGTTTACATATACATTAGGGTGGTATTATTTTGAAAATATTCGAACTTCTTTCATCGCTAGTCAAAATAAAAAATAAAATCTTTACAAAATTTCATTGAAATGGGTTAAAGATAACACGTGCTACTGAGCAGTTAAAAAATGTTGATTCATAATACACTAAGTTTTATACTGTATGATGTAGGGGAGAGGGGGGCTCCTTAGGACACTTTTTACAAAAATCGCTCTTGATCCCTTAAAAAGCGGAGTATCCCTTCTAATCTTAAAAACTATTGTTGCTTGTTGTTTTACCTTTCAATATGGTATTGAAGTGTATATATATAATTATGATTTTTTTTTTTTTTATTTTAATAAACTCTTTAAAGTGTCCCAATCTGACCCTCTGGTGGGCACCTTGGGCATTTCTCAATTTGACGCTTTCAAGTAGTTTTTATGTATTTATTTAACAGAAAAATAAATTATTTCAAAACATATCATCAAATCAAAAATTAATAAAATATAGGACTGACTTTTATATGTAATTCCATATTCAATGTTTGAGTTTCATAGCCCTTTTCTAATTTTCGGTCGAATTTCATATTCAATTTCGGTTTATTGTTTTAAGTGTTCAAATTCGGTTTCGTAGGTTTGGAATTCGTTTAGGTTTTATCTGTCGAATTGAGAATCAGAACATTTGTACTGATCTCTATGAAAACTGATTTCGCAAAATGAAATAAATAAACAATGAACAATAAATTTAAACAAAAACGACTTTATATTATTTTATGAATTTACCCAATTTTTTTGTGTAACTTTTCCACTGTGATTCTTTAGGCTCTTTTGGTCTATTTGTAAAAAATGCGAATAAAAACAATCTTATTCCATTATTTTCCCAACGTTTCGTGAGTATTCCTCACTTCTTCAGGGGTTATATTTATTCAATCTAATAAATAAAATTAATTAAGTTTATAAATAATACAAAAACGACTTTTTCTGACTTAAAAAAAGAAAACGTAAAAAAATCCACATTAAAAAAAAAAATATTCTTCCTTTCCTCTTTTTCTAACTTTGAAGTGTGAATGAGATAAAGCAGAGAGAAGTCAAAAAAAAAAATTCGGAAGAGTCAGTCCAATGTGAACACCGTCACAGAAAAAACAACACATTAAACAAAAATCTCCCAAATTTAAACCTCAGTGTCATTGTTTTATGCAAAACAAGTTCCATGGCTTGGAGCAAATCGAGTTCATTAGGAGTGGTTTCTTTATTTTGCTTATAATGTCTGACAATTGTTGCAGAGGTAAATCTAAACAAATACAACAAAAAACAATAATTTAACACAAATTACCGAAATAGATTGTTCAAAGTCATAAAAAAGATGCAGATTAGAACTTGTCCAAAAGTGCCCCTTCTGCACTGTCCAAAAGTGCCCCGAGGGGGACAAAAAACTAAAATGCTCATATATTTTTAAAAACAATGTGAATTGTTAAGATTTTGGTTGAATAACATCACAACACAAATCAACATTATAATAAAACACTTCTAACTTGTAAATTGAGCATAATTTTAGAATAAAATACTTACGTCTGGGAATAAAAAAATTTACAACGGTCGTCTGGAAACACACTTTTATTTTTTTAATTTTTATTTAAGTTGGTATCGTTTTTATATCCATCAGATGTTTGTTTGAAGTAGAGTTGCCACTGTAAAATTTTATTAAAGTAGTGAAAAGTTTTTATTTTACTACTTTTTTTGAAGTTGTCCTAAGCTGCCCCCGTCCTGAACTGCCCCCTCTCCCCTACCTACTTAAATAACATTTAAAAACTATTTTTTTCGAAACTAGTTTCGGCAGCTGAAAGAAATTCGTACATCACGTCAAAAATAAGCCCCACCCTAATCGAATATTTTTTGACACTTAAAAATTTTAGGTACCTATATCAAAATAATTCATTAACTCATTAAATCATTGGTCAATATGATTGTAATTTTTCTTTAGTAGACCAATAAAATGAATTTGTTGACTGAAGTAATTAATTCGTTGATTTTGCAAACACGATCGTTGATAAAATGGATAAATACTTATTTAACGAATGTGTTTTACGTAAATGAAAGTTATAATGCATGTTTATTGACTCAGAAAAAAAAAACGATAGAAAACGTTGACTTATGAAATAAGTTTTTTATCAAATAAGTTGATTTAACAAAAAACGTTGTTTAGTGAACAATAGCAACTCTTAGCCAATGAAGTACAGCATTGTTGAATAAATTACATTGTTCGTTTTATTTACGTAAGTATTTGATTCAGTTTATGTACAAGAAATATAGGGTGTTTTAACATAAATATGTATGAACAGGTAAGGTAGGTAGGTACTTAACACATTTGCATGTCAACAAATACCTCTTTGACCTTTTATCTTTGTGTAAAATTTTCTTTGAAATCCATTATGATTAAAAATACGAGGAAAATTGTGTAAAAAAAAAAAAGTAGACCAACGCAACGGTCCACAAAATATCTGTGACAAGGTTTATATACAAACAATCATCTAAATCAATACCCTTCGTTTGAATTTGAATGAAAAATCCATCCTCCCATAACAGAAAATAAATCAAAATTATGTACATTGAGCCCCAAAAACATACATTCATAAGTAGGTACATATAGGTAGTATGCAAATGGAATACAATAACACAAACAAACTTTCCTCAACCATCAGGCATTCATTGAATTTTCGCTCCTTTCTGCCCACATAACTCCATGGAAAGACTTAAAAAAAATAAAAAAAAAAAACACTATGAAACAAGATTAATGCTTTGTATCCTTAAAAAATTTTCAAGGATGCACATTAAATGCACATCGGATATTAACCCGATTTCAACAACCAGCACAAACCTCAACAGAGAATTTATTGAAACTTGGTAAAGGAACAGAAAACCAAGTGTGGATTCTCAATTCTGCACAAAGTGCTCTTTTCTCTCTCTCTCTCGACGTAAGAGTGGAGTATCTTTAAACTCCAACTCGTAAAATTATTGACGAAAAAGCACACGCATCTGAGAACCGAATTTTCCGCAAAGGAATGAATGGAAATAGAAAATCCTCCACCCATCTTGTTGTTGTACCCAGAGCCGAACAATCCACAAATCTGCGCTATACTCAAAATTCAACTTGTTCCAACAATAACAACAACAAAAACTCACAACAACAACAAACAAAAAAAAAAAATGAAGAAGAAAAACCAACGAATTTTCTTTTCGTGCAGAAAATGTGTGTTACCCGCAACAAACCATTTCAGTTTAGAACGAACGATTTGGGTGCTAAGGTCAGTTCTATCGTGCGGTCAGAACGTGAAAGGTGTGTACCTCAGATAAGAATACAAGAAGAAAAAAAAATAAATACAAAAAGGGAAAATTAAGAAAATTATAAATATTTTCCTTTTCAAATGATGGATTTGGGTTAAGAAAAAATGAAAATTTTTCCTTCAATCAACATATACAATTTTTTTTTAATTTCCTCACAAAATTTTGCCCAAATCAAAGTGCAGAAAAAATATCTGATAAAAAATAAAATAAGTTCAGTTATATAGGAAATTTGATCCTTGTTGTTTTTTTTGCTACTCCCGGTGGATAAGTGAAAATTACACATCTCATATAATTATACGCTTGTCGGTGTACAAATAATTTTCTTTTTGTAGTTTTTCGTTTCGAGGGAAATTCGCGATAAATTCATTGTGTAGCTAAAATCGCTCCTCGCACTTCACGGGGTGGAACGAACGAGGGAACAATTTATAAATTAATGTGTAACGATTTTGACGACGACAACGTGTTTCGGAGCTTTAGTGACTTGACACACCACCTCGGTTCTTTTTCTATGATGCCTACCGGGGAAATGAAACGAAATTAAAATATAAAATAAATATTAGGTACATAAATTGACGCAATGAAATAAAAATAAAAAATTAAATAAAAAAGAAATTAGCTGAAAATTAAAAAAAAAAACATAATACTCATAAATACCCGTATGTATATAAATTTTCTGTCTAAAAATATTTTGTATATCTTCCGACACGCTTGCCATACATTTTTACCGACAATTTTTATTTTATCTTATTTTTTTTTTAAATTAAACTTAACATTCAATGACTTTTGTAGGATTTTTCTTTGTTTAGATTATTTATGTAGGTATGCATGTATATTTTATATGTGTGCAAAAAAATGAAGGAATGAAAATTGGTCAGAGTAGGTTATGGTTGGTTTGTTTGGCAGAGGGTGAGGTGTGTGAAATATTATTTTCTTTTCGCTGTGCTATTTCTTAGCTTATGGCTTATGTTTTGAACTTGATAGAATTTATTCAAAAAAATCATGATAGGTTTAAGGAGTGATAAATTAATTTTTCAACTTTTTAAAGATAATTTAGATTCTAGGAAATTTATGATGAATTTCAGACTTAATAAAAAATACTGTCAGAAATTCAAAATATAAGAAAAAATAAAGAAATTTGTTTTGGTTTGTTATTGAATGACCTGCTCCGGTCTCTGAGAAAACTTTTAACGAATTTTGATAAGGAGAGTTTGTTATTGTTGTTATTATGACCACCTCTACCGGCATTTCTATTTTAATATGGGGCAGGTAATCTATTCGGATATGAAATAAAAGCATATTTAAAGCTATAATAATCCCCTTCATATGAATGCACATGTTCATGTTCATATAAGCAAACAAACATGGCTTCTAACGTCTTCCAAATAACAATACTTTGAAACACATGTGGCTTCAAGGATTAAATAGGTATACAAAAAGTGCTTACCAAGTTCGACAGCATGGAAGTTTTGTTTTGTTTTTTTTTTGTGATTGTGTTATTCCAAAAAACCCAAGCCAAGTCCAGGTGTTTGCAAAGTCATTTTGTTGAAAAGTTTCAACTTTGTCAGACTTTGTGCGAATACAAATGAAATTGGAAGCAATATCATGATGGGCTTTGGATATGTGAAAAGTTTTGTATATATAGGTAAAAGAAACTTCTCTTTTTGAAAACTTGAAAACGGTAAAATGGTATTAAAGAAAAGGAATTTTCTTAAAATGTCTGATGATTTTACTTTCACATACAAATTTTTTTAAGTATGCTTAAATTCTTTCTTGACAAGTTTCTTAATGCCTTTCAACTGAGTTAGTTCATCAGACCTACAAGCATGCAAAACCAGTAGTTGAGTGAGATGAGTTAGGTACATATTTCGTACAAGCTTGGTAGGAATAGATCTTACTAAGAATGGGTTATTTTGGTCCCTTTATTATTTCTAACCATTCACATAAGACGTTTTATTTAAGTTGGTTTGATGGTTTAAAGAAAAAAGATTGATGAGTATTTTTTCAAATTAAATTGTCTTCACACAGCGTTTGTAAAATTTTCAATAATTGATTTTATACATAAACAAGGTGATTTTTTGTTTTAAAAAATAAAAAAATATTTCACCAGGAGAATAAGATTTTCCCAAAAACTAACACAGATAAAATTCATCAATATTTACTTTGTACAAAACTAACCCCATTGTGTTGTAAAAATCAACAATTGTTCACTTCACTAAAATTTAGAAAATATAATATTTTTAACAGACAAGTTAATAAAATGACAACTTGCATAAATGTGGAATTTCTGTAAAAAATTTGATCTTGATTATACTTCTTATAATGAGCCAGGGAATGCGGTTTAGCCATTACGCTCATGTAGTTAGTCTGCAGCAGAAAGGAAGGGCCTACAATTTGTAGCCAAATTAGAGTGACTAAGATGAGGGGTAGGTACTTTATCATGTCAAGAGAATAGATTATATACTCTTGGCGGACTTACCATTTACTCACAAAAAGCTGTTTGGTAGTCCTAAAAAAGGTTTTTTGGTACAAATTCTGGATTCAAACATTAAAATATATTATTTTTCTTGCGATGAATAGTTTATTCTGATGTCCAATGTTAAAATATGAAAACATACTGTCAGACTATAGCTTTCTGACGGAAATGACCAAAAGCTCATAGAACCATACTTACGGACTTAATTTGTCGTTTCTTTTTTCGTCTATTTTCATTCTAAAACGTTTGTCTTGGTTTTCAAGTTGGAAAAAAAGTCTATGAACAAGTATGATATTTTAATTATATACAGTGGTGGCGGCCTAATTAAAAACGATATTTTTATAAAATTTCAATATGAAAAACTTTGAAATTGAATCAAAAATTCACTCTTAAGACGGGACAGAGTACAGGATAAAACTTAATTTAATTTGGGGTGCATTGACTTGGCATAGTATAGTCGATAAGTTAGGAAAAAAAGCTCAAATTGACCAAGAAAGTTTATAACGACATTCATTTGAAATCATGCCCATAATATTTGTTTTTAAGGACGATAATGATCCGAAAACTCCTCAACGGATTGCTAAGAAGGTGTTTGTGTATTCAAGAAGTCATTTTTAAGATTAGACCGTCTAAAGCTCGGCCCTAAATTCTATCGAGAACTTGTAAGGAGACATCAAGGGATGGTTAAAGTAAAGAAACAAAAAATTTTGATCAGAATCTTCTAAATATTGAGGAAATCTGATAGAGTACACCACTAGCAAGATTACATGCCTTTCGCGAAAATATGCAAGGAATTTTGTCTGAAATTATAAAAACTTAAGGTTTTCCTACAAATATTTTTAATGTTATGACCCTTTTTTTTCTGTTCTTAATTATATTGCCAGACGGAATGAGAATTAAATTTACGTTTACTTTTTTTCCTACCAATATTCTTATGCGTATATTTTTTAAACATTAATCAAAGTGTACCGTAGTTCATGGGCTATTAATAAAACCACTTCTCAACCTCAACGGATTTCCCAAACAAAAGTTATGCATTTTAAAATTTTACAAAAATATCATTCTTAATTAGGCCGCTGTCTGCAGTTCCTAAATTCAATTTTTTTTTTATAAAACAACTGTAAACTTAAACGGTTCAGGTCACATGTGATGTATCAAAAACTTGATAACCCACTCCACATAAAATTATCATCTGTTAGTTGATATTAAGATATTCTAAGTCATTGGAACAGTACAGATAAAAAACAGATTAGTCACAACTTTTTTTTTCAGCATCTTAAACTTTCAACACCTTTTTATACAAAAATAATTATTATTGAAATTGGATGCCACAATAATAATTAAAAACTCCAATAAAATCAGTGTTTTCATCGATTACTTTATAAATTTGTCTTATGTTCTTACGAGTTTAATTGTATTTCAAGTTGAAGGTGTCGAAAAAATTATGAATCAAACTAATGCAGTATGTTTATAGATTGCTATGAAAATGATTGTGATGTTTTACAAAATAAAAGGTGTCAAGTTGAATCTTCGAGTGAACAAACTATTATTTTCCTATAGTTTTTTTTTTGGGGATTTATCACAATTTATTAAAAGTTGTTTTAGGGTAACTCATACTAAATTTTAATTTGTGAACGATGTCAGATTATGAATATTTTTTTAGTAAGTTTTTAAATTTTTAAATTTATTTGCCAGAAAAATTTATTATACCTCTATGTATGTACAAATGTACATCGGTACCTAAAACAAATTATATATGAATACATTTGATTTGTTCATTGTTTTATACATAACATTTATCAATAAACTGTAACTTGTATTTATGGAAAACTACCTAGTAAAAAATAATCATCAAAAAAAGATTATTATTTTACGTTATTATTATTTCATCTAATATTTCGTTTATTCAAGAAAAGTTAAATAAAACTTAATTAAAATATTAAACACAAAATCATAAAACGCATAATAATATTTATTTATATAAAATTAGTTATACATAATTTTGTGTTTGCATTCCCTGTAAAAAAAATTGCTGAGTTGCTATGTACACACTCTCTCAAAAAACATGGCTATTATTATGTTTATAAAGGAGATAATTTAAGATATTTTTTTTAGAAATTATTGAATTTCTCTACTCCTATAAATTGGGGAATATTCTCAAAGCATGCAAGAAAATCTAAAAAATTATTTGTCTCCTATATTGCTTTAATCTTTTTTTCTTTTCATAACAATGAAGGTTAGAAGTTTTGACAGTTGTACAAAATAAAACAACTATTATAGCTGTTACCATTATTTTTATATTTGAAATAATCTTTAAAATCAATAATTTTGTGTTCATTGAATTAAATTTATAAATCAAATTCTGGCAAGTGCCCTGTCAGAACGCTTAATGCAATAATAAGAAAAAATAACTATTTTTGCAATAACATTTTCTAATGGTCTTTTCAATTATTATAATAAATCAATTTTTTTTTGATTTGGATCTTTCAAAATACAGATTTTGACAACATTTTCGTTCCATTGGGTAAACGAATTGATATATATTTTTTTTTGATTTAAAATCAATTTTGCAGATCTTAATTTTTCGGGAGATTAACCCCTGCTTGTAGGTATAATTGAAATCTGAATTTACCATAATGAAAAAGCAATGGGGCGTATTCATAGTCATCTTAGACCTGGGTCTAAGTTAAACATGGCTTTGTTTGAATTTTCGGACATTGATTCTATTTTTTTAAGTTTATCATTTCAAGATATTTGAAGCTAGTTTTGTAGTATACCAAGTTAATTATCGTATAAAAATATAAAACCAACAATTTGTAATTAAAATCGGTCTGTATTCATTGAGCCAAAATTGTCTTAAACTGTAGTTTAGTTAATCCTGGGTCTATCTGCGACTATGAATATGCCCCAATTAATCTGAAGATACCTACATATACATACATAATACATCTGATGCGCTTCTCTCGTTTTTTACTGAAAAACTATACATACGAGAAATATGGTGATGAGTTTTTTTTTGTGGCAAAACTGAAATGGGTATAAGGTTAGCAGGACACATCCGGATACTCATATGAAAATATACCTAATAACAATTTGCTAATTGTTTACGCAAAACAAAAATTGTTTGCGCTGTTGGAATTTTAGATACAGGAATACCTGCAAACTTGACGTCAATTTAGCAGGTCAACTTTCTGGAAAATGTAGATAAACGACCCGGAGTGGATAAATATTCAAAACGCGGATATGGATGAAGAAGATTTAATAACAACGGTTGTATCTTCCACATCCGCTTTTTTGGCCTTACATAAGAATAGTTTATTATATGAACGGCCGCGGCGTTAACAAGTTCTTCTCCGGGTTTTAAAACGCTAGTAGATTGTGTTTCGTTTGCGTTTGAATTAAATGTTCTGAAATTAAAAATTCCTTTCATCGTCTTCGATAACTTCTACTTCCTCTGATGGGTTATCATTCAGTGATTCATTAGCTGCACTTCCTGATTTCAATTTCGTATTTGGTTTTGTGTGGTACCGCATCCCGTCCCGAAGTGAACGCCACATCGCTTTACATTCCTCGACTACAAATTCGAAAAATTTATTGAGATCTAAATCATACAGCTTCGGCAATGTGGAACTTACCTGATTTGTTCATATCAATTGATATTTTTGTCCACACGCTATTTAAAGCGTGTATGTTTCTGTGCAGCTTGTGGTCAAGCTTTCATATACATACATAGCTTCGTTGGATTTCACCAACGCAGCAAATTTTTTTTTCTTCACTAGTGACTTTATTCTTTATTTTTCTTTTTTTACCTTTATTTTTTTGAAACACTTTTCTTGACAAAGGTGTTACTAGTTCCATCGATTCTTGAACCTTTTCTGCTTCTAAAAACTCCGTTAAATTAACATTTTTCGACACAATAAACAAAACAACAAGGAACAATTTGAAATGTCAAATTTTCACCAGCAAAATAATGTTCCGAACAATAAATTGTGTGCGGAAAAAAGTGGAGACTTGACTCTAATAATCTACTACGATTTTTTATTTTCGCTATTGATTATGTTATGATTTGGTTATGTCAATTTTTGTATGAAATTTTTCGTTTCACTTCAGCTGCGTACTATGCTTTAACATTTTTAATAATAATTATCTTTAAATATTTATTCAATCTCGGGTCGTTTATCTACATTTTTGATAAAACTGACTTGCCAAATTGACGTCAAGGTAACCCTGTATCTCAAATTCCAACAGCGCAAACAATTTGTTTGCGTAAACAATTAGCAAATTATTTTTATGTACATTTTCATATGAATTTCCGGAAATGGTCTGCCAACTTTATACACATAAAACTGACAACTTTGATCTATTTTACCAGTTTTTATAATAATCAATGTTTTTCAAAATTGTTGCTATAACAATAAGGACAAAATTTATTTGGAATTTCAATTGTTAATTGGAAACGGTTTAAACGATTTAAAATAATTCGTGTATGAAATCTAAACAATTATTTCAGTTAATATGCACTTATCACAAAAATGGGCATGTTTTTTGTAAAATTGGCGCTTGCCAGCCATTTTGTTAACCTTTAATCAACTGTCCAATTTGAATAAAATTCACTTTTAAATAAATTTGATAAAACTGTTTATTATTTGCCTTAATTGAAGAATTAAGAGAAACAACTCTAAAATCAACTAAAAGAATTTGAGAGAAGTTCTCAAAAAAGTTTATGCTTTCTTCAAATTTATCAATCCAGCAAGTTATATTTTGTTTATAATTTTTTTATAATGTGTTTTTCTAGAATGTAGATAGATTTGGATGGTGAATAAAAAAAAAATCTCTTTCAAGCTCTTTTTGCTTTAAGCGTTTATTCATCAAAAGAAATTTAAAAAGTTTAAAACAAAAATGAAAATTAATTCAGCAAGAATTTCGCACACTCTATGTACCTATATGTTGTTGTAATTATTTAGAATGAAAAGAAAAACACAAACCAGCCAAGGTAACTTAACTCTTTCCAATTTGATGTTTTCCTTTATTTTTTCTTAACCCTCGCAAATGTCTGATTTTTATTTATTTTGTATATAATTAAATTTTATTTCTTCTCATAAATTATTTATTTTAACCTAAACACAGATGAACATTTCTACTTTTTCTTCCTTTTTCTCGTTTTTTTTTCTACATCAGCTGCATGAGTATTACTCGTACTTATGTAGCTCCTATTATCACAATATATTGTATACGATCTAACTCACTTAATATTTTATTCACCACAGTAAAATACAAATTTAAAGAAAACACCCAAACAACAACAACAAGTGGAAATATTATTTTTAAAAATAAAACACACGAAAGAAAATATAAAAAAGTAATACAACAAATTTTCATCGAAAACGAAGAATTTATTCATAAAGAATAAAAGAAAAAGTTAAAAATATAAAAAAAGTTAAAATTAAATTTAAAAATAGATCAAAAGTTTGTTTATTTCTTTAGCTTCTCTTCTATCGAATGAAAATTCGTCCAATAAATCTATTCTGTGTGCGTGTGTTAGTGATGCTCAATTTGTGCTCACGATTAAATAAAATTAAATAATAATACAACAAAATTCAAACAAAAGAAAAAACCCTATGAATTGGAAAAATTTAAAACCAAAAATTATACATAGTTAACTGGATTTTGTGAACATTTGTTTATCCAGTTCTAGAAAACAAAACAAAAAATAAAATATATGAATTTTAAAACTGTTGCTGTTAAAAAGGGTAAGTTTTTGTTTTTCCGTATGCTTAACCATCAAATAGCTTACATGAAATATATTTATTTAACGAGTAACAACAACCTGTTGTTTCAATTGAAAAGAAAACAAGAAAACAAATATAAATTGCCTATAATCTCCGCTCTTCTTCCTTAAAGTTTCGTTTAGATTTGCATAAATTGTTCTTTCCGGTGTGGTTTGGGAGTAACAACAACTTTCCATCATCAGACTCTCTAATCTAAACTGATTAGATTGTCTTCGGATATGGCTTTTGTCAATACTTGCCCAAATGACATGCAAATTACATACACTCTTCCATCAGGGTATATGGAGGAGTGGGAGAAGAGGGTGTTTCTGTTTAAGCAAAACACATGGAAAAGACCAGAATGGGTGAAATATAAATATTTTGTGGTTTGAGTTAGTCAGTCTCATTATTATATGGGGTTTATGAGCGCCTTTGGGATATTTTCTTTGGTCTCTTTGGGTTTTTAGATGTTTTTTTTGCATTTTTTTTTTGGTCTGTGTTGGCATCGTGTATAATGTGTTGTGGTTATACTAAAATAACTGAAAACACATGTTGTGGAATAATATTTTATGCATAAACATAAAAGTAAATCAAACTTTTGTGAATAAGCGTATAGTGGGTAGGTATACATATACATTTATTAATATGTATAATGTCCTTTAAGCGGAGGTAAATATATTGTTTGGTGGTTCAAATTATAGGTTGAAAGAAAATTTCATAAATTAATTGGTGTGGCATATAAAATCTGGGCTGATGAAGAGAATAAAAGTAACACAACACCGCAAAAGGGTGTTAATTGTTTTTGGCAAAACTGGCATGTTTCCTGAGAATTGACGACAAACATTTTTTTAATGACTCTTGGTGCTTTTATTTTCCAAAGTGTGTTGGTTCTTGAAGGCGTCAAACGACAATGTTCTGAGACTTAAAGAGCGCAATAAAATTCCCAACCTGATCTTTTATTCAAAACATGAGGTTGAATATTGCAACTTTACAACACTAATTGAGTCACTTGGTTAATTTGCAAACATTATCATCTGTAATATAAGTATTTTGAAATACCATAATTGAGTTCATATGGCAGGGTGCAGGTTTCATCAGATAGCCTATACCTTTTATAGCTCAGTATCCATTTACCTATGGTTGTGAATGAAGAGGGTTGTAGGACCATTCTTATGGGATAGCTTTAGTACAGCAGTATCCTTAGATTTGAATAGGGCTGGCCACGAGACAAGTATCGGCGAGACTTTTGTAAAGTCTCGTCTCGGTTTAGTTAAACTCGAAAACTTTCAGTCTCGTCTCGGTCTCTTATAATTTAGTCTCGTCCCGGTCTCGTCTCCGAACAATACGACTTCCGGACAACCTGTTGATTATTGAAACGAAAAAGTTTCGATTATAGTTTGAATATGTGCAGAAAAAAGTAAACTTATTTAACTGAAACTGGATTTTTTAATTTATTAGACCCTCTGTAAATTTCGGACCAAATATGCAGTCTCGTCTCGGTTTCGTCTCGGATGCTTAAAAGGCAGTCTCGTCTCGTCTTGTCTCGTCAGGTGAGACCAAGACCGAGAGCGAGAGCGAGAATTTTCTCGTCTCGTGGCCAGCCCTAAATTTTAAGGATTGCCTTTCGTCTCGTGGCCAGCCTAAATTTTAAGGATTGCCTTTCCAGCCTAACTCGTATAACACACTACAAATTGAATTGGATGTTCTTTTAGTCCCAGATTACAGTATCTTTTAATTCTTCAATTGAATGTTCCTAATAAAGATTTGCCTATTGATGATTTCAGAATACTATAAGCAACCCAGTGGTGCATTTTATTTTTAATACTTTGATGGACGGATGATGTACGAAATCGCTTTGATCATAAAGTTTGTTAAAAAAATCCCAAAACAAAGTTTATATTTGTTGGCATGTTTCCAACATTTGAATGTTTAAAACAAATTATTGTCAAATTAAATATCTATTATGTTTATTCTCGGACGAAAATATTTAAATGTATTTTAAAAAAAATTAATAATTGGTGATTATTTTATGTTTGACATTTAAACAGGTTATTTAGTTTTAATTTTTTGTTTGGTATTTTAACATAAATAAATATAAGTATGTAGGTACTTGCATACATAGCTATTATTAATATTTTACATTGTAAAAATGTTCTACGAATTTTGGCTAATTTGTTGTTAGAAATACATTTGGATACTTGTTATTATGTTGTTATTTTTGGATAGTCATATTTGGGTGTAAGTAGCTAAATTAGCTCCGAATGAAGAATCAACTATCTAATATTTTGAGATTTTTATTTCCATCTCCTATATTTGCTGTAAGCCGTTATAATCCGTTATGAACATTTACTTAGTGTTTTATACCGCTCCAAATTTTGTGGACATGTCATTTGTATCAGTACAAACTACATGCCATATCGGTCTGGCAGCGATATCGCGGCCTCAACACCACTAAAATGCACTTTCAAAATGCAACAACAGTAATAATCCCTACAAAACAGGTTTATAATACTCCAAATTTACATCACTAAAGCCTTGTACCTATACTGACTAGAATCCATTGGTCTAGCAGCGATACCGCGGACTAACACCTGTAAAATATCATTTCAAAATGCACTTTCAAAATGCATTTTTGTGGTGCTCCGCAGATTCGCTTTGCACAGCTGAAATTCAAATTTCCGTATTGATTTTCGACATGAGTAATACCATTGAATAATAACATATAGAAGTGGACACCGAACATTACTCAATCTACAAATTTATTTATACAATATTTATTATAAGCTCAATTTTGGGTTTACAATGTTTGGTTTTTACAATTATTTAAGTCTTAGTCTAACATTTAATATCTGCGAGCACAGAAGGGGCTCTGCTTCGTTAATTTGTTGGTTATATACATTTTTAGTAAAAAGTTTCTTAAGTCTAACATTAAGTTTTTTTTTTTTTAAATATTTGATTTATTACGACGGTTTGAGCAGTGCTGACGGTCGTTGGCTGGCATGGTGCCGGTGGGGTAGAAGAGATAGGGTCCTGGTTGTTTTTTTGGATTGTTTGTCATTGGGCTCCTACATCAGTTATACTGCATTCCTGCAACATCATTGAAGTTTCCGGAGCTGCATGTGGTGGTTGTCGTTGGTTGGTAGATGCTGAGAGGTTTTTTTTGGGGCTTGGTCCATTTTACCTGGTCATCTGGTAGCTTCAACCTCTGTTGTACTGCGTTCCTGCAGTTACGTAGAATTTTCCGAAGCCATCTTCTGTGGATATTCTGAATGATGGATCCATCATGGATAGCACGTCGAGATATCGGTCGTCTCTGTCTGAATCACCTGTAATTAAATTAATAAGAGGGCTGGGATGGGATGGGATTTTTCGCAGCATTTTGGTGCTGAGGTTGTACATTTTTTTGTCAATTGGGACAATTCCTGATACTTCGTAAAGCCTTGCATTGCTATAATAGCGATGAGAGTTTGGTTTACGGTATAGGGACGTGCAGTGGCGAAGGGCTTTTCGCTCAAATGTTTGCAATTTTTTCATATATGTAGGGCTTATTGTGTATCAAATAGGGAAACAATAGGTTAGTATGGGGCGAATAAGTTGCTTGTATAGCAGAAGTTTCGTCCTAGTTTGGAGTCCGCCTCTTACTCTCATAAGAGACATAGAAGAGATAAGGCGTGGTTAGCCTTACGAAGGGTGAGTTTAATGTGTTGATTAAACTTGAACAGTTCGAAGAGATGAACTCCAAGGTACTTAACACTTTTCTTGGGCTTGATAACTGAGTTATCAGGTAGGGTAAGGGAGTGGTTTTTACATTTTGTGGCTAAGCCATTGAATGAAGGAGGTCTAAGGCAGATCAATTCTGTTTCAGCAGGATTGATTTTTATTCCCCATTGGAGATAATATTCCCAGAGTTTAAGGATATGTTCCTTAAATCTACGGAGGGCTATCTCTGGGCTAGGGGATGCACTACAGGTGATGGAGTCAGCAAATAGGAGGGTTATTGTCCTAGGTAGGTTTGTTGGCTGGTCTGATGTATACAGATTGAAAAGGTCAGGACCAAGGCGAGATCCTTGGGCTACACCTGCTGATATGTTTTTGATGCTTGAGATAGTATCCCCCACACGCACGCAGAACTTACGGTTAGTGGAGAAACTATGGATGATAAGGATACGATGTCTAGGCAAGTGAAGATTCTTCAACTTGAAAACCAGTCCATCTATCCAAACAGAGTCGAATGCTTTTTGAATGTTGTTAAGAATCAGGGCTGTGTCAGCGTGAAGCTTCAACAACGGATCGAAAGTTGAGTGGGATGCTTTGAACCCAAATTATTTATGCTGCACTATACACATTGAAGAGCATAGTGAGCGAAGTTTATTCAGGATTAGCGCTTCAAGCAGTTTGCTGAGGTTTGGGAGGAGGGAAATTGGTCGAAAATTGTTAATATAAATAGAAATATTTCGGCTATTTTCTATTTTGTTGGGAAATAGCTGTTGTTAACACAGTTATTGAGAGTTATCGTGAGGATAATAATTGCGGTCGGGGGCAGTTTTTTAATTACAAAATTGGATACCTTGTCAGGTCCCGAAGATTTTTTGGAGTTTCCGCATTGAATAGAGCCGTAAAGGTCTAGGGGATTTGTGAAGATGTCGTCGCTTGTCGTGCAGACTGACGAGTTGTCTTCTGAGAAGGTGGTAAGGGGTTCAGGGTTCGGAGATGTAAGTTCCGTGACTTCTCTGTTGACATTAGAGACAAAATCGGGTAGGTGGGTAGGGAGATTTGGTTTGAAATTGCTTTCGAAAAAGTCAGCATACGCATTTGATTTTTCTTGGTTTGACGCAAGGAAGGTATCATTGTATTGCAGTTGGCCAAGTATAGGAGTTTTCTTTTCTACAATTTGGTTAATTTGCTTAAATGTATCCGGTCCAGGTTTAATGACGTTAAGTCTTTTCCTGAATTGGGAGTCAATGAAACCTTTGGTATTTTGGTCAATGAGGGTATTGAGACACTTGAGTTGTGAGAATACACTCTGGTATTCGTCACCGTGGGTACTTAAGGTACGGTGGAATGTTCTCTGAAGAATTTTCCGAAGCTTTTGCCTATGCTTATACATATTTTGTATGTGCTCGGGGAGGTCTTTATATTTCGATTTGAAATTTCGTGGTTGAGCTTGTTCAGCAATTGTTTCCGTTATGGATTTTTCTAAGGTATCGATTGCGGAATCGATTTGTTCATTACATAAGTTAATTGCTATATTGGGCGTGCTGTTCCGTAGCTTATCCGTTAAGGAGTTTTGGAATACTTCCCAATTAATTTTCTTGTAATTAATAAATTCTTGCTGGGGGTTGGCAAGAGTATTGAAATTTGTCCGAGGACGAAGGTTAAGTCTTACTGCTAAATGATCAGAGTCTGATACAATTGCAATTCAATCTACAAAGCGCGCCTGTGACAAAACGAACATAATATTTCCTTTTTTCATCATTTAATTTCCAAACCCATAAGGGATCAAAAAAGTCCTATTGTATTTTATTGAACACGTGCAGATTAAAAGGGATATTTTCGTCTGCCATAAAAGGAAGACAACAACAATAACAACCACTTTAGTTATATTTTTGTCTGGTGTGTCAGCCAAGGTTGCACAGTCGGTAGACAAAATGGATTTGTGAGGTTTTTTTTATTTTGTTTTCTGTCGGAAAATTTAAATGTATTATTGGTGCTTGCTTGGAATTGGGGATGATGATGATTATATGCTTTAATTTTGTCATTTTTTTTTTATTTCATGAGCTGAGCAAAGGAAACATTTTTGTTTTAGGTACATATAGGTATGTAATGTATATGTGGTAGGTATATCATAGTTTTTGTGGCTTGGTGAACTTTATTTTTAATAATAGAGATAGAGATTTGAAATTTTATTATTTACTGGTACTAACATATGCAGCTATGTAGGTACTAACATAAATAGGAAATATAATATGTAGGTAGGTGGGTAAGTACCTATAAAGGCATGCATAGATCTTGATGTTTGGGAAGTGCAAAGAACAACATTCAAGCAAGAAGACTTTCCAGCTCTAGGCCCATTAATTAATATGACCTTGTAATATGTAATAACCTGTTAATAAGAAATAAGAAATAAGAACAACTTTCATATTTTATTTGTAAACAATAAATAACTAATTCGTTATTGTCTATTCTCCCCGTTTATGCAGGAGGTTAATTTATTTTTTTATGAGGTATCTTGACTTAAAATTTATAAGAAGTTTGAAAACAAAAATATGTATAGTACCTGCCTACCTACTTTATTTATTCAATGGTAATACCTTGCCGCTCAGAATTACACTAAAATTAATAGATACAACAGATTTGAACTTTTTTTTTAAACTCTAATACAAATAAAAAAAAAATAAATATGTTTTTCATTTTTTTTTCCAAACACTTTAAGTAGTTACTTAATCAGCCTCCGATTTTCTCCTCCGTATGTTGTTTCCAGGTGTGATATTTACCAATAATTGTTAACCATTTTCGAAAAAAGTTACCTTTTACTTTTTTCGAAAATGGTTAACAATTATAATCTATTTCTGGTGGGGAAATTGATGACATTTTCATCGAAAAAATCACTTCAATTTAACCGGAATAGGTTTTTGACTCGTTTGAAAAAGACATACAATCCGAGGGAGAAATCTCCCCTTGAATTGGTGATAAGGCTGGATATTTTTTCAAAAAACGTTCTCTTAGTCAACTTGATTTAAAAGTACTCGTAATCATTACGACAGCATTCTAGGCTTAAACAAGAAATAAAATCTCAAAATAAATAAGAAATTTATTTTTCTAGCATTTGAAGCGGATTTACGCCTATCCATTTTCATGATGAACGTTTGTCTATAGAAATCCCTAAAAAAATTTCTGAAAACTTTTGTTTGTTTTTCAAAAATTGACGTTGCTTATCTAAGACCGGTCGGCGGACGGCGCGCCGGCGGCTTTTGAAATGTACATTTTGGAAAATATGCAAGAAAAAAAGTTACTTCTGATTTTTTGTATCCTTTGTTGAAATAAAAAAAAAGTAAACCGTGTGTTACCTCTTTCCACTTAACGAAACATAATACAAAATCACTTTGCTTATTTAAAAAAAGCGTTGCAAAGCGAACGGAAAATTTTCCCTTGTGTTCTGTTAACATTCTCTAGAAGACTGACTGTTGTCATTACTTTATTTATTACTACCTATGGATAGAGTATATTAATTAAGGTACAAAGGCTACGATTTCAAGTCAATTGCTGAAGCTTTTACAAGCACCAAAGTATTCATATGTAGGTATATTTTTTTCACGGTTGTTTTTTGTTTTTATTTTTTTTTATCAATTTGTTATGGTTGCAGATTGTTCATGGTGGAGGATTCGAACAGCCAACTTAATTACAAAGTATAGACCTACCTTTACTTTTTCTTTTTCAGGCAATTGAATGGCAATTTAATTTTATTGAACATTTACAACACAACATCAACAGCAGCAGCATCAGCTGTATAAAGTGTTGTTGAACCTCATTGAGGGTGGGATAGGTTTTCCACTGACGCTGCGTAAAAGTTGGGCGCCAGACAGGAAGTTATCTATACTTTTAGCAAGAGAGGGCTTGCTAAAAACTTTTGCTTGTAACTTTAAATGATTTTTAATTACAAAAAAACAAAAACTTAAATTTTCGCATCCATCACCATTGGCACCTGGCCAAAAAACGTTTCTATTTCATCATCTATCTATCTACTGTCAGTGTGAAAATCGTCTATGAATTGCTTTGAGGCGGATGCAGGTTGTGAATGCTTACCTTCCCTTGATGAATATAAATATTTATAAATAGATTATTATTTTTTTATTAATCCGTTAATGGTCTAACGGTTAAAACTTATAGCTATTTACATACAATTTACCTAAAAAATAAATAAATATACATAACTGCAGTATATTAAAAAAAGTAATCTTTAAATTTTTTAATTTTGACGTTGTCGTTTATAGAGAAAATTAAAAAAATAATAATTATTGAAAACTGACATCAATTGATTTAGAGGACTATTCGTACCATAGTTTGTTCTACTGAAAATCGGACGTAAAGGCAACTGATTTCTTATACTCGTTTGACTATAGCTAAAATTTAGACGATACAGAGCTGATGGAGATATAATTGAACCATTTATTAATTTTACAATAAAACAAAGCTGGAGATATTTACTTTCTATGATGTAAAAGTGAAGGGAGGTTTATAAGCAAGATTCTGTGAGAATATGGAGGAAGTGTGGATCTTTGGGACCACGATCAAGACAAAAACGCAAGAACCTTCTCTGGATACTTTCAAGTCTGTTTATGTGAACTGAATAGCAAGTTGCTGTATTCAAGTATTGGGTTAACAAAGGACATATACAGAAGCTTGAGGACGTAGAGATCACGGAAATTGCGAGAGAATCATTTAATAAAACCGAGCATATTATTATCTTTTTTTAACTATAAAGTTATAATGGGCATTGAACGTCAATTTAGTATCAAGAATAACACTTAAATCGGAGAAAACGGAAAGATTGCAAAGAGAAGACGAATCGAATATATAGTTATAATCTATAACTGCTTTTTTGCGTGTAAAACACATTGTTTTACATTTGTCAATATTCAACAAAAGTCGGTTGGTATTGCACCATTCCCTAAGTCTATGAACATCTTCGTGAAGCTATGAGCAGTCATTAATTGAACATATGTATGTATACTTTTGGAAAAACAGAGGAGTTTTTTATTATGGAAGTTATGTCATTTATATAAAAAATAGGGGGCCTAAGTGGCTACTTATGGAACACCAGAGTTGACATAAAATTGATCAGAGAGCAATTGATTGACGCTACGCCACTGTGCTGAATATTAATGTACCTGAAAGATAATTTTGGCTTCTATAAGCCTCAGCACTAAATTTAACGATTTATTTAAGATTTAAAAAAAAAAATCAAATTAAATTGTTGATCGAAATGAATGAATTACGGTGCACGTTATCGTAAAATGATATTTATCATTTGCAATTAATAGATAACATTTTGTTTTTTTTTTATAAAGCAAATAATCTTCAAAACGTTCGATGTTTCTAAGATTCCAATTAATGATGCGGTATAAAGAAATGATATAAGAAAATGTGTTTAATATTATACAGGGAGACCCGTAATGAATGGATAACCCTGAAATGCCTCATAGTAGACCTTATGGCCGTCCTGAAAACTGATAAAAAGAAGTTCTATCCCAACCACAAGAAAAGATACATACATGCATTTTTTTGTTCAGTGCATTATGTTTTGCCTTAAGCCTGGTACGCTGCTGATGCGAAACGAAATTTTCCTGCGGTCTCCAAAAAGACAACGAAATGCTTACGAAAACACAGCGAAAAATATTCATGGAGAGTGTAAATAAATTGGAAATAAATAAATCGAGAATTAACGAAAAAATCAAACAAAAACAGTGCTGTAATGAAAGAAACAACAAATAAAAACACGAACAAACCCAAATGTCATTTTCCCGCACAAAATTAATGGTCCGGGCAATTAATTCATTGCGAAAAGAGAGTGGAGACTTGTCAAGACAATCCGGTATAATAATCAAGTTCGCTGGTCGAACAGCGTACTGCAAAACGAAAAGCACAACGAAAGTTTTCGTTTATGATTTCGTCATGTCATTTTTGTATGGGATTTTTCGTTTCACATCAGCAGCGTACTAGTGGTTATTACCAAATTAATTAAGAGGTTTATTAAATAAATCAAATGCAGCAAGCCGATCAGCTTCTCAGATGAGGTATGGAATCTTGTGCAACCTGCTGTATTACAAATATGCCCGATATACAGGCGGATGGATATGGGGTCTGGTACCAATTTTATGGCTACCCCGTTCAGTAGCGGATCTAGGATTTGGCTGTGGGGGGGCTTGGCAATCTAGTTTGAGACAACAATGAAATCTCACTGGCAAAAGCTCATATCGCTCATTAAAAAGAAAAACGTCATAACTCAAAAAACCTCAAGCTTCAGAAATCGCAATTTAAAGAGTTTGCATGGCTGTTTTTCATAATCATCTTCATTTATATCTACTTTTTTCTTTTTTCTTGGTAGAGCTTTTAATTAAAGTTTTATCGCAAAATATGACACTTTTAAAATAATTATTGGACTGTTTTACATCAAAGGTCCCTACGTAAATGAAAAAAATACAGTTTTTCCACAAACAAATATTTAAAATTGACAGTGTATAACAAATGATGCTCTATAGCCTTTAATTTTTCAGTTCTAGAAATGACGTTTTGCCAAAAAATAGTTTATAGAAAATGAGTTTAAACTGTATCATTAGGTCAAAATTGATGTTTTTGAGTTATGACGTTGTTCTTTTTAATGAGCGATATGTATGTGTTTCGGCAGTATGAGCCCTCTGGAGATCTCATTTTCGCAAACTACCCAAATCAACTAGTAGAGTAGGTACCAGTTTTGTTCGATCTGTTACTGGAAAGCACAAAAAACAATATTTTGCTGATTGAAAAATAAAATGTCAAAACTTCAAGACTTTTAGTCGGACGTAAGGCAAAGCCGTTCGAAAAAATAGCATGCGGCCTAATGCATACACTTTATTTTCCTGCTCAAAAAGTATGTCGATAAATTTGCACGTCACTCTAGAGTCTATACTATATATAGAGAGATTGCAAATAATAATTATTTCCATGATTTTCTGAGTGCACAGAGAAAACTTACGCTTGTGAAATTTGGCTCCTTTACTAAATTTTTTGTATGTGATTGCTTAGTCCAAAAATGTTTTGTAAGTTTAATTGACTTCGACCTAGGAAACATAAGCCCCAAGATTCTCTGAGCCCTGGCTGACCGTAAGAAACAATTCCTGTTGTATTTAACAGTTACACTAAAATTGACACGCCGTTCTTCTCCAATTCTGCATTTTTTATTGTTAAATAAGCTAAGTTTTAAGGGTAAATTGTTGTAGCATTTGACATATTAATCGTTCAGCCCAGGGCCCGTTTTTTCAATTATCTCTTCAATCTTAAGCCCCAACTTCGGACTTTCACAGTCCCTAAAGTTAAGCCCCAAAAACCCTCTGAAATAAGTTAAGTTTTTAGAGAATTGGTTGCTTCACCCAGACCACATTTTTTTTTGTCCAATTCTTTCCAGTCCTTAGTCCTGAGGTTTTTTTCGTTCCAATTTTCTGGGCTTTGTTTTTAGGGAATAATTGTCTTTGCGTTAAACATGTCCGTTATTCGTAGCCCCGAACTTGATTTATCTCCAATTCCCTTAAGACTTTAGCCCCAATCAAATTATTTTGGGGCTTGAAAAAAAATTACATAAGATGTAAATTGTTCAGCCCCAACCTTCTTATTTTGTTTGATTTCCATCAAGTTTCACAGCTTAACAATATTTGAGGCCAATAAAAAAACTACACAGTATGTAATCTATTGCTTTTTATATTTCAATTAATTTTAGAATCGGTTGTGGGGGGCTTTAGCCCCTATAGCCACCCCCCTGGATCCGCCACTGACCCCGTTCACCTAAATCAACTTGATTTTTTATTGGGGTGCATTAAGAAAATCGTGTACAGCAAGCCCATCAGGTCCTTAGAGGAGCTAAGAAATCTTGTGGAGGCAGCTGCGTTACAAGATTCTGAGCAAAACTTAACAAGATTATTATAAGATTTTCATTTATTCGGAGGTGCAGAACCTGTAATGGGTGGGAAACAGTTTGAGCATTTGCTTTAAATTAAAAAGAACACATCTATTTTTGTTTTCTAACTAAGTGATCAAGTGGTTAAAAAGTTGGCTCAAAACTCAAAAGAATACTTGTTTGAGGAAAAAAACAAATAAACTAAAAGCAACTGCGAAAATATTTTATGGTTTTTTAAGGGCCCAATAGAAAAGGTATAATTCAAAACAAGCTTGAAAATGTAGCCAATTTTTGCACTTTGTTGAAATTGTTGGTAATGTTGCAATCGGCCCTTGAAGTTAAAAGCTTGGATTTATCACAAGGATAACATCATTAGAACAGGCAATCAATCAATAATCTACCAGGTTGAATGCATGATATTATATTATAAATTGACTCGCGTGTTGATGATTTTTACCAATAACTTCCTATTGGTTCAAGGTGCGATTATAAATTATACTATTTTGAAACCCGCATTTAACGCGCATATTTTTAAAATAGTTGGCCACTTAGGTTTTCATGTATTTGTTCATATTAGAGATGATTTAACTTTTTCAAAAATTATTTTTTTTCATATTTTGCATTGAAAATCAAAGTTAAATAATTGTTTTCTCTAATAAGTCCAACAGTTATTATAATTTTCTTCTTCTAATGTTCTGGCACAAATAATGTAAAATATTGCTACGAAAAAAAAAACGGTGGATTTCATTCACTTGCAGTCGTGGTATTCAAAAATGTTAAGTAAGGCAAAAAATAATGCACTGAACAAAAAAATGCATGTATCTTTTCTTGTGGTTGGGATAGAACTTTTTCTTATCATTTTTCAGGACAGCCATAAAGTCTACTATGAGGCATTTCAGGGTTATACATTCTTTACGGGGCACCCTGTATATTTATTTTGTTTTTATATGTATCGAGATTTTTTTCGAATCAAGCAAAGTTGTGTTAAACACAGCTAAATGGTTTGGGTTTGGGTATAATATTGTAATTTGTGAACAGTTTTGTATCTTTTACGTTTAAATGCAATTTAGTAGTATAAGTCAATAAAAGTTTCAGGCAAAAATATAAAAGACAAATAATGTACATAATGTACATCGATAAATCACACCTAAATATATTCACACTATTACGTGCGTTGTCAGTAGGTGTTAGGATTAATTTATTGTACAATCCATTTGTTTCGTTAGAATTGAATACGTGTATATTTATAAATACAATATAGACGCTATGATAATGATTCGTTCCATATGTTCGCATTTATTAAATTAAGGTGGGCCTAGTAATTAAGAAATGATAGACATTTAATAAATAGAAATATTTTAAATACATATGTTACTGAACACAATAGTTTAATAATTGAATTTTTATGTAAATTGGTGTCTGACGCAATTAACAAATAAAAAAAAAAAATAATTTGTGAAACATGTTAATATTTTTAACTTGCAAAAAATAGTGTTAAAATTTTAAATATTAAAATAGCTCTCAATATGTATCCAGCCATCCAGCCAGTTATTCGTATGTGCTACTGAAAAAAATATTATGTATGTATGTACTAATTTTATCCTTGTTTTCATCAAAACATCACTACTCTTGCAACTTTGTGGCAAGTTTGCAACAAAAACATCAATTTAACAATAAAATTGACTATACTCTGTCCAATAAATATGTGCAGTACATGCCTTATGGGAGAGCTTTCATCCTCCAAAGGGTGCCTGCTGTATTTAAAGCAACCTCAAATCCCCTTAAATTATAAAGTTAACCACTGTCTGTGTGTGCATTTTCTTGTAATATTTTGTATTCAGCAAGCGTTCTTCCCCCTACGACATTCATGCCTTTGGTACGACTCGAGCAGTCAAGCCGTACTGATCGTAATCGGATACTCGTTTGCAATCCTCTTTGTGTGTGTCAAAAATAAGCAAATCAAAACAGAGTTACCGTATGGCAATGATGATAATGCTTAAAAATACATATTTTTGTTTGGACTTTGTAAGGGAGCTTTCAAGAATAGAAGCTTTTTATAAGCTTTTAAGGACATTTGAACCGTTTGATTTTTTTTTGTTTCACAGAAGAAAAAAAAATTCTTGGTGGTTTAGAAAAAAAAAATTAAAAGCCGTTAAAAAAGTATTTGGCTGATTGAAATTAGAAAAAGGGTATATTTGAGTGGATTTTCGAGCGCGTGCCATAATTTGTATTGATATAGTGGGTTTACTTATAGTCGCTTTGAATTCTGGTTTGGAAACAAAAATATGCAACATGAAATTATTTGTGATTCTGTATTTAGGGATTTCCATTTTCAGAATTCAATTATTATGTGTTTTAAACTAAAATAATAAAGCATAGATGGCAACCCCTTTGAGCTTTTTGCAATTTTATAATATGCAGTACGGAAATCCTAGATATCTATTTCTTTCAACTAAAAGGGATTCTCTTGCAGATAAAGAGTGAGATACAGACGTCCTATCTTCCCTGTATTGCACAAACTTATTGGACAGGGTATAATTCAGAAAAATAAGATCTACTCTACAGAGCTGTCAATTTGGATTTTGACATTGAGAATTCTGATATATTATTTTCCTGAACGAGCCATATTAAAATAAAACTCATATAGAAAATAATTCCGCTTCAGTAAATTAACGAAAACCAATTCGAAAAATTCAAAACTTCTAAAAAAATATGCACGACAATATATGCTAAAAACAACTTTAGAATGTAGCCAGACATTAACGTTGTAGATAAAGTAATGGTTTGCTAAGATTTGTATATCGTTAACGATAAAATAATTAAAACATCATAATATAGCAATTTTGAAATAAAAATAAAAATATTTTTTTCTTAGATTTTATTTTTTTGTAAAAAAACAAAAAAAAATATTCATACAAATTTTTAATACAATTGTTGGCGAACTGAATCGCAAAATAATGATAAAATCAACTGAGGTTATGACGAGATATAAGGGAATATATCTAAATAAGTACAAGAAAGAGCAATTTTTTCATGAAACCCATAACTCTATTTTCATTATTCGTTTTTTTTTTTTGGTAAAAACGTGTTATACAGTATTATTAGAACTAGTCTAGAGATGACATGTAAACAGTTTAATTAAAATCGTTGGAGCCGTTTTTGACAAAACTTGATAAGACCGAAATCGTTGTATGGCAGCTACCCATTCTAGATGAGCTAATACAAAAAATTGAATTTGTCCTTTTATAGTCCAATCAAATTAGCAAAAATATCTACAAAAATTCGGGAGGAGAATTTTATTGTTTTATTTTAAAGAGTACCTCTTGGAGATTCTAAAACCACATTTTTCCAATAAAAAACCCTCTGCATCGTCCGCCATTTTGAAAAAGGGGTTTAAAAGCCTTTACTCAATTTTCTCAACCGCTATTAGTAGCAGAGTAGTAATTCTTGTTTTCTTTTGTAGGTTGACATGTTCTATACAATTTTTGTCTCAAATTTTTTTTTGATAGCTCCTTCCTATAAAATGTTATTGTTGAAAAACCAGCAAATTTTCGATTTTCGTTTTTTCAAGTTTATCTCATCCAATATTCATCCGAACCAAAAATCACTTTTGATCCTTTTTATAGAACCTTAAATTTCCTATATTTTTGCTTATTTAGTTTTTATGTATGTAAGTCAAAAAAAACTTTCAAGATAAAGCACGACAAAATATCTAATATTATTTAAAAAAGTGTCGATTGACTTAATTAAATTGAATCTATTTGATCCTCTTTAGATTCACAAATGTAAAATCACTAAATATTTGTAGAAAAAGGTTATACCTATAATTGTGTTTAGTTTGTTTCTTGAAAATTTAAAATAGTAATTATAGTAGCTCGTGATCTTTTTTTCAAAATAGTTAAAGCCGTTTTCGAAATAAATCCATTTTAGTATATTAGTTGTATGGCAGGTACCGTTATTTTTTGAGCTAAAAAAAAAATTCAATTTCCCTTCTAGGGAATCCCCTGATAACCTTAAGTTCAAAGTTTGAAGAAAATCGCTTTAGCCGTTAAGGCTGCAGGCCGAGTTACAGATAGACAGACAGAATTGCGAGACCCACTTTTTTCGGGTTCTCTAACATCGTAATGTTAGGGAAAATTATTATCTCGATTTTTTTTTTTTTTGCACGAATCCTAAACTTGCCCTACACACTATACTACATTTATCGCAAGTAAAAATCGATATTTTTTTTAAGAATCCAAAAATATTTTTTTTGAAAATTTGTTATTTCAGTGGCCACAAGTCATTTCAGGAGAGCGGTTTTAAGTTTCAAATCCTCCCTAGGAATCAGGAATTGCTTGTTTTTAATTTTTTGGAATGTAAGAATGAAGAAAGAGTTCGCCTTTTTAACATACCAAAAGTAAATAAATGTACATCTGATAATTAAGGAGTAATTTAAGAAAATAACACTTAAGGCTCTCCCAAACCAATGCGGAACATTCGTTGCGGCGAAAAAACATTCGCATGTCAAAATTTATTTACATGGTGATATATGAGAGTGCCCACACCAAAGCGGCGGAGAAACATATGAAATAATTTTGAGTGACGAATGTTTTTTCGCCGGAACGAATGTTTCGCATTGGTTTGGGAGAGCCTTTAAGCTGTTATGACTTATTGAACTTTCAAAAAATAAAGAGCTTATATCGAGTTTGGTTGTTATGGCATATTTAGAAAGAACGATTAGAATTTCTTATGTCGAGTTAGGTTGTTAATCCTTCTGTGAGAATGCGATCTAAGATTTCTTATGTTGAGTTGAGTTTATTGCCTATACTAATAAATCATACATTTAATACATATTATAGTTGTTCTTTCTTACTTAGGTCTAGTTATTAAGTGTCGACATTAAAGTTGCACATAAGTTAACTCATTAAATTTGAGTTGTTAACTTGAGTGTAACTCCGACACAATCACCATAGACAAAAAATTATGATTGAGTATGGTCTCATTTTAAAGCTTGAACTTGAAGTTTTAAATTGAGGGTACAAGCACAAAAATCCATTTCAAGATATTCACCTTAATAAGGAAAATAACACACATTATTCTTGTTAAAGGAGACAAGAGTTTAAAAAATTGATACGCATACGCAATATACGCGTCCATTATTGGATTTTGGTTTGCAGTGTCCTGTTAAAAGTGAATTGTAAAATATCTTGACCTTTTAGGCCTCCTTAACTAAGAAACCAATGGACGAATGGATACCACGACTATAGAAGGTGGGGAAATTGTCACAATACTGCAGCATGCATTAAGCCAACGTGCTGTGACCCGTCAGCTCCATCTAAGCCAATGATCTACGGAAGGTTCAGGGAAACTTGAAAGTTAGTTTGGAGGCCAGGATCTGTGTGTCAAAGGTGTAATGACTGATTCATCGTGATGGTGTCCCTCCCAAGTCGTACTTTGACTTTGGTCGATGTCCAACAACAGCAGAGACAGGTAGGATAAAGAGTTCTTAGTTAGACTACTTAAAGAAACAACAAAAAATCTTTCCTTTCCTTCTATTCCTTCTAACTTGTGCCGTGGATTACATTTAAAAGACCTGTGGTCTTACCGGCATATAGTTGTTAATATTATAAAAAAAAGGAAACAGACCTTAGCTCGAAACGTCCTGCCACTGTATCAAGTAAATTTGTTGCCATCAACTCGTTTTAAAAATCAATTCCTCGGCGCTTTTTTTCCATATGTGCCTTTCTTGATTTGATCTTGATTCAACGAATTTGTGATCGATCTTTTCAATATTTTCAGAGTTTGGTATGAATGAAACATTGCATCAACCAACGAATTCTTGTTCTGCCCAGAATATGAATTAGTAAGCAATGTTGTGCTTTTAGTCTCTTCCACTAAACTGTTCAATCATTTTCTAAGTTCATACATTGGAGATTATGAAGTAAATTATCATCAAATTCGGAATCACTTTTAACGTTTTAATTTTAGTTAGTTCAACCAAATCAAAATCTTGACATTTATTTTAATACGACCTCACGACTTAATATTTAAGAGTAAAATATAATATGTGTTTGGTTCTGAAGACTAAAATAAAAGTCAATATCAAAATTTCGCCTGTCCTGACTTTTTACAAATACATCTAGCTAGGTTCTTTGGCAGTCGTCATAACCGGCAGGCGTCGGTCAACTGTTCTTTATTTTGAGATTAAAAATTTAAGACCAAATATTCTGCCTACAGCCACTTCTATAATAGCCGTGAAAAACGCAAACAAAATTCTGTATTGTTATTGTCTTGCGTGTTTTGCTATACACTCTCTCAAAAAGCCATTAAACTCATAATTGGAACTTTGAACTGATATTTGCGAGACATTAAGAAATTATTATTCCTATTGTATTATTATATTTATTATTATTATTTGTATGTAAAAAATTTCATTTTTGACCATCTTTCCACATAAGGACTTTTAATATTTCAATGAGCAATAGAAGGGATTTTGGATTCCAATCGAATCATTTTCTGTTGTGGGGATACTATATTGGGAAATTCCTGGTCAAATTGTATTAAATTTACTACCATAAGTTCCCGAATTTGTATAAAATATGGGATTTACCGGTAAAAATCAAAGACGCTCTCAGTGACATGACATGAACATTCATTAAAATCTATTTGATTCAGTTTCGGAACAATTATTTATGTTTCGATTGGAGGTTCGGAGTCACTCCTTTTTGACTCCTATTACTCTTAATTGATTGACTGGATTAATTGGCAAATGAATTTAAGTTTTGCAAAATATTCATAAAAACCACACACACAAAATATTTTCCAAATTAGACTTCGAACAACAGAAAATAAATTGATTGGAATCAAAAAGGAGTAGTAGGTACTGTTCCAAAATCCAATCGAAAACGACATCCTACTGTGTGAAACTAAACTTTAAAATCACATGGTAATATTTTGTGTTCATATTCAATACAAAAAAGTAAGTTGGCGCCACCAAGTGAACCGCAATATAAGTGAACATTTTCAGAATTGAAACAAAGCTAAAAAACATAATGCTTAATGATTATTCTTAAATTAACTTAAAAATTAGAAATGAAATCTTATAAAGAAAAAAACTACTATGCACATAATTGAATCGTAAAGTCAGAACAATAAAAACTAAACTTTTGGTCTAGTGAGCATCTTCACTGATTTCACCATTTTCACCGCTCTATTACGCAATGTTTAATGTATACGCCTTTTTTCATTTAAAATGTTCAAATTTGAAATATACTTTCACTAACTCTTCTCTTCAGATGCGACTGGTTACAACAACCTAAGTCAACTTATGATTCATATTTTCTCTATTTTTACAGGAAATTTGTTAAGGCAAAAGAACATAAGTCAACTTAGAATTGTAATTTTTGGTATTCAAATAGGGAATAACGACCTAAGTCGATTTATGATTTTAAGATAAATATAGATTGGTTTGCCAAAAGAACTTTATTCAAGTTAAGTTCATCAAAACATAGAACTGTGATTTACCATAACAACCTAACTCAAGTTAAGAACATTAATTATTTGTTTTAGTTTGGGGAATAACAGCCTATGTTGACTTAAGAAAAATGGAAAGTTGCCTGTTTTGAATAATGGGCACAAAATATATTTCTTAACTTGACTTATGTTGTTATGCTTAATTAATTTTTACAAACTATAGCTACTTAAAAAAACTTAACTTGAGTTATGAAACCAACGTTACAAAAAATTATATTTTTTTGGAGTTAAGTTGTTTTGGCAAATGATTTTTTTAAAAAACGGACTTAAGTCGTAAGGTTTTTTGCTTATAACTTCCGTTAAAAAAAAGATATAGACCTAAACAATTGAGTGGGGATAGATTTTGATAATCTAAACACTATTATGAGTTTAATTCAATTTCGTCATAACTTGGCTTAAGCGATTGTGGTTTGTGGACACTGATTTAAATTGTATATTTTGTATAGAAATTTGAAGACTAATACATTGGTTTTATGACAGGTACCCTTAGAAATTGTTATTAGTACAATTTTTTTATACAAATATTGACCATTCCTTTAATAGTAAACGCACATTTTAAACGTTATTTTTGAATTTAGAAACATGATTTTTTCAAGTACTGTATAAAATAATAAAAAAAACATTTTCCACCAAGTTTTAAAAATATTATATTTATGTATATATCATTATAATATAGGTTTTTTTTTGGGATTTTGGTTCAAAATAATGTTTAAATACTTTTAGAGATTAACCATACAAAAAATGAAAAATTTCAACTTAACTGCTTACGGGAAAATCAAAAACCAAAAAAAAATGGTTTTACTGGAGGTACCAAAAATAACCAGTTTTTGAAAAAAAAAAAAAAAAACAAATATTAAAACGCAGCATTTCCTTATTTGAATTCTTTTAATTTTTTAGCAACAGTTTTTTTTTAAATTGATTTTTAGCGTATATTATTTTACGATGTCTGAGTAAAAATCTGATAATTTCTCTTTTCCTTAGTTTTTCGGTGATGTGTTCAAATTCTCTTTAAAGGGAAAAATATAAAGTTGATGATATTTGCTATAAATAGTGATGACTTTTAGTTTTCCTTTCAGAGGTCTACTCTGATATTCCCCCAACAAAAAAAAAAAAAAAAGCATTTGGAAAAGATTTCCAATACAACACACTTTGTATTTCCTCGCTCCCCAAAATAAGTCGTATAAACCTAGCAATTTACTTAAAATTTATAACTGTTGAAATCTTTATACAAATTAAAAAAAAAAAAAAAATAACTTCACCGGGAAAATATACTCCATACATACAATTCAATTAAAATTCATTGCATTTCAACATAGTAATCATACAAAATTATAAGGCATTGCCAGATCTCACATTCTATATCTACTGCCACTGATGTGAAGCCTCTACCGCCATATTTAATTGTAAACCTCTTCCGATTGATGGTCTGATTGTGGTGGTTGAGAGTGGTTTGGTTATGCTTCACTTCCACTCATGTTGGCCTCTTTTTCGTTTCAATAATATTTTTATTAACCAACTGGAAGCCTTTTTATGCTGATTTTAAGTATATTGAAGGCACAACAACAACAAAAACAACTCCTCATGAACTGTGAACACGCAAATACCTCGAAGCTATAACAACTATAAAATATATATGCCACAGTCAGTGGTTAAGAGCAAAAGGACATTATTTGTTTTCTGTGCAATTCGTTCTTCCGCTTTGTCCTTGTGGCATTTTCTTTGTGCGCCATTCAATTTTCATAGGGAATGTTTTCAATTAAACTTTGAAGCTTAAGCAATATAATTAAATAATGTCCAACCAAAAAAGGGGTAGCTATTTTTTTTTTTATTCTGTTTTTGTATCCCTTTTTCCTTCCTTTGTTTTTTAATCCAAATAACGTTGCTTCATTTCCAGAAAATGTCGATTTCACTTCAATCGAAGGATACAAAAGAAATAAAAAAAAAAAAAACATCAATGTTGATTACGGCGACTACTTTGATGGTGATCAATTTGGTAATAGAGGCTAACAGTAATTGTTCAGAGTGGTTAAGGCCTATACTATACTTCCTCTATTCCTATAGACTCCATCATCACAAAACTAATCGAATAATTACGGAACTAAAATGTACAATGTCCCTACGTAATTGTGTTTTTCTGTTGATGAATAGAGCTTGGGCAGGAGGTCGACCTCGGTCATAGGTCCAACTCCCAACTTTCGATTATAAACGTTGTTGGCCGGGTTTACAAAAAGACCATGGAAATATACCCATTATTTGGAAGTTAATTTAATTTTCAACCTCCTCAATCCAAACAAAACCCATCAGGAATAAGGAACCAGGTGGAGCGAGCAACGATGACGAAGGTATGGCAAGGCGCCGCGCCGTGTAAAGTGGTGTTCACAGCGGGGCATGTTGAAGTCCGTCTGTTATCTTTGTTCCCCCAAAGGGGTACTTTACATTTAAATTTTGCTCATTGATGTAATCGATTTTCGTGTTGTTTAACGAAATTGGAAATGTAAACGAAATCATTGAGTTTTGCAGTTCGATTTGTTTGGATGGGGGCAGCAGAGGGGAGGGGGAGCATAAAGGGTTATTGTTGTTATACTTTTTTGTTGGTATTTCTAAAACGTTATGCGAACCATGCCATAAGAGCTTATCATGGTAAAATTTTGCAAAAAATAACCGCCAGGTATCTTCTATTGGTTATAGGAGCATTTGGAATGTTATTTTTTTTTGTTTCCATTTATATTGTTAAGAGAACCAGACGAAAGCAATGAAAAAGTTATTGAACCGAAATTGAACCGATTTTATTTTTTTCTATATTTCTGTACATTTTCAATGGAAAATGACCTGCCAGGAATAATAATTATGAAGTCCTAGTAAGTAGCAAAGAATCCCAATAAGATTCGTTAACTCAAGTGAGGTGAGATTGTAAAACAAAGAAAATTAACTTTTATTATTTAAATGAACAAAGTTCAATGAAAATTACGGATTTTTGAAGGCCACTTTAACTCGAGGCATGCATTTCGACCAGGTTTTGACCATATTGAATTCATCAGTACAAAAGAACCTAACTAAAGTATCCCATTATTTTAATTTTAGAAACACATTTCATGAGTTGAGCTCACTTGTATTATTAACTGAAAGTGTGGTTAGTGCTAATTTTTGTCCAAGTAGTCACTGGATTGGTAAACACAATACAAATGACCAACCTATGAAATTGATTCCAACTTCAGGCATTTAAATGTTATAATTCGTTGCTATAGACCTTCTTTAACCCTTCTGACGGGAGATCAATATATTTTAGGAGTTTGACCAGCGACAACGGATTCCTCTGAGATATTTTTTTTTGGAGCAAAGCCCGTTGTGGAAGCTATGAACTGATTTTCTATAACCATAATTTAATGCTCCTATAAAATGACCGAGAAGTTTTCGTTCTTGTTTTCATATTCTATGAAATAGTTTAACAATCATTAAGTTAATAAATGTCATTTCGTTCCTTTAAAACCTGTTAGATCTCGGTCATTTATATTTTATAGTTTGTAGCTATAGAGCTTCTTTAACTCTTCTGACGCAAAGTGAATTAATTGTTGGAATTAAAGCTGTACAAACGGATATCTCTAAGATTTTCTTTATAGAAAATTGCGTTAATTGTTTGGAGCAATAAACCGATTTTCTATAATAATACTATAATGCTCCTATAAAATAACGAGGAGATTTAACTCATTTTGACATATCCTGTGAAATAGTTATACAATCCTTAAGTTAGTATCTTTCACATTGTACCTTTATCATTTTTTAACTAAAATTTACCAACCTTCCCATTCGGACATTTAAATGTTACAACTCGTTGCTCTGTAGTGCTTCTTTAACTCTTTTGACAGAAATGTAATATATTTAAGAAATTAAAAAAATTAAAGAAGTTCTCTAGAGATAAAGTTATAAAGAAGCCTTGGAATGATTTTTCTATAATCGTACTATAATACTCCTATTAAAACTAGTAGTTTTCACTTCTATGGCCATATCCTACGAAACAGTTTTCCAATACTTAATGCAATTTTGTCACTTCTTTCACATATCGTGTGTTTATAATGTTTGAATGTGATTTGAGCGTGTTTCAAGAGAAAACAAAGCTAATTTTGAGTTTTAATATAAAAGTTTTAATGCAAATGTCCTTTCACTTTCAGAATAGAAAACTTCATTTTACCCTAAGGTTTCTCATATCCGTATGGGACATAAAAGATTATTATTTCAAAAAGTATATGTTAGAATCTACCATTAACGTATACCTTAAGATAAAACAACCTTTCCTACATGTCTTATAATATCCATAAAAGAATTTTATTTGGACAGTTCATAGATCCAGAAAAAGAAACCGCTATACGTTGCATTAGTAATTTTCTACGATGCACAACTTGTACGATGTACGTGCTTTTTCTCCGCCATCAAAATTTAAAACATTTTTCGATAAAACAAACCTTTAAATTTACCCCCCCCCCCTCCCAAAAGAAAACCATAACAAGCTTACTACATATACATCTACCATTTCTGCCCGCAGTATAATCCTTTCAATTTTGCTCATCGCACAATGGCCATATAAAATGAAATACGTGTCAATTTGATTATATTGGATTTTACCGCAAACTTTGGCACCATCCTTCCCCACAATTTGGCTTAGAGAGTATATCTTTTTTTTCTATTTAGAGAGGTTCCATATGTATATACGTACTTACGAGTATTGTATCCAATGATGACCAACGCCCACTCCTTTTTCTTTAAATATTTGAATAGCTTAACAAAAAAAAAAAAGGAAATCAAAACTTATCTGACCCCCTTCACTCCCAAAAACACAAGGATGATGAAATTTTCACTCGACAAAACGACAAAATAGAAGTATCTACAAAATACATAGAGAATAAGAATATTTCGCATCAAAGGAGTCTCAAGTTGTTATTTTTTGCACTTCAATTCCAATCTCCGGTTCCACTTGACTATATTTCGAATCATCTCATGATATAAACGCTCGCTCGGTCATCTCTTCTCTTCACCCAAAGTTCAACACTTTCTTTCATAAAGGAATATACCGAAAAACGAAATAGAAAATTCATGTGGAAGAATGGTACACTTTGGCCATCTTTGTTCATAGTTTTTCTCAAGTTTTCCCAAGCTAGCAATGGTTTTATTTTATTTTTCCAGGTCATCGGTACAAGGATATATCAACCTACCTACACATCATCCAGGGGGGATATTACTCTGATTCTGATTTTAAACTGGATATACTGCCACTGCGTGTGATGAATGAATGTTAAGAATCTACTCATTTTTTTGATACAATGTTATGTCAATTTTTGAACAATTCTATAAAGCTTGTTTGATGATGCCCCACTTCGATGACCAAGCTCAAGGCAATCATTGAACTAGAAGAACCAGAGAATGAAAAGGATTTCTTTTTTTTTTCATTAAAAACATTTCCTTAGGGAGATAATCTTAAAATAGGTAAAAAAATATTGCACACTGGAATAAAACGAGGATCTTGAATGTGAGAGAAAAGGACTTGTTTAAGTTTAAGATGACAAAAAAAGGATATTTGCACTCTTTTCCGAAATTACAATCAAATTCTGTTATATAATATTTATTGCGCTCTCAAGAACGAGGACTTTTTTTTTGGTTGTGTATCTTTCTTTTTCAAAAATCTATTTGAGTGAAGAATGTCTGTGTTCTGCAAGACGTTTTTTTTTTGTTTGAATTTATTTATTTCGTTTCGGTTGAAGGGATTCTTTTGAAAGTGTTTAAATGAACTATTTTGTGTGAAGGTGAACTTTTTTTCTTCTCAAAATGAATTCTTACTTCTTGCAGACAACAAAAAAAAAATAGAAAAGTTGAGACTTTCTCTATTATATTATTTGTTGAAATAGACATTTTAGACCTTTTTTATTATGTGTACAATGTAAAGAGCAGCATTTATATACCAAGTGCAAGTCTTGTGTCAATTTACTTTTAAAACTTTCGAGACAAAAGTTGAAAATGAAAAAGAATTTTTAATAAAATTTCTGCGCTGCAGGCTAAATCGAATTTCACTGGGTAACAATATATTTATACAATATCGAAAACAGTACTAACCTACATATTTAAAATTTTATTTCTTTAAACCTTTAAAAAATTCATAAACATATTTTGAAAAGCAAGGATGATTTTTTTCGAAAACGGCTTTGACATTTTGATTAAACTTTTAAACTTCATTCTTCAGAAAATGAGTTTAAAGTTTTTTAGTCATACGATTTACAATGAAAAGGAAAGATGTGCCCATTAGAACAAATTTCATCTAGGGGGATTCCGAAGTGCTACAGTTATGCCAGTTTGACAGAAAGATGCTCATCAGTTTACCCTTGAGCCCAACTTCGGACGTACCGTTAAGTATAGAGATTCTTTCTTTAGTCGCACAGCAAGAATGTGGAATGCTTAACCTGGCCCTATTTTCCCCTCATTTTGATATTCAGAACTTCAAAACCAATGTGCATCGGTATTTCCTTTTAAATCCTTACTTATTTTCCTAACGCTCGCACTGAGCTTGTCATATTAAGGGTTGTAAAAACCAGTTTGGTGGAGAATTTTTCAACAGGGACGCTACAAAAATAGAGCAACAGGGACAGCAAACGACGCCGTATTTCACATTTCTCTTCAGTAAGGTTTGCTATTTCATGATGGAAAGATATACGAGCCAACAATGAGTCGAAATTATTAAAATTTACTACCGAAATTCAGAGTCAGTGGCCTCAACGTTAAGAGCGCTACGTCCAATTTATGATCGTCATAATCGTTCTAGCAGATCAACAATTGAGCGTCTAGTGGAAAAAATTGAATTCTTAGGCACAGTACAAAATGTTCCCGTGTCAGTGAGACAAAGAAGTGCCCGTAGTGTCGAGAATATTGCTGCCGCTGAGGCTTCAGTTGCAGAAAGCCCAAATGTGTCTCTCACACGTCGTTCTCAAGCGTTGGGCATTTCTGTGAAGTCGTTGTGGCGAATTTTGCGAAAAGATCTTGGCCTATATCCTTACAAGATTAAATTGACGCAAGAACTGAAGCCGCTTGACCACCAGAAGCGTCGTATGTTCGTGAATTTTCATCGAAAAATCATCTTCAGCGATGAGCCTCATTTTTGGCTGAATGGCTTCGTCAATAAACAAAATATGCGGTATTGGTCAGGCAGCAATCAACACGTTCTCCAAGTGTCATCATTGCATCCCGAAAAAATTACGGTTTAGTGTGGTTTATGGGCCGGCGGCGGCAAAAGAAAACGAGTTCCATACATAATGGCACCAAATGTTCTTTCACAGGAATAAAGAATTTCATTGATATCCAAAAAAGTTTTGTTGTAGCGCTCTTATTGAAAACCCCGATATTTAATAAAAAAGACATAAATTAAGGGTATTCATGAAACGTCGTAAGTTTACAAATTGTGTAAAATTATAAGTTTACCTACACAAAAGTTTGTATGAACGACCTTATTATTCATTTAAATTGAATCAGTTGTTTTTTTGAACGTCATACATTAAACGTCAAAAATTTGACGTGTTCAGATTTTGAAGTTATTTTTAAATGGAGAACCTGTCCCGAACCAACGTGAAATCGGAGCCGAATGTCTACAAAATAAATAAATCGGGTGGCACAACGGCTCATGAAGAACCAGGGCATAGTGACTAACAACTCGCAACCATTCCTGTGTGCGCCTATCGACAGGAATGGAAGGGACCTACAATTTTATGCCGAATCCGAACGGCTAGACGAGAAGCACTTATTCGTGACAAGTGATACTCTTGGAGGATTTGTCAATTCCTCGCAAGAGGCAGTAGCCCTGAAAAAAACTTTTTAGTTTTTAGGTGGACGAGGCTGGGAAGCGAACCCAGACCTCCAGCGCGACAGTTGAACGCACTAACCATTACGCTACGGGCTACTACGGAGCCGAATATCTGGGAACGATAAAAAATGTATGTCCACGACAATAGTCGCTTTTTAAGCGTAAGTCGCGTTTTAAAGTGGAACTGTAATAGTCGCAAGCTCACGGCATCAGTGTTCGGACAGAATTAAGCGAACGCGAAAATTCATATTATTATTTGTTAACTTTTGCTTTCGAAAATGAAGAGCACCCCCAAGTGCAGCTCACGGAAGTGAATCTTGAATTATTTGAAGAAGGAACGAAAAAAGAGAAAGAGTGAAATCTATGGCGTAGTTCTAATTTTGATTGTTCAGAATCAGAAATCTACTTTTCATTGGTTAATGACATCTGCTTCCAACAGCTATCGACTGTTTAGGATCTCGCAAAGCAATGCAAATTATTCGTTGAAGACGAAGAAAACAAAAATAACTAAACGTTGCTGATGTAGTTAAGGAGAGCCTTTATAGTTGTACCTTATAATAATTTACGAAAAGTAGCTTTCCTAATCGTTAAGTAAATGTAGACGTCGACGTTTTATTATTTTGTTCACAAGTTTTATAGCCATCTAATAGCGTTTCGATAGTTATAGAACACAGCCAAAGTTCTTTTAGTTCTCTGAGACATCATATACAGGGTGCTCCGTAGAAAATGGATAACCTTGGAATGCTTCAAAGTAGAATCTATGACCGTCCTGAAAACTAATAAAAAAAAGTTCTATCTCAACCAAAAGAAAAGATATGTGCATTTTTTTGTTCAGTGCATTATTTTTTGCCTTATACTTTACGTTTTTGAATACCCACGACTACAAGTGAATGAATTCCACTGTTTTTTTTAAAAAAGTAAAATCACCTCTGGTATAAAAAAAAAAATAGGCACGACTGGATCGCACAAACTTGCTTTCGTAGCTAACAACTTGAACGTAGCTTAAAATTGACAATGTGCATATAATTATAGTGGTTCTATAACATTATGATATCATTAAAAAAAGTTTTATAAACAATTTAAAATATAAATTATTACTTTAAATTAATATAAATTATAGAGCTAAAAAAAAGTATGCTATCTGATTTGTATGCTATCTGATAGTTAAAAATTTATGAAAAAAAAATTAAAAAATCGTAAGAGGGTTTTTTTTTGTTTTAATAATTTTTTATATATTAAAATTCTTGAAAATTAAAAAAAAAAAAAATATGGTATGCCAACTTTAAGTATTTAATAAAATACAATTTTTCACACAATTAAAAAAAAAATCATTCAGCCGTTTTCAAGATATTGAAATTTCAAAAAAAAAAAAAATATTTGTTTAAAAATCCAAAATTAATTTTTTTGAAAAATTTTGTATGCAAAATTGTTAAAATTATAAGAGATCTCTTACATATAAAATTTTGTTGAAGTCGGCGTAGCCGTTAACGAGAAATTTGAAAACCAAAAAAATCAGTTGTATGACAGGTACCGTTAATAACCGTTATAAACATTTTTTTCTCTACCAAAATATTAATTGTTTTATAGCAGCTCTTAATTTTTTTTTCAAAATCGTTAGAGTCGTTTTTGAAATAAATCAAATTATGTATATTGGTTTTTTGGCAGGTAATGTTATTTTTTGTGCCAAAAAAAAATTAAATTTCCCCTCTAGGGAATCCCATAAGAACCTTAAGTCCAACGTTTGAAGAAAATTGCTTCAGGCGTTAAGGCTGCAGGTCGAGGTACAGACAGACAGACGGACAGACGGACAGACGGACAGACGGACAGACAGACAGAATTCCGAGAGCCATTTTTTTTCGCGTTCTCTATCATCGTAATTTCAGGGAAAATTATGATCTCGATTTTTTTTTTCCACGAATCCTAAACTTACCCTATCCTCTACTACGTATATCGCAAGTAAAACTGCATGAATACCTAAGTGGCCAATTATTTTTAAATTATTCTTTAATTGCGGATTTCAAAGTGGTATAACTTATTATTGTATCTAGAGTTAATGGCAAGTTATTGGTAAAAACTCTGCAATACTAGAGTCAATTTAACAAAAAGAAAAGTTTTCAAAATTAGCACAGTAAACTTGAAAATAATGTGTACAATGCGTTGAACATGGTAGATATTTGATTGATTGCCTGTTTCTATGATGTTGTCCTAATGACAAATACAAACTTTCAACTTCTAGGGCCGGATGCAACATTACTAAAAATGTCAACAAATTGCAAAATACGGTTACATTTTCGAGGTTGTTTTGAGTTATAACTCTTCAATTGGGCCTTAACAAAACCATCAAATATTTTGTTGGTTGCAGTTATTATATTTTTTATTATTTCCTAACGAATAATTTTATCCCATTTTCAACGGCAGCTGGGTACTAAGCTTACAAAAAAAGGCATTCCAGGGTTATCTATTCTCTACGGGGCACCCTGTATATCATATTTCTGAACAGGCCTAATTCTAAAATTCACAATGATGTTTGGTTAAGTTTACCAAATAATTTTCTCAACTACGTAAATTCGTTGGGGAATTTTATACAATTTGGGTAAATCATTTCCCATACAAATTTTGACAGTTCATAATACCAAATGGTGAACTTACGCAAACGGTAAACTTATCTATTGGTTTAGATCGTTGCATGATTTACTTTTCCTTCAACCACACACGGGCTGAGCAAAGCTGGCTGAAAATTGTGTGCACATGAAGGGGCTTTAACTGTATTAGTACTCTCAATTTGAGAATCAAAAAAAAAAACAAATAATTTCCTTTAAAATTTTCAGTTTTGCATGACAACAGATTTGTTTATTTTGCCTAGAAACGAACAACTGTGTATGTATTAGTAATTATACATTGTAAGTCCGCTCGAAACAAGGATGAAAATTTTAGTCCTTTCATTTCTCACTCTTCACCTCCCTCGCCTACAAAATTTCATTTCCCCATTTTAGTCCGACTCAAAATTGATCCAATGTGTGATGGCCCAAAAACACTGAAGGGACATAATCTTTATGTCAAATTTCAGGTTTATTTTTTTTTGTGTTTGGGTACAAACTTTGCAAACAATTTATTTTTGTTGTTGGGCACAAAACAAGTTGATGCAAAACTCAGATTATCCTAATAATAAAATTAATCAACCAATAAAAATAAAACTATATTCTAGAAATCGAAAAATGCCTGGCAGTAATTGGTTTTGAGAAAACAGTTAAAGCGTATATTGGGCAGAATTTCTATAGTTTCACGTTCAATTCGAATGATGTAGTGCGAACAAAATTACTATATAGCCTGATAGCCCAGTCGGAATGAGCATTTGCCAAGGAAAAAATAGTACTATGCACACTTTTCTTTCAGAACTCGTTAGAAGGGGTCTTTTCGGGAAAATTGCTCCCCTGCGTAAGCCGCCATCTTGGATTTACTAAAGTACTAGTTTTTATTATTTGCAAAAAAAACTTTGAATATAAAAAAAAATATTGAAAAACAATGGCATTTAAAACATCATGCAATATTTTTTTTTTAAAGCCAGATATCCATTCTTTTATTTGGTGTTTAAAAAATTTGGTTTTAGTTAATAGTTTTTGAAAAATAAATTTTCAAACTCAAAATTAAAAAAAAAACAAATTTTTTTCAAAATTTTGAGTTTGAAAATTTAGGTCTTAGGTTTAAATTAATAGTTTTTGAAAAATAAATTTTCAAACTCAAAATTTTGAAAAAAAAAATTTTTTTTAATTTTTTAAATTTAGTAATATTTTTGATTTTAAGATTCAACGCTCTTTATAATTTCTTGCCGATTGTTGAAAACCGAGTGGACTTAAGAACTTTATTGAAATTTACAAAATTGAAAATTACAAAAACAACTTAGGTATTTCTTAAAAAAATGTTTTTTTAGTGTTTAAACTTGGGATTTTTTAAAATACGAGAATTTTCATATGCTTTTCTATCGGAGGCTATGTTTGATATACCCTAAACTCTTTTCCGCACCACCGTAGAAGTAGAGTACTAGTCGCGATTTTTTTTTTTCTTACGTGGTTTTCCCTGTAGGCCTTATCCACGCATTTAAATACTTTTAATATTTAATCGGATTTTAATTTCTTTTTCGATGATGGTAGTTCCAAATAAAAATCGTCAACTTCATTTTCAACCATGGCAAGTGTTTCGTCTTCCGTATTGTCAGTTCGTATTTGTTTATTCTCCGGGATTGTTTGATTCAACTGCATCCTCATTGTGTAGCAGCTCCCGAATAAGAACAAAATTTCGCAAGATTCGCTAGAGAAGTTTGCACATAAAACAGAACACTTAAGTCCCGATTTACGGCACCCACACATATTCCCACAATCTGTTTCGCATTTGCAGGAAATCGTTTTGATCAATGATTTCGGAGCGACATCTGCAGTGGTGGTAATGGGCTCTAACCCATGAAGAGTTTTCTTCTAGCCCCACGATGTGGCATCCAAATCGTTTTTAAGCCACATTTGCACTTGTAAATATGTCCTATGTATATTTGTGTTGTTCCGCAGCGGCTGAGGTAGGTGGAAGACTTGCAAGAAGGCAGAAGTTGGTTTTTGCAACAGATTTACTAAAACACTTGAATCGAATGGTGTTTATTGAAATCTCATTTCACTAGTATATCGCCCACTGGGCAAAATTCGACCAAAAACTCACTCGAAAACTCATATTGACACCTGAAAAAAAAAAAATTCAAAAATTCTCTAGAGTCGAACAATTTGTTTGATAAATTTGCTTTCAAACCATATAAATTTTATTGAAATTGGTTGGATACTTTTTGAGCAAATGGTACCACAAACAAATTTCAAAGCTATTTATGTACATATGTATGTATGTATGTAGGTATAAAAAAAAAAATAAATTTAAAAACTGAAAACAAATTTTGTGTGATTTCATTTCAAGATGAATTTATGAGTGAGTGAGTTTTTGGTCAAATTTCAGCCAGTGGGCGATATACTGTATGTACACAAGCATAATAGACAGATACATCAGTTAGAACCTACTGACGAGATAGGGAAGCATGAAAAAAAGATAGCTTTTTTTTTTTCTTAGATTTTTTGTTCTTGTCCTTTGGATACTGTAAGAATGGAGCAATATGAAGGTAGAAGTTTGGTGTCAGTGCAGTTTTTTGTCTATTTTTGTCGTTGTCGCGCCGAATCTTTCACGTTGGTATGTGAGAACTTTTAGGCTTTATTTGTGTAGATGCATGTAGATATTGTTCATCGTGATCTTCGCAATAAAATACGCAAAAGCCGTAGCATAATATTGTTTAAATACCTTTACCAAGATGTTGAGTAACCCCCTCGCACTGGATATGAAACATAGAATGAATATAAGATCAGGACCTAAGTAGATGAAAGGGTAAACAATAGACTCCGATAGAAAAGCACATGAAAATTCTCGTAATTTAAAAAATCCCAAGTTTAAACACTAAATACACAAAAAAACATTTTTTTAACAAATACCTAAGTAGTTTTCGTAATTTTCAATTTTCTAAGGAATCAAAGCACTTAAGTCCACCCAGTTTTCAGCAATCGGCTACAAATTATTTAGAGCGTTGAATTTTAGAATCAAAAATACAACTTAATTACGTAAAATTTACAAAAAAAAAGTTTAAAAAAAAATATATTTTTTTTCTTTCAAAATTTTGAGTTTGAAAATTTATTTTTCAAAAACTATTCACTAATATAAAAATTTTTAAACACCAAATAAAAGAATAGATATCTGGCTTTAAAAAAAGATATAGCACGAGATCGTAAGTGCTGCCATTGTTTTTCAATACATTTTTTATGTTTAAAGTTTTTTTGCTAATATTAGAAACTAGTGTGAGAAAATCCAAGATGGCGGCTTACGCTGTAGAGCAATTTTCCCGACAAAAAATACAATGATGCCTAATGTCCCCCTCTAACAAGTTCTGAAAGAAAAGTGTGCAGAACTATTTTTACCATTTCAGGTCATTTTTTTGTAGATAGCAACTGGGCTATGAATAATTTAAGTTAAAGATCATTGGAAATTTTCTTCTCCTTATTATAACCGCTTTCAAACTTAATACAATCCAAATAAACTTTTAAGTTCGATAATTATTCAAAACACAAGAGATGAGAATGAGAAGGAGAGATGATATTTCATTGGTACCTTTATAGGAAAATTGCAGTCCTTCACAAAACCCCAAACATTAAACAAAAACTTTACGTAATTCTATAAACACACCCTTTATCTAGTCCATTACCATCGAATTTTCAATCATTTATCATTATCTGCCACCGCCGAGCGACGCCAACGTTCTGGGAGCCCTTACTTAAAATTCAAATCGATTCGCAGCCTATTCCCGCGATATGCTTACTGGTGTGGTGGTGTGGTGGGTGTAAATTTAGAAAACCTTTTTTGGTTTTGAATTTAGCAATGAATAACCTAATAGGCACGCAGCCTGATGATGGGCATGGGGGAATACCTTTTAAGTTCGATATATAGGATAAAACATTCACTAAACTCTTAAAATTTCACGCTTACCATCCATGAATAAGTTGAATTTCACTAAAATACCAAACTGGTGGTAGGCGAGTGTAGGTATGGAATATAAGAGGTGTTGGAATTCGTGGAGCTATAGTATTTTTTTCTCTCTCTATCACACACACGCAATCGGTTGAAGCGAGTCATATAGTTTAGTCGTTCAGCGGTTGGAAACTCAAACTAGAAACTCAAGGGATATTGAAATTAGTTTTGATAAAATTTGCATTAGCATGCGATTCATGTTTAAAGTTTTTGAATCATTAATTGGTTGAATTTTATAGAAACCACCAATCGTTTTAAATCCTCGTTTGGAAAGTTGTGACCATTACCTATACCTCCCTCCGTCCATAATTACTCGTTTAGTGTGGTGGGTTATAATGAAATGCCGATTTGAAATCAAACTTTTTAATAGCCAGGAGGTGCTAAGTTATAATGAGAGGCCCTAAACGAACTTAGTCAAAACCAGATGTGGTTATTGGTGAATTTGGGAGAGTTCCAGAATCCTCACAACCTTCCAAAGTATACTGGTATGTTTTTGAATAGTCTTTGTATGTGCATTAAACAAAACCGTTACAGTTGTAAATATCTTGAATTTAAACCACCGCGTTTCTTCGAATATGGGGTGGATCTGGAAGTCTCCACAACACAGTTGGAGACTTTGTAGAAATTGCTGATTTAGTCATGGTAACTTCTAAAAACCTTAATATTTCAATGTTGATTATAGGTTAGAAGCTATATGAACTATAAATCTATTCACCATCCAGTCTTAAGTCATCTAATCCAGTCAGCTTAACTTCTTTCTTCAATTCTGTGTATTCAAGCTTGACTGCAGATCACCTTCTGACTATTAAGTATGCTTATAGTTAGGTATTTAACTAATTTAACCATGCAATCACATATTCGATTTGAGGGCGGTGGCTGAAAAGTGAATGAAAAATATGCATCCCAACTTGGTATACATAGGTATACATGGCATGCAATAAAATTTAGGAGAAAGCGAAGGAAGAATCTATCTAATGTGTTGTTTTATTCCGTTAATTCCATGTAGAAGGTTAACATGCCAAAAAAGAGAGCTTGATGGTCGGGGAGTACATTTTGTTGAAGGTACATATATGTTAAATTTCAAAACAGCCATCAGCAGCGTGGAAGGAAACCTTGTTGCCAATGTTGTTCGTGCGTCAATGCGCTGATCTAAGGATTATAGTGTTTATGCAATAAAAATTCTGATTGAACAGCGGTTAAAGTTTCGATTGATTTTGGTCTTGTTTCTTGTAGGTATATTGCGTTTGATTCTACACAAACATAACATATATGTCAGGTTTGTTGAACACGCCCGTTACCACCTTCACCACAGTGCAGTGTAACCAAACCGTTGATGATGGGAAGCAGTGGCGTGTTAAATTGAAAGACGATTAACATCCGATAAGTATACAGAGTTAGAAACCCATCATCGATTGTGCATATACCTATATGCATTGCAGAAGCTATACCGACATGTCAGAATGATGTTTGCAGTATAAATTATGCTAATAAATAATGTTAAACATAAGCAAAGGTATAGGTATTTATGAGAAGTTGTTAATTAGGAAAGTACATATTGTCGCATCAGCGGAAGAAATTTATCTTTTCTTGAGCCTAAAACAACGAGGAAAAACCTTAACCATACATTTCTACTTTTGGTTAAGAATTTTAAACATTAAAATGATAAGGGTTTAGTGTAGATAACTATTATTAAGCCAAATTTAGAATATTTCTGTACAACAAATTAGAAAATTTGACAGTGCAGCTTGGGGCACCTTCGACAGCTGGTCGGAGTTACCAATTTTATGTTAAATCACAAAAAAAAAAAATAATTTGAAAAAATCAAAAAGAACCTATACCTTATACATATCCAGTTATCCATTTAATTTAGCTTCTTTCTGATTTACTTTTTTGGAGAATTTTGGTCAAGTTTATTTTTTTTCCAGCTTTTAATATTGGAAGTGGTGAACGCTAGAATTTATTTTAAGACGTCTTGTTATTTCGACCTGAAAATTATTTTAATTTAATGCAAAACTTCACTTCATTTTTTGTTAAGGATTATTTTGATTTTAAACAAATCTTTGTGTATAGCTTTAACATGGTAAGTAATTGCTGCAAAAGGAACTGCATTGTTAATTTAAAGGTATTATCATATCCATGTCATTTTAATATTATGAGTGTGAATATCCACTGATTAAAACAAAATTAGTATCATAAAATAAAAAAAAAAACAATTAACATGATCGATTATAATTTATACTATACTCTGTTCAACAAAAATTGTCAGTACAGGGAAGAAAGGGCGTTTGTATCTCTGTCTGGTTCCATTGGTTTGCATATTATTTCAAGTAAAAGTTCTCAGAGGGTTTCCGTCCTTAGCATTATAACTCACCTTAATTAATTCTGTTATAAAAAGCTTGAAAATAGAAAGCTATTTTATAAAAACCTCTGAAAAAGCTCTTTTGTGTTGCTCTCAATGATTAAGGATAACTATCTTCTAACTTCGCACAGCCAGAGTAGAAACGATTATAATTTATGATCAGGGTTGCCAGGTTTTAAAAAGCGAAATCGCCAAAATTAAAATTTAAACCGACAAAAAATCACCAAATTTCAAAATTTTTAAACCAAAAAATGACCAAATTTAAAAATAAAAAAAAAATCCGTATATCGCAATCGCAAATTTTGCAATGTGCTAATCCATCTTTCTTTGATTTGGTTAACTCACAAAGTTGTTTGTTTTGACACACATACGTCATTTATTTTAAGGAAAGAAGTGAAATCGAATTTCAATTTTGGGGTGCGTTCAGGGCAAATAGCGAAGAAAAAGATATAAGGTTAAAGTGAACATTTGAGAAAAGAATATTAGAATTTCGATTCAAATAAAATTAAATCGCCAAAAATTAAATATATCGCCTTTTTTGGGGTATATCGCCAAACTGGTTTTCGTGTCGCCAAATAAAATTTCAAATCGCACATTTGGCGATAAATCGCACAATCTGACAACCCTGTATATGATCAGTGTGCAGGTGCTTTGGGCATGCATTGAGGACGGTCATGGTGGAGTGTACGATTTATTGCACTGCATTACAACAACAATTCCTGTACGTTGTTTAGTGGGTGAGAATATTTTGTATTGGCATTTTTCTCATATATAATACACAGACGCCGCTGTTTTGAATAAAGCTCACCCATAAGCCCTGTACTGACTAGGACTGAACACGAGACGAGAAAAGTCTCGGTCTCGTCATGCGAGACAGACGAGACGAGACTACCTTTTAAGCAACCGAGACGAGATTGTATATTTAGACTGAAATTTACAGAAAGTCTTATAAATTAAAAAATCCAATTTCAGTTAAATATTTATTTTCTTCTGCACATATTCAAACTATAATCGCAAATATTTCGTTCCAATAATCAACAGGTTGTCCGGAAGTCGTATTTTTCGGAGACGAGACTTAATTATACGAGACCGAGACGAGACTAAAAATTTCCGATTTTAACGATACCGAGACGGGAAATACAAAAGTCTCGCAGAGTCTCGTCTAGTGGCCAGCCCTAGTACTGACAATTTTTGTTGAACATATACCTAGTTTCAATTTAAATTGATTTTAAGTCAAGAAATCATTTAAATCAAAACGAAATAACATTACCAACAAATTTTAAATCATGTTTATTACTGGCTCTAGCAGCTACCGTGTTTAGAAAGGCTTGAATAAAAATATATTTGTATTAGCCCGTAGCGTAATAGTTAGTGCATTGGACTGTCACGCTGGAGGTCTGAGTTCACTTCCCATCCTACTCCAACTAACACTAGAAAGTTTTTTTCATGGCCACTGCCTCTTTCGGGGAATTGACAAATCCTCCAAGAGTATCACTTGTCATGAATAAGCGCTTCTCGTCTAGGTAGGTCCCATCCATTCCTGTCAACATGCACACACAGGAATTGTTGCGAGTTGTTAGTCACTAGGCAATGGTTCTTCACGAGCCGTTGCGCCACCCAATTGAATTGAATTTAATTCAAAATTTCTCAAAAACTCCCACGCAGAAAAACAATCTAGTTTTCGACAAGGCACTAGAGAGTTTAACATAGATTCTGGCAAGGCGCTAGCACAAATTAGCAAAGGCTAGAACACGGGTCTTGGCGATTATGAACCCTTTTGCCTCGTCAGGCAAAAAAAAAGAAAGAAACACTGGGCTAACTCGCTATACAAAAATTTAATGCCGAAAGTGAATAAGTTTCATACTCTAATATTTCATACCATATTTCAAAACAAATACATACAGAACAGAACCGCATTTTATGTACTTGCATTGAACAGTCTTATAATACATAGATGTCTCACACCCATAGTAAGAAGTGTGATATGAAAAAGAGACAAAGGAAAGAGATAAAAAACTGTCGTATGATGCTAAATTTGCATGGCGCTTATAAAATTTTTGTTTTTGGTGTACAAGGCATGTTTCTAGTGGGGTAACGAAACATTTCAAACAAGTGTTTACTAGACAGGGCCTCACAAATTTCCCTCGTCTAAATTTTTGGTACCAAAATCCAGCAATGGCTTACCAAGTATCTGACATGTATTCCTCCTATTAGATTTTTGACCTTTTTCACTTCTTCCAATTACTCCTCAATTATTTTAATAAATTAAAACTTCTTTATGTCTTTAATTCTTAGCAGCATTCCAGTTGTGAGCCACTAGAAAATATTCGTCAGATTTAGGTCCGTGAGATGTAGGTCCGTGAGATTTAGGTCCGCCAAAATTGGATCAACTCTTTTTGAGCAACTCTCTTAAATTCATTTCGAAATAGTGCTTAAGATTTAATTTTTAAATAAAATTCCGTGATCACATGTATTTTTTATAAGAAAGCACCTATTTCTTTAAGTAAATTATTTCACCAAAGATCTTCAAAGAGAAAAGCTTTAACCTTAAAACAAAAAACAGTAATAACAACAAGATAATCAAAATATGTAGTTTTTGCTTTTAAATAATTTAACAAATCCCCAATGTCTGAACACCACTGAATTCATGTTCATCTTTTTGTTCGTGCCAGTAGCATATCTAAGAGATTAAGCTTGCACACTTACCCACACGCACGTTTTTCCATCCATTCATCTTGATTGATTAAAAATTTTCCGGTTGTCTGAATATGAACCGAAATTCAGATAAACAATAAACAATGGACGAAGACAATATAAGGCGAGACCGAGAGAGATGTGATGCGAGGATGATATCATCATCTAGATGCAGAAGCTAAAGCAAAACCAACCTTAATCTCACAATCTGTCATATCGCACAATCAACCGTATGATTTCAAAGGATTTGCAATTGAATTGCGGTCAAAAACAGGGAATCCTTTCTATTGTAGGTATATCTTTTAATTTATGTTTATTTTTTTTTTTATATTTTTTTTATAAAAACAACAACAAGATACAAAAAACAGCACCAAAATATTATCGTCTAAAAAACTTGCTTATACACCATCACTAGCGGATTCGGATCGACCCTTTCTGTTGGTAACCTCTCAATCTCTCATACCCTCTATTCGGTATCCTCGCTCGGTCTCGGTTGGCCTTAATCCTTGTGCTACACTTTTTCATCACCCTCTAAAAGCTTTGAATTGTGTGTTAATTTGGTATTCTGATGTTTGTTTGTTGTTTTTTTTTTTTTTTATTTTATTTTTGTTGGTGGTTATCCCCCATTTGTTGTTGTTGTTTTTTAACAAAACATAAAACTAAAACTTTTGTCGAACAAACAGCGGCGAAAGTCTTAATTTCAAATTTATGCTAATCTCTAAGCCGTGTATTTTATCTTTGCAAAAGCATCCATCTATTCCTTGGACGTGCTCTCGAGGCGTCGAAAAGGGAGGTTTTCGTTTTGGCAAAGAGAAAAGAAGGGTTTAAAACAATAAAAGGGTTATCAATTCAATTTCATGTTAAAACCCTAACCGTCATTATTAAAACATTTTGTGATGGCAAACGAAAAAAAAACTTTCTTTCAGAACTTTGATTACTTCTATGCGTTGTTCGTCGTCGCTGCTGTAAAATAGATTTTTTCTCCTGTTTGTTAGGGCTTAGGTAGGTAAACCTTCATTTTTTTTTTGTTTAGCGAACTTTCTTACAAAGTAAAGTTACAGTAACTATACTATAGTGGGACTTAGGTGTTTTAGTTTTTAATCCTTTGACAGGTGTTGAGTAAAGTGGTTAAGGAAAAAAGAAACGAAGGAAGAACTAATGGTTCATGTTTGTGGAAGGTGCATATACTAGTAATATGTACCTACGTAGGTATGTGTGGGAAAGTTTTGCGAATGGTTAAATTTTAAAATAAAACAAAATAAAAAAAAGGACGATGTTTAGTTGCAAATGTAGGTACGATGTAGGTATGTTAATAGACGTGTATACGTGGACTGAGCGCGTCACATAGCGTATTCATAATGAATGCAGAAAAAGTATCCAGATAGTGATTTGGACTTAACTCTAGGGACTGTCAAAGACAAAGTTGGGGCTAAGGCTTGAAGATAATTGAAAAAACGGGGTCGGGGCTGAACAATTAACATGTCAAATGCAACAACAATTTACTCTATCAACTTAGCTTATTTAACAAAAAAAAAAATGCAGTTGGGACTAAAACCCGATTAAAAGTCGATCAATTTAAGTGTAATTGTTTAATACAACAGGAATAGTTTCTTACGGCCATCCAGGACCTAGATAATCTTGGGGCTTGTATTTCCAAAGCAATTACATATAAGATCTCTAGTCAGGGAGAGAAATTTCACAAGCGTAAGTTTTCTCTGTGCACTCAGAAAATCATGGAGAAGCAAATGAATATTTGCGTTCTCTCTAGAGTCGTGCAAACATATCGACATATTTTTTGAGAAGGAATATAAAGTGTATGCAGCGTATAAATGAAAATTCATTCACGCTTGCAGAATTAGGCCGCATGCTATTTTTGATAGCAGCTTTTTCGTCAGTCCGACTAAAAGTCGTAAAGTTTTGACATTTTATTTTTTTCATTCGGCAAAATATTGTTTTTTGTGCTTTCCAATGACAGTTCGAACAAAACAGATACCTGGTCTACTATTTGATTTGGCTAGTTTGCAAAAAAGAGATCTCCAGAGGGCTCATACTGTCAAAACACATAAGATTTTGCCAGTGAGACCTCTTAGATATCATTTTCATTTTTGTCTCAAAATGGATCTCCAAGCCCCCCCCACAGCCAAATCCTAGATCTGCTTCTGACTGGTGGTATCCAAACTTAAGTCGTATAAGGCTGCTGGTGCGGATGGCTTACCAGCTGAACTATTTAATTTAGCGGGAGATGAATTGGTTAGGAGCATACAACAGCTCATCTGCAAAATTTGGTCGGATGAAAGTATGCCCGATGAATGGAACCTCAGCGATCTTATTGGACCCTATCAGTGTGGTTTTAGGCTAGACAAGTTAACCGTCGATCCAATGTTCACACTCCGACAGATTTTAGAAAAAACCCAGGAATTCCAGATTGATACACACCATCCATGATACACACTGCTCCGTCAAAATCGGTAAGTCTGCTATTATACCATGCATCTAGACGCTTGCAACTTTTCGAACAATGTAAGTGCAAAAAAGAAAACGAATTCGAAAAGATGAGACGGGGAAAATCTGCCAGCTGTCGCGTGGGTAAAATATTCGTGCAACAAGAAAATTCGAAGAAGTTCGAAGAAGTTGCACGCGTCTAGATGCATGGTGTAATAGCACACTAAGAACAACACTGAATGCTTTGATGTTGAGAAAGGATTGAGGCAAGGCGATGCGTTATCATGCAACGTATTTAACATAGTTCTTGAAGCAATTGAATGCAACGCACAGTCCACACCAGCGGTAGAATTTATCAAAAGTCCGTTCAACTGCTTGCGGATGCAGACGACATAGATATTGTACACTGCTTTCGATCACTCGGACATTTATATCAGCTCATATATTGACTTCTTTGATTCAAAAATCATAAATTTTAAATAAATATGGATAGGTATCGTGATGATTTTGCTTGTCCTGAAGTAAATTTTAAATGATTCCAATTTGGTGAATTTGAATTTTAAGAAAAATCGTATACAAGGTGTTTCAGTATTTTCAGCTTGAATTAGGGCTGGCCACGAGACGAGACTCTGCGAGACTTTTGTAAGTCTCGTCTCGGTATCGTTAAAATCAAAAATGTTCAATCTCGTCTTGGTCTCGAGTCGGTTTCGTATAATGCAGTCTCGTCTCCGAAAAATACGATTTCCGGCGAACTTGTTGATTATTGGAACGAAGATTGCCGGAAATCGTATTTTTCGGAGACGAAGCCGAGATCGAGAGCGAGACTTTTCTCGTCTCGTGGCCAGTCCTAGCTTGAATAAATCGCTTTAAAAAAAAAAAATCTAATGTCTGACAAATGACAGATGTTGGGGTGTGAAAGTTAACCAAAAATTAGCATATGAATCGATTGGTGTGGTAAAACTTTATTAAAGAAATGTAAGTTTAGCAGTCTCTGAAATTATATTGATTCAGTTGATTGATTATTTTCTGTCGCAAGATATGTGTTGTTGAAAAATTAAAACAATTTTCCCCAAAAAAACTGAGGTTTCTGTTGGACTTTCAATACAAATTGCATGTGAAATTGTTGAGACAACGAAATTGAGTGGACGCATTGTGTGCCCTAAAATTCAGGCGTTTAGAATTCATCTTGATGATTTCAATGATCAAATCAGGCTGCAAGAAAGTTAAAAAAAACTTGAAAGATTTAAAAAAAGGCGATTCAACCAAAAACGATTTAGTGAACTTTGGATCAAGACATATTGTGTGTTCCTCATTTAGGCAGTAATTTCAAAGAAAAATTACAAAATCTGAAAAAAATATTTAAAAAAAAAATCCCACATATGATGAGGTATAAGATCCCGGAACCGAAATTCTATTTTGTTCATATTTTGCTATCGATAAAATTTAATAATAAGGTCCTGGAGCCTAGGATTTCCACTTGTCCTTTATATTAACGTTTTTTGTTTGTTCTTCGTCCACTGTGCTTTTTCTAGGCAAAATCAACAATCTGCTTTGGCATCTACTCTGTGTGTATGTTTATCTAGTACTTGACCTCTCCTACTATCTTTCTGTCCTCATAGAAATATTTAATTCTGTTTTGGATCTCAAAACTTTATCATGTCCCTATCGCTTAAGCTAAACCATTAAAAAAAAAGTATTAAAGACTGAGCAAAACACACATTTCAAAAATAAACAAAAACATCAACAATTTCGCTGTAGAAAGTGTATACATAAACAATGAGGTCAGGTCACATACCTACACTCGCACCACTTCCCAGAATTAAGATAGCTAAATAATATCCCATGTATATTTTTACAACAAAATGTTTCTGTTTCCATTTCACATTAATTGGGGCGTAAGCGGCGAGTTAGTTAGGAATTCTCGCATGATGTGCAACAAAAAAGTTAAGAAACAAAAAACACAAAAAATTAGACAAATGAACGACGAAAAATGTAAAACAACGAAAAAAACGAAAACTATAATAATTTCAACTCAACTCAGGTGCACCAGGACAGGAGAAAAAAAAGAAAAATACCACAATAAATTGATGTCCGGGGTTCTCATTGCTCTAATTATTCGAAATCCTTTTTCTTTCGCCCCTCACTTCTGACTTCACTTACCTACAACAACTGTTGGATGCACCAAATGTGCAAATGGCACACAATTCAAAATGTTTGCACCTCATCTTTCACATTTTCTGAATACTATTTCCGTTTTGTTGTGTATACCTACCTACCTATATGAGAGGAATGGCAAGGGACTTGGGTAATGTATATACCGGTAACGGCACCGGAATACGCTTCTGCATCCCCAGCCACCCACATCTGCAAAGGTTGAATAAATAATACAAACAAAAAAAATGCAAAGTGACCGAGAAGATGCCATTATTACCAACCCCTATATTATTTGTGTGTCAAAAGCAGATGCCCTCTGCATTTTGTTGTTGTTATTTGCACTTGTCATTTTGTAGTCCACACAAAAAGGATAATGCCAAGAACAAGAAATCACATATTTCTTTGGTCAGAAATGAGATTGTCCTTCGGCTTCCTTTTGTTTTTTTTTTTTTTGTATTGTATGTGGAATTATTGTGAAGGGGGTTAGGTTGAGGTGTGGTGACTGGTGATGGTGGATGTTGAAGTTGGTTGTTGTATATATTAGAGGTTTTGAAGGACAATGCAAAAAAGGATATTTTGTTGGATGTTTGGGTTGTGTTTTGTGGTTGTTTTGTTTTGTCCTAAATGTTCCATCACATTTTCCATACATACGGAAGTCTTAAATTTTTCACATCCTGCTGTGTTTTTTCTTAGAATTTTTGTGGAACTCATGCTCCACATTACCCTTACTTATCACATCTCCAACGCACCATTTATCTTTATACATATATAGTGATATAATATGTTTGTACGCATACCTATATACAACACAGTTGACACATTAAATGTGTGTGTGTGGAGTTGTGCGTTTTGTTGTTGTTTTTTTTTTAGTTCTTGGGGTTGTGGAAGGATTTATGGCTTTGTTCGTTCGGTGAATCTTTGCAAAGAAGAGTTTGGGGGCATCACTCTTTTCTGTTATTTATTTAAATTTTTGCCTTGGGTTTGTGCCACAATGTTCACCACTCATTAATATTGTGACATGAAGATTTACCACCCTGGTTTCAATTATCTTAATTCAAACAAAAGAAATGGAGTGGCACAAAGCCGCAATTTGGTATTGCTATATACAGCCACAAGGCACAGAGTCATTTTTCTCGCCGCAAATATTCAGCAATTTAATGCAAGAATATTTTATATAATTATATGTATTATAATATGGATTATAAAAGGATGAGAATTATACTGTGATACATTATAGTTTTGTTTACGTTGTATCTATTTAAATAAACATTGTTGATTTAACATAATTGAGTGAAAATTATCTTAGGCAGTAGTGTCTTAATTTGTGAAATTAATTGTTCGTATTCCAGGGGTATGAGATTCTATATTAAATTTTTAGTTTAGGTTAAGTTAGGGGCAATGATGGTAAAAGTTAGAATTTACCGGGTTAGGTACGAATGATTGACAAAAAAAAGGTTGACTGGTCAAAATGTCGACTTTTATCGACTTTTTTTAAATTTAAAATGCCGTCAATTTTTTGGTCGACTAAAAAAATGTTTATCAACAAAATTTTACGAAATGCCTACTTTTAAAATATAGACTTTTACATGATCGACTTTAACATGATCGACTTTTACAGGATCGACTTTCATAATCTCGACAAAAAATGTCGACGCATGTTCAGTGTTCAGCCTTAAGAAATAGCATAACGTGTGATTGAAGACGATGCGAAACTAGCCAGTGAGAGATTTTAACTGTCGACATTTTGATCAGATTACGGTTTATGGAATGATGTTTACAAGCGCGCGCGCGCTTGAAAAACCGTATGCCATCTGATTTGTTTGATAAATAAACAAAATTTCAAAAATCTTTAGAGAGGTTTTCTTGAAAAATAACATTTTTAAAAATAAAATTTGGTACGCCAACTTTTAGTGTTTCATATAATAGTAGCCCGTAGCGTAATGGTTAGTGCGTTCGACTGTCACGCTGTAGGTCTGGGTTCGCTTCCCCGCCTCGTCCACCCAAAAACTAAAAAGTTTTTTTTCAGGGCTACTGCCTCTTGCGAGGAGTTGACAAATCCTCCAAGAGTATCACTTGTCACGAATAAGTGCTTCTCGTCTAGCCGTTCGGATTTGGCATAAAATTGTAGGTCCCTTCCATTCCTGTCGACAGGCGCACACAGGAGTGGTTGCGAGTTGTTAGTCACTAGGCCCTGAGCCGTTGTGCCACCCGATTTTTTATAATACAGTTTTGCACAAAATTAAAAAAATATTCAGTGGCCCGTTTTCAAAATGTTTAATTTTCAAAAAAAAATTTAAATTATTATTTTTAAAAACCAAAAAAATGTACTGATGTCATTTTGCGAGGTAATAGTGAAGCCCAGGTAGACAAAGTCCTTGACAATTTCGGGGTTATATCTGTCCATCGTGATATTTTTCCCCAGTCGACGTAGTTGAGATTCCTCTCTCGATGATAGTATATACTTCGTCTTGTCCTCATTAACCACCTATCCCATTTTAGCCGCCTCCGATTCAATGCTCGCAAATGCGCCTGCCACAGCTCGCTTCGTTCTGCCGACAATGTCTTGTACATACAACGCTTGGGTGGCTATGTTGCTACTCGTAGATTGTTTTTTGTTTTCTTCTGCAGTCATGAAACTTTTGCTTAAAACACACTCACAGCTGATAGTGAGTTTGCTGTCGAAAATCCAGTAGAATCAAAAGCCTCAGAAATAATGAAGGCTCAGAAATGATAAAGATGGTAAACTTAAGATCCCACATTACTCCAGAAACTAAAATATTTTTCATGGGATTTCCACCTCTACTACGAAACATTATTTTTGTAAACAATTGAGCTAATATGAAGAACTAATCTAAACCTCAATAATTTGTCTAATATTTTTCTGATATTTCGCAGAATTTTTGAATCTACTTTGCCTTAGAGCCTGAATTACGGTGTCTTCCAATCCAAGTTCCAAGTTTAAATCGTATGGTTGTTGAGCTTTTCTCGATTTTGTAAGCAATTAAGAGAAAATTTCGTTGCTGCATCATTAACTTCAATTTACTAACTTCTCCAAAATCACTTAAGCTTGTTTGCATCAGTAACTCAGAGAAAAAAACTTGTTTATTCCTGTTAAGTTTCTTCTCGATTTCATATTCAAAATTAAATATACCAAAATTACAAATAGAACAAAACCTCTAATTTTACCGCAAGTCCTCTACACAAAATAATGCCACAAATGTTGCAAAACATGGCTTTAAGTTTAAATGAACTGACACATTCAACTACATGTTATATACTAGTTTCTTGAACATTTAATTCTAAACGTCCTCAAATCTCCGAACAGTTACCGAACTAACAAACCAAACCCCCTTAGAGACAATAACATCAATAACAATTGCGTTAACAACTCCACCAGCCACCACCGTACCGCCATCATCATCGTGTGTCATTCACGATTCCCTATGTATTTACCATCCTCCCCCAACCCTACTGACATTATTCGAGAATCCCCAACTACTAATCAACATTCCCACCGGCATGATGAATGCATATAATATGCATCTCTATACTGCACACTCACACATACTAAACTCTCAATTATCACTTTATTACCGTAAATATTCATCTATCGCCGCAATAGATTCTCGGTTGGAGAATTAAGCCGGAAGCTGTACTAGCTACCTTACTTGCTATTGGAGCATTCTAAATATCTGCGCTAGGTGTATAACCACGCAGCATCAGAGACACACATCTGTCACAGATTAACCTTAAGTAATCGCTGTCAGCTTTGGGAAAAACGACACATAACCACCATCAACTGCCACGCACGCCACCGTGTCTTCGATATCTCCTCAAGGCTAAATCACTGTACCCGGTCCCATTGGTTATACCTCCACTTAAGGTAAGGTTTGAGGCTGAATGAAGCTTAAATTGCATCATTTACACACAATGTTATGCTCATATGCACGGGCAAAATTGCTGCAATTAATTTTGAGAAATACCACAAGGCTATACCTTTGGACCGTTCATAGGGGGTATATGTGAACTTCGGGATATGTCCTTTGGTTATACAAAAAACATTGCGTATATTACCTTAACTCCCTCGGAGTTGATATGCACTCTAGTCATAACACACGTAGAGATGTTGTATTTGTCGGTTGCACGTGCGGGGAGCGTTAGTGGATTTTACAATATAACTGCAACACTCTCCCTTGAATGGCGATGACAACATCTCGAGTGGTCATGTTAATGTATCTTCCAAGGTTCCAAGGACATATGTATGTCCTGTTGAATGATAACCGCTTTTCAGTAACAGGATGGAGATTCATATGCATGTGTTTAGCTACTAAACAACACCAAGGAGTGAATGGCTTCGAAGTTATAATGAGGTGAGATGATGTCTCATGTGAGAATGTAACTGCACCCAGGGATGAAATAAACTTGATGGAGGCCTTTCCTGGATAAACTTCTGAAAAACTCAGTTCTGAACCTTAAGTGAGTTTAAAGTCAAAGAAAAGAGATCATTTATAAAACTAATAAAAAGTAACGAGTATAAAATGGATCCTTGTGGCACACCATCTGCATTTTTGCATTTTGTGAGTATCCGGCTAAAAATGGTCTAAAGCAAACTATTAGGTTTTGTGCAAGAGCAAGAAAAAATGCGTTTCTCTGTCCGGGAGTTTATGTAGCCCCATGAGTTTGCCTTGGAAGATTTAAAAACTTGATATTTTTATGAGCATGTGGAGAATTTAGACCAATTAGTGAATATGAGACTAGAAATCGTCCGAAGCAAACTATTAGGTGCGGAGTAAGAGCAGGAAAGCTCTAGGATCAAATGCGATTCTCTATCCTGGAGTCAATGTAGCTTTTGTTTTGTCTTAAAAGTCTGAAAAACTGGATGTTTTCCTGAGCATATTCAGAGTATTAAGAAAATTTCAGTCGCCTTGATCCAATAAAATACAGAGCCCTAATTAAAACCCTGATTGTCGTATGTTTCCAAATAAACCCCTGTGAGTAATATGTGTCCTCATTTGCCTCTATCCACTTATTATCGCCACAATCGATCCCTCGCAGCAATTTCCAACGATTACGAGATACTCGCCCCTCTCGCCAACCCACCATGATGGAGTGATGTATTTGCGGAAAGGGAAACGACCACTAGATATAGACTCTAGGACCACTCGGCACCAAAATCACATCCGCCACTGGGTAGACCGGGGGACGGATGAGGGAGACAGTGGATGCGGCACGGTGTTTAGTTGAAATCATCGTATCGCCATTCTCCACTCGAAGGTGTTCCTAAGTTATTTAAGCAGCTTCATCTCCTCGAGAACAAGGATATAATATAAAATACAGAGAGAGTGGCTATAAACTGTAAATGGAGGGTTTTAGGGAGCGAGAGCATACCCTCCCCTGCCCTCGACTATGCCGCCGCTGACGCTCGAACCAAAAGCGGTTAAGTGCAATTGGGGTTAAGTAAAAATATATAAAAGATAAGTGGAAAAGAGATTGTCGAATAACGAATAATGATTGTGTTGCCTTTGGCTAAGGAGATAAAATTTCGATTCAACAGTTCAATTGGTTTTAGAGCACATTTTATATCTCTTCGTGAAGATGGATTGTGGGGAGGGGGAGCGATGGTCGGCAAACGGTTGGTTAAGGTAAGGAGCGAGAGACCTATCGCCTTCGCCTCTTCTTTTACTATAATGGTGTCATGTTTTATTGATTGGAGGCGGGACATTCAAGTAAAGATTTATCTTCTTCAAGGTGTTTCTTAATGGGGGTATAATAATTTGTTGCTCTAGGTAGAATGATTGTTTATGAAAAGGTTAATGTTTTGGTCCAAAGTTAAGATAGAACAAGATTGTTGCAAATATTTAAATGGGTCGTACAGAAGTCTTCTTACATAAGAAGTATAGGGACATAAAGACCTTATTTTGACTTAAATAGATAAAAGAAAAAAGGTTATTCTTAAATATTTATACCAAAGAGACTATCTATCTATCCCATCCAATCCCATCCCATGGCAAAAAGGTTGTTAAAACGAATTCGGAAAGAGTAGTACTTCGTTTTCAAATTAAATTGTTTCCTCTTTGAAAATAGATATATCTTAAGAGGATGACCCACAAGGGACTCGTCAGGCGTTTGATAAAAAAATATATAATTTCTTAAAATGAATTTGTATTTCCTTGGATGAAGTGGTCTTATGCATATTGGTAGGTATTGATGAATTTGAATTGAGTAATATAATTCCAGGTCACATTAATATATGCATGATTATGATATGGTTCAATAGAAATTCGTGACTTATATAATGTAGGTCAGTTAAGCTACATTTGTATGCACATTTATATAATCTTAAATAATTACTATCGCATAACGCGGAAACTTATAGGAATGCTCAAAAGATTTGATATTTAATTAACCAATAATAATCAATTAACATTCCTTATTGATATTGATTTACAAGTTTGGCATTTCTTGTATAGTATAGAAAATCTTAATTGGATAGCTGATATCCGCTGTGATTAATGCGCATCAGGGATATTATAACGGGGTTAATATTAAATTTCAATATTATGCACTTAAGCTTTATCATAAATAGAATACCTGCATTTTATGCGGAGAGGAGAAAGAGAAATTGCTTATACACTTATAGGTTTAACAAGTGAGATAAGATATTAAGTGTCTATCTTATCTATTACTTTTCTTCATAGGCGCCCGCAGGAGGGGGCAAAGTAGGGGCCACTTGCCCCCCTTAGGGCTGGCCACGAGACGAGACACTGCGAGACTTTTGTAAGTCTCGTCTCGGTCTTGTTAAAATCGAAAAAATTGGCAGCTTTGTTTCCAGGTCCATGGTTTCAATCGATCAAATGTTCCCGCTTCTTCCCACCCAAAGTTATGATAGAAAAGCTATTTATGTTCTGTACATTGTTTCCCTGATAATGTCACTTACAGAACGCTTTTCAATATTTTTTGTTTGTGGGCTGTTGTCAGATTTGAGCTGGCGCCATTTTGCCCCGCACAATCACTCCACTGCTTCTTAAAGTACGAAAACCATCGAAATTGAAACGCCTAACCCCAATTTGTAACGAATTTCTTTCAAAAAATGCACCGAATTAGATACAACATTGATTGACCCAAACTCGAATTTTTCTAAGAATAGCCCTACATCTTAGGATACATGAAAGAAAGGCTTAAATGTATACCACGTGGCTTCGTTGATTGTCATGTCGAAACCCATAATTAAATGAAGCTCAAACGAGATTTGCATGGTGCGTTTATACTTCTGCAATACGAAAAAATCTGTTTTTATTTTCTAAACAACGCAAGGGAAAATTCAATTCACTTATTTACTGATGCCATTAAATAAAAAAAATTGTAAGGTGTCGCTTCCATTTCCAGTTTTCTATAAAATGCATTTTTACAGGTGCGTTTATACTTATGCAAAGCACTGTTTTTGCTTCCTTTAATAATTATTTAACGTCAACACGAATAAAATGTTACATTTTCTAGTCCTAAAATAAAATCATACACACAACTGACCTATGCCTAGACAAAATAAATAAACCAAAATTGCATATTCATTTTGTATCTGGCCCCCCTCCTGGAGAAAATCCTGCGGGCGCCTTAGCTTTTCTTGTCAATTTTTTGAAGTGTTTTCGCTAGAAATCAGTCCAGTCATGCCATTTACTGTTAGTTGAGATATCCCACTGTTTGGTTAAGGACAAGAAGGAAATCTAAGTTTCACCTTAACTCTGAACCAGATAAGTTCAAACGTAGGCTTGAATTTATTTGACTTAAAGGTGTCGTATAGGATGTGTATTAGGGCGGATCGTTTTCAAAAAATTTTGCCAAATCACTATGTGCAACTCATAGTTTATGCTTAATGGTTTTCTGAACTTATCCTCATCATTTATTTTGAGTTGCCCCTGGAAAAAACAAAATCGGACAGCCATCAAAAATTGGTCTCTTTCACCAAAAAATAATATACCTACCTATTAAGCCCCAATTCTTAATAGGTAGGTATACACGAATAGTTCGCAAAAATAATAACTGATTCTTGTACAGGGACTAAATGCAAGTATTTTTCACCATGGAGGTATGGGTCCATCTCCTTCCGTATAGGTGGGAGGGGAACTTTTTAAAAAATACGTAAAAATGGAAATAAATCATTTTAAAGAATGATACATTTTTTGAAAGCTAGAAATCTGTTCTTTTATTGAGTTTTTGAATCAAGTTCTTTCTGTTAATAGTTTTCGAAAAAAATATTTTCAAACTCAAACTTGAAGAAATATTAACTGACTTTTTTTTTCAAAAATGTGGAATAATGTAAGAAATTGGCTTAAATTCCTTATTTGATAAGTGCTTTTATTAATTATTCATTCACCAATGAAAACCAGATGACTTTATGTCTTCTATTTTTTTTAGAAAATCTAAAATCACGAAAAATACTAATTGTATTCAATAATTATGTTTATAAAATTGACCGTCCTGTCTATACTGAATGAGATAGACCCTCCATTTGGTAGAAAATACTTGTTTTCGGTCCCTCTACAAGAATCCGTTATTTTTTTTGTCGCCAAATATTCCCACCCCGAATTCATAATATATCATTTTTTGTGAAAAGCTACAAATATTCAATGGCTTCCCGATTTTGTTTTTCCCAAGGGCGACTCAAAATAAATGATGAGGATAAGTTTATAAAACCATTTAGCTTATACTATGAGTTGCACACAGTGATTTGGCAAAAAATGCTGGTACATGTAGGTACATTAATCTGAGTGAATATTGCAACTAATTTGATTCGAGGTTTTGGAGTAAGTTTCAGCTTCTGGAACCATAAGTGAAAAATATTCAGTCGAAGGAGCTTATTTGTGGAAAGTTCAAATACGAGTACAACCGAAATAAATCTGTGCAGATATATGAAAAACATCACGATCTTCCAAATTTACACTGTGTTATTTATACTTTGACAAATTCACCACTTGTCTCTCAATATGTATAAACAGTCTGATTAAGCCTAGTACGCTGCTGATGCGAAACGAAATTTTCCTGCGGTCTCCAAAAAGACAATGAAATGCTTACGAAAACACAGCGGAAAAATATTCATAGAAAGTTTCACAAATTGCAAATAAATAAAACAAAATTTAACGAAAAAATCACATAACAGCCATGCTGTAATGAAAGTAACAAGAAATAAAAACACTAACAAACCCAAATGTAATTTTTCCGCACATTATTAATGGTCCGGGCAATGAATTCTGCGAAAATAGAGTGGAGACTCGTCAGAGCAATCTGGTATAATCATCAATTTCGTTGGCCGAACAGAACGAAAAGCACAAACAAAATTTTTCGTTTATGATTTCGTAATGTCATTTTTGTATGGGATTTTTCGTTTCACATAAGCAGCGTACTAGGCTTTAACGGGACTAGGACTACTTACTGAAAGTTTTGCAACTTTGGATTTTCTTTTTGATGACGGTCAACTATTTCATTAACATAAACCAACTTAACGTGAACAAAAAAAGATATATTGAGTTTTGAGAAAAATTGAATTAAAAAAGTACGTATACGCCCAAGTAATTATATTACCATCATATGCAGGGTGATTAGTATAAGGTGTGACAAAAAGCTAGAGCTTAAAGGTTGGGTTGGAAAATAAAAAATCGTACAATAGGAGGGGGTCTTTACCCCCGTTCAGGCAGAATGACCAATTTTCTAAAAAAATACTTTAAACGGAAAACAAATTATTCAATAACAACGGTAACACTAAAAATGCTTTGTTATATCTTTTTGTAAGGACAAAAATTGCAAATTTTATTTTATTTTTAAATAAAGTTGTTTTAGTGAAGAGGTTTAAAAAAATTAATTCTTAAACTCAAAATTAAAAAAAAAAAATAAATTTCAAACTAAATTTGTTCAAAATTTTACGTTGTTAAGTATCATTTTTGTTTCAAAATTTCAAACCTCTTTACAATTTTTCGTCTAACACTGAAAACGGTATAGTAACTTTAACTTTTCAAAATATTAATAAATAAGAAACTAACTTTTTAGTAAAAACAAGAAAAAACGAAGCTGATGATAATCAACTAGCTGCTGAAATACTTACTTACAAAGGACCTCAGACTTATTACGTCCGTGATGATCCCTTACGGGACATAGGGCCTCTACTACTCCTACGCGCCATTGTGTACGATTTCTGAAAATGTATTTCAGCTCTCTCCAACTTTTCCCCAGTCGTGCCGATTCCTGTTCGACCATTCTTCGCCATGTACTTCTAGGCCAGCCCTCTTGTCTTCTCTCCTGTGTGAGCGGGTTCCACTGCATTGCTTGGGATGCAATACACCGACCGCCTTTTCGAAGCGTATGACCAAGCCACTGCCAATTTCTTCTTCGTATAATGGAGTCTATGGCCTCCTGATTAGTTCTCGCATGAAGTTCAGTACTGGGGATACGGTTGGGCCAGAAAATCCTCAAGATGTTTCGTAGACATCTATTAACGAACGTTTGCAGCTTTCTAGCTTTTAAGTGTCAGTGACATTCCGAGTGCTGCACCCGTAAAGCAGCACGTATTCAACATTGGAGCGGAACAGTCGTAGCATGGTCTTTATAGTGCGGCGGCTTAGCAATATAATTTTGCACTTTGTGATACAAGCATGCAATTTTTATCATAGTTGGTACCTTGCAAAAACATGATTTTAAGAGATTGGGCGACTTGATATGTCCACCCCTCTAGTTGGGCGGGGCTAATTTTGTTAGGAAAACTACTTAAAATGGAAAAAAAATATTAAAAAAATACGACAATACCTACAAAATTCTGTTATAGCTATTCTTATATTTAACAAAGTTTTTTCAGTGGTAAGTTTTCAAAAAAAACCATTTTCAAAGTCAAAATTATGAAAAAAAAGGTTGAAAAAAAAAATGAATTGATTTTTTTTCAAAATTTTACATCATTAATTACTAATTTTATTTTAATTTTTTAATAGTATTATTAATTGTTGATAAAATGGTAGGAACTAGATGATGGTTGTATAATTTCTAGTTTTTGAGAAAATTTAGAACTACCAAAACCACTTTTTTTATATTTTTTTTTTGTTAATCTTTAAGTACATGCAAACCGTCATCTTTGATATAAAAACACACTGGATTTTTATTTTAGGATTTTTTTTTATATTTTCTTTTAATTAAAAATATTTTTGCATTTAAAAATTTTAATTTATCAGTTATTTTAAAAATTTTATATTATCTTACACTGCTAACAAATTGGTGTACCTACAAAAAGTACCTAAGTTATGAAACTCTGGAGCATTCTCCCTCGCATATGCAAAGATCCGTTCATGTTAGATGGCTTTTTTTGCATTTACAGCCGCTCTGGCATCCCTTCTTGCAACCACAACGAATTAGCTCCATACTACAAATGAAAGAAATACTTTAAATTAAGCAAAAAAAAAAAAAACTAAAAACTCACATTTTTATTTCGAAAACATAAAATCAAAATTTATTGAATCCAACACTTTAAAATTCATGTACAAAAAAGTCTCCGTACATCAATTGAATATACCTACAGGGTGATTCACCTAAGGTGTAACAAAAAGTTAGAGTGCGTAGGTTGGAGTCGAGAAAATCAAAAACTCGTACAAGAAAGAGGGGAGTCTATTACCCCCTCCTAGATGCTGGGGGGCCAATTATCAAAAAACATTTACATAAAACAGAAAAGAAATTATTATAAAATAACGGTAACACGTACAACAACGTGTTATACTTTTTGCAAACCCAGAAATCCCTTCTTTTATATTATTTTTAAATTACCATTTTTCTCAAAAGCTAGAAAACTTGCAACCATCTAGTTCCTACCATTTTATCAACAATTAATAACACTATTAGAATAAAAATTAAAATTAAATTTTTAAATAATTACGTACAATTTTGAAAAAAAAAATCACTTAACTTTTTTTTTCAAAACTTTGACTTTAAAAATATTTTTATCGAAAACTTACCATTGAATAAAAAATATTGAAATATGTACAATATAAGAGAATGAAGTATTAGCTTTAAGAAAAGCTATAACTCAATTTTGCAGGTATTGTCGTTATTTTTTAATATTTTTTTCCATTTTAAGTAATTTTCCTAACGAAATTGCCCCGCCCACCTAAGGGGGCGGACATATCAAGTGGCCCAATCTCCTTAAATCATGTTTTTGCAAGGTACCATCTATGATAAAAATTTCATGCTTGTAACACAAAGTGCACAATTAGTCTTTATATGGGTGCTATGCCGTTCCACTATTAAGCTAAAAGAGTCGTTTCTCCATATTTTGGACAGCATTCCGAACGCAGCATTTGCTTTTCTGATTCGGGTGCTTACGTCCAGTTCAGTTCCGCCACCCGCAGAGACAATACTCCCAAGATATTGGAAATCCTCTACCATCTCTACCGGTTGTCCAGAAATATTAACTTGGATTGATGAGGAAGTTCCAAGTTGATCCTTTTAGTTTTTGCCGAGTTGATCTTAAGCCTTACGATTTCTGATTCTTTCTCCACTCTTGTTGTCATTTGCTGAAGATTCATGATCCTATGAGAGAGTAAGCATACGTCGCGTCGGCATCCCCGCGTAGTCCAGATGTTTGAAGTGAGATTGCAGACTGAATTCCTCCATTTCCATGTGACAAAGCTGCGTGCAGTACGTCACTTATCACCAACAGGAACAGTATTGGTGACAGTATACAGCCTTGCCTAACTCCACTTTGGATTTCAAACTCCTCTGACAGCCTACCTTTGTGCAAAACGTGACACCTGGATCCATCATATGTAGCCTTGATAATAGCAATCAATTTATCTGGGATGCCCCTTCTGTGCAAAGCAAGCCAAATAAATTCTCTATTGACATTGTCGAACGCCTTTTCAAAATCGATGAACAGCAGGTGAAGTGGTGATCGATATTCAATGCACTGTTCGATGATGATCCGCAAGGTGTTGATGTGATCCGCACAGGAAGACCCAGTGCGGAAACCTGCTTGTTCGGCGTCGAGTGTGTCTTCGAGGTGGTCTTTAATTCGGTCCAATACTATCCTTGCTATTATCTTGGCTACTGCAGCCAGAACGCATATTTCTCTCCAGTTTTCGCACTGTGTGAGATCTCGTGTCCTTGGGAGCTTGACAATCATTCCTTTTTTCCACTCTTCAGGAAAGCTCTCTGTTTCTCAAGCTCTCTTAATAAGTGGGCGCAGTAGCTCGATCGATGTTGTTGGGGCAGGAATACCGTCAAGTCCAACCGCTTTGTTGTTCTTCAGTGCTTTGATGGCGGTGATGATTTCTTCTTTAGTGGGGGGTACTGTGCGTATTCGGGAAATTGTTACTTCGGGTGGCTCAGTGGGAATAGGTTTCACTTCACTGGCGAAAACGCTGTTCAAAACCGCAGAAAAGTGTTCCCTCCACCTTTTGAGCTGATCCTTATCCGAAATTAGCAGGTATCCGTTTGTGTCTTTAACCAGGTGTTGTTTAGAGCTCTGGACACCATCAGTGAGCTCTTTGGTAATTCTGTAGACGGTCTCGCTGTCACACCTACGAGCGGCTTCTTCTGCTTCTGTAGCCAATGCGTTGATGTAGTTATTATCACGTCGCATACTACGGTGAACTGCGATGCGAGCTTTAAGGTGTTTCCTTTCTTCGATCCTTGTCCAAGTTTCGTCGGAAAGCCAAGCACTTTTTCTTCCTTGCGCCCGGCCGACTATACTTTCAGCACCGTATATGAACACATTTTTCACAGCACACCAATGATTTTCGATGTATGTGGTTTCCGTGCTACTGATTGCGTTCAATCCTTGTGAAAGGTGGTCGCCTAGTTGTTGGCCCACTGAGGGATCCTTTAATCTATCTGTATTAAACTTGGGCATTCGAGTGTTTCCTTGGGATCTCCGAAATGCAGCTGTACGCTGCTGAAATGTTCATTATTTATTTGCATTCTTGAAAGTTTTGTGAATTTATGGTGAATTTGTTTCATATTGTTTTGAAATGTTAAAGTCTTTCTACCATCCGGTGTTCAGTGTGTTTGACTAAAAATTGATAAGAGCATTGAATTTTGAAAACAAAAATAGTGCTTAATTATGTTCAATTAAAAAAAAAAAAATGTTTGAAAAAAATTTAATTTTCAAAATTTTGAGTTTGAAAATTAAAAGAATTGTGCAATAAAATTACTTTATTTATAAATAAAATAAAACAAGATTGTTGTCTTAATAAACAGTTTTAACATAGCATGGTAATAGACCAAGAGCCCACAGCAGTTTTGGGGTGCGAAAGTGAACAACAAAAAAAATTATATGAGTCGAAAGATGTATTAAGGCTGATAAAAGAAATGCAAGTCTTGCAGTCCCTGGTGGCGGCTGTTACTAGGGAGGGCAATTCTCTAAAAAGTTGACTTAAAACAGAAAAAAAAAATGATTAAAAAACAACGGTGACATGTACCTACAATGCCCTGTTATATTTTCATGAAAGGCCAGAAGTCCCTTCTTTCATTTCCCTTTTAAATAAAGTTCTTCAATGGATAGTTTTTGAAATATTAATGTTTGAACTCAAAATTTTGAAATATTTTTTTCGCAAAATTTCACGTCATTAAGTACTATTTTTGTTTCCAAAATTCAATGCCCTTATCAATTTGTAGTCAAAATCTGAAAACCGGATGGTTCTAGGACTTTTACTTTTTAAGATATTAAAAAGTAAATGAACCAGCTTTCTCATAAAAATAAGACTAATCCGGCTAAGTCATCGTTTCATCAACCAGTTAAAATAGGAAAACCATGCGTAAAAAAATTCTTACATTTTTGAAAATTATGTAACCATAAGAATAAAGAATCAAAAGAGTCCATAAAAATATCTGTATCCGACGGTTGTTTTTTGGAGGGGGATATATGACTTATCGAAATTAAAATAATTATATTGATACAATTTGGACATAATGGTACATGATTTTAAGGTATTTTTCAATTTTGAATCTACTGACATCAAATTTAAGGCGATTTAATCTTCCTAAAAAAAGTTATGGTGCATTTTATCCAGAGATTACTGTTTTTCAGTAAAACTGGTAAACTATTAAAAAAATACATTGAAAAGAATAGTACATTGATGAAAATAAGTTTTCTTAAGAATGGAGCGCGATACATATTTTTGAATATTTTCTTACCCTATGCGTCATTTATACGTCAGTGAAAATTTGTTTGTCAAACGCGTGTAGGGATCAAACTCAATGTTTTTAGAAATGACTTGGTCGCACGTTTTTGCTCTAACTTTCAAGTGGGTTAAAATTTTAAGAATTGTATAAGGTCTTTTCCTGACAACATGGATGTTATAGAAACGTGTTGAAAAGAATTAAATCCATTTGTTTAAGCCAAACCCCTCTTTATCTGACAAATTTTAATGTGTGTCTGAAAATAGATGGAAAGTTATTTCTACCAATAGTAACGCCCAGTGGCTGAAAGCAAGCAAATGAAATAAACAATAACTTTGTTGAATATTAGAATTATAGTTATTCTATTATTAGAGTTCCAGATTATGGATTTTGTGGTTCCTTTCGATGCTTTTTTTTAACAAACAACAAATTGTCAACCAACAATTATTGAAATCTTGAATTTCCAGTATAGTTTTATTCAGTTTAAAATTTTGAAAATCGTTTTTCATCGTTTTTGCTTTTTTGCAAAAGCGTTATTTATAAGGAACAATTTCACGCCGCTTCCTGTTCTCAATAATAAACTATTTTGAACATATTTAAATCAAAATCTTCTTCCCACAAGATCTACCGAGTTCTTTTCCAATAAAAGATTATACAAAAAAAATCAAGATAAACCATTTTGTGAGTTTCCAAATGATTTGCATTCTTGCAATCAACCTGCTTCATTGAAGGGAAACACTTCAAAGATTTCTTCCTTCCTTTAGGAAGGCAAAACCAAAAAAAAAAAAAAAAAATCAGACGAAGAAAATAAAAAAAAAATAAAATTAAATTAAAAAAAAAAAATAAGAACTGAATCAATTTTCCATTACCAACAAGGAATCCCACCTGAGAGCAGAAGTGAAGCTTTTAAGGATTTCAACTAGAGATGTCTTCTGCAGAGCTGCAGCTGCCTGAAGAACGAACATGAACAAATTGAACAAAAAAAAAAAAAGGTAGTTGAAAAAAAAAAAGCTAAATAGAAGACCGCACCACCAGCACCAGACCATCTCATATTCTTTCCAGATATATGTACATATGAGTGACAGGATGGACCTACATCCTACATACTGTACGTTTACACAGATATCCTGACACATGAATGGGCTGTTTGTTGTACTTCCACATACATAATACATTATATAACATTATACCTATAAGTTAGATATAACTAACCATAAAATTCAAGAATGCATCCTTAAAGTTTTCTTATACACATCCTGAATCCTGACGAATACATAACTTGGAAAGTTGGAATACTGTTGGTATACCCTTGGAAAGACTCTGGAGCTGAGCTGAGAGGGTAAATTGATTCTTAGCCAATTTGTCGGATTATTGTGCTAAAAGGACGAGACCAGAATAACAGCCAGATGGACGAACGGACAGACAGAAAACACACTTTTCTTAACTGCAACTGCTGCTGCTCCTTGCTGTGGCAGGTCCTTTCTAACTGATATACTATATAGAATTTATTTATATATAGAAGAGACCACCGTTGGAAGAATGCTTAAGTTTGGTTGTCGTTGGTGGACGTTCGTTGTGGTTTGGACAGAGATTTCCCTTGATGCGATATTTCCTTCAGAATTTATCTCATCCCAGAGGCAATTGCAGCATCTTCCGGTCGTCGACAACGACTATACGTTTGGTAACTTAAGATATGAAGCGTGGTACAAAAGGACTTATATTTGTGTGTGTGTATGTGTAATATTTTCTTGCTGCGTGGTTCGTTTAGTTTTTTTCCTCTAACAATTTATTTTTAATTTAACATCACAGAAAAAGAAGCCTCGAAGAGAAACTACGAAACCAACCACATATCGTACAAAACACCAATGCACCGACCAAACTATTCTGAGTTTTTAAATTAAAAATTAAGGATAAAAAAGGGTTGTGAGTTGTCGCAAGAGGGAACTAAGTAGCTGCATATACATATACACTTTGTCCATTAAATTGCCAGAGATGATGTTTTGTTAGGAGTGGTTAAATCATGACAAATAGTAGGTATAAATATGTTTAGTTGGTCAAACTTTTGCCACAACAAGTTGAGATATAATTTTGTTTTCTTAGTGTGGACTTGGTTAGCTATATGAATGACATAAGATAAATCTAAGACGATACTAGGGAATTCAAAATGTTTCTTCCTACTTACAGGTTTTGGAGGACTGCTTATAGGATCTCAGCCATTCTGAGCACATTTGAAACTTCCAAGGACGTACCATTGAGATTTATCAAAACTAAAGGGTTTTCCAATAAGAGGTGTTATTTTGATATTCAGAAAAATATAGCATGTTTATTTCAATATAAAGAAGAAAATATGCCATTAATAATGGAAAACAATATCAGCCAAATGGCCACCTCAGCTACGCTTACACAACAATATCCTTTTCATGAAACTTTCAATCACCAAATCGCAAAGTGGCTGCAGTATGCCTTTAACACCATCACGAATTCCGTATATTTAAGGTCTTGAATCGAGGCTTGGCTGTTGGCGAAGACCTTATCTTTCAAGTGGCCCCAAAGGAAGAAGTCGCAAGGTGTTAAATCACAAGATCTCAGTTGCCAATTGTGATCACCACTTCGAGAGAAAACACGGGCCGGAAACTTTGCTTGTTGACGTAGTCACCGAGGTAGAATTGGGCCTCATCAGTCAAGATGATTTTTCGATGAAATTCCGGAAATTCATGTATTTTTTATTGTGAATTTTAACCATCTCAATGCGTTGTTGAAGCGTGTATCGTTCCATTTTTATCAATGGCGTAGTTTCTACTTGTCAAATGACAAACCATTACAGCTTCAAAAATGACAACTACCGAAATAGCGGGCTATTCAAAATAACACCTCTTATTTGAAAACCCTTAATATGTTATAGAGTCAAGAACTGATAACATATCTTGTAATCTTCTCAAAAAAATCGGGTATATTCATAAATTTCGCTGGTTGAACAGCGTATTGCATAACAAAAAGTGCAAGGAGCATTTTCGTTTATGACTTCGTTTTTTTTTTTAATTTTTGTATGTGATTCTTCTTTTCGATCCGCTTCAGACGCATTTTGTGATTATAAAATGAAAAGCACAGCAAAATGTTTAGTGTATATGATTTTGACATTGTGAGTTTTGTGTGAGAGTTTTTGCTTCGTATCAGCAGCGTACCACGCTTAATGCTTAAAGCATATAGTACGCTGCTGATGTGAAACGAAAAATCCCATACAAAAATGACATGACGAAATCATAAAACAGAAATGCCGTTGTGCTTTTCGTTCTGCGGTACGCTGTTTGACCAGCAAAATTGATGATTCTACCAGATTGTTTTGAAAAGTCTCCACTCACTTTTCGCAAAGAATTAATTGCCCGGACCATTAATTGTGTGCGGAAAAATGACATTTGGGTTTGTGACTGTATTTATTTGTTGTTTCTTTCATTACTTTACTTTAGATGACGCTCACAACCCAGGATGGGCTTTGGCCTCAAGTAACAAGCCCATCCAGCCAGCTCTGTACCCAGCTAGCCGCTTACCGCTTAAGGAGATGCTCTGAAATGCACCAACTACAGAGAAATTGGTCTCCTAAACGTTGCAGTCGCTTATAAAATCTTGTTTGCTATCATGCGTGACCGCTTAAAACCTTTTGTCAACGATGTCATCGGCCCCTATCAGTGTGGTCTTAGGCCAGGCAAGTCAACCGTCGATCAAAAGTTCACACTCAAACATATTTTAGAAAAAACCCGGAATTCCAGATCGTATCGACCTCTTACCAACCTTTTACTCGATTTTAAGGTCGAGTATGATAGCGTGAGAAGAGACGAATTATACAGAGCCATGTCATATCTCGGCATTCCTGCCAAACTCATCCGCTTGTGCAGGATGACGATGGGGAAATCTCGCTGCTCCATCAAAATCGGGTAGAACACCACTGAATGCTTTGATGATGTTGAGAAAGGATTGAGGCAAGGCGACGCGTTTTCATGCAACCTATTCAACATCGTTTATGAAGCAATTGTACACAACGCACTTGTCAACACCAGCGGTACAATTTATCAAAAGTCCGTTCAATTGCTTGTGTTTGCAGATGACATAGACATTGTCGGCAGAACGAAGCGAACTGTGGCAGGTGCATTTGCGAGCATTGAATCGGAGGCGGCTAAAACGGGATATCCCTTCATCGAGAAAGGAATCTCAACATCGTCGACTCGGGCAAAATATCACGATGGACAGATATAACTTTGAAATTGTCAAGGACTTTGTCTCCACTATTACCTCGCAAAATGACATCAGTGTAGAAGAATTATTCTTTCCAACCGCTGTCTTCGGTTTCTCTCAGAGAACCAAGGAGACCTTATACAATACCCTAATCTTCCCGGTCCTGCTCTGAGGCAGAAGCATGTTCACTGACAAAAATCGGATGAAAACGTGCTAGGGTGATTTGAGAGGAAGACTCTTCGTGTGATTCTCGGTCTTGTATGTAGTATGTATCGAAGGAGTGTGGAGGAGAAGATTTAACGACGAGCTATATACCTAGTTAAAAAGCTGAAAATACAGTGGCTGATATGGCTGGTTTCTTACATTTTATTTTGATTTTTTTTTTATTAAATTTTTGTTTTATTTATGTGCAACTCTCCATGAATATTTTTCCGCTGTGTTATCGTCAGCATTTCGTTGTCTTCTTGGAGAACACAGGAAAAATTCGATTCGCATCAGCACCGTTCTAGGCTTAAGCATCAACTAATAAATTTTTTGTTTATTTTTATGAAGTCGACTACGAAAGTGATTTTTCCTTTACCAGTCTCGTACACAGTTTTAATGGTGCGGACAGTTAACTCGAAATTGCAAAAAAAATGGAGACTTCTCCAAACAATTTGCAATAATTATTGTTATTTTTATATTCGTCCCTGAAAGTATATATACATCGTACAAGATGTAACTTTTTATTTTGTTGCTTTCAGTTTTTCGTTTAACTTAAAATAAACAAGTCAGATGGAAAAAAAATTGCTCTGCCCATTTCCTTAAAAAACACTCATAAGTTAAATGCCGTAAATCTTCTAATAGCTCAATCTGTGTCCGTGAGTAACGATCTGCAAAAGCTGATTATACAAACAAATAATAATAAAAAACTTAGGGGCTCTTTCTGCTTTTATCACGCATAAATCTCATCCGAAAAAACTATCTAACAGTTTTTGCTCGTATAATTTTGGTTTCACTTATCTATATAGAGAAATCCTTTAATGGGTTTCTCAGTCTACAAACAAATAAGTGATTCTTTTATATTTTGGCCGCCTAGGTTTTTATCTGTTTTATTTTCCTCTAACTCTCAGTATTTCTCTAACCACTTAATACTTCATTTTGGGACTACTCTTCTATGACTTGACTATCTATACTGTTCGTAACTCGTTAAGTGTGACACTTAACTGGTTGTGCAATCAAAAATTCATCAACACTACCCCCGGGGTGTAATATGATAGTATATTGCTATAATGTCTAGCTAGTAGGTATTCTCTCTTTGCTCCTTGCTTTAATATAAAACCGACAAACAACTTCAAAAAAGCAAAATCTTTTCCGTTCATATTATTCTTATAAGACATTTTTTTGGGTTCGTTATTATTTTTGTTTTGTGCAAACTTTTTCTTTTTTTTTTGTTTGCTTTTGTGATGTGCTTTGTCGAGAGTAAAACTTACAATAATTGTTACATTCGGTCATAAAGTAATTTCTAGGCCCAAAGCGGTAAGCCTTATACACAAAATACAAAGTATCTATATACTGCCACTATACTTTCCTTAATAATGTACTTAAGGGAGTGCCGAGTGCCCTACAGCACACACACAAAATAACGCTTTCATCCTTTGATATCGCAGTGTACTCTTCACTTCTCTCCATCGCACCATCATACATTTTGTCTACCAATTTCGTTTTTATTTGCACAACCCCCCAGAATTTAACCGCAACCGTCATTCCTGTGACAAGTTGTACACTTAAAGAAATAAAAAAAAAAAATAAGTTCAAAAAGTAAAATAAGTTCTGAAAACCAAACATTGTTAGAAATTTTTAATTTCCCGAGAGAGAATGTGTGACCTCCCTCTTGATAACTAGGTGATTCAACAAGCCCCCCCTCACCCATAGCCAAGTTTTATGAAAAGGCGTTAACAGAACAAAACTAAAGTTTTGGCAAAAAAAGCACTAACTTAAGAAAGAAAAAGAGAACCTTTTAAATCCAATTTATCTATTCTCTAATTTGAAAACCTCGTAAATCCACAGTTTTGCAAGGAAAATATTTAAGCATAAATAGTATGAATTTAAAAAGAGTTATTCAGCACTTAATAATTTATTTATAATTTTGTTTTATTTATTAAGTTGAGGGAGCGGATGTAAGGAAGAAGAAATTTTATGAAAAAGTTGGATATAAAGTCAAGTTGTTAAAGATAAATAAGGTTTCTCATAATTTGTGTGGTTTTCTTGTTACATTTGCTAAAAAATGATATGGGATTTACGTGTATTTCTTCCTGTTTATAATTAAAATTCATAATTATTCATCTTTTTTGCCCATACATAAACAAGTTTGAGCACTGAAAATGATCCCTAAGTCAAGAACTTGATATAAAACACATATAAATAATCATATTCATTCAAAGTTCCATAATAACTATCAAATATGTATATAGGTTTGGTATTTAGCGAAAGTTATAAATCGCTCTCCTGTAAAATTTGCAAAAATGGATTTACGACGTTTGCATCCTTAGCCGACGATATGATTTTCTAGATTTTAAATTTTTAGGGGTTTTTGGATCGGGGTTTTTGAGATTTTGCCATTTTGGGTTTTTGTTTTCGGGAATTCTACCACCCCATTTAGTTGAGTTAATATAAGGATTCTCCCTTTTTTTGGGATTTTTAGTTTTTGGATTTTGTGATTGTGTGCATAAAAATCTAACTTTTGACATTTTTGTTTTACAAAATTTAGGACTTAAGTTGGTACTATATATATAATACGTACGTACTTGAATTTTATTTTATGATTGTAATTTTTATTTTTCCGAATCCAAGAATTTGCTTGGAATTTTCGAACAGTTTCCGGAACGAGCTTCACTTTTATTAGAATGTTTGGGAAACTTAACGAAAAAGTAAAACAATATTTTTTTGAAGTGTAGAAAAGAGGTGTAAGGCTTGATGGTGGAAGAGAAAAAAAAATTAAGTTTAAGAAAAGTTCATTTCCTACTCTAAAAGACTTGGTATGTACTTACACTTAGACAGCAGGCATACACATAGCACGGCCCATGTCCTTATCATAATATCATTCTGTCATGTCCTAGCGGCAGCAGCAGCGTGGTGACGGTAAGAGGGTTATAGTCTTATACTATATAGTGCGAGCGCTTAAGTTAAGATTGAGAGGCGGAAAGACTTTGCCACCATTTGCTTCGAGGAATTACTGTCATTTTATACTGCCGGTCGTTCTGTCGAGCGAGAGATATGCAATAGAAAAATAGCTGTGCCAGAAATCCTTAATCACTATTACTATATAGCTTGCTCTGACATGATCTTGTCTTTTTCGATGAGAGGGGGGAGGCTTGTTTGGAGGCTGTGTATGTACGTGTAAATTTCTCATAATACTAGGAGAGGAAGTGTGAGGGAGGGGGTGTATCTTTCTAGAAGAGAAGATGATAAAATGGATTTGTGGTCGCTTCGTCTTAACGTTTATGTTCTTATTTTGTTATTTTCTTAAGCATGGTGTCGGAAAAAGATAAAACAGTCTCCTTAGAGAATGTATAACTACATACTATTGTATAGAAATCATCATCCCTATGTACGTAAACATAGTTTTCACTTAATACTTCTTTTTCAGAATCAGAAAACTCCCTTTTATGGATTTTCATATTTCTATTACCAACTAGTACTGGCCTTCTTATGGAGAATTGTGTTTTTGTTGCTTTGCCTGCCATTATTCGTGATGTTAAGTAGTTTTCAAAGTGAATTACAAACACGATATGCGGCTCTATTTTACATAGAATATTTAAACTGAGATTTTTGCAACCAAAGGTATAGGGAAGAGAGGAAAGGGAAGAAATAGGGAAGTGACACACAAATTGCTACCGCAAAAGAGAAGATAATTGATATAATTTTATACTCTATTTATAATAGAAAAGCGTGGGAAGAGGCCACAAAAAAGTCGGTTAAAGCTAATTTAAGATCAGCTGTAATAGGGTTTAATTTTTTGTTTGGCAAGGAGGGTTGAGTTCACAACCATTAGCAGCAGTTAGGGGTTAAAAAACTTATTTTTAAGTAGTTCCTGAGACGTTGTTTTTTTAGGAGACAAATTTGAATGGACTTAATTTTCAAGGGTATTTTGAGAAAAATTACAATGAAAATTTGAGTAGAAAATGTTTAACTATTCAAACTGTTTTAATAAATAGATTCCCAGCAGGCATGCCATTAACTTCTTAAAGGAAAAGCTTTGAATGTACATGAACAGTGAAAGTTTCTAATTGAAAGAAATGTATCCTTCGTTCAAAAATCATAACAATTCTGGTAAAATGTACATTATTTGAAACGATTGTAAAGAATTACTGTAAGGTTAATACAATGAGAATGAGAATGAGACGTGCTATTATGTAAGAGTCATATCAAGTAACAAGCATCGCGATTTTTTCTTTTACCTCATATTTATCTTCTATTGTGATATTGCAGTTATTCTTATTTTTTTAATTGATTTTCGTTTAATAATAATTCGTTGCAAGACCACATTCAAAAATGTATGTTGAAAAACAAAAATACATATAATTAATTTCGATTTTTAAAAATTTTAAATGTTTTTACTTTTCCGTTTTTTTTTTTTTTTATTTAGTTTTTTACTTGGATTCATACAAAAATTACATTGACGATGATACATTACGATGATAGAGAACACCAACAAAAATGGGACAAGCAATTCGGTCTGTCCTTGCACCTACAGCCGAAATGGCGGAATTGATTTTCTTAAAACTTGGTACATACATTTTTTTATGTTTTTTTTAGGAATACAAAATTCAACGATTTTGTACAAAAAAATTCAAGTAACCAAAATAAGGAAAAGCATCTTTCTGGTAGGTTTTTTTTTGTCAAAAAAATATTTTTTTGGTAAATCTTGTAAAACCATTTTTTGGTTATTATTTTTCTGGAAAATGGTTCTGCTGATATTTTTTATAGTGAAGCTTCTAAAAAGATAAAACACTGTTATTAACCAATATTTTTTAAAAAACTTTATTTAAGTGCAATTTCTTTTTTTTTCAAAAATTAAAATTTTGAAAACGACTTGGTCAATTTTATTAAAACTTGGATTAAAATAATCGTTTGTTATTTTCTTTAATATTTGAGGAAATCACGTTTCTACATTCAAAAATAATGGAACCTTCCACGCAAATGTTTAAAAAATAGTTGAGAAAAATCTTATTTTTCTTGAAATCGTCTCCAAGCTTTGATAAAAAGATGTGCCTTTTATTTAATTTTAATCTTTTCTCATATTATGTAGGTATTCTATTAATTTTTTTTCTGTCTAATTTGGGCAAGGCCCTAGTAAGTTTTCAAGAGGGCAAATCAAGAAGAGGAAAAGTTGTCAAATACTTGGCAAGCCCTTGCTGGATTTAAGTACCGAAAATGTATACCAGGGAAAACAAACACTCGCGAGGCCCTCCCTAGAAAAAACTTGTTGGACATGTTTCGGTACCCCATCAGGAATGTTTCTTGTACACTAAAAACAAAAATTTTATAAGCACGTTGCAATTTCAGTATCATTCGACATTTTTTCTTTCCTTCCTTTATCTTCTTTTTCATATGACACTTTTTTTTCTATAAGTGGCAGACATCTGTTTATTATATGTATGTGTTATGCATTATGGTATGATGAATAAAACATCTGAGTATGAAACGTATTCTTTTTTTCGACATTGGATTTTTTTTTAGACCAGTGGGTAGCGCAGAAGGATCAAGCCCAACATAAGACTACTTTTTTTTTTCCTGACGAGGCAAATGGATTCATAATCGACAATGCCCTTATTCTAGCTTTTGCTAACTCTTGGTAGCCCCTTGCTAGAATCTATGTAGAACTCTCTTGTGCCTTGTCGAAAACTAAATTGTTTTTCTGCGTGGGATACAATCTTTAAAATTCTATATGTCACTCGAACATAAAGTCATGAACATACATACATATGTGAGTAACAGTCGCGATGCACTGTTTTTCCATGAAATAAATAATATCGCTGAAAATCTTAAATGTCCACTACATTGAAATTACTGCTATAAAACGACTTCCTGTTCAATATGCACAATACTGTAATAGCTTAATAAACTAAGACAATTTTGACATTTTTTACAAACGCACACCTGATTTCTCTTCCTTTATATTTGTTTTTAAAATGTATTTGTTCACAACAGCACCAACCTTGCCAGAGCAAATAAGTCACAAAACAAGTATAGATATATGTGTATTTGTGTATTTGTACATAAATGCCACCTTGCGATGTACTTAATTGTTTTTTTTTCGTATATCCTGTAAAAGGATGAGAAAACAAAAAAAAAAACCTATCGAATGAAAATTAATTTCGGAAAGAAAGGTCAAAAGCAAAGGAAACAATCTTCTTCCGTTTATTGCCTTCATTTTATTCTATCTCGAAAATGATAAAGCTGATGATGGAATAAAGTAGTGTTCCCAGTTTTCAACCACCCACAACTTTTGGCTTTACAGGTTAGCAAAGAACAATTAAAATCGTCCTTCCATTACCCTCTCTCTTTATCTCTCATGTTCTTAGAAATTAAAATGAAAAAATAAATGTAAAATGCTCGACTGGATTGTACGTTCTTGTTCGTTTGTTGTTCTTGTTCGAATAGATGAATGACTTCTTTTATTAAAGAATTTAGAGAGTCTATGAATTATAAGGCATTTATATTTCATTTTCAATAAATAATCTTTTTTTAAAGATTGTTAACAAAAATTGTTTGAATGATTTAAACTAAGTTTTAATTCAAATTCTATATAAGAGATAATAATTATGGAAGAAAATTTTCAAGAATCACAAAAACCCAAATATTTCGTTTATTTTAAAAAGTTTCAATTTTGTATAAATAGCTGTGTTAGGTTAATTTAAATTTTTTGAAAATAGGTCACAAAAATAGAAAAAATTAAAAATTTTTAAAAAAATTCCCATTAAAATGCAAAAAAATCCACATGTAGATGGTTTCCTTAGATCCTGAGTTGAGTTTTTACGAAAACATAAATAACCTTTATGACTTTAGGGAGTACCTACCTTAAATTATTGCCAGAGCAAGAATAGAGAAGAAGTAAGGGAATTATTTCTTCAAGTCTCCATCGTTGACTCGAGATTTTACAGCTGCTTTGGTTTTTTTTTTGTCTTTCCTTCTTGTCAGCCATAATAATAAAACCAGGGGACAAGACAAGAAATGTTGGAAAAATGAGTAAACGGAAATCTTTTAATAATTTTCTTTATCGAGCAAGTGAATTGTTTTCTCTATGGAAACAAACAAACAAAAAAAAATCCTGAACAAAAAACTTTAAGGATGAAAAAGGAAAAAAAAAAAACGAAGCTGGATGGCGACGAAGACTAAAGAATTAGTGAGGATTTTTTGTCAGAAGTGGGAGCCAACACGCTGAAGTATCAATTGTTATATTATAGCGAAAAGGGCACTTGATTGTTATCCTTGCATTTTCCCTTATTATAAAAAAAAATCTTTATTGAGGGTTAGGTATATTTGTTTTTGTTTCTTTATTTTTAATATTCAACACCTTAAAATAAAAAAAAAAAAAAAAAAAAAAAAATAATGGAAACAAAGATCTTTAATAGACACACTGTGATGGCTGGTGTGCGTTTAAGTGAGTGAAAAATATTATACATATAAGTTGGTAGGTGCTTCAATTTCCCACCCTTGTTTGTGAGGAGGCTTATGAACTTAAGAAAAATGAATTTTGTTCAGTATCATTTGTATAAAGTTATATTTTTTGTTAAGAAATAATAAAAATAATAAATAAAGAAAACAAAAAGTTTAAGGTAACAAATAGAAAGGTATGCTTAAGTCTTTGAACGATTCCTTTGTGTGAAGGATAATTTCACGAACAGCGTTTGAACGTTTTGGTATATCCACTCTAAAAAAAAAACAATCATCAGTTTAAAATTTAAAAAGTACACTAAACTCAGAATTTTATAAAATTAAAAAAAAACTATCAGGGCAGTATTGTTGTCATATTTTGGTTATTTTAAAAAGATGCCATGTTGTTTCAACCTCAAATTATTGTAATTAAAAAAAATTCCAACATTTTAGCATGACTGCAGTGTTATTTCGACCAGGTTCATGCTAGTTTACATGGTCTCTTGTAGGTATGTTTCATTTTAACTATATAGCCTGTTGACTTAACATTTCATGTAGTTATTTTTACATTTATTTTCTTATGAAAACTAAAAACTAAATTGGGACTGATGAAATATCAATTAACTACAAAACAAGAGCGTTTGTTTATTCACTCTTAATTAGCGTTGACACACACTTTTTTAGTTGCTTAGTTTTTTGTAATCTAGAAGTGCGATTGCGATATGAACAACAAAAACCTACAAAGTTGAAAGTACATTCTGGTGGAAAAACAAACTATAGGTACCTACTATTCAGAATATTTTTGCGTGTCCTGAATCTAAATCAAGCCTCCTTTCCTAAAGTATCCTTTCTTAAGTATTTCGAAATATTCCAATTAAAAATCATTGCAAAACTGTTTTTTCAACCTTTAAATTATTAAAACCAAACGTTTAAGGGTAATTTTGAGGTCTGATTCGTATTAATTGCATTCAAAACATTTATAATGGTTAAAGATTGTTTTTGCACCAGAATTTGATTTAAATTTTGTTTTCCACATCGCAATTTATGATTAAAAAAAAAAACAAGAAAAGAATTAAAAGTAAGAGTTCCTAAATCCTCATCTATTAATATTAAACCTCCCCTTAAAAGCTAGATTTTGTCGTTTTAAATAAAAACGATTTTAAATTTTAATAGACGAAACTTCATTTAAAATCGTTAAAGGAGGGTGTACAAATAAAAATATTTAAAATCGATCGATTTTTAATAGCGAATTTAAATTTAATGGAAAGACAATTAATTGAGGCAAAACAATTTCCTTTAAAAAATCCAGCTGAATATGTCTCAAACAGTAACAGCTCATGACAAAAATTCACAAACTAATCCATTTTGACAGTAATCATAATCAAACATAAAAAAGATACATTCCATTTGTTCTCAATACAAATTTGGTAATTTTAACCTTATAATAATGAAAGGAGATAGTAAAACTGGTTAACAATATACCAAAAAGCAGTTTAAAAAATTTAAATAATTTTCAAAATAATGATATGAATGTTTTTTAATTGCTTTAATTCTTAAATTATATAAAGGTTTCTTGAAAAGTTATAAATTTATACTAAAGTAAATATAAAAATTGTTACAAAATTTTGAAAAAATATTTAGTAAATAAAATTGGAGCGCCAATTTAAAGCAATTACTAATATGCACACGTATTTGAAAAATCAATTTTTCAAAAAAAAAAAAAAAAAAAAAAACAATAATTTTTTATTTTTAATCAAAAAAGAAATCTAGCTTTTAAATTTGGAAACTCTCACTTTTTGGAACCTTATGCATACAAAATAAAATTTAAATCTTAAATCAATCAGAAAGGAGAAAGTCGGATATTATGATTTGATAGGAACAACTTAGTTAAATAACCCAAATCAACCAGAAAGGAGAAAGTCTAGAAATATGATTTGATAGGAAGAACTTATTTAAATAACCCAAATATTTTTTCTTATGAAAATCTAAAAGCCATTTTCATAAAAATAAATTTTTTCTTAATGGTTTTTCGACTTTTTGATCGTAGGTAGCGTTTATTTTTGGTTAAAGGAACTAGATTATTCTAGAAAGTCTTGAGAAAAGAATAAACAAAACTTTCAAAAAAATTTACAAAATCGTTTTCGAAATAAGTTGAGTTTTCAAAAAACTGGTCCGTTTTCAATCAAAAAACCCACAAAATAGTTCTTACAGAATTTTTCGAAAATAAGTTAACTACAAGAAAGCCAAAAAAATCTGTTTGTAGAAAATTCTTTATACAAAATTAAAAAACAATTCCATCCAATCCCAGTATGCATCCATTCTTCGCAAGAAGTTACTTAGAAGTAGCCTTTTTCCAATCCATCTATCCAATCCATTTATCCAATCCAGCCAAGCCATTTAAGTTGCATTCAGCAGACAGGCAGACACAATTTGCAGACACACAATTTTTTCCCTTTGATTACAATAGGAAGTTTAATCAAAATCTCAGTGGCATTTTTTTACGAATTCACGATTCCAAAAAAACTGACAATTTTTGAAGTATCTATGTTAAAAAACATTCTCTTGTTTAAAATTTAGAGGATACATAATGTGTGAACATTTTTTTATCGAGTATATGAAGATAAATATGGACATACCAATCTCTCAATTTTCGAAGAAGTTCTTGAGATCTTTTCTTAAGATCCTTGTCCACGGAAATGGTTTGTTTAAATAACTACTCAGAGAAATGCTGAAATAATGTACCTTGTAGTAACACTTTTCCTCTTAGGATGAACATTTTTCTCAAAGGACATTTATGTGTTGCAAAATATAAAAAAAAAATTTTAAGAACAGCAGTGAGTAAGTCAAAAGGATTTTTTTTTCACAAAGACTAAGTTTGTTTTCTTCGCTCACACAATCATTCTATTTGTGGAATATTTACAAAAAAGGACGAAAACAGAGAGTAGACAAATAAGTAGATATAAATAGAAACAACTTTTTCATATGTAGGTAGGTCGGTTTTGTTGTTAAGAGGAAATGCTGTTTACCTAGATAGTAAGCTTAAAAAAACATCCAAATAGGAAAAAAAAAAAATAGAAATGCATCAGCATACATACACAACGGAAGTAAATAAGTATCCTGTGGAAGTTTTCACTTGATTGAGATGGAACGTCGTTGTCGTTCACCATGAAAGGATCTTAATGTGCGTGCTGTGTGTTGGTACGGTTATATTGTGTTAAATAGAACAACCTGGTTACTCTGTCGTGCTTTTTCTTTCATCTCTCATCACACAGCTACTATTTCTCCTTTCTCGGTATATGAACTCATCCTATTTATTTAATCATATTTTCCATATTTCTTTTTTACTGCGAAACGTAAATACACGAGTTGATGTGAACATGTGTACTCGTATAAGGATATCTTTATTACACACGACCTGACACGGGATGTTAAAAAAAAAATTGTCCTCGCGTAATGGAAATAACGATGAGAGATATGATCCTTTCATATTATTTTTTCTGTTCTTTGTAGAATAATAGAAGCATTTTACATCAAGGATATTTTCTTTGCTACACCAACTATAGCTACTGAAGAAAATAAGACGTCTTGGTCTCACTGACATTATAACGTCTCAATAATATCATATTTATATGAATAAATCTTTATAAGTAAAGTGCAATATTACCCTTTTTACGCATTTTCTCAAAGGACTTTTGTGTGTTTTAAAATTCCATAGAAAGAATCACCATGATAAAAGAAGAAGAAGAATAAGTATTGGTTATTTTTTACTGAGCACGTACCTACCGAGAATAGAAGGAGCTTATGTGATTGAAAAATAAGACGATGATAGAAGTGGAAGACGAAGAAGAAACAAAAATATAATCTACTTGTGTGCAAGTGCAAGGAATAGTGCTTTTTGTTTCCATTACATCGATTGTCTATGGGAAATGGAAAATTGTAAGAAATAGGGGCAATCTTATTTGTAGTGCTATTACATAGAATTTGCAGAAGAAAAAAAGAAGAAGCTTATTGCACAGAGTTTGAGACAGGTAATCCAAAATGTATAAAAAAAAGAATTACTTGAACTTGTGCGCACAAATTGTTTCTTTTTCATAGACATGCACCTGGTCTAAATGAGTTAGAGGCATGTTTGTAGTTGGTAGGTTGTAGGTATATAGATTGAAGTCTTGGTTGTTGAATGAATAAGGCGAGTATTATTTTGCAATTAAAAGTTTAAATGGATGCTTAATGGAGTAATTAAGCTTTCAATGGATTATTAGATGAGTGAAAACATTATTGTGTCTGGCTTTCTTTTTAAAGGAGGTAAGGTCTTTGACGGGATTTGAGGGCTTTGTGTAAATAGGAGACTAGTCAATTAGCCACAAATGAACTTCTTACTCGTAGCTATGTATATGCGGACGTTAAGACTAGAAGGGATAGAAAGAATATTAAAATGTTATTCTGATAATAGAAATTATCATAAATTTTAATTTGTTACTATCAGTTTGCTTACGAACCGTGATTTATTATCCTTAAATATATGTAATAGGAAAATATCTTTGAGAATGTTTTCCACATCAGACTCTAAATCAGATTATTTGACTTGATATCCTCATCCTTAAAACTACTAACTGGCCTTATCTAAAAATTTCACTCGATCCTCAAGTTTCTGTCTAGTTTGGGGAAGGGCCTAGTAAGTTTTCTGTAGAGAAAGTCTGGAGGAGGAAAACTTGTTGAATACTTGGCAAGCCTTTACTGGATTTCAGTTCCACAAATTTATACGAGTAAATATAAATATAAATTGGGTGGCGCAACGGCTCGTGAAGAACCAGGGCCTAGTGACTAAAAACTCTTAACCATTCCTGTGGGGGCGACCAGGAATGAAAGGGACCTACAATTTTATGTCGAATCCGAAGGACTAGACGAGAAGCACTTATTTATGACAAGTGATAATCTTGGAAGATTTGTCAATTCCTCTCAAGAGGCAGTAGCCCTGAATAAAACTTTTTGGTTTTCTATACAACTTTGCTAAGCTTTTCCTGGATATAAATTGAATATCTATTTGTTTTAATATTCCCAACTTGCCCAATTGTTATGCCATGCCTAAATTATTTGAAAATTATTTGAAATAAAGTAATTATGAAAATTTTAAAATACTAATAGACCCGTGCTGGCGTTGCTTCGCAACACAGATTCTTTTCTCCACCCATTAGGAGCAGGGTTGTCAGATTGTGCGATTTATCGCCAAATGTGCGATTTGATATTTCATTTGGCGACACGAAAATCGGTTTGGTGATATACACCAAAAAAGGCGATATTTTTAGTTTTTGGCTATTTTAATTTTTTGAATCGAAATTCTAATTTCTCAAGTGTTCACTTTAACCTTACATCTCTTTCATCGCTATTTGCGCTGAACCCACCTCAAAACTGAAAATTTATCCCTAAACTAAAAATGACGTATGTATGTCAAAACAAACAAATTTTAAAATACTAATAGACCCGTGCTGGCGTTGCTTCGCAACACAGATTCTTTTCTCCACCCATTAGGAGCAGGGTTGTCAGATTGTGCGATTTATCGCCAAATGTGCGATTTGATATTTCATTTGGCGACACGAAAATCGGTTTGGTGATATACACCAAAAAAGGCGATATTTTTAGTTTTTGGCTATTTTAATTTTTTGAATCGAAATTCTAATTTCTCAAGTGTTCACTTTAACCTTACATCTTTTTCATCGCTGTTTGCACTGAACCCACCTCAAAACTGAAAATTTATCCCTAAACTAAAAATGACGTATGTATGTCAAAACAAACAACTTTGTAAGTTAACTAAATCAAAGAAAGATGGATAAGCACATTGCACAATTTGTGACTGCGATATACGTTCGCTCAAAAATGATTTAGAACGGCCGGCATGCTGTAATTTGTTGCCATGTTGCAAAGGCTAAAAAAGGATCCCATTGATAAAATACTATGGATACATATGTACGTACATAGAATATATTGAAGAGGACTAAGGGCCAGTTTGTTCACAGTTGATCATCTTTAATCAAGGATTATTCCAGTTGATACTCATGGAATGCGTTTGTTCACTAAAATTTTAATCAAGGAATCCATGATTTGAGCAGTTAATTGAAGATATCACTAATCAGCCGAATTTGCTTTGCAATTCAGTTTGTTCATGCTTCATTTACTCACTCTTATGATAAAGAGAAGTACGTATGCTCATAAGATATACCTTTGTCATCATCTTGTGTTTTCTGTGACGTCTCAATCATATTTCATTATTATTTTATTTTTTAAGTGAAGACTTCCTAAATTTTGCATTTAAATAAATGGTTTTTAAGTGATAAGAACAGTAAAAATATAAAAAGCAATAAGAACAATCAAATAAGTTGAAATTAATAATTTTTTTTTAGAATTTATTATGACTTTTGTGACATCACACAAGAAACGAGAAAACCTTGTTTCTTTTTATTACTGTAAGTGGCCACTTTTGACGTTAAGTGAAACAATTAAACAAAAACAAAAAACAATACACTTTCTCTGGCTGCCATTGCGAACTCTGTGAATTTATTTACCTTCTAATTATTGTAAAAGATATTTTCTAATAAGAATCCACAAACACAGTATGGCACAAACGTCAACAAAAATGAAGAAATCTTAATTCTTGATTAAGTTTTGACAACCGAACTGACAGAAAGACTGGAAATGGAACGATTTGTGGAAAAGCCATGATTTGTTAATCAAGCTGAAAAAAAGTGAACAAACAGTCTTTGATTATCACGGATCTGTAATCATGGATTAGGAAGAATCCGTGATAATCAAATTGCAGATTTAACCCACTGTGAACAAACTGGCCCTTTTTAAATATGATTTGTTTTGATATTAAAACTACAAATTGCGAATTTTTTTATTTTCATTTTTAAATTTGGTGATTTTTTGGGTTTAAAATGTTGAAATTTGGCGATTTTTTGGCGATTTAAATTTAAATTTTAGCGATTTCGCTCTTTAAAACCTGACAACCCTGATTAGGAGTGCTTATTTTTGTTTATTTTTAACTTCCTATTGGAAGTTCCATTCCTGTCGAAAGGCACACACAGGAATGGTTGCGAGTTGTTAGTCACTAGGCCCTGGTTCTTCATGAGCCGTTGTGCCACCCGATTTTTTTTTTTTTTGGAAGTTATTGTAATTGGTGCGATTTGTCGAATTGAACATTTTTACATATCTTCACGCTTTGAGGTCTCTAGAATCAGAATTCGTCGTTTTTAGCAAGATGTCTGTATGTACGTACATTCGGGGTACTTTTTTCGTCCACCATATCTCGAGAATGAATAAAGATATCGACCTCGGATACATTTTATTTTACAGATAATATTGTCATAACGTGCTGAAAAGGTTTTCTAACAAATTCAATAAACCGTTTTTTTTACTACAGCAATTTAAAAAGGAGCTGTAAAATGTCATTAATCTGGAATATCTCGAGAACGGAATAATATATTCACTTCAGACTAATTTTAATTTACACATAATTACAGAATACCAAATTGGTAAATATTAGAAAAAAAAATTCAACAGACACTTTTTTTTAAACAAAGAAAAACAGTTGAAAAATAATTTTCGTCTCAAATATTTTAAGAACAAAAATATGATTCCGAACCCAGTCTATTTTTTTCTTACATATAATGACGTAATAAACAAATCATAATTTTTTTAAAAAATTCAATAAACAGTTTTTTTTCTTAGAGCAAAAAAACTGGAACAAAAACTAATTAAAATTCATAACAAATTTGGTTCAACTCAAATATTTTGAAAAACAAACAATGACATCGGTTTCAAAATTCTACCAAAAATATATAGCTATACCACCTAAATGTTATGTAATTTTGAGATTTATTAAACCACCGTTAAAAAAGCTAAAAATCAAAATGTTGCAAGAAAAAACTTTTCAAAAATGTTTTAATTCGAAAAATTCTTACACTCAAAATCGAAATTTTGCATATGACACTTAATTTGCCTTTTTATATTCTTTGAAACCAATTTTTATTTTTTTGAAGTACATTCCCCTGATTTTTGGTATTTTTTTTAGTCAATTGTCTGTTTTGAAATAATTGGCTTAAATAATTAATACCTCCTCCATACCGAGAAGAGTTGGGAAAAAAAGTTTTTATGTAAGATTCTTAGAATTTTGTAAGCTATTTACAAAAAAAATATAAAAATTTTACTATTATAAATAACTAAAGTACAAAATATAGGTAATGTCACATTTTGCTCTGTATCTCTTTCTGATCATCCAAAAAGCCAAAGTTATTGCTTTATAAAATATATAATTATATAATATATACTCTCACTCTACCACCCATCACTTAGGTAAATATGTAAATATATGTATATTGTTTATGGTTTTCAAGTTCACCAATGGGAAGTTACTAGTGTGGTTCGACCCCAGACTCATTTTTTTTTATTTATTTGAGCGCCTTCCTCACTCATATAACTACCGCTTACCCCTTTCAAAGAGTTAAAAAAATGGCTAAACTCGTATCAAATTAATTCGGCTCCATGAAATAACTCCCCAATGAACTAACTCCCAAAACAGAAATTGAAATAACTCGCCAAATTAGATGGAAATAAGTACCGAAGCTAAAATGAATAAAGTCCAGAAATGAAGTCCTTTCTAAAAATTTTAATTTTTTTAATAATATTTGGCAAAAAATACAAATATATATGTAAAAAAAAACCAACATTAGGAAGTTCTTCCGTACTATTTTTTTGATTTTTGCTGAAATTTCCAAGCTGAATTTTATAACATTGAATTTTGAAAAACTGCCTTTTTTTGTTTTTTTTCAATATGTATACTCTTTGTTTTTTAAATTCAGCTTGAAAATCTTACCAAATAATCAAAAAAATCGTATTAAGCAATTTAATAAAAAAACTCCTCGTCTTAATTTATGTACATTTTTGGGGAATCACCTATTATACTTCATTTTCTGTTTGAGGAGTTGGAGCCAAATTTTTTAATGCGCAGGGTTAAAAGTCCACAGGCCAAAAATCCATAATGTACTTTTGTCCCATTTGGGTGGGTCAGAAGTCCACAATTGTATTGTGGGTCAAAAGTCCACAAAAAAATGGTCAATATTCCCTAATTTTAGAAAGAAAGTGGGTCATAAGTCCACAATAATTTCATATTATAATATTGAAAAATAAACAGAGCAATTAAGAATTATTTATTTATTTTTTTAAGAATTAATTTGTATAGCCTTCACTACTCGTAAACTTACAGCACACCAACTGACAATATAGGCGCCTACCTGGCGACTGAGCATACTCTAAGAGGAGCAACGGAGTCGGGTTAGCGGGACAGAGGACCCGAAAAGGGAGTTAAAATCCCTAAACCCGCGAAGCGGGTTACCTGAAGAACTTTTTAGTACAAAAAAAACTTTAATATTAGATCGGCTGACAACATAGGGGCCTACCAGACGACTGAGCACAGTCACAAGATTTTTGTATGGACTTTTGGCCCATCGGAGTGGGTCAAAAGTTCACAATTGATTTATGCAATTTTGACCCACAGAAGTGGGACAAAAGTCCATTATGAACTTTTGACCCACAGAAGTGGGACTTTTGACCCTGCGTCATTTTTCATTCGTATAGATACATACATATATAAAAGATATTTGTATGATATACACCTTTCCCCATTTAATCTTAAAAATTAACTTAACTTCTCATTTGTCCTAAAATAATGTTTCAATAAATTTGTGTTTTAATGACTTATTTGGTTTTGGGTTAAAAGTTCAAGGCCATTCTTTCCTCAAAAAAATCCTCAAAAAAACAAAAAACATAAATATGTACGTCACGTTAACCCTCTGATCTAAACGTCACTCACTCCCACAAAAAAAAAAAAAACAAAATTTGTTTATGATGCTTTAACCAATCTAAGCTTTGACCAAACCAAACCAAATCCGCTTTTGGGCATATTTTTGCAAACAGCGATATTTTTGTTGTTGAAAAACATAAACCAAAAATGCCACTCTAGATGTGCATTTTATGCAGAAAAACCTTCCTCTTTATAATATTTAAGGCAAAGGCTATAGGGGTTATGATTTAAAATGCTATCGCCACAAAAACCGTTAGTTTTCTAAATATGGAGATAGATAGATAATATAGGACGGCTAAGCCATCAAAACTGTATCCCAAATATATACATACATACATATATTCTCATCCCCCTGAAGCTGAAGCGACCATAGTTACCGTCCATGAAAACTCAATTCAAATTCAAAAGCTGAGATGAAAATTGCATGCGGTCGGTCGGAGTTTGGTGGCGCAATGAGGAAGAAGGCTGCGGGTGTTTTTTTGTTTTTGTTTTCTTATTTCAAAAAAAAAAAAAAATGATAAAATCCAAAACTAGAGCAACTCCTCACCACCGCAAAAATATCCTCCTCACTATAAGCGGGCCATCTCCATGGGTGTTGGAGAGTCATTTTTGACTTTTCCGAAAAAAAAAACTAAATAAACTGCCTAAATGATTCTGGAGCACGTTGGCATTTATTTTCGGTTTGTTGGTCTTTGCACTCAACTTATGTGCACCAGCTCTCATTTGCGCAAATAAAACTGTGGCACAAAATAGCACACGAGAAGAAAAGCCTCAAAAAATGTTCGAGGTATTTCGCTCACACATTTGTGACCGCGACACATTAAAATTCGAAGCCCACTTTTGGCGTGGGAATCTACCTACCCTACATATAAGTTTAGACTTGGCTTTGTGTTTTCCAAAAGGAATATAATGTTGAATTTAACAGTAAATCGCAATGAAATTTGAAATTTTGTTTGATAATTTTGTGTGAAACGAAGCCACAACAATGCAATGATAATAGAGGCAGGATAATGAAAATGAAAACTCAAATAATCTTGCATGGGATTTCCAATAGTCCGAATCCGGAATTGCAAGCAAGTCTCCTAAGCCTTTGCAGCAGCATCAGAACAACCAAAGCAAAACTTTTTGTTTAGAGTTTTAAATGTGTTTCTTTTTTGGATTGTATTTCCTTTTTACAGACACAGACAAAATGCGCAAAGTCATTTCTCTTTTTTTTTTCTTTCCTATTTTTTATTGTTGTTGTTTTAATTTAATTTAAATTTTTAATATAGAATAGTATTGGTTGATTCAATTTGCAATTCGTTTAGTGAGGATTTGTTTGGAGCACACAGTGGCAGTGGTGACACAAGATTTTAACCAATTTCCTATTCAATTGTCGCTCTTTTGTGTGGATTGATTTTTTTTTTCGTTTATATCCTAATTTTATTTTGATATTCAAAAGCATTTTCCGCACTTCAAAGGCAGTTTATTTTTTTTTTAAAGCAAATTAAAAGGATTTTTTTATGAGTTTCGTTTTGTTTTGTTTTTGTCTATGTGGTTATAAAGTTTATATAGAAGTGCAATTAAGAAAATTACAATTTAGAGTCCTTTATCGTTGGAATTTTTATGGCTCTGATGAAGGAAATAAAAAATTGTCGGTAACAGGGGATCTATTTATGTATTTTTTATTATTTTATTTTTTTTTTTGTTGCGTTGGAGTAGCCGGCCAATGTCAAAAACACATTATCACGTTCTTTTGATATATATGTACTTATATTTTTGTTTTCTTGCTTTTGAAATAAAATCAACGAATGAAATGTGCAGAATACTTCTGCGATAAAGATCCTTGTTTTTTTGTTTGGAATCGTGTGCGTGATATGAAATAAAAAGCAAAAGCGTCAAAATTCCCATTGGGAGCTTTGGAAGTTAGAAGTTTAGAATGTGTTTGGAAAATACAATACATTTCTTCTTAAATCAGGTAGATATTTTTTTTGTTTACTTATTGAAAAAATTATTTTTAAACGACTTGAAAGAAAAAAGTTGCAAATCTTAGAAGTGTTTTTTTTTTTTTTAATTTTCAATAAGTGGTTAACCGATTCAGCACACTGTTCTCTCTCACTGTTCTATCGATATTTTTATAAACAGTGTTCAAGTGAAATAGTCAGTTGCATTCTTCCCCTTAAACAATTCAACCCTAATACTCGCGCTTATAGGAATGCTCATCAGTTCATCGTTGAGCCCAACTTCGGAGATTCGTTCTTTAGTCGCACAACAAGAATGTGGAATGCTTTACTTGGCCCTATTTCGCCCCCCCCATTTTGATATTCAGAACTTCAAAACCAATGTGCATCGGTATCTCCTTTCAAATCCTCACTCATTTTCCTAACGCTCGCACTGTGCTTGCCATATTAAGGGTAGTAAAAACCCCTTTAGTTCGCGGTATGTTTAAAAAAAAAAAAACAATAACTATGATGTACCTACCTTGTTTTCTGAGGCTGAAGTGATATAATGTTTGGTGATATCGTACTGCTCTGAACTTAGTTCTTTTTCTGGTTATCGGCTAGCAGCAGCCATTCGAAGGATTTTCCAAACAGCTTCATGGATTCCGCAGCCAAATCACAGCTTGATACTTAGGGGCATTTCACGAGAAGCGGACAACGAAAATAGTGGTGGGTCTTGAAATTGGTTCATAATTTGTTATTTATACTTCTTTTTATTCTTAACCTAAATGCAGAAGGAATTTGAATTTTGAGGTCTGGTGCGGGCTTTTAAAGTTTAAGCATGCTATGTGCAAGGGTTCTTTACACAAATGTTGATAAATTAAATGGGGCAATAAAAAAAAATTTGTTGAATAGTGTTTAAATCATTTATAAATAATAAAATTAAAAAGGGACCTAAATGGCTTCCTTGAGGAACTCCGGAATTATTCTTTTTGATGTTTTATTTTTAAAGTACTGTGATCTGCAACATAAATATGACTCCAGGCAATCTAAAAACCAACTCGGTAGCCCGATGGTCATTAGTTTTTTTTTTTTTCAAAAGTAAAGTATGATTGACACGGTCGAATGCTTTTGAAAAATCCAAGTAGGCGACGTCAGTTTGAACTCCATTTTGTTTTTTTTTACAACACATTCGAACAAAACTCCATCAAGTTGGTTGTAGTAGATTTGCCCTTCTTAAATCTTTGCTGATGTAGCGAATTCTCGTTTTTCAATTTTTTTTTTTCAATTATTTCTAAGATCATAGGGTCTATCATCGTATCCGATCGGATCGTAACAAAATTCTCTCGGATTTGAACAAACCTTGCCACGGGTTCGATTGATAATACATTCATTTCATCGCCGAAAAAATCTAATGTGTGTCGAAATGGCATAATCCGATTAATGCGTTGCGGATACTTGCAATGTTAGACGATCATTTTGTTTTGTGCCTCTCCGATTTCTCCGATTTTCTCCGACAGCAAATCATTGCGTACATTTTGATTGATTAGAACAAACAAAAAATCATTTGGGCAACCAAAAGAGGTAGCCATATTTGTTTTATGAAGTTGACATAAAACAAATATGCGCTGGTAAACATCAACATTTCAATTGTAAAAGAAATACCATGACAAAATTAAACTTTACCATCGTAACTTTTCTCCGATCGTATATTTCGGAACGGATACGATGATAGGGCCTAATCTTTTCAAACAATTTTGGTGTACACGACAACTTGGCAATGCCTCTTAAGTTGGATATACTACATTTGTTTCCCTTTTTATAAAGTGTCGTAATAAATGAGGATTTCCACACGTTTGGAAAAATACCTGTTTTAATCGATAAATTGAAAATATAACATAGAAGACGATAAATGTAACGTCGAACAATAAAGGCTGGTATCATAAGGACCATACGATGATGAATCTTTTAGACATGGCTTATAAGATCATTTTCGTCAATTACTGGTCTAGCAACGTCAAGTTGGAAAAAGTTTGATATGGTTCCAGTGCAATCGCAGTTTTTATCACAGATGTTATCATAGGTGTTATCACAGTTATTATCACAAGTGTTAAGCAAATAAAAAATTTCTAGGGCCATTGATTTCACTCTTAAGATTGCTCAAGTATAGTTGATAGCTTCACCTCGTTTTCGCATGGAGTTTACTCCTAGCCGAAGAGTATTTGGTGTATGGTTAACAACAGATTTTGATGCTGTAAAGTTTGGTTCTCGTATTTCTCAATCTTTTTATTTCTTTTGTAAACCATCTTCGGCTTCCACAAACAGCAGGAGTTTATTTGAACGGAACGAATAGAGATAAACAGTTTTTCAGTACATCGTAAAATAAAGCACAGAATCTGCACATCTGATGTGCTCTACCTCGGTTTCTTCATAAATATCATTCCATAATTCTTCAGAAGGTTAAAAAATCTAACGTCATCAATTTTTCGAAAATCTGGAACTCTTTCACTGTAAAATGAAGATTTTGAGCTTCCGTCAATATAAAAATGAACGTCAATCGCAGAATGATGAACGAAATTTTCCAACAGAAAGTTATCGGCTGCAGCAACCGAGGTGAATTCAGGTACATCTGTGAAAACCAAATCAAGGACTTTCCTATTTGAATTAGAAATCTGATTTGTTTGATACAGTCAAATACTTGCGCATTCATTGGTGAAACAATTTTCAGTTCCCATAACATTTTCTCTTAAGTGCACTTAACTACTTTTCAATAAAAATTAATTTTATTAATAAACATGTATATTCAGTGGCGTCTTTAGGCATGGGCCCACTGGGCCAGGGCCCAGGGCCCCGCAATCTTAGGGGCCCCCTGAGTGGTCAGTGTTTTCAACCAATTTGGAAAGTAATCGATTAACTTGTAAACTGCAGTTACAAATTTGTTTACAAACCAACATTTATATAATACAATTGATGTGAAGAATTGTCTAAGACTTACCACAAGATCATCAGCGGTGGCGACATATTTAAGAACGATATTTAAAAAAAAAAAAATATTAAAATGCATAACTTTTGTTTGCGAAATCTGTTCGGAGTATGTTTCGGATCCAATTTTTTGTTCTGAGGACTTCTCACTTTTAAAGCCAGAAAGTAAATTGGAAGTTAGAAGAGCAAGAAATTGGATCCAAAATACACTCTGTAGACGGTAAAGAGAACAGGATAAAACTTAATTTAATTTTCGGTGTATTCACTTGGCATAGTACAATAAAAATAAAATAAAAAAATAAATAAATCGGGTGGCACAAAGGCTCATGAACAACAGGGGCCCAGTGACTAACAACTCGCAACCATTCCTGTGTGCGCCTTTCGACATGAATGGAAGGGATCTACAATTGTATGCCGAATCCGAACGGCTAGATGAGAAGCACTCATTCGTGACAAGTGATACTCTTGGAGGATTTGTCAATTCCACGCAAGAGGCAGTAGCCCTTAAAAAAAACTTTTTAGTTTTTAGGTGGACGAGGCTGGGAAGCGATCCCAGACCTCCAGCGTGACAGTCGAACGCATTAACCATTACGCTACGGGCTTCTACTAGTAAGTAAGACAAAAATGTTACAAAAAAGAAGTAGCGCAAAATGAAAAAAGTATTACCGAAACACCGAGCGAAAAAATGCGATCTAAAATTAAACACGATCGAGTTTAATTTAAAGGATTTTAAATAAAGTGAAACTTTTTGATTTTTACGTTAAAACAATGTTAATTTGAACAGCTTTGCGACATAATTTAAAGATATTCAACATAGTTTCAAAGTAAAACGTATTTATTTATAGGTAACTTTAAATCAACTTGTTACATTAAGATCCACATTTACAGTGCGATCCACTTTTTTGGCATTTAAAGTGCCATCAACGTAGTTTCAAAGTGCTGCAGAGTTAATTAAACCTCAATTCACTTTCATATAATCGAAAAACAATATTTAATTACTATTGTTATTATTGTACTATTCGTACTAGAATGTCAGCTTATTAGGCTTGACCATTCTTTATTCCGTCAATATCATTGAATTTTTGAACAACAACAACAACTTAAAGGCGCTACCACCAATTGTTTGGCTGGAGATATTGCTATTTCTTGCTTTGCCACTTTTGCACTCAACAGTCTCCTTTTTTTTTTTTTTGTCAGCCAAACAATTGATGGTAGCGCCTTTAAATTGTTGTTGTTCAAAAATTCAATCATATTGACGGAATTGAGAATGGTCAAGCCTTATAAGCTGACATCTGACATTAATAACTTAATAGTCTGGTTCGTTACCGATCTTCCAACCTCTCCCCCTTTGGTACTTACTGCGAATTGTAGTCTATTCTGACATTAATAACTTAATAGTCTGGTTCGTTACCGATCTTCCAACCTCTCCCCCTTTGGTACTTACTGCGAATTGTAGTCTATCGAAATAAGGTATAGAGAAAAATGGAGGCGGAACAAGACAGCATACTTAATGGCGCTTATAAAAATGCTGATGCTCCAAATGCATTTGATAAACAAATAACACATCTCGACCTGTGACGTCAGTGGTCTAAGGCGGTGAAGTGCGTAGTGCACACGACTGCTAAGACTAAGCAAAATCTGAATTGCGTGTGTTCGAATCCTATGGTGTGCATAAAAAGTTTTTCAAATAAAATTGGATTGAAGCTAAGCACCACAAAAAAAAGGAGACTGATGAGTGCAAAAGTGGCAAAGCACGAAATAGCTATATCTCCAGCCAAACAATTGGTGGTAGCTCCTTTAAGTTGTTGTTGTTGTTCAAAAATTCAATATTTAACTACTTTTCCTATATCAATTACTATGTATTAAGTACTCATAGCATTAAACGATTCACTTAAGTCGTCACAAATAAATGATTCACCACGAAAATGAACTGCGTCGAGCATTAGTATACATTCTTGTCTTTGTCTTACATAATTTTAAACAAAGAAGCGTGGCTTGGATACCAATTTCGAATCAATACTTAACCAAACCAAGTGAAGTTCAATCTACGTTGACTCGAAGTAGACCCATGTTGGTTTAAAATGTGGATGAATTTGATTTCCTATGATTCGACTTTAAGTAATCATTATGAACGTAGTAAAATTTAGTTTGTTTTTAAGTATGGAATCACTTTGAAATAAAGTCGCTCCACTTTGATTTAAGAATTTCAGGCGTTGGCGCCAAATCGTTCCGAAACATATTAAAATCAAAGTGTTTTCCTGTGATTTTACGTTGTTTTTTCTCTGTGTAAGGAATGGTTTAAGAGCAACCTTTGTCTTTCTTAAGATTCAAATAATACTTTTGTCATTTTATATTATTTTTTTTTGTAAAATTTCATTACTATTCAGTTGTTCAAATTCAAATAAATATTGTAACTACAACTACGAACTAAACTTTTTTGTTTTAAAAATATGTACATAAGAGAAGATTAGAATCACGCTCTACAAAATTGATTTTAGGTATTCCTACTTCTTGTATAATATTTTTTAATAAAAAGCACCACTCATTGATTTATAACTTTTTTGAATATGTTTGCACTCTTTCATTTGTTCAGGACAATAGAATTATTAAAACAGAATATTTATAATTTTATTTTTGCTAGCCGAAATTCAACAAAAATTATAAAAAGTAATGAATGATGATAAACTTAAAAATTTACAATACATTTTCAACAAAGGGCCCCCATTTCCTAAAGGACCCAGGGCCCCCAATTGTCTATATATATATTCTCTGTATATATTCTTGTTTGTCTTCAAAGATCCTAAGCCACAATATCTAATATTGAAGAGCATTTGCTATCCAATCGTATATTTTATTTTCCAGAAAACTTTTACTGACGGTACATTTTATAAAACTGTTTTGTTTTTTTAACTCTTCGAATTTCTCTGAAACGACTGAACTGATTTTGAATATTTTCTATGCAGAGGCATCTAGAAAGTATTAATAGCATTCCGAAGTAATTTTTTAAAACCAAATATTAAAATAGTTTTTTTTTTTTTGGAAAATAACTCAGTTCCTAAAACTTGGCAACTATCTATTTTTGGACACTGTCGGATTTCTCAATGAGGAATTGTTGAGATTTTAATCGAATGATCATCAAATATTGTTTTTTTGTTAATTTGAAAAATTCGGTTCGAATTATTTCTGACGTTTCAGAAATCGGTTTGTTTCATTTTATTTGGAGTAGAAAAATGATGGTCCTTCAAAACAAGTTCTCGACTTTAATTGTTATACAGAGTTATTGACAAAATGTTAATTTTCTTCTGGCTCAACATTTTTTAACTCAATTTGTTTAAAGATGGCTTTTAAAATTAAAGTTTTAACTAAAATACATATACTACGGCAGACAAAGGATAAAAAAAGGTTAGCAAACTGTACTTAAGTGGACGCTCAGAAATATTTGTGTGCAAAATGGGAAAGAAATTTTTAAGGAAATTTACTAAATATGTGGGAGTAAACTCAAAATAGGAAATTTCTTCAAAAAATGTCAACATTTAATTTCCGCGATGGGAATGTCTTAAAAAAAAAGCTAAAAATGCATTTCTCATACAAAAACTTAAGACATTACTTGCAGAAAGTTTAAGAGAAATCATAAAAGTCATTTTTGTTGTATGGATAGCAATAGCAACCCGCGTTGTAGATGAGCTTAAAAAAATATAATTTGTCCTTTAGGAAATCACATCATTTTAAGTTAAAGGCTTTTAATAACCGCGCTGTAAAGCAATTATAAAATTTTAAGCATATTGGTCTACCCGTTTAGCCAATTTAAAGTGAACGCACAAATTGTTTGTATTTATAAGCTATAATAACTTCTAATTATCGAAATTATAGACTAAAGTGTTAAGTTAAATTATTTGAGTTTAAATTAAATTCACACCAATTTAAGGCATGTGTTGATTTTGTTCATTATTTTTTTTTACTTTTTCATTAGAACCCTTAGTTGGTTGCCGTTACTTAAAATTATTATTCAACGTTTTCTCAAGAATTCATCAATTTTTTGTTAAATAATATCACTCATTCAACCTTATGTTATACATATTTTTCTTTAATTTAGTCTTTTGATGTTCCATGGTTTCTTCCAAGTAAAATCACTATAGGTACACACACATACGCATCTAAAATATTTGTCTTATCGTATCTTGAAATAAAAACAAAAAGAAAAAATAAAGAAAATACAATTTTCCAGTGCGGTGCGTACTGCGTAGTGAATCCATAAAGTGAAATGAAACCTCAACAACCGAAAAATCTTTTTATGTTGCTGTCAATATACATAAATTTAGGGTGTGGTATGTAATAGCAACATAAAAAATTCTAAATCCTTAACCCTGCGGTATAGTCAAAGATCACACAACCGACACAAAAAAAAAGATATTATTTGTTGATTATTTCACTCCTGTAGGTAGGAAGTTCTATACCTATTTTGTTACTTCGTAGAATATTTTTTACATTTTCTATAGGTAGGTACTATATGGCTTTTAGCCGGTGGGATTTTTTTTTGGAAATATTGCTCTTCGTAAATTTCTATGCCTACAAAAGTTCAGAAGTGGGATAATGTCAATGATATCATTTGATACTATGTCATTTTGTGATGTTGTGTTGTCTTGAAGTAAACAAGGATTTCTTTATACCTCTATTATACCTTGAAGATGAAAATGGAGTGATGTAAAAAATTAAAACAAAACAAAGGAAATTCTGCAGGCACATGCAGGGTGACTGGTAAATAACCAACAACAACAAAAAGTTGGTAGGAACAGGGAAATGGCAAATTCAATCCCCAAGACTGCGGAAGAATTTATTGTTTTTTGATTATTTTGCTCCTTTTTTGTTCTCCCGTTGGTGCTTTGTTTTGTTGTTGTTGTCATCGTCATTGGTGTCATGTTATCCTGTGATATGTGCCAAGGCGATGTGTTCAGGATATTTATGTGTTTTTTTTTTTTTTGTTCCAGGCATTTTTCGTTGATGTCAATTATATATCATGGCAATTTTGTCACTTTGTGCGTGGCGTTGCTACTTGAGGGCGCAAAACAAAGCTTTCTTTCAACCATTATTTTTTGTTGATTCTTTTGAAATACTCGTACTTGTTTGAAAATTTATATCTGATAGATTTTTTTTTTGTGTTGATATTATACTGGGTGGGTAGTGGGTTTTCAGTAGGTATAGAAAAAGAAAAGCTGTGAATAAGATTGAAGACCTGATGCTGATGGTGTAATTTTTGTTTTCATGTTTGACACTCTAGCAATTGGGGAAAGGATGATAAGTATGTGATGGATATGATACGCGTTCATGCCATTAGATTGATTCAAAGTAAATATATTGAAAAGGGCAGACAAGAAATTCAATTTTCTTCGATACAAAAGAAATGCAATGACGTTGAAAGTCCCCTCTCGTGATTTTTTTTGTCTTATCTTACTCAAGCATATCTTTTTGTTTTATTATTTTAATGATGTTTTTCGTGTCGAAAGGAAATAATTCAGATTTCCGAGGCGGTCTTAAATATGTGGAAGTTTTTGTCAACAGTTCCTTGTTTTGAAATTCTTACTAGAATTTTTTTATTTTAACCTACTCTATTAGGGCTAATATTGGGTGGCATCAACATAAATTCGAAATTTTAATCAAAACTAACATTAAGATGATGGAGAAGTTCAAAAAAAATGATTTTCGACAGGGCATATGTATGTATGTGTCGATCTGTTTGTCTATGTGTCCTTATGTAGATCTGTATCAAACTAAATCCTAAACAGGTTTTCTTAAAATTTAATGCGAACTTCCGTATATTGATTTCGGTTAGATCAAAGTTTCTCAAAAACAACCCTAACGATTTTGATTAAACTTCTTTATTTTTATCTCTGAAAGAGTTTAAATAAAACTACGTATAAAGTTTTTGACAAGTTTGAGTTACGGAAATAACGAATAAAATCTCGACTTTTTCTAACGCGAAAACAATACTTGCCCTAATATGCTATTGCTATTGAGTATAATTGAAGTAGTCCTAACTGTTACTAAATTATTTCTTGGTTTTCAGGAATGGTCACTTTTAATTTGACATTTTAACTTTTGAAAGTTTTTGTTGAAAATTTTGTTCTCTATCGCAATGGATGATTGAAAAAATTTCATAAAAAATTTAGGCAGAACAAATTAACAAAAAAACAGTAAACAAAAATTGAGATTGATAAATCAAAGAACATATTTTGTTTATAAAATTGCTCATAACTTTTTCGGATCAAAGAGGCTGTTAGGCATGGTAGAAATGAATGCCTCGAGCACCTAACTCCGCTGATAAGTGCCGTTTTGATAACATACCTCTTTAGACCTTTCTGCGTCGACCACCGACAACCCCCTGAGTATGACCACCATATGCCAAACTAGGCAATTTTTTGGCTGGCCCAGAGACGCAGACGGTATGATCACCCAAGGGGATAATCCAGTTACATTGCCGGAGGTATCACTCCAGCGACCCTTCTTCTACTGACTCAGCTTAGTGTAAGCTCATCCATCCTCACTTGTCGAACATATGCCTTGGCTAAATTATTGACGGATGTAGGCTATGGTGTATGTTTAAAGCATGATAACACTTAATTTAGGAGGATACTGGAACACTCACTCAACTGGACGGCCATCCGCACCTGAACCATCTACATTGCGTCACGCTAAGCAGCTTGTTGGCTAGCACAGAGGCGAAAACCAATCCTATCGTATGGTCATTCAGTCTTTCTTCACCAAGAACTCCATTCAAAGACCCTCGGTCCGCTAGATTACAGTTCCAGAAGTATGAAGAAGAACCCGGTACAGAAGTTCCGAAGCTCGTCCTAAAGCCATTTCGGCCACGTTGAGAAAAGAGATCAAATCTTTGATCTTCAGTTCAAAAAGTTTGTTAAGATCGTCAAAGAAGGGCCTTCCCAAGTATTATGCTCTTATTCTAGCCAGAGCAGGACATTTAAAGAGGAAATGAATTACCGTTTCCTTTTCCTGTCGGTTCCCACAACTACGATAGATGTTAGAGGACCGCCTAGCTTCACCGTATGCGCTCCTAATGGCTGGTGGCCAGTGAATGTTGCAATGTCCCTGGCTAGACTTTTCTTGGTATGCATATCAGATTTTTACTTGCAATTAAATAATAGAGGCCAATTTTTGAACTCGTAAACAAAAATTGAACTCGTTTTTTCGGCATTTGTTGTATGTGGACCAGATATTGTCGGCATATAAAGCAGTTGGTTAAACTGTTCCACCTATGGGTATATTCCCTATGGAATATTGCCAAGGGCAATGTTGACTCTTTCCGCAAGTGGGCTATGAAGGGCTGATCCTAGCCTGGCCAGCTTATAAGCCCATTCGTTTCCCTCAATGCTTCAGTGACCTGGAACCCTGATTAGAGTGACTTTGAGATTTACATTCAGGCTGGCGAGCTCGTCTCGGCATTGTACAGAGTACGAAGGAAGATATTGCCGAATGAATGGCTTTAACAGCTGCCTGACGGACTGTGAAGATCGCTGTACTACGATTTTGGTTCGTGTCTTGTTTGAGTATTTAGCATGGTTCTCTGATTGCCATAACTATCGGCAATAACTGAGCTCCCTTAAAGAGGCCAAAAGTTAATCATCTGTGTCGGCGGAAAATATATAGGGTGTCATGTCAAAAAAATCCATTTTATGATAAACAACAATAAAAGTCCAACGAGTATGTTGGAAAGGAAAGGTCAGCCCCGAGCGAGCCGATATATCGGGGTATGTCAAAAATATTGTGGACCCTGCCAAAACGTCCGCTTTTATTTTTTGAAGAAATACCAGCCTTTGTAATTGCGTTTAAATTAAAAATATCCAGTTTTTTTTGACTTTGGGGTCAATTTTCTCCAAAAAATGCGTAATCAGCATGATGTTTTAATATTTTTTTTGAATGTATGTAAAAATACTAAAAATAAAAGACAGCAACAAGTTTGCCGAAAACCCCATAGATTTTATGATAATTTGGAAAAACAGCGGCAGGTAAAATTTAAAAAAAAAATGTTAAGCTCGAAAAGCTATGAATAAAAATTATTTGTGTGGTTTTAGATAATTTTTTAAGTAGGTTTTTTACTAAAACAGTTATAACGGGTGCACTTTGACATTCCTTGGTATGAATAAATGCTAGTTTTAGTAGTCACTTAAGTTGAATTCTACAAACTATCTGCAGTTGTTGCAAAATGATTTATCAGAACTATTGAAGGACATTCCATAGGTTCAACTAGCTTCATCTCATTCATAACTTGATGGTGCTTCCGCCCACTTTGCTTGAGAGTTGAAAAGATGAAGAGTGAGCGGTAATCGTTGGATAGAAAAAGTTGGAGCAGTTCAATGGCCTGCAAGATCTCCTGATCCTACAATATTGGATGTTTTTGAATGGGGAAGAATGAAATAAATCTTTTATTCAACCAAAATAGCAACTTAAAGTGAATTGGAAGAGCGTATGCTCATAGCGTTCTCCGAAGTGATGCAGTAGTTAGGATCATTAATATCAATATCAGTGAAATACAAAAACTGTCTATAGAATGCATATAAATCAAAGAGGACTCATTTGAACACCTGTTATAACTGTTTTAGTTCACACATAAAATAAAAATTATCGATAAGCACACATCATATATTATTCATAGGCATTCGAGCGTTAAGCACAAAAAAAACTTTTTATTAAATTTTACCTGCCGCTGGTTTTCCAAATTATCATAAAATCTATGGGTTTTTCGGCAAACTTGGAAGTCACTTTTATTTTAAGTATCGTTACATACATTCAAAAAATTATTAAAACATCATGTTGATTACACATTTTTTGGAGAAAATTGACCCCAACGTCAAAAAATTAGCATGGACAAGAAAAATGAAACAGGCTAAAAACTGGATATCTTAAGACTGAGGCAAGGTATTAAATTTATTTAAACGCAATTATAAAGACTGGTATTTTTTCTAAAAATAAAGGTCTAAACGAAGTTTCAATCATAAGTACTTACGGCGCAATTACCGGTAACATGGATCAGGGTACCCCAAAGTAAGACTTTTCTTAAATTCCCGATAAATGTTATCAAAATTGGAGATAGGCCCTAACTGTAGAACAATTTTTTTCTTAGAATATACCCCAAAATCATACCCTAAAATACTCTTGACGAATTAAGGGACACCCTGTATACTTCTGTACGACAAAACCTTCGGCGTATCCTATACCATCCCTCAAAAATTTAATAACTTCTAATTTCTACCAATAAGTATAAGTGTCTTTAATTTTGAACAATTTGAGCCTTAAATGTCTTCCGTTTAGTAAAAATAAGCCTGAAATGTCGATCAATTTGAAATGGTTGTCAATTTTGAATTTTATTAAATGCAGCAATCTTGTCCAAAAACTATCTTGGTACTTATAGATATTTAGTGTAAGTACCTACTGTTTTGTTAAAAGACCACAACAATTACTTATTTATATGTAGGACGTTGCAATGAAAAATAACTTTCATCGTACCTTTCCTGCAACAACCTATGTAGGCACTTTTCTTGATGGTTTTCTCACTAATTCCTCTCTCTGAGATGCCTTAACCATAATTTCCTTTTACTATATTTTCTATATAAATACAAAATTATAACACAAGTAAGCCTATACCTACGAGTAGGTACTCCTTCTATGAAACTTTATAGTGGCAAAATTTCTTAGAATCCATTAAATCGACAAGAAGTTGAAGGATTTTCTCTGTAGTTTTTTTTTGTATGTTTTACTTGTAAATATAGCTTTTTCTTTTGTATTATATAAAAATAAACAGACACACAAATAGACAAAAGAAAATAGACCGAATAGGTATATATTAAGACACAATGTCCTTTATTTTTCAAGAGAAGCGTTTTGGAACTACCTACTGTACCGAGTATAAACAGTATAGTATGGGGTATATTCAGCTGCATCCGAAAGCATCAAAAGCGTTGAATCTAAGTAATTGCTTTCTCTACCGCATCATTTAACCAGTGTAAAGTTGAATAAAACAAAAGAAAATGTCACATAGGGACTAACTTTGAAGACTCTGTTCTTGTCTCAAGATGGATCTCTCATCCATTCAGCAGATATAGCCCACCCCCCCTCCCCCCAGCAACAAAATACACAACAACTACTTTCCACCTGGTCCAATGTCTAAACTTTTGTGTGCAAAAACAACTTTATATAAATGTTGGTGCCTGTAGTTGTTTTTTTTTTTTTTATATAAAAATAGGGTGTTTCGTAGTAGATAAATATCCTACAAAAATGTTTGTATTTTTGTTTTCTGTTCATCAAGTCCCACATAAGCCAAAAAAAGTTGGCGTATGTGGGACTTGATCCTAATCGCTAAGGCCCTTGTTCTAGCCTTTATTAACCCTTGTTAGCCCCTTGTCAGAATCTAAGTACTAAGGCACTAGAGAGCCTTGTGGAAAACTAGATTGTTTTTCTGCGCGGTTAGTTAAGCCACCCACGTGATAATTGCAGAAAACAGAAATAACTCTAAAAAATAAGGCACTTTTTTAAGCCATCAAAACCTCTTTTCCGTTTATTTAGAGATTCTTTTTCGATTAAACCAGAAATGCGTTTTTTCTAGCAATCAGTGGAGGCGTTAAGCACACGAAGTTTATTCATTTCTGAGAAATTTGTAAAAAACCGCAATAGTCGTATGTCCGCTACCAGAAATTTGAATTTTTCTATACAAAATTTAAAGTAAATAAAAGCAGCACTCTATAATGATTCAGCTCGATAAACATTTGACGTACAAACGCGCGGACGCATAAACACACAATTCGCGAATGTCATGTCACCATTTTATTGTACCTTTTCACCATCGTATAGCGAGATTTAGTTAAATCCTCGATTTTTTGTTTTGACAGGAAACGCAGTTGACTTTTATAGATTTAAGTCAAACTAGACATTTAAACGGGCTCGACTGTATCTTTAAACAACCAAGCTTTTTTCCCTCATTCTTCATGTTAAATTAAATGAAACACCCTGCATAATTTTATGGATACTACTGTATTCATAAATTACACGAGGATTCATTTGTTGTATTACTTTAGACATGCCTGTTAGCTTATGCAGGCTTAGAAATAGACAAAGTTGCTTATGCTCTACACTTTTCCTCTTGAGATCCTCTTAGTAGCAGTTGTTGTGATTGTGGAAAACCTATCCCAATGATGGATGATGGATGAACTTTTAATTGCACCAAACGGGTTGTTGTGCACTGTTATACACATCCCTGCCGCCACTCCTTCCCCTTTTCTCGTTTAGTTCAGCATAAAAGATGACATAAATGTTGGTATAGGTTCCCGACCAACTGACTCCTGTCAGGCAGTCGCCGACAACGACAACTACAACCAACCACCCACTCGCTTTTTCTCTTGGATAAACAACCATAAGCAACTGCAACAATAATTTCCAGTGCCCTCTTAACAACATCAACAGGCGCAACAACAGGGAGAAATGCGGGGTAGGGGGTGGGGATGATTACTACGACGATAGAGAATCAGAGTCCTGTAGGAGGAAATCCCTGGCATTATTCAGCGAGATGATAGAATCAGGATGCTCATCAACTTTTAAGTTTAATCACTCATATAACAACCTTATACCGCACGGTTTAAAGAAGAGGTTTTATTATGCTTTAGGTACAGAAGGGCATGACTTAATAAGAAGCAACTTACGTTACAGCAAAAATTCCTTGCGATTGCATTTAATTAGGGATTTTTTGAAATGTTTATAAATTTACGAATACAAAATAAAATAAAACGAAGGATGCGCAGCATGAAGGATTTTAGTGGTCTTTGTGGTAAGTTAAGTTTAAAGTTCTTAAGAAATTGAGGGAATAATTCTGCGATGTGAGTTAAAAATGTCGAGTTAAAAGATTAATTTAATTGTTTGTGTTTGTTTGAGGTTAGAAACCAACTGTATTGATTGAACTTTTTGTGTTTGAAGAAAATGTTTACTTTAAAAATTAAATTAATGAATTTTTATTTTTTTTTTTGTAATTTCAGATATCAACAGAAACGGATTCATTTGGATTGTTTTTAAGGTAAATTGATATTCGAAATTGCAACAACTATTAAGAGAACAAATTAACTATATACATATTTCCATTTTTCGATGACAAATTAATGTTGTTTCATAACCGGTTTCATATTCATATTATTAAATTCATAACTCTTTAAAATATATTTCAATTTCCAATTAAAGGTACAAGTTACCTTAACTCCAGGAGAAAATGCGTTTCGCCCAGATATGACAGTGGGCTCTTCAGTTAGACTGTCATATCCTTCTATAAGATGCAAATATGTTGATGTATGTTTACCAGCTCTTATAAACATGGAGCAACATTTTCATTTTATTTAAAATAAATAAATAAATAAATACAATTTTGGAAAATGAGTTATGGTACATTGTTAAATTACCTACCTTAGAAATAATTACTCTAATAATTAGAATTCCATAATTCGCCTAAAACAGAGTTAGCTGGTCTAAGCTGTTTTTCTTCTTCATGCAGACATTAATATACGTAGGGAATTTCTTTGTTTTCCAATGAAATATTAATCATGGCTTACGGCATGTAATTCACATCCCACAATGAAGTCAGGAAATAGGTATAAATATTTCATGTCAATTGTTCTGGCACTGTCAATTGTCAATTGTCAATTGTTCAAATAAGTTATGGAAAAGAGTATATATAGGTCATATTCTTACAAGAGAAAAATTTAAGGCAAGCAATATCCCAAAAGTATAGTAAAACAATTTGAGTGTTTGTAGAAATAAAATACACAGTTGAATCGCAACAACTTGCTCTTGTTATTCATGACTTTATTGAATAAGCATTGCATTCTAATGGGAAAGTAACAGTTAAAAAATAAAACGTTGTAAGACAATATTATTTTAATAATTTTTTTTTTAGTTCTGAAATGAATTAATATTGCACTTCTTAAAATTACCAACCTGTGTGCATAATCTTAAATGTGTATAAAGTAAGCAGGGAATTTCCAAAAATTCATATAATTTGCTAATTTGACGTCAACTAAGAGGTCAATATAATTAAAAAATGTAGATAAACGACCCACAATGGATAAATATTTAAAGATAATTATTTTCTAATTTATCACGGAGACAAAATATTAGTTATTTGTTTCGTTTGCGAGATACAGGGTTGCCTGCTAACTTTTTGTCAACTTTCTCAAAAATGTAGATAAGCGATTAAATTTTTTGTTTTGTTATTTTTGTCTCCGTAATAAATTAGAAGTTAATTATCTTTAAATATTTATCCACTCTCAGGTTGTTTGTCTACGTTTTTGAGTAAGTTGACAAAAAGGTAGTAGGTAACCCTTTATCTCGAATTCCAACAGCGAAATAAATTTTTGTTTGCATAAGATATTGGCAATAAACTAGAAATTTATTATTACATATGTGTATTTTAATAAAAATTTTCGGAAATGCCCTGCTAACTTTATACTCATAAATCTGAATAAAATGTGAGAATAGCCCAAAACTAGGTAAGGAAATGTCCTAAAAAAACTTAAAACACCTATTTTAGTTTAGTGAATTTCTTGGCAGAAATCTGAAATGCAGTTTACAAAACTACATTCCCGAAATTTAATGCAAATTGTTATGGTTTCAGGAATAAAAAAACAAAATCTTTGTAAGGCAACTCACTCGTAAAGATGAGCTAAACTTTGTCATAAATTCGTATTTTTCCTCTAGGCAAGCACAGCCGATATTGGGGAAGACCAAGCTAGAAAGGATGAATAAGTTTGTGTGTTAATAAAATAGAAATAACTAATACAAAAGCAGTGTAAGATATTTTTATAAGTAAACTTTCTAGCAACATTCAATACCTATGTGCAAAATTGGTGGAGCCGTTACACCGAGGGAAATAACCCAAAAATAAGTTTAATTTGTTAAAAATCATCAAAAGAGAAGAATGCACGTTCAGAGCGATAGACGCTATGATATGTAATCTGATTTCTTAACGTCTGCATCATCCTTATGTTAAGTTCAAAATTGCTCGGAACACTTTAAAGCGATCCCACCCTCGAAAAAAAATAAAAACTGGGTACGGTTCTGCCTCTAGGGAAACTCCTCGTGATCGTGATGTTTGATTTCATTAAAACCTCGATTTTTTTCGTTTTTGCAAAACCAATAATTGACCTATTAGAGAAAGTAAAAATAGAAGATATGTATAGCCGCTTGTGTTATGTTTGTGCACAGAAAATTAAAAGGAATTGTAAACTGATAACTCATCCTAAGTAAGAGAATATTATGGTTATGATGGCAAAGGTATCCCAGAAAGGAAGTAATGGGAAATTTATCAAGGAGATTGCCTAGTACGCTATTCTTTGGTTTTATAACTCGTCTTTGAGTTTCCTGAAGCACATGTTACTGTTACTCTTACGTCCGTCGTCAGTCGGTAGCCAGAAATTGTTGTGATAAGACTCCTGTATTTCAGAGAGAAAGTTGATTCTGAGATATTATTTTGCACTAAGATAACGATAATAGAAAACTCGAAAAAAGTAGCAATTTTGACTGTCTGTAACTTGACCTGCAGGCTAAGCCACTTAAATGATTTTCTTAAAATTTTGACTTAGGGTGATTCCTATGAGGCAAAATTGAATTTTTGTTTAGACCAAAACAGTGGTACAGTTATAAAAAAGTCTATCACAAAAGCGGCTTGAACGATTTTAATAAAAAAAATTATGAATTATTGTAGTTAAGCGGCCAGTTATAGGTATCATTGAAAAACATCATTGAACATTTTAGTTTTAACTTTGAGAGGTTTTAAAAGAAAAATGTTAATACATGATAATTTTGATGCCAAAGAAAAACTTAATATTTCTTGTCAAAAAAAAAAAAGTAAAAATTCATATCGAAAAATTTTTTTTTTTTTTTTTCAAAAATTTCATTTGCTGAAGAAAATAAACTCAAGGATCAAACAGTTCTTAAATACGCGTTCAATTTTTTATTTTATCTTTCAAGAAATATAAAATTCTTTACAATCGAAGATCATTCTGAGATTTATTGCAATTTTTTTTCTTATAAACATCTAGTTTCCCTTTTTGTAGTAGCCCGTAGCGTAATGGTTAGAGTGCGCTGGACTGTCACACTGGAGGTCTGGGTTCACTTCTCAGCCTCGTCCAACTATAACCTAAAAAGTTTTTATTTAGGGCTACTGCCTCTTGCGAGGAAGTGACCTCCAAGAGTATCGCTTGTCACAAATAAGCGCTACTCGTCAAGCCGTTCGGATTCAGCATAAAATTATACGTCCCTTCCATTCCTCTCGACACTCGCACACAGGAATGGTTGCGAGTTGGTAGTCACTAGGCCCTGGTTCTTCAGCTGTGTGCCACCCAATTTATTTATTTATTCCCGTTTTTGAATTTTTTTCGAAATTGTTCTTGTATTTTCAACTTTATTATACTTACTAGTCGGCCCGTGCTCGCGTTGCCTTGCAAACTTTAAAAAATGATATGTTGTTTCCTAATTACATAATATGAAAGGAATTTGTTGATATCTGCCTATGTATTCTTATATATAAAAAATTAATTTTTAAGAAAACTACTCTAACGATTTTTGAAATTTTTTTTTTCATAAATTCATATTTATCAAACAAATCAGATGGCATCCAATTTTTTAGCTCTATCTGTTTGAGCTATTTAAATAACAAATTTATAGTTATTTTTATGTGAGAGGTCCTTGTTTAAAAAAAAAAAATTTAATGATATCATAATGTTATGGAACCAGTACATATGAACATTGTCAATTTCAAGCCACGTTTAAGTTGCTAGCTACGAGAGCAAGTTTGTGCAATCCAGGCGTGCCCATTTTTTAATACACTTGACTGTAACCTATTTTTCCCGTCATTTAAAGATCTCAATCTTGAAGATCCGACCACTAGAAATCAAGTTATACGCTTTTTACTCGAACCAAATCACTTTTTCCCACCCGGAAAAGTTTTTAGAAAAAAGGTGACAAAAACAATTAAACAACAATAATATTTTAAAAAATTAAACCGTTTAAGAAAAAAAAAAACCTACAACCATCTCATAGCCATAAAGAATTTAATAAAATTTGTTTCACGTAAATCAGTTCAATAATTTATGAGTTATGCACGGGCGTAACTCTACCCGGTTAGGATATAGCGAAAATCGATGACTGCTACCCTGCAAAGGGTCGACATGGTCGAAAACTCGGACTTAAGATTCTGGTTGTCTACCAATGACAAAAACAACCAAATTCGCCAGTGATCGATTGCTTCTACAGGACGATATTAACAATTTCGTTTTATGGTGTCATAAAAACGGTTTGAATCTGAACCCAATTAAATGTCTAGCCATGACTTTTTCTAAAAAAAGGATTCCAAGTTCATATAATTATAACATTTCCGAACATGTTTTACTTCGTGTTCAATGTTTTAAAGACCTTGGAGTTCATTTTACTTCTACGCTTGATTTTTCGGAACACATCAATTTTATTGTTAAAAAAGCCAACTCTATGTTGGGATTTGTAAAGCGATGGGCTAAGGAATTTCAAGATCCTTACGTAACCCTCGCTCTTTACAACTGCTTAGTTCGACCCCACCTTGAATATGCATCTCAGATATGGACTCCTTTCTACGAAGTTCATAAAAATAGGATAGAAGCAGTACAGCGTAATTTTATTCGTTTCGCGTTGAAGGGATTACAATGGGCAGATTCGTATAACCTTCCGCCTTACGAGCATCGAATAAATCTTCTTCAGATCCAAACTTTGTCTCAACGGAGGATCAGTAATGATATTGTATTTGCACACCAACTTATAAGTGATGTTATCGATGCGCCCGATTTATTAAATTGCTTAAGTTTCAACTTCCGTGGAGGGGCCCACAGCCTTCGCAGTCTGGATTTGATGAACTTACCTCAGCATCGTACTAATTATGGAATGCATGAACCGTTAACCCGTATGTGCAAGCTATTTAATTTAAATGGAGGTATTTTTGACTTCAATATTAATAAAATTATACTTAAAAGTGTATTGAAGACCAGTATACCACGCTCATAAATGTTTGTCTAAGTCCCAATTATTGTTTTATTTTTTTTTCTTGATTGTCTCATTTTGTGTTGAGAATCCGTTCTCCTTAGTGTTTTTTTGTAGTCTGTCTATTACTACTAACTACTAACACTGCACTGAGTGATGAGCTGGTGTACACATTTTTGTGTTGGCAATTCTTTGGTCGTAAGTTGCAGATTGATTTAAGCGCTCTTTGACAAAGATCTGATAGTGTAAAAAAAAAAATTAAAAAAAAATTCTTCCAGAATTCCCTAATTAATTCTCATAAGAATCATGACAAAGCCACATCACACAAGTCATTTTGTTAAAATTTAACTTCTATATAAAATAAGTGTTGTTGTTGTTGTTAGTCGCAAACCATGTCTCTTTAAAAGAGAGTATCAATTATTGACATCATATAGGCATTGAGATTTTTTTTATTAAAAATTTCAATAAGGGAATCACATCAAAAAGTCCATTTTCTATGACATTATTTATGTATGTATATAGAAGCTAAAGTTTACACATAGAAATAAAAAATAAAAAATAAAAAATAGAAAATAATAATAAACCTGCCCAACAATCCTTAGTAGACTTATTTAATTTAACTGAGAAAATAATTAAAGTTCACTTTTCACAAAATCCAATCTTTAAGAACATGAAACCAACCTGTCTGGGCCTTATTAAAATTTAATAATATTTTGTCTTTACAAAATTCATTCCTTAACAAAGATATATATGTATGTATAGAAAATAAATTCATTCCATAAACTCTGTCTACGATAATTTTATACGAAATTCGTCTGGGTTCTTAAAACTTTTCTTAATTTGATCTTTCTAATTTTAAATGTCTTTCCAAATAAATTATTACTTGAACACACGTTTGTTATAAAACCAAGAGTATAGATGTCTTTCTGTCGAATTGTGTCCTTTCAAAATACCTACCAAACTGTTCTGTCTGATATAAATCTTTCATCAGATAACCATATAATTTAAGTAATTTAAATTGAATTCTTAGTAAAATGGTTTGTTCTTCATTAGGATATTCGTAACTTCTATCTTGACCACAAAATCGTACATAATAAATAACACAAGTATAACCAAATTCCAGGTGGTAGGTAGGTAGGTAGGTAGGTAGAGGTATTTTATAAATTCAAAAAGATGAATTAAATTTACTTCATAGAATAAACTTAGCTTTAAATGACAAGACTAAATGAATTTGCAATTTCTTAGAGCAAAATAATTGTTTTTGACATACAATTCGACAGAAGTTTTAATAATTTATTCAAAAAACGTTTCATTTCTGTTACAGTTTTACATTTAAACCACATTATTCTCTTGATTTAAAAGGAATACTGCAATAGAATTTATTAAATTAAGGAAAAGGACAAAGTTATTATATTTTCATCAGACAGGCAACATTTTTACGGTTGCATGCTTCCTTAAATTTAACAAAAATAGCTACATACAAAAGTTTAATTTCTAGGACACTAATTTAAGAACACATCAATTTTAAAGTAAAACAAAAAATATTATCAATGTATAAATTCAACCTTTTACTCTATGACTTTTGGCAACAAATCACCTTGGAAGGTTGTCCTTAGGTTGTCACAGAATTTTAACAACAACAAATTTCATAAACCAATAAGTCAACCCCTAAAAAAATATTTATGGAAGTGCAAATATTGCTTATAAAAAACAATTTAGGAGTTAATTTCCAGTTCCTTAACTCTAAAAATATTATTCTTTAACAAAGGTCGTCCTTTAACCATAATCATTTTCCGCTTTAAGCAACATACATATATGTGTGCATAAAGGATGAAAGTTATCCCATTTAAAAACAAAGTAAAAAATAACCCAATGAACCAACAACCTTTACTACGAACGTATATCCTATATGTATATCTGAAAGTAGGAAAAAAGGATATCCTGTATCTACAGTTTACAGTTGACAGAACTATTTTCATCCTTGACACATTTTCCAGACCCAAACAAGAAGAAAAACAAAACAAAAAAAAAAAAAAACAAGCAACAAAAAACAACAAAACTATGCAAATGAGTTCAATATTAAATAAAAGTTCAATATTCTAAGTGAGAACTTGAAGGACAAGGTAGGATTGTAAGGATTTTTGCATTTTATTGCTTAACGTAAGTTCGATGACAAATAAAATTGTCAAAACATGTGACTAGAAAGTTGATTTCAATTTTAAGAAATCACATTTCCATTTTTGGTTGTTTGGTTGGTTTAATTTCTTGGAAAAATAAAAATACAGTAAAAATATTCCACATACGCCCTAGTGAACATGTTAACCTTTTTTTTTATTATTATTATTTTGTTTGCTATCACACAGATGAAGGATATTATTATAGAAAGGTAACATTACTTCCAATATGACTTTGCCAACCAACAACACACATTTAAAGTTTCCTTTTCTTCATCGACGACGACTTAAATCATAATTTACAATTCAGATATTCAGGAATAATTTAATTTTATAGTTTAGTTAGTCGAGGGGAGAACATTTGACTTTTGTGTGTCAATTTGTAAAGGCAGTTTTGTGAATTAAATTTGACACCACATGTTAGAATTTTAAATTAGTTCTTAATTAGATGCAATTATTATATTTGTATGTACGTATATGGTTAAGAGACTTTTGGTTAGATACAAATGAATAAGTTATAATCAAATACGTTTGCTTTGTTTTTGAATGGAGATGATTTAAATTCAATTTTGGTAGATAGGCGGTAGTCATGTAAAAGAGGAGTGTGCTTTTTCGACGAGGAAATAATAATACACAATTAGGCTTTAAGTTTAATTTTTAAATAGTTGGTTATTAACTTTTCATCCATTTATGTAGATTCAAATGTATGGGAGATCGATGGGTAGTAAGAAGACACAGAATGTGTACAATAAACTGAAAAATAATTAAATTTTCCCTAAAAAAAACATCTTTCATCATCTTTACAAATAAAACTTTATAGGTTTGTACATGTTTGTAACACGGTATGTATGAATATTCTTATATTTTATTAGCAATTAACAAATTTTTGAGACGAAAAAAAAAAAAACGCACCAAAATGTGAAAACCAAATTTAATAAAAAAAAAAAATACCTTCAAATGCAAAAACACATATCTGAAACGATGTACCTGTACATTCGTAACAATATGAGACGTATCTTAGAAGACAGCTATGGTTAATGGTAAAACAAGACGACACACATTCATTTCTTGGTGTCAGTTTCAAGTTATAGGCAGTTAGTCAAATTGCCCCTGGGACAAACTCGTCCTGGTTATCCCTACCCATAAATAAATAAAAGACATTCGTGGATTGGTTTTATGATACTGGAGTATAAAATGATCCCACATTAATAATATTTTTTTTTTTTAATCATATGCCTGTAAGACCTGAGGTCTTTTTTAAATGTAATGCATGGCACTAGTTAGAAGAAAAAGAAGGGAACGAAAGTAAATATTTTTTGTTGGCGCAGTGAATTGAAAATAAGATGTTAATTATCTCATGAAATTCCACGGATGCCATCCAGTTGAAATTGGAGAATACAGAGAAGAATTCTATCTAAGACTGAGGCTAGAAGCCACCCGTCTAGATTAGCAGTCAAACATTATATCCACTGTGCCATTCACACCGACATTAATTTACCCCCCCCCCCATTAAAAACTAAAAAAATCTGTTCAAAATTTTATTGAAATCGGTTAACTTTAACTATTTCCACCGAGTAGTTGGAATTTCACCAGCAAAATAACTTAAATTTCCAGATTTTTACATAAAAATTCGGTAAAAGTTTAAAATTGAATGCAAAAATCTTTTAATTAATCACACATTTTAACAACAAATTTATTAACTTTCTTTTAAATTTTAAATTGTGGTTAAAAATGATAATTTTGTATAAAATTTTGATAAATTAAAAAAAAAAAAAAAAAACAATTTTAATTTTTAATGGGGAGTTTAAATTTAATTGGAAGTGAATAAATAAATTACTGTTGAGAACATTAACAAACAAAAAATCATTTTTATTTTTATAATAAATGCAACAGTAAATATCGTTTAACGATTTCCCATTTAAAGTAGATGTCCTTGTTTTAAAAATATTTTATTGCCGCTTAAACGCGAGAAAATACACCTTAACCTCCTCTAAAAAACGATTGTTTTCGTGGCTTGACCCAACTTAAACACTCCGATGGATTTTTATCGTAACTTACAAATTTAAATCTATGAACCACCCAGCGATTAGATGGAGACAAATAAAATTAAATTCATTCAACTTAATTTTGACCCCATGTATACCTAACTAAAGCGGAATTTCAAAATGAGTAACAATAACCGGATGTCCAAAATGTACTTTTGTATACCTACATATCATCATTTTTAGTTTAAGCCGGGCACAATACGACACAGCTTGTTTTTTTTGTATAGAAAACTCGAGCAATTGACCAAATCGACAATATGAGAAATACATTAGTACATACATACATTACATACATTCCGCTCCACTTGAATAGAAACAAACTTTTGTTTTACTATCAGACCGTCTAGCGCTTTGGTAAATTTATAAATTTACCTTTTGGTTTTATATCCTAAAAGAGGGATCTATTGCGAATAAAACTGCAGGGACAGAATAATTCAGGAAAATACCAGTAGGTTATTTTTTACCATTTTTCCAATTACTTCATTAAATACACTGTTTTTTTTGCGCCACTTGAATAGAAACAGTGTGTGTTTTGTCTCTATAGTTTACGGTAAGAAGGAAAAATATTGTTCTTATAATGGAAGTGTAGATTAAATTGATAATTGTTTTATCAAAGAAAAGATGGGCCGCGGAAAACCATTAAACCCTGCAGAAAAAGCCAAAATAGAAGTACACGCGGAAAACAAGCTTCCTCTACGCACAATTGGCAAACAAATTAGTAAAAGTGTGAAAATTGTTTGAAGAAAGATAATTAGACTGGCTTCAAATTCAAGCAACTCTTCTGGTAAAATCAATGCGAAGAGTGGTATTACAGCGAGTCTTAACACTATTAGACTCGCTATTCGTGGGTCACAACATTTAAAGCACTTAAAATTGAAGAAAAAACCACCGTTAAATCCAATACGAAGACACAATATAATAGATTTTTGGAGGAAGAATATGAAGTGGAAGGAAGAGTGGGCAAAAGTGGTATTTTCTGATGAACAAAATTTAATTTAGATGGTCCGGACGGATAATATTATTATTTTCATGTAATGAGGAAGGAACCAAGGTTTCTGGAGCACCACCAAAGCCGAGAAGGCGGTGTAATGGTGTTGGGTGCGATTGACCGGTTTGGAACAATTGATCTGGAGTTTCCAACATAGAAAATGACACGAGAAAAATGTTACCTTACTTCAATGGCAACCGTATTTTCCGGACCTAAATATTATTGAAAACGTATTGGGATGGATGGTTCGTAGATTTTACGATTCTGACAGAAAATATGAAGACAAAGAATCACTTACTGCTGCAATCAAAGAACCATAAAGTGCAATTACTTTAAATTATAAAAAATAATTGCATTATTTAGTCTCCAACAAGGTTTTTCCAGGTTTTTTCAAATAAAGGTGGTAGCACACAGTATGAAGATATGATTAAAAATAAAAAACTTCCCTCTTTTACTGCATTTTTTCAATTTTTTCCTTATTTAAGAGGATGTTTCTATTCAAGTGGCGCAAAAAAATCAGTGTTTTAAATAAAATAATTAGAAAAGTGGTAATAAAATAACCTAATGTTATTTTCCTGAATTATTCTGTCCCTGCAGTTTTATTTAATTTTCTTATTCCCACTACCACCAAGTAGTACAAAATACAGCACAATTTTTGTTTTTAAAATCGCACAAAATACAAATTGTTCCTTCGCTGATAATTAGGGGAGAGTGAGTACGAAAGTAACAGTGGGTCGGTTGTAACATTCAACTTTTACGAAAAACTAATCCTGTATGCGTTTATTTTTTAATGTACAATTCTTCACAATTACGTGCTGAATGCTTCCACAAAAAACCAAGTGTCAGCATTTATCACAGTGCCACATAAAGTTTAAAATGTGAAATTTGAGTGCAAAACAATTTTTTTAACTATTTATTTAAATACAGCAACCTTCTTGTAGTTTATTTTGTGCTGATTCGTATGAAATATGTCTTCTAATGATGTGCTTAACAGTATCTCTTTAATTTAATTTTTATTTAAAAAAAACAAGGGGTGGACGTTTGTAACATTTTTTGTGTGGACGGTTGTAACATGTAACAACTGTCCACACTAAAAATGCAAGCTTGTCGTTTACTTTTTATATTTACAAGGAAAAGTTTATACGCGAGTTTAAAGTGAGCTATGGCACGTCAACATATAAAGTCTGATCCACATCTGTGTTGTGTGTTGTGCTGTGGAGTCGTGTGTCGCTATCGCTACAATGTATTTCATGTGCGTTGAACCATATTTGTCTCGTGTGTTGTGTTGCAGTGTGGCGCATAAAATATATGGAATGACAGCGACAAACGACTCCACAACACACAACACACGACACAGATGTGGATCAGGCTTAAGAAAGAGCTCTCGAGGAATGATTTCAAGAGAGGTGTTAGTATATAAAGGCAGCAGAGGAAGTCCTCAAAGTTGGGAGATCACTTCGAAGCATCGGAAAGATTCATAATATGTGTCATGTGACACTAGATCGTTTTGTACGTTAGACAAAATTGTTACGAGGCTCCCTTGGCGAAGCTGTTAATCCAGCTGTGGGATATCGAGCGCACAATCGAGTTTTCTCAGATGAATACGAAGTATGTTCTTAGAGTGATTGTGTATAAAAACAATAAAACTACCTGTTTTTTCCATTTTTTTCTTTCAAAGTTGAAGTTGGATGCATATATTGACCGCTGAGCTGATTTATACTATGTGTTCCTTGGTTTTTTGAATTAAAAATGAAGTAAAACCAATTTAATTATTTTGTTTACTATAGTTTATGTGGTGTTACAATCATCCTTGTTCTGTGTTACAACCGACACACCCTAAAGGACGTTTGTAACATTTGACTTTAGCTTCTTTTTCACAGCATTGACTTGAAACAATCACGAGTTTAGAAATTATGAAAGTAGTTTATGAAAGCCAAATGTCCTCTCATTGATATGAACTTTCTTTCATTTCGTTACGTAAAGGAGTTTTCAAATTATGGTACAAAATATCAAAAATGTTACTTTCGTACTCACTCTCCCCTACTATTTTATTATTTTTTTTTTTTTTTTGAAAATCCAAAATGTAACACTGTTTAATTCAGGCCAACAAATGTCTTGACAATTAAGTCCTCAGTAATTTTCTAAAAATCGAAACGGCGCACTTTAGCACAAATCAGGCACATTGCAGCACAAACTTCAATTTCAAGAAAATAGAGAATGGTAGTGTTAACATCACCCATATAAGGATTTTATTTAATTATTTTTCTTTATTTAATTTGGTTCACCTACATCTATTTTGTTTTGTTTTATTTTATTTTATTTTATTTTACTTTATTTTTTTAAATTTTATTTTGTTTAATTACCTATAATAAATTTTATTGTCATTTTTTATTATTTAATTTTTTTTTTATCTTATTTTATTTTATTTTATTTTATTTTATTGTATTTTATTTTAGAAAAATAACTTACTTTATTTTGTTTTATTTTATTTTATTTTATTGAATCTTATTTCATTTAATTTAATTTGAATTTTTTAATTTTAATTAATTTTATATAATATGACTTTTCATTATTTAATTTAATTTTAATGCATTTTTCTTATTTAATTAAATTTTTATTTCATTTAATTTATTTTATTCAATGCTAAAATAGCATTATAATTTACTTTGATTTGTTTTATTTCATTTAATCTACTTAGTTTAATTTAATTTTTGTTTAGCTAATTTTATTTTATTTAATTAAGTTTTATTAATTTTTTTTTATCTTTATTTGATGTACTTTAAATTGTCTTACTTTACTTTTATTTTATTTTATTTTATTTTATTTTATTTTATTTTATTTTATTTTATTTTATTTTATTTTATTTTAATTTATTTTATCTTATTTTATTTAAATTAATTTTATTTTATTTATTTAAAAAATACATAAAACAAAATATGGTCACCCTAAATGTATAAGTATGAATAAAACCTTTCAATAATTGGCGGATTCAAAGGAAAAAATATTTCTCTTTTTATTTTTGCAACTTAATTGAGCCAAAGTTTGTTTCCCCCTTTGGGGTATACAACTAGTTTAACTTTTTCTATAAACGTTCCTTATATTTGGATTTTTTTTTGTTGAGCACTTAAAAATAATTTAACTTTTCCTTCACAAGTATACTCGTAAGTTTTCCAAAAGCAACACAAGAAAAAAAATAGGTAGGTAGGTAGGTATATCATTCGCCGCATAAGTTATGTATGAGAATAGGTAGGTTTAAAAAGTTTGTTGCACAAAGGAATGCTGCTTAAATATCTAGGACTATAACAAGGAGTGAATAAAAATTGTTGAAATCCTTTCATGTATAGTATATGAATATATATGTTTGTATATTTGGTGCCTGCAGCAAGTGGAGATTAGGCCTGCCTGCTTGAAGTAGACAACGGCAATTCAGGAAAACAAAAAAAAAACTCTAAAGCTATTATCCTTTTTGCAATTGCAACTGGAAATGCTTGGTTTCCGTAAAGCTGCTGCACCTCATACTCTAACCACCACCGAAAAGTCTAACTATAACGATAACCCTCCTTTTTCCAATTTTCTTTTCTTCGTCCAGGTTATAAAAAATATAAAACTTGAAATAAAAAATAAATTTTACACAAAGTGCAGTAGGTAAACCCTTTTTCGTTCGTGAATTATCGAAGGACATGCTCATTTAAGGATAAACCTACATTTTTATATATTATAACACAAGATAAAGCAATGTCCTTAAGCACATAATAATAATGGATTTATTTTTGTATTGCCTTCGTTACTTTTCTGCTTTCGTATATTATTTATGTGAGTGTCATGTATTTTCTCTTCGAAAGTCCTTATAGTCCATAGTTATCCTTGGTTGCATCCTCAAAAATAAGTGTTACAAGTCCATATTCGATTTATAAACTAGGATTAACTATTTTGTCATTGGTGGCTCTAGGAGAGAGAGAGAGAGTTTTTCTTTAACGAAACAAACAGGATAAATATCAAAATGTTGTGCTGAAATGAAACCACAACATGCTATACGAGTATTGTGTAGAAGTGTAGGTTAGATAATACAAACGTTTATAATGGAACAATTTGTTTTGGAAGGAGTTTAATGTCGGACAATTTGTCAACAAGCTGATAGTGATTTTTCACACTTTTCTTTTAGATTCCTTAATTGGAATGTCCTTCGTTTTGGTGGTTTATTTTTATTTTTATTTTATGTTTTTTTTTTCTGATTATAGCAATGGGGTATTTTTCATGATGTTGTTTTTTCTTATATGAGGCGGATGTAGAACCACTTAGAGCGATTAGTTTTTTTTTCTTAAAGTTTATTTTTCATTTATTTCTTGAAACAGATGTTGACATTGTTTTAGGTTTTAGCAAATGAGATAGAAAACATAGTTGACATATTAATGAATCTGAAACGTTTGGTTAAACATTTGTTGAACTTTATTCTTTTTAAAAATGGGAGGAGAAGACAAAAATATAATCAGAATGGAGACTTGTTAATTTCTGAATTGAATTTCAAGATACACATATAGAAAAATTTCAAACTTGAAGCCCACAGATATATATGTCTGCACGCACGTATTTATACATATATGTATATTTTGTTGTCATTATATTGTGATAGACTTTCGAAAAAATGTCCCAACATTTGAAAATAAGGCTGAAATGCCGGTATTGGACAAAAAAATGGATCAGAAATATTGAAAAGCAACCCAAGATAACCTTGGATAAACGACCTGACAGTAAAAATAGAATTATGTAACTATGAGGTTTGATTAACACAAACTAAAATGAGCATTAAGTACACAAGAAAAAAAGAGCGGAAATTATTTGTTCGACTTCCTGTTTGTCACGGATAAAGTCAGAATCCACAGGGCCGATTTTAAAAATTCTTTTAATGTTTGAATGACTAAACGTATAAGACTGTTTTAAGCTAAAGTTTTGTTTTTACTTTAGCTATTCATAGGGTATAATAAATTGAAAACCAAAAAAAAGATATCCGATTTTAAACAGTTTTCCATGTTTTTTTTTTATAATTCACGCGGACACAAGGGGTTATGACTACCCTTTAAATATTGAAATTACATGAAAGTACATTTGTCTTGAACGGATGAATATTAAAATGGGAAGGAAAATAAGAGTTGGGTAGAGAATTCCACATTCGTGTAGTACGGCTAAAACAAGAATTTCTGTATTTGACGGTACGACCGAAAATTGGCTCAAGAGTATATTAGTGGGCATTCCTACGGGTAAAATGTTTAAGAAGAGGAATGCAGCTGGCAATTTCAACTGTTCAACTTCGAATTTTAAATATTTTTCAATAATTTTTTCAAAAAAACAATTGTTTCCCTTTATTTTGGGAAAATTTTGACAACTTCACAACATAGTTTTTCAAAATCCGATATAAAATCCAACAAAGTGAATGAGGATATCGTGTACTGTAGTAGGTACTCATCAAAAAAATAAATCAACTTTTAATAGAAATAAAAATATAAATATAAAATATCTTATATTAATTTTCTATCCAACCACTATTAGTCTAAGAAAGATAGGATCCGTCCAAGGACAAATTAATTCATGAAATTTTATTTCTGGTATCGACGCAGAATTTTATCCTCAACAACATATCCAAAGTCCCCGCATTGGCTTTTTGTATAGGCGCATTTTAAGAGGTGGTGAGGGGTGGGAGGCGGGAGTTTGTCAAGCTGAAAAATTTGTTGTAATACAATCTAATCATATGACACACGTTTTTAGGGTGCTTTTCAACGCTGATTATAAAGAGACCAAAACTGAAAAGATACATGTAACCTGTGGAAAGTTAATGTCAGTTTTATGGAATGATCACTTTTTTTTTAAAGTACAACAAGTAATATATCACCCAAAACCATTTTAAAATAATGGAATTTTATTGAAATTTGGTATAAATGTTTTATTTGGCATGCTTACCAAGAATCAAAAGAGTCCCTAAAAATATCTGTGGTTAAAGGGTGCTTTTTTGACGGAGAGATGCAAGTGAGAGATTATTACCATAACATCCATGTACAAATTCTGACACTTATGAAATTGGATAAAAATATTAAATTTATATTGGCACCCAGGGATCAAAACAGTCCGTACAAATATTTAAGGTCCAAGTGTGTTTTTTGAGGGTGTAATGTTTGACCTGCTGAACGGAAAAACAGTAATTTCTGTTTCAAAATTAATCTAACTTTTTTAGGGTGCTTGTATCATATTGGTTTTTCTTTTATTAGATTCGGCGTTAAAAAAAAACATTTAAATCATATATCATATGTCATGCACTATCTCGATTATACGAAAATACAATTTTTCGTAAGACCTAACATTTTGCTCCGAATAGGGCAGGTCAAACATAAACTCTCTAAAAAACTCTTTGGATCAAGTTATTTTAACGGACTCTTTGAATACTTGGAAACCATGAAATATTTAATATTTTTAGCAAATTTCATCAGTGTCAAAACTAATTCGTAGATGTTATGGTAATAACGACGCACTAACATCTCGCCCTCAAAAAAACACCCTTTCACCACAGATATTTTTGGGGACTCTTTTGATTCTGGGTAAGCATGCCAAATGAAACATTTATACCAAATTTCATTAAAATCCCATTATTTTAAAATGGTTTTGGGTATATTACTTAAAAAAGTTCTTTAAAAAGGTGATCATTCCATAAAACCGACCTTAACTTTCCACAGGATACATGTATCTTTTCAGTTTTGGTCTCTTTAGAATCAGCGTTGAAAAGCACCCAAAAAACATGTGTCATATGATAAGATTGTATGACAACAAATTTTTCAGCTTGACAAACTGCTGCCTCCCTCCCCTCTCCACCTCTTAAAATGCGTCTACACAAAAAGTCAATTCAGGGATTTTTGAGGACTTTGGATATGTTGTTGAGGATAAAATGCTGTGTCGATTCCAGCAATAAAATTTCATGAATTAATTTGTCCCCGGTTGCCCATATTAAATTTCCTATCTTTCCTAGACTATTTTATAGGTAGTATCGTTTTAAAAAATAAAAATGGCAATATTTATACTCGTACTAGGTTCAAATATTGGTACCATAAAAAAAAAAAAAAAAATAGGTAGGTAGGTAATGAAAAAAAATGTACGTAGTCAAATTCAATTTTTTGCTTACCTACTATTCTTCTTTAAAGTTAGGTTTGGTTTTAATTAATGAACTGTCATAACCAATCTTGCATCCAAATAATATTCTAAAATTTCTAACAACAGAAAATTTTAAAGATAAATCCTACGGGAAAATCAGAAGCCATTATAAGGTTATGCTTCACTAACAGAAGCTCAAAACCCCCAATAACTTGTGACATGACATGACATTATACACACAATATGGCCAATGTCAGGACCCAAAATCAAAAAAATCCTCTATCACTGTCTGTTCACCATAAATTGCCTTAAAATCATAACAATTTTCAATAGAAGAAACAGGATGAGAACCAACAAAAAAAAAAAAAAAAAAAAAAAAAACACCACAAACATCGCATCAGACACAAATTGGTTCCGTTATAAAAAAAAGAACCCTTATCAAGGTGGACTTTCCATTCAAAGTGTTTACAAGAATATTACGCATAATAAAATATGTAAGCAGGCATCAAAAATAGAGTGAATCTTAAAGCAAACAAAAAAATAGTAATAACAAAAAACACACCCACACTCTAAAACTTCGGCAATATCGAAAAATAATATTAAGGCCAAAATTTGATTCGATTTATTCCCCGAAAATAAAAACCTTTGGGTAGCTTAGTTATTTGACAGGTAACATTAATAGGTGAGAAGGTCTTTGAACAATGAGACACAGGGACTCAGTATCTCAGATTTTGCAAATTTGAAATTTTGCCCCCAAGAAAGGGCTCAGACTCAGGCTGATAGCTTTTTTTACTCTCGCTTCCCTTGATATTCTTTTGTCTGATGGTAAAGAAGCAACGCACTCAGGCGTTATGATGGGACGATGGGTCTTCTTATTCTTTATTTTTTGTGTTTATAGTCTCCTATCAAGGGTTGAGTCCCGCAACTAAGTAAACCATCTCTAACTATACCGCCACGTACAAAGAATTTAAATGAAAAATATGCCAACAGGGTTGCTTTTCCAGTTGAATTCTCTGTGTTAATGGTTTTGGTAACCCTTGCGGATCACAAACATTCAATTTGGTTTCAATCAAGATAAGTAGCGGGTAACGGAGAAAGAAAGAGTTTCACTTCTTGAAATAAATGTACACAGGGTACCTACTTAGGAAAACTGAGGAAAAAAAACGTTGGATACGACTCGCTTGGTTTGTTCTTAGAGGTGTTACTGGAAAAGGCATAAGCTTATAGTATACTACATCTATAAAGCCAAGTTATTTATTCCTCAAAAATAAGTTTTTAAACAAATTAAATTTTTATTTTTGTTTGTATTAAAAAGTATTTATAGTGTTTTTGTTTTTAAATAATTTTAACTACATAATTGTATGCCTGTAAGACCTCCGGTCTTTTTAAATGTAATGCACGGCACTAGTTAGAAGGAATAGAAGGAAAGTAAAGATTTTTGTTGGCACAGTGGTTTGAGAATAAGATGTTAATTATCTCATGAAATTCCACGAGGGGAATCTAGTTGAAACTTAAGAATACAGAAAAGAATGCTACCTAGACTGGGGCTCGAAGCCACACTTCCAAGTAAGCAGTAAAACACTGTATCCACGTACCAATGCCACCCACTTTTTAACTAAAAGTAGTTGAAGAAATAACTATTTCAATCACGATGGCAGTCCCAGAAGTACCTGACCTGATGTAGATGAGATGGCTGTTGTTTTTAAGAAATACGTAAATACCATGTTAGAAATTAGCACTTTTAGAAAGCTAAAGTTTGAAGCACGTTCTTTGATTGTAGATTTGCAAACATAGCGACAAAATGTTAATCGTGACGTGAAAGAATATTTGCATTTGAAATGTCTTAGTCCAACCAGCATCAAATAAAAATAAATCGGGTGGCACAACGGCTCATGAAGAACCAGGGCCTAGTGAATAACAACTTGCAACCATTCCTGTGTGCGCCTTTCGACAGGAATGGAAGGGACCTACAAATTTATGTCAAATCCGAACGGCTAGACGAGAAGCACTTATTCGTGACAAGTGATACTCTTGGAGGATTTGTTATTTCCTCGCAAGAGGCAGCAGCCCTGAAAAAAAAACTTTTTAGTTTTTAGGTGGACGAGGCTGGGAAGCGATCCCAGACCTCCAGCATGACAGTCGAACGCACTAACCATTAAAATCCAACCAGCGGTTATTGATTTAACTCAAGGACAGTCTGATCCAACGAACACCAATTTAATTTAATTAATTTTTAATTATTGAAAAACAGTGAAATATTTTCATCTTTCTGTAAAAAAAACTAGGTAGCTTAACTATTTACTATAAGTCGATTTGATAAAGCGGAAACTTCACTTCACTTAATAGGCGCGTTCACGAAACAGAGATAGCGGAGATTTTGCTCCGTCGAAAGCTGAATCGAATCCAAAATTCAAAAAATCAGTATTTTGACAGTCAAGCTGAGATTTTTTGCTGATGAATCCTGTTTAGGCAACTGAGATTGCTGATGTCATCCGAAATCTCCCTTTCCTGAACACGCCTAATTAATTTCACAAATTTCTAAAATGCTCCGATTTAGATTTTTGTTTTAAAAGCATCGTTTGTTTGTTTCATCTTAACTCAAGAAATGCATATTTTTGGAAATATAGCGTACTACTTCGGACTAAATAGAAATCTTATCACGCGGTCTATGAGAATTTAGTATGAAATTGTAAGAAAAATAAGAAAAAAAAAGCAATTTAATTGATATTAGTCCAGGAAAATAAGATAGCGGTCCAAAGTTCATTTTTTTGTTCATATCCATTTAACATATTGTCTATAAAATTCAGTACAGGGTATTCAAAGAATTTTTTAAACCACCACCTCCCCATATATATGTATGTCAAATCGATCCAAGGAATGACATAATCAAATGAAAACCACCCAGTTTCACGGTTATTTTTGAGAAATCAGAGGTTTCAGTTGAAGAGCCAACTATATTTTTCTGCTTTTATAAATTGAACTTTGGACCGCCATAATTTAAGAACGGATCGCCGTACAGAGGTCGTTCAATGTCATCTTTTAGATAATTATACTGTCTACAAGTTGTGTTTAGATCATTTTGTGTAAAAAATAAACTTCTCGGGAGTTATCAACAGCCATATTTTTGACTTGTTTAAAAACTAGTTTTACGGCAAAACTAGTTCTATAGAAGTTTCAAGTTGCAAGTTTTGTACAAATCGGTATTTATTTATGAAAGTTTTGATATCCAATTTTCAATATTTTGAGTTTAAAACACCAAAACTTTCGTGAATAATACCGATTTGTCCAAAACTTGAGAATCAAAAACCCTGTTGAACCAGTTTTACCGTAAAACTAGTTTTAAAACAAGTCAATAATATGGCTGTAAGCAAAATAAAAGAAGCTACATTTACAAGATAGCGGCATTTTCCTTCCGGTACCACTTTTAAAACATGGTTCTTTAATAATTCTCCATTCCAAAAATATAATTAATATCCTCCAATATTACATTTTATTGACCAAATGTGCTACACACAAATGTTTTCGACCGTTTTTCTCCAAATCTAACAACTGTACAAACAAAAGTTTTACAATCTAAATTTCATGGGCTACAATGTGTACCTTTGCGAAGTTCTTGACCTTTTAATCTTCTAAGTTATAGTTAGCTAAATTGGTTTCAGGTCAAATAAACCAATTATATATCACAACGTTTAGTCTATGTCCAGTACATTGTACATGTACATTAGACTGGTCCTTAGGCACCTTTAAAAAACACTCTTCTCCACTCGTCAATAGTTCCTAAATAGTAAAAAAAAAATCCCCTATTTTTTTCAGATTTTTTGCCCTCTCCCTTAGTCACCCTGTTTACGATTAAAGATTGATATACATATTTAAAAATTAATTCAGCTATAAACAATTCAAAATTTAAAATAACTATGTTTTGTTACTGTTACTGTCACTGGAAAGTTTAAAATTAACAAGGAAAATAATTATATGTTGAGAATTCTATTTTAACAGACATTTAAAAAAGTGAATTACTATTTTTGTTCTTTTTTCAAATTCAAAGAACAAAAATATAAATTCACTATTTAAAAGTCTGTTAAAATAGAATTCCCCACATATAATTATTTTCCTTGTAACAAAAAGTTCTAAACATCAAAAAAACAAAAGAAGGAGTTCAGATTAGAGTTCCCGATAGTAAACAAAGATAAAATGTTTAGAACTCTTTATTTGCTATCGGGAACTCTAATCAGAACTCCATTTTTTAATTTTTTTTTGGATTTTGAATTTTTTTTGTTATAAGTATGCATACCTTTATTTGCCCTAACTTTTGAAATTTTGCACAACTCTTTCTTAAACTCATCAGGAACTATAGAACTCTTGATTTTAAGTTGAAAAACATGCTTGCTGAAAAAACGTCCTGGCTGCATGAAGTTAGCAAAAAAACTTTTTTTTTTTTAATTTTATCACTTCATTCGTCAGGCTGTTGAAAAAATGTAGGAGGAACTCTAGAACTCTTTTATTGCTACCGGAAACTAATTTTTTATTCAATTTTAAACAAATATTTTGCTAACGTTGCAGGACTAGTGATTTTACCTCTTTGCAAATGAAATCCAACCTTTTACAAATAAAATTAATCCGTTCGCAAACCAAATTCACCTTTTTAAAATCAAATAGTTTTACTTATTAATGTGAATTTGATTTGCGAAAGGATTGATTTAATTTCCAAAAGGATGGATAATTTATCTTGCAAAAATTTGAAGTTAATTTGCAAAAAGATTAATATAATTTGCAAAAGGTTGAAATCACTGAGAAAAACACACAACCAATTTTTCTTGAATACAAATTAAGTTAAATATATAGGTCGTTTTGATATTTTTCTTTTTTTAATATTTTTGTGATTTAAGATTTTCTTAAACAAAAAAAACAAATTTTTAATTTTTATACGGAGAAGTTTATTGTTTACAATTTTTTAGTCTTTCAAGCTGAATTTTAAACAACAATATATTGTTATTAGAGTCAAAAATAACAAAACCATCCATGCAAATAACGGAGATGAAAAACATTGAAAGAAAATTATTCATATGACAATTTTTGAATTTTGGTTTTACATTTTCGCAGACAGAATCGACATCTGTGAATATTTTTTTTTACACTTTTTCACAAAACCAGAATTGACCTTCAGATGATGAAATCACAATTTCCAAATTCGTTTCAATTTCTTATTACTGGATGTTTAATTTTAACAATTTAAATATCAAAATAATATTGCTATAACGAAAAGAGTGTTTAAATCTTCTTTTTGTTTAAATGTATACAGGCTTCATTTTATACTTTAAACTTACAGTTTTATAGCCGATTTTTCAATCATCAGTTAAATTATCAGAGGAATAAATACTATAGAAACATGAATTTTGTTTGTATTATTTCAAGAATAAGTTCTATCTGAGGTTTAATTGACTATTGAAAAATGGGCCCTAAAACTGAATTTTCTCCTTCCTCAAAAACTAAATGCAGAAGTTCAAATTAGGAGTACCCACCTACTTTTAATATGCTTAAGGGCCAATTTTTCAATAGTCAGTTAAACCTCAGATAGTTTTTATCCTTCAGATAAAACAAAAATTTGTTCGTGTTGCTGTAGTATTTATTCCTTTGATAGTTTAACTGATGATTGAAAAATCGGCTCTAAGTGTATATTTTTAAATTATCAGTTGTGCTATCAGAGGAATAAATACTATAGCACATTAACACATTTTTCTTTAATCTAAAGTACCTACCTACTATCCGAGCTTTAATGTTTTTCTATTGCAAAATTGGCCCTTAAACGTACAAAAAGTTGTACACCGCAATTCAGATTGTCAGAATTTGATTGTTTAATTTTTCTTACCTAAAATATGTTAAAAGAAAAGTTTTAAAGTTTGTACAGCTGAAATAGATACTAGCATATTATGTGGACTTACAATAATGGAAACTATTGGAGATATAAAATAAAGTTCATAACTGATTCAATATAGCTTTTAACGGCCTTTAGTCCATAAAAATTGGCGTTTCGTCCCGGCGTTCTCACTTGGACTCTTCAGTTGACAGTGAGGGCTTTGTCAAGACGCAATTTTTATTAAGTTCAGTCCAGCTTACATCAATTTTACAGCGAAAATCGAATGTGAACTATATCCAACCCAATTAGAATTTCTAATCAAGAATTGTTGGAAATTTTGTTACCCGTGGCCTGGCATTGTTAACATATGAGTGTTTTTTATAATACAAATTCTATATACTACTGAAATACATCAGCCAAGTAGAAGACTTAGCATTATTTAATTGGACTTGTTGAATTATTGATTCAATATAGCTTTTAACGGCCTTTAGTCCATAAAAATTGGCGTTTCGTCCCGGCGTTCTCACTTGGACTCTTCAGTTGACAGTGAGGGCCTTGTCCTTAAATAATGCTAAGTCTTCTACTTGGCTGATGTATTTCAGTAGTATATAGAATTTGTATTATAAAAAACACTCATATGTAAAGTTCATAACTTCACCCATTTTCTGACCAAAATCTGTTTATTTAAAAAAAAACTCAAAACCCTATACAGTGAGAAATTTACCATCTATGAGCAGATATGTACGACTCTAACATGGTTAAGGTTTGATGTGAATTAAATGTTTTATTTAACTATACAGTTAGTCCAGTAGTAGATAATTAGTAGTTAGCGTGTTGATTAAGCTTTCAGGATGCAATTATTTGAATTCTACGCCCAACTTCCAAGAAAGGTTATCATAAATTGATTTTATTTTAAAGTAGACTTGAGTTGGTTTAATGAATTTTGCTACAAAATTTTATCGTACAGGTTTATTATGATTGCAAATTAATAACCCCACTACTATTAGAGTTAGACAAGTCACGAGCAAAACGGTAATCGCAAGGTCATAGAACTGTAAGGTACATCAATGCTGTACATTAGTGGTGAAAACTGATTTTTTTTTTAAGGATAGAAATTATGTACTTAAAATTCAAATAGTGTTTCAAACTTGAAGTTATTTAGTAGGTTGCGCCTTATATCAGGCAAAAAATGAAAATTGTTATTTTTGACCGTCCCAACCCCGTTCTTTTAAATGAAAAAACATTATCTGAACATTTTATAAAAATTGAACAATATTTAGTGGTCGCTACAGGCAATTTAATATTACAGGGTGCTCCATCATATGGTAAATTTGTAAAACTTATTATAAAGAACAAGAGTGAAAGTTTTGGTAACAGATTTTATTTATTTATTTAATAAACATGCAAACATAAAAGATAAACATAAAAATGATGATTTTTTCATTTCATCAATGTAGATTTCTTTCTGTAATCTTTAACAGCCAATAAGAGAAACTGCTTCTCTTCTTCATTGTTAGTGTGTAGCTGGTTGTACTCATCCATGAGCTTTACTCCTCTCTCAGCGATGTCGTTGACCACTCTTATATTGCGTACTAAATGTTTAATTTTATTGTAGGGCTCGTTTACGGGCCACTCATCCACATCTTTAGTCAAGAACTCCGACGAAAATGCAGTGATATTAAAGAACCGCCGCGTATTTGAGCTTACGAAATCTTCCAACCCTTTTGACTGAATATTAGCAATATTCACCGTTAATCGCTTTAAGGGAGTCTCTACTCCTTCTGTTTCGAAGGCTTTTTTGTTTCATTGGAAACTCCTTCATCGAAAAATCCAAAAGCCACAAGTTCTTCCAACAAGTACCAGAGATGCCCCAGGAACTTTTGGAGAGCTACTTTTGAAATAACTTCATTTATTTTGTTGTAGCTTTCAAGATTTTTGAGAAGTTCCAGATCATTTCGTGGAGCTGCCATCGAATCAGAAGAAGTCATCCTAGGTTCTCACAACAAAAATCACGAATTCCTTGTTATTCCCTCTTTGTTAGTTTGAACTGACTGCGAAACATCCATGCTTTAAAGCTTTCGACATCCATCTAGCACAGTGTAGTCCAGCTGGAGCTTTAAATGACATTTTTTTCTCAGAAATTCCTCCCAAGAAAATAACTGTTAGTTCCAGAAGTTCCTTTTGTAGCCATCTCGTGGCTGGAACTTTTGGAGTTGAGATGTAGAAAAGGCAATAATTTCTTCCTTGATTTCAATAATTGCAGCTGCGAAAATTTCATTGGACAAGGCTGTTTCGTATTTTTGTCGATCGATGTTGGGCCAATGTTTTATGAATCTTTTAAAAATAAGAATTGATCTCGTGACCATTTCTTCCAACATGATCTCATGGATGTGGGTAACGGGATGCCAACAACAGCAAGTCCTTGTCCATTTTTTGTTCAAGAATAATATTTAATATTTTTTCGGGTAGGTACACGACATTTTTTTCGGAGGAGGTTGCGGATACTATTAAAAATTCCAGGGAACTAAAAAAATCCAAGGGATACTGAATTCTTAGGAGATGATTCAAACCAGTATAATTGTTGCTATATTTGGGCTGACCAGGTTAATTTTCAAAGCCAGGTAGCGACCCCTAAATTTTATCCGATTTCAAAAATGTTTGTTGTCAATTTTTTTTATGAGAAAGAACCAGTTAAAGGGTTGGGAGAACGTAATTTCAAAAGTTTCAAAATAAGGCGCACCCTATTATTTAGGTATATCGATTTAAAATGCAAAATTCTCCAATCCATTGTTATAAAACAACTAGCTAAAAAGCTCTTTAAAGCACACCTTTTTCAATTTTGTAATTTTACGATAAGTGTTGTTTTGTTGTTAGTGGTTGTGTTCCTAACCAAGTTTTAATAGATTTCCTACATTTAGAACATGTTAGTTTCTTCACTTAAAACTTTACATTGTACTAAAAGTATTCTAGCTAATTTTCTAAAAGTAAACTTTATACTTATCATGATAGGTGTAACAAATTCCTTGAATAGATTACCACTATTTTTTAAAATAACGTCGAATAAATTTTCATTAAAACCAAAATCCAGTGAAAAATCTCAACCTTAAAAAAATACCTATATGCATGTATGTACATATGTATATATAAATTTATTGTAACAAATTTCTTCTGTATACCTATAAAATCAATGAGTTTTCTGACAAAAATTTCTAACAGATGTTGTTTTTTGTATACGAAATACGACGAGTATGATGACTATGTGCAACCCATTCACCCTCAGGGGATTGCTGATGCTCACTAGACAAATTGGAGTATGGCAAAATGTGACGGATTGTATAGAAATTCCATTTCACCTCTCCCACTTCCGTTCAACCCCCTTCCCCCCCTTATACAAAAAATCCCCAAAAAATACCTCAACAGAAAAAAATGTGCTCAAGAAGAAAATGGCAGCACAAGAGAAAACTCAAATTCCAGTGAGTCAGCGAGAGTGTTATACATACTTCGCTAAGGGTACAAAAATAAAAAATAAAAAAACATGAACGGTTTTTATTTCTCGATTCTAGGATCTAGGGGTTGTTGGTTGCTATTTTTTTTTACTCTTTTTCCAGCCCACCACCTCAGAATCGTTTTGTGTAGGTACCTACTTTGACTGACAAAGTATTTTTTTAAAAAAGTATTTTCGTAACAAAATTTCAAATCAATGTATCTAGATCTATTATACGACGAATATGTATCTTTTTTTTTGATTACATACACACATAGTTGTTGTTACTTCTAGGGTAATTTTTTTTATTTTGTCATCGTTGCCAGAAATTCATTTTTATAAATGGAACCAAAGCACTGAATGGCGGTATTCAGCGATTTTTCGTATAAAAACGTCTAAAGTTCTTTTGAGTTGTTGTCGAAATTTGAATTTGTTGCTCAACTTGTGTTGTAGGAGCGGTGACGGGTGCATAAGCGATGTGGTTGTATTCGACACAAACGGATAGATGTTGCTGGTAGTGATGATGTTTTTTTTTTTCAAATCTTTGATTGAAAGTCTTTTGGGAGTTCGTTGAAAATACAAAAAGCAAATGCTGTGATGACGGATGATAAATGTAAAGCTAGGAAAGTTGATTTGTTTTGTGCAAATTTCAAAAATTATTTGATAAATTCATCAAGTGAAAATGGTTGGTGATTGATGGCGGTCGCAGTGGCGTGCACTAAAGGGAACCCTTATATTCGAACATAAGAAGCCATATGTTGTCGACAAGAAGGTTTATCGTCTCAACAGGAGTTTCTTTTGTTGTTGATTTGTTTTGAATTTGTATTGATTTGTTTTGATTTTATTTATCTCGTTTTGCTCTTGGAAATTTATATGAGTGGATATATGGACTGTACCTGACTACCTCATACAAACGAAACGATAACATGAACAAGTTAAATTGTAGGTTAAACATTTTTTTTATTAACTAACTATTAACTATTTCCACGCATTGAGAGGGTGAATACATTTTTTTAAAGGGCAAAACTATATTTGCTAAGCTTAGAATGCAAAATGTCGAATTGCGATTAAAAAATCGACCTTATAGGTAGAGTCAATATTTTAAAATACGACATATCGTAACCAAGCCACTTTTATTATAACGTCTACCCTTACATTACAGGACCTTTTTTAAATATTTAAAAAGCAAAACAAAGTAATCGTACAGACCTAACTAACCTACCATTAGATTTAATTTAAATTCCGTCCCTACCTCATTATCAACAACCTACCATCAAAAGCATAAAGTAAGCACTTTTAAAACAATTAGATTGAATTTAATTGAGCTAAGCTGACAAAATTGATAAAAAAAAAATTAATTAATAATTCCCCTAAAGCCTAAGGGATATCAAAAGCAAACATTTATTTACAAAGTCTGTTTATTTTTCATTTTAAAACTAGGTTCAATTTGGATATGTAAACAAAATAATAGAGGTTAGGTTTATGCATACGAATTTAAAATATAATAATGCATTCATTAAATCAACATCGAAACAAAAACACATTGAGCTTTAATTGCTTAAAGTGTAACTTTTTTAGATAAAAATAATACAAAAAAAAAAAAAAAAAAAAACTGTTAATTTTTCTCGCGCGTTAGGTGACTTTAAAAAAAATACTTATATCCCCGAATTCACTTTAGAAAGGTGTGCACATGTATACCTAGTTTTTAGAGTTCAATTGCAATTTCGTTTGAATAATACACAACGTTTATTTTGTATGCCTTTCGGTTAATTTATTTATATATATTTTTTTAGTAGATTTACAAAAAAAAAAAAAAAAAAAATAAAATATAGAGAAAGTGAATATGCATACGTGATATAGCTGGAAGAATAATTTAAGAGGATTTATGGAAAAATCATTTTAAATCGAACAAATATCAATCAAATATCAGATGTCCTATGCATGTTGTGATTGAAAACAAAACAGTTTTTTTATAGAAAAATGAGATTAAAACAAAAAAGAGAAAATAGCATTTTGGCAAGTATGTAAAATATTCACAACTATATTTTTAAATGGATAAAATAAAGTCAGCACATAAAATTTCTTGCCATAAATAATGCCTCCTGCTGATAGAAATCAATAAAATTAAATTATTTAAAATCATTGATGGCTTATTTTAAATTTTGATTTTAAAAATAATCCAACCATTTTTTGAAAAATAAATATTAATAAAGGCGTAAAGAATCTAATGGTTCTTATGCAGTTCTCGGACCGTGTGATAAACATTAGAATTCAAAATAGATGCCACAAACTTCAAGCAATTGTCCTTGCAACTTATTATTTCTCATACTGAAAGCAAGACCTGGAAACTGAAGACGCCTAAATACGAATGCAAATCGCTCGAAATAAGCGGAATTTTCACGTCAAAATGTTCGTTTTTTAAATGACACGGAGATAGTTTGTGGGTTCGCTTTCATCCATCAAGGAGTCGATGGATTTGTATGAATGTAACTATTCGACAATTTGATTTTAAATTATAAGATTGCAAATGATTGACATCCTTATTTTTCGCAGGCAAAATCGCTCGTGTACCCAGCCAATTTTGGTCAGCATATATTCTAAGCGATATTCGGGAAAACATTCGTGAAGTTGGCAAAAATGTATTGGAAATTCAATCAGGTGACTTAATCGACTGGAATCCGCCATTGCACATCGCTAACAATTGCTTGGAGAACTCTGCAGTGGACTCGTCATTTCGCAAAGAAACTCACGTGTTCGTTTTCAATTGCAATTGTTCACATATCTTCTTAATGAAAGGGTTCAATTCATCTGCCAGAATTGATATTGGATCGACAGGCAGCGTATGAAGAAAATAGCCTGACAGCTATTTCCCGATTTTGGCGCGACAGTCCCAATATTTGAACCCTGCCCGATTTACAAAATGTCCCGATTTTGTCCCAACTTCCCATTCTTACTTGCTATATAGAGAAATTTTTGGTTTTGTGTCAAAAACAAAATTCGAAGTTTTAATCAAAACTAACATTATGATAATTTAAAAGTCCAAAAACTGAATTTCGACAAAAGACGTCCGTCGATTTCTTTGTCTGTGCGTCCTGATTTATAACGAGCTAGATCCTAAGCAAATCGGTGGATTGCTTGAAATTTGGTGTGAAACATTCTTTATTATTCCCAAGGACTTCATAACATAGATTTTCTTTTTAATTTTAGATAGAACAGTCATAAAAAATTTCGGTTTTACGAAGTTGTCTCGAAAACGGCTGTAAAGGTTTTGATAAAATTTTCAACAGTTTTTATAATACCAGCCCAGCATACACTGCATAAGTTTTTGTCAAAACAAAATTGAAGCACGGAAATAAATGTTTCGGATTTTTGTGCAAATTACCGGTTTCTTACTTGTTTTGTGATATTCCCGAATATCTCATTATTGGCTTTTTTGATTTTGACAAAATAGATTTTAATTTAAGTAAAGTGTTATGAGATAGTACGGTGCTAAACTCGTTTTAAATTAGCAAAATACAATTTTTAAACTAAAATTTTGCACTATTGCATTTAAGATTTGTATAAAAATAGATTTTTTTAATATCCCGATTTTTGGGCCCTGGCGTCCCGATATTAACCAAATTTTATCTGGCAGCCCTAGTGTCACCGCAACGTCTTTCAGTTAAAATAGGATTTTTTTTGTCAGTTCCACTGAACGCATCAAGGAAGAATATGCCACCATTTCCATTATTGACTGCTTACATCAATTCATCGAACATCTTCACTCAAAATAAATTTCTCGCTCCAATTCTCGATTAAATGCGAAGAAAATTACTACAAACCGGATCTTCCCAGATTTCCATTTTTGCTGGAAATTTTCGGGAAATTCTTCCATAATGTCCTTCCTTGGGGCAATACAAAATCCATCAAATCAAAAATCGTGTAAATCGAACGAAACGTTCTCGAGTTATATCGAGTTATTATGAAATGTGCGCCTACAGCGCCACCTGTTTTGAAAATTCCGACTTTTCATTTTTCCTAAGCCTTTGCGTAGTTATTTCGAACAAATCCGCAGACGGAAGTATCCAATTTGGGCCAGTCGTTTTCAAGTTTTATGCATCTGCACAAACCCACGATTCATTTTTTTTGTTTATAAAAAGATGAAGGTTTTCATCAAATACAACTATATGAATGTACTTTCATTGAAACAACGAATCCTTCTTCAAATAACGAAAGCTATACAATTTTTCATTGGGCCAACTAACTGTTCGCTGACTTAACGAAAATTCATTAAACTATTAGATAAGAAATTCTTCAAATAAAAGCACAAATATGATAAACTATCAAAATAAGGAAGGAAGAAACCCACTTCCTTACATAGGTACTTGCACACAGCACATTTAAAGATAATAATTCGAATAGATGCACATACACAACACATGGCTTTTATGTGGTACAAATAATATTCCTCAGTGTTAAACTATGTCATTGCAAAGGACATTATCATTAATCCTGTAACTCGTCTGCTATAACGTACATATAGGATCTTCGCACATATAAAAACTTGTATGCATTATCTAGGAAAGTGCTTTTAAAGCTCCTTTCAGGTGGGATAAACATAGTCTCACAGGGCGACCGACCAGAGAAGCTGGTCCCACAAATGCATAATTATTTTTCTGCCAAATGGAGGCAGATAAAAATACTTTTCGGAATAAAAAATACCCGCAGAACAAACATGACACACAGAAAAAAAAAAAAAAAATAGTAACGAAACAAAAGAATTTACTATGTGGCGTCCATTGCAACCATTTTTCCACTCCAATACTATCTACACTTAACTTGTCGTTTATTCTTCTCTCCTTTATCCTTCCATCCTTGCAAAAAAAATATTCATTGCCATAATATAACAGAACAGAATGAGTAGAGAACCAACACACACAAAAAAACAACCATCAGAGAAAGAAGATAAATTAAGTAATTTAAAATTGCAACAGGATCTTTTTAAAGAAGGTTCATAGCTACTTGCCAAAGAGTTTTCTCCTCTGTTCTGTAATGAAAGTCTCACACAAAGAAAACATAAATTATTGATGACCAAGACAAGAAATTATCGGTTGAAAGTAATATTTTCCTTACTTTTCAACATATTTTTACACAAAAAAAAAAAAAAAAAAACATAAAAAGGAAGAAAACGAAGTGATAGTCAAGAAGAAAATTTAATTAAGTGGAAAATTTGTAAGTTCCTTGAGCCTGTAATTAAAAAAAAAAAAAAGCAAAAGAAACCAACAAAAAAGATAAACATGGTCTAGTGACTAAGGCAAGCAGAAAAATAATAAACAGCAAACTTATCATTGAAATTGAGGTCGAGGCAGATTTAACCTTAATCGGGATTATAATTTTAAAAGAAAAATTTCGCTTGTATTTTCTTTTGCTGCTGTTTTAATCTTGTACTGAATAATTTTACAGGAGTGAAAAAGAAAATGAAAAAAACATAAGGATATTTTTAATCTGTGTGAAGAAAATTCGTGTTTTTGGAAGGTGAGGTAATTTCTCTCCTTTTTTAATTTTTTATCAAAACAAATTGGAAGTGCGGGATAATTGTTTTTTTTTTTTAATAAATACTTAAGAGGGTATTTATTTTAAAGAAGCACAGAACTTCAAAATAGAATATGTACTGTAAATTATAAAACACAGTAGTTTTAAGTCATTTGGGTTTAAAAGTGATTTAGCTGAAAGTCATTGCGAATATCAATTTTCACCAAGTCTGCTGAATTAGCAAATGCTTGGAGATCTTGCTCTGCTAGTAATTGAAAAAAACCATATCAGTTCGAAAAATGGTTTTGTTTCTAAGAGCCAGTCAAAGTAGAATTATTTTTAAGGTTATGTTTTGAATGTATACAAAAATATTTTTTCTCTTTCCAAGAAGTGTGTGCAATATTAAAATTTTAAAGGCTCCTGGGGGGAGACTGTTGTGCGCTGGATCGTTGTCTTCATCGTTCTTCATCGCCAAATGGGGCCTTTTTCTCTTGAAATCAACGTCAAATCGTACCAACAGGCTAGGATAATAAGCACCAGCAATGGTCTTACTTTTCTCAAGATAATCGATGATAGCTTGCGCATCTCAAAACACTGTTATGCTAAAACCATGTTTGCCCAGTTTGGCTCTCTTCGACTTGGATTCACACGTAGAAGTCTACTGTTTATAGACTGTTCTTTGGTCTCTGGTGTGTGGAAATGAATTCATGTTTTATCCTCCACAGTAACAAAATAGCGCAAATACTTCTTTGAAATGTTTAAACGGTTTCGAAATCAAACGCGAAAGCCTTCTTGCGTAAAGCTTTTCCATAACGATTTTTTTGTGCCAAATTGGAATTACCGATAGCCGTGTCCAATGATAGGCCGCGGATTCTGTCAACGAATTCCGCTGTCGCGACTTCAATCGCGCAACTAGAGTCTTCTGCGTCATTTATGCTAGGATTCGAAACGAATTTTGAGGGCGAAAAATAGTGTTTTACCAGCACTGTAAATTCGGATTTATCTATTTTGTTGGAAACTTTTTGACCGCTGCTGATTAAAACCGCTATAAAAACAAAACTATTTTGACAAAAATAAATAACACATATTTCAGTACATTCATTGGGAATATAAAGGGTGATCCAACCATAGTGCACGATGTTAATTGTGAGTCACACCTTTACGTCAAGTTTTTTGCCCAACTTTTTTTTGACATTTCTTTCTTTCAGTGTTTGACAAATTCATCCATGGAGAGGTACACAATTCAGTAGCTCGTTAAGATTGTTGAATCCTTTTACACAAATGGGCGTTTAAATCAAAATGTATTTCGTGCAATTCGTAATTATTTTGGTCAGCATAATCGACCAAATGTGTCTACAATCGGTAGAATTGTGCACAACTTTTAGCAAACCGGGTCTGTAGGAAATGTGAAAATACCTGTGCATGGTCGCTAATTTCGTTCTGCGGAAAACATTGCTGTTGTTGTTCAAAAATGAGGCCGGCCAAGCAGCTACCGTGAATGGTGTTCGCTATCGCGAGATGATAACGGACTTCTTGTGTCCAGAAATTGAGGATATGGACCTGGACGATATTTGTGCTTCCAACAGGATGGTGCCACTTCCCACACAGCCAACGAAATAATGTCTCTTTTGCGCGAGAAATTCAATGGCCGTGTTATCTCACGTCGTCGCCGTCGTCGTCGTGGCTATGTTAATTGGCCGCCACGATCATGTGATTTGACACTGTTGGACTTCTTTCTTTGGGGATATTTAATAGAAAAAGTGTACGTCAATAAGCCAAGAACAATTCAAGAGCTAAATGATGAGATAATTCGGCACATTAACGACATTGAACCTCAATTATGTCTCAGAGTCATTGAAAATATTGACCATCGGATAGAGGTATGCCACCGAAGCCGTGGCAAGCATTTGGCATTTCTCATAGATTCTTCTATCACAATAAAAATATTAAGATAATTCTCTGAAATTTGTTTGTTTTTTTTTACAACTAATATCATGCGGTTTTGTTGGACCACCCTTTACTTTATGGATTTGAGGTTGCAAGGTGATATCTAGAAGTAAATTTTTAGTGACTCTTTGACGCACCACGCTAGCGAAGCTTTTGAATTATTTTTGAAGATTCGTTCTAATATTCGAGAAAAAGTAATAGAAAACGAAGTAAGGACAAATTGTCCATTTATTTTAATTAAAAACTGTTTAAGTCGAATTAGATTAAAGAGTTGTGGTTCTTGTGCTGCGCCTTGCTTACACTAAATTGGAACGATGGATTTACCATACGAATAAAAAATCAAAAGAGTCCATCAAAATATCCGTGTTCCGGGCGTGTTTTTTGGGAAGGAGAGGGGGACAAATGAAACCTTTTTACCAAATTTCATCCAAGTAGGTACCAACCACTTTTGAAGTCGGTCTAATGGTGATAGTTCCACACTTTCCCCTTCCCTTAAAAACACCCTTTCACCATAGGTGTGTTTGTGGACTCTTTTGATTCTTATTTTTCATCGAAATTAAATACTACAAATTTTCAAAAATATACCTTTCCTTTCCAAAGGGATTTTAAATATTTTACTGAAAAAGAATATTTACTACATAAAAAGGACTATAACTTTTTTTCGTTATCGTACTTGTATCGGCTTAATTTTAACGTTTTAACAATTTGAATTTAAAAATACTCAAAAGTCGTTTGTCATATTTTTAAAGTGTATCAAGATACATTTTTTTAATTTCGATAAGCCCATCCCCCTCCTTCTCCTCCTCAAGAACACTCATGCAACAGAAATGTTTTTATGAACTCTTTCGATTTTTCATTCTTAAAGACTGTACACATGAGAGCGACCAACGACCGACGAATGAATGAACAAATGGGATTTAAAACATTAATTAACCAAAATTCTTAACAAAATCTAGACAAAATGGAAGAAATATAATTGAGGATTATTTTAAGATACTAAAATTATCATTTTAATTGCTAAAACAAGAGAATTCTAAGAAAATAATTTGTTCGTCACGAATAGCCGCAACTTGTTGCGACCAACTTTTTTTCTCAAATTTATAATATTTAAGCAAATAAAAATTCAATTTTATAATTTTAAAATTAGTCTTAAATCGAATTCTACCAGTTTGACTAGATATTGTGTAATATTAAGGTTTATTAATTTTTTAATTCACATTTGTGTCTTCATTCGTCGGTCGTTGGTCGCTCTCATGTGAATGGTCCTTTACATGGCAAATTTCGTTCCCAAAAAGTTTCATGAATGTAAGATTTTTTGTTAAATTTCGGACTATTTTGTGTACTTTTTTCACTGTAGGAACCTCATATTAAAAAACTATATGTAAAAAGTTGTATTTTCTATCGAAATCAATAGTTAAAATAAACTAAGGTAAAACGAATGAAAAATACTAACAAAAATAACAGCATTCCCTTTTTTTCATTTTTTTTTTTAACAGAATTTTTTCGAAAAATTTTATTTTTAACCTTCGTCTAAAACAAAGTTTGTTTTTTAAACATATTTTGCAATTTATATGTTACTGTAAGCCTCCAAAATTGGGAAGTTCTGGAATTAAAAAAACAACTTCAATATTTTTCAGCTGCATTATTGCACGGAAAGACTTGAAAAATCACTAATTGCGAAACTTAAGTTTGTAATATTACGAAACTCTTTTTTTTTTACTAAATCAAGGTGCTTTTACTAAAAAATTATTGAAAACTTTGTAATTTACCCCTCAAATCTTCATAAAGAGCAACATTCAAAAGTCATAATTCGATATTGTTGGCTTAAAAGTAGATTACAAGTTTTTGAATCACAATCTAATATGTACTTTAGGGGAATAATTTAATTTGACAACTTATTAATCTTGTTTTGCCATAATTAAATGGTGATTTTAAGCAATTAAGAAGTAAATAAATTTTTAAAGTGATTGAGTTTCAACATAGTCCCTTTATATAGTGTGATGGCCTAGGTCAGTGTTTCCCAACCTTTTCTCGGCTATGTCCTACCAGAACCGTTCCAAAATCCACATGTCCCCCTGGCCCTAGGTTGAGGTTTAGGATAGGTTAATGAGCTGACAGTCTGTCTTGTTACCGTTAGATTGGCAATAACATTTTATGTAGATACCTGAATAGTTTTAAGCATCAAAAATATGAAATCCATTGAAAATAAGTGAACAGTAAGTTAATTTTCAAAACATATATTGTAGTTAATGAAACTCAAACAAGAAAAATTTTCATATTGAACATAAATCGGGTGGCACAACTGCTCATGAAGAACAATGCCTAGTGACTAACAACTCGCAACCATTCCTGTGTGCGCATTTCGACAGGAATGGAAGGGACCTACAATTTTATGCCGAATCCGAACGGCTAGGCGAGAAGCACTTATTCGTGACAAGTGATACTCTTGGAGGATTTGTCAATTCCTCGCAAGAGGCAGTAGCCCTGAAAAAAAAACTTTTTTAGTTTTTAGGTGGACGAGGCTGGGAAGCGAACCCAGACCTCCAGCATGACAGTCGAACGCACTAACCATTATGCTACGGGCTACTACAAAATATTTCAGAGATAAGTGTTATAAAGCATAATTTTAAATTGCCCACCCCCCTTCTAACAGCAAATTGCTCCCCTGTGGGGCAAGGGCCCCACGTTGGGAAACACTGGCCTAGTTGGTAGCGTATTGGATTGATATGCGCAAGGTACCAGGATCGAAACCCATTTTTCGTGATTTGTAGCTTATTTTTCTTGATCTGATCTAAGAATTCTTTCCGTGTGGTAAAAGTATCTAATGTTTATTTTTCATAATTCATTGTTAACTTTTTTAAAGAGTTCTTTTTGGACAGGAGTATACCTTTGGTAGTGCACAAGCCACAACGCAGTTTTCAATGAATTTAACTCAATTGCTGAGCTTCTTGTCGCGCTCAATGTCAACAGTTTTCTTATGGGCTACGGTTTAAGTATTTACTATGGGTGGCCTGGCTTACCAATCGCATGGTGGTCTGGAATGAATTATTAAAAAAAATAAAACATTTCGGATTTTTACCAATGTTACTGACAAATTCTTAGTCTTTTTTAGACTTTCCCAATTTGGGGGTTTGGCTGTCACATACTATATGTTTCCACTAAAAAAGATTTCAGCGTCTGTATTTTCCTCGGTATCCAAACTTCATCTATTTTCTAGTGCATTATACAAACTAACAAGCTATCACTTACATTTATGCTGCGGCGCGCAGCATTCGAGCTTCTCAAAAGGTTGGAAGTTAAATGAAAGGTGGGATTTGGAAGGTGGCTTTCGGTGGGGTTACGAATTTTATATCTTTTTCTCATTTTTTTTTTTTTGAGGCAACTAGATTTTTATAAAATAGGTACCTACAATTTTTTTGCATCCGTACAAAAATACGAAAAAAAGAATGAACTAGCATAAGCTACGGGACAACCCTTCAACTTAGAGGATTGTGCTGAATAGTACTATTTTATTTTATTATTCTCCTTGTTCGTTCGTTTTCCAGAATTCACTGCAAACTACATACCTATAATACATACTCTCTTTAGGTATCTAGAAGCACAAAAATCAAAAAAGTGTATAAATCCATACCATAACGTTGGATAAAAAGAACTAAAAAAAAGGAGTCCTCTTGTTTGTAGCGGTGACGTTCAAGTTGTGCTTGATGCCTGTCCAGATTACTGAATGGAAAAATATCCAATTTAGTTGCGCTACCTTGAATATGGAGAAAACGTTTTTCGGTTTATTTTTTTTATCTTATCATTATTTTTATATGTACCTACCTATATCCTTTATGGTATTTTTATGCTTTTTCGTCTGCAAGTTTTCTTGGTTTTTCTTTTTTAAATGCATTTTTCTGCTTAAAAAAATATGATTTAATGAAACACTTTTGATATATACTTTACATAGAGATTGGTATAGAAAAACGAAACCAAAATAAAAAAAATGTAGTAAGAAGAAGAAAAATAGCTATCTGAGCTACATCTATACCTATCTCTAGATGTTGCAAGCTCTAAGTTCATAGAAAAGAACAATATTTTAGGTGATTTTTGATTTTCTTCTTCGTCTTGCTTGGGAATCCGCTTAGAAGAAGACTTCTTTCGGTTGAAAGTTTTTTTTTTATTTTGTTTGTTTTTTTTTTTACATTATTCTTACTTCCTGGTTTTATTATGCAAAGTTTAACAATGAAAGTTGGGGTTTTGCAAAAGTAAAATGGTATTAGTGAATTGTAATTGGTTTTGATATAAAAAAGTTTTATCCACGGGCCTTATCCTCTTATACACAGAACCGCCGTTCGGCAGCAAAATTGAAGTTGTTTTTATTTGAATTTCTAATAAGGGCTTATAACTTACGGTGTGCTGAAAATTATTATGCTTACAAAAAAAAAACTGAACAAAAAAAATATATACAACGTGATCCTTGCGTTTTATTGGGTTCGCAATAAAATGTTCCATCATCCAGGAACTCAAATGGTTTTAAGCTTGGAATAGATTAAACAACTTTTTTAACGGACTTGGTAGTAAGTATATTAACAGGATGGTTTTTTTTTGTAAAAATGACAAAGAATACGTTAAAGTGTGTTAGCAATGTGATTAAAAGCAACTGTTGGCGAAAAAGTTGAGCAAAAGTGCATAATTTTTGAAACTGAGCAATTTGTATATCTCTCAGAAAAATTATGTTTAATTTAAATAAGTTCAAATTAACATTCATGATGATTTTACTTACATAAAAGTTGAACGTTAAACTTTCCGAGCTTATGCCTGATGCGCCTTGATAGAATGACATAAAAAGCTACCCTTAAATGGAAGACTTTTAAAAATAAACGAGGTTTGAAAACACATTACGAGAAATGAACTTAAGTATACTTAAGACTGAATTCATTCACACTTGCTGAAAATTCCAAAGTTAGCCAACTTAAAAGTTGACTTCAAATCCGTAGTTGAACTGAAAGTTGAAAAATGCTTTTATTCCCTACTTTGAATCTGAAATCCAGAGTTGAATTTTAAAAGTTGTCCATCAACATGCAGTTTCTAAAATATGCTTGGGATGGAATATTTGTGACACACAAGACGTCATCTTCGGTTTGCATTAGAATAATTTTGCATTTGAGTGTGAATATGTTTCTTTATTCATTTTAGATATTCGGGATAAACCATTATTGTTGATTTTTTATTTATTCCGAATAATTGGAATAGATTTTTCATTCCATGTGAAGCGCGGAATCAAAACAATACCAAGCAAAATTGAAATCTACACACAACGGATTACAATTTGTATTTTTTAAACAAATACCTATAATACCTAACAGTAGTAGCCCATAGCCTAATGGTTAGTGCGTTCAACTGTCCCGCTGGAGGTCTGGGTTCGCTTCCTAGCCTCGTCCACCTAAAAACTAAAAGCTTTTTTCAGGGCTACTGCCTCTTGCGAGGAATTGACAAATCCTCCAAGAGTATCACTTGTCACGAATAAGTGCTTCTCGTCTAGCCGTTCGGATTCGGCATAAAATTGTAGGTCCCTTCCATTCCTGTCGAAAGGCGCACACAGGAATGGTTGCGAGTTGTTAGTCACTAGGCCCTGGTTCTTCATGAGCCAATGTGCCACCCGATTTATTTTATTTTATAATACCTAACAATAAGAGAGGTGAGTTTTCACACGCATTAATTGATAAGTCTATAATTTGTTTCTACTATTTTGTTTTCCTAAAATGATATTATGGAGGAAGATACACAAATTTTCCACAAAGAAGAATAATGCAGGGTCAAACAGGAAAAGCCAAACCTCGAGCTTGTACCAAAAAAAAAAAAAAAACAAATAAAAAATGGTGAGAAGGAGCAACAATGATCAACAAATCCATGAAACGAAAGAGCTGTTACTGTGAAAAGGATTCATGAATGGATCCTTGTTCATGAGTATGTTTTTCACTTGTCCGGCGAAAAAGTCGCCAACTACATGAACATCACAGTTTAGAAGACCAGCAAATAGTTCCGTATATAACATGGAACATAAAGTTGAAGTGATCTGGTTATTGAAACTGGGGACCTGCTCTTTTTTTGGTGGGGAAAGGGACCATTTTCATTTAAAAAAAAATCAATTAGAAAAAAGAAATATGAAACAAAAAAAATTGCTCATCTAAGTACTAACCGCGCCCGAAGATGCTTGATTTCGCTGATCGGTGATTTTTTTTAAACCGATGTTTTCTGTACCTTATTTCGTTACAAACAAGGCGTATAAATAGTAAGCCCATAATTGTTGTTGCTTTTGAGAGGCGAAAACGATAAATGAAATCATGGTCGTCCCATTCATCGATTCTAACATGGGGAAGCAATTTATATTGCCGCCTTTCAAGGGATACATTTTCTTCATCTGCATCATCTTCGCTGCTCCAAAAAGACGACGCCCAGTTCTCCCAGAAGTAGTTTGCACGAAACATTTTTTATTTTATTATTTTAATTAGAACAGATCTTTATTTATATTTAATTACTAGCTGACCCGGCAAACGTTTTTCTGCCATACAAAATTTTCTAGAGAATATTTTTGTTGTTAAATAAAAAATAACGAATGTAGGTATTGTTAGTGTATTTGAATGTCGTCAACAACAGGCGCATTTATTCTACACACGTGCTCTCCAGCTGGTGTTTTATCAGGATTGATAATGATAGCGTGACTGTCACTTTGCATTTCGTGCATGTGTCATTTGAAGAATTTCAATAGTTTATTATGTTCATTTAATAGGGTGTCCAACTCTCCAACGATTCGCCTGGCTTGAGACAAATTTAGGTTATTGTAGCCGCAACATGCATCTACGCGGTTGGCGAGTGCGCGTTCGAAGTCTACACGATTGATGTCCTCACCGCCATCGATGAAGTAGATTTATAAGAATTTATCACTTTCGTTTGGCATTGCCAGCAATGAGCTCACTTTGTGGTACACTTGGCATTTGATTTTGAAAGTTGAACTGAATTGTTGACCATTAGCGGCAGTATTTTGAATTATTTCTGTTGCACCAAACGATGTCATTTGAAAACATGAATTAAATCTGCGAATGTACTTTAGGAACAGGTTCAAATCTGGATCCGTGTCGATGAGCATAAGCAAGCCTTTCAATGGTCCTGGTGGTATCTCATTTTCTGGCATGCACTTTTCCGGTTGGCTCATTCTTGTATTTGAGCGCATGATAATGGGGACATTCTTTGTTCATTGCACCAATTAGCACTTTCGGATGACCGGAATATTGAATATCAGTCTGTTACCCGAATGCGAGACGAAGAACGAAGCGGATGAAAATGCTCGATGTACTTTTCTCAACTACCAACCGGCGCGATTGTCTCCGTTGCACTTGTCGTTGCAGATTCCGTTGGTCTAGTAACTCTACATCTGATTAAATTATCAGAAATTGACAAATAAGAATTTTTTACATAAGGATTAGTTCGACATGGCGTAAACCCGGTGTAAGTGCTTCGACTCGGTTCAACTATTCCGAGGTTTAACCGAGTATTAATGAAATCTAATAAATACGGCTGCATAGGTTTTCGGGTAAATTAGAAATAAAAAAACACTTTCATGATTACATATATCAAATTCAGAGAAATTATTAATTTTGTTAGGTCTTAAACATTACATTACATTATTTAGGTAAGGTACACACATTTTTAACGCAGAAATGGGATGATATTTTTTTTGTAAATTAAAATAAATCGTGGACAATTTTGCACGCATTGCGTTTTGATACTTTTATATTTTTGCACGCACTGCTTTGTGAAAGTTTTATTATGTGGATGTAGTGCCATCTGTCTTTTAACAATATAACTAATTGCTTTTAGAATGACGCAACGGCTTAATTACGTACATATGTTTCTATGAACGATAAATACGAACATTTTAAAATCGCGATTAAGAAATGGGTGGTTGGTGTAGGAGAGTGAAATTTTGGGGTTAGAGGTATTTTTTGATATCAAATCTAAAAAAAATTATCAAAAATAAAAAAAAAATATTTCTGGAAAGGGCCACCCTAATCACCTATCGGTATGAAGTATACCAAATATACATACCAAATTTCATTAAAATCGGTCGAGCCGTTTCGGAGGAGCTCTATAACAAACACCGTGACACGAGATTTTTATATATTAGATTATTTTTTTTAAAGATTTTTTTTTGCTGTCGAAGTCAAAAGCGAAAAGTTTACACAATACAATGAATAAATAAACAGAAATGAAGAAAAATCACAAGTTTGCTCGCTAACTTCTACTATTTCGGGGAGTTGAGAAAATCCAAAGTTGGTCAACTCTAAAGTTGAAAATAAGAAGTTAAAAACGTCAGCTTTGAGTGAATAAAAACTTTTTCTTAAGTTGGCTGTAAAATCCCTAAGCTATATTTAACTTTGACTGAATAAATTAGGTCTTAGAAAGTTATTCCTAACAAAGAATAAAGAACTACTCAAACCACTTCAATCTAAAACTCCATATAAAACATACTTAAGAGAATGCGGTATTCTTGCAATATTTTTTTATTTAATTATTTTTGTTAATTACAATTTTGAAAATTTTTGTACAAAATTAAATTTAAAAAAAAATAATTGCATCCATGAATTATGTTTATCATGTCGGTTATCAGTTTGGGCCACTTAAACATCTGCCACTTACATTTTAATTTTTTTGGACTCAAGACTTTTCATTTGGAATACATTTCAAAAGTGGTTTCCTTCAAAATCCCATTAATACAAATTAAAATAAAAAATCCGCGATGTATAGCGCGTCTTTCCCATTGCCATATATTTTGGTGGCATACATAAATTATTTTACAATACTCACTAACATTTTTATTACGTCTGTCGGGGGTTTTGGGGCCACTTAGACGTCTGTCATGTATGCATATTTTTAGGAGGCGAGATCTTTCGTTTGAAATACATTTTTGGTTTCGTTTTTGACCAAAAACTCGAACAACTAGCGTTTTCGGGGACGTCTGGCGGGGGCTTGGGCCACTTACTCGTCTGTCATGTATACATATTTGCATTCAGGGAGTCAAGCCTTTTCGGATTGGACCAATTTCAGGCGGCTTCTCAAAAGTCTATAGAAACTCGTTTTCGGGGGCATCGCTGTCTAGGCTTTGGGGCCACCTAACGTCTGTCGAAACCTTATTTGTAATCAGGACGTTGTGGGCGTCAAGTTGTAATACATTTAAAATGGTTTCCTTCCCATTCAAATAAATAGATAAATAAATTGGGTGGAGCAACGGCTCGTAAAGAACCAGGGCCTAGTGACTAACAACTCGTAACCATTCCTGTGCACGCGTGTCGACTGGAATGGAAGGGACCTAGAATTTTTTGCCCAATCCGAACGGCTAGACGAAAAGCACTTATTCATGACAAGTGATACTCTTGGCGGATTTCTCAATTCCTCGAAAGAGGCAGTAGCCCTGAAAAAAACTTTTTAGTTATTAGGTGGACGAGGCTGGGAAGTAAACCCAGTCCAAGGCACTAACCATTACACTACGGGCTACTACTATCGGTCTTGGACATACGGATCTGTAATAATACCTAGGGAGGTGTAAGAAAAAAATGTTATTCATATCCAAAAAACTTTATTGATTCGGTTTTCAAAATGCTATTACGCACTTAAGCCGCCACCAGGAACTGCAAGACTTGGATTTCGTTCATTAGCGTTACCACACCTTTCGACTCATATACTTTTCTGTTGGTTCACTTTCACACCCCAAAATTTGATGTGTGCTCTTAGACTATAACCCAAAATAAGAAATTATTTTTGGAAAACAAATTCAAAACCATATTTTCGTGCGAATTTTAGGCAAAAGCTTGAAATACAGAGTTATTTCATTTGCTTTAAAAATTATAAATGAAAATTGGGATCGAAATCGTTGTAGTCGTTTTCGTAGAAAATTTTTGAGAAACGGAAATTATTGTGTAGAAACTTCCCTTTCCAGATGATCTGAGACAAAAAGCCTTTTTTTTTCATCACACAAAGTAAGCAAATGCGTCCATCCATTTACAACTGGATTCAAAACAGACACACGGACAAAATAGACCGACACGCGACGCGGGTGTGGCATGTTGCAAATGGAACCATATTATTTAAAGATCTCCATCAACAAATCTTAATGTTAGTTTTGATTAAAATCTCGATTATTTCTTTTAAAGTAGGTATTTTTGTGAAGGTTAAATTTGCAAAAAAAAAAAAAAAAAACAACCTTACCTATAGGTAATAGGAATTCAGTAGTCTAATCATTCCATCAACACCTCCTTTAATTTTAAGAGATCATGTCTGAGGCAGAACGGCATCATTCACAAGGAGAGATAACGGAACACATTTTTATAAGTCTGGAGACTCTTCAGTCTTTAATAAAAAATTTTATTTCCTAATTCTTCTATCCCAAACAAAAATCTTTTTATATCTAAATATTTGTCTCTTATAACTTAAAAACATTTTCTTTTATCAATTATGATTTAGGACCAATCAAAACAAAAGTTTTCTTTCCGAATCTTAAAATTCTCTCATCAGTTTAAAGAAGATGACAACGCTAGAGCTATAAATATCAATCAAATCAAGCCAAATGATACAATAAAATCAACATTAAACTTGACATCATCTCATAGTCCACGGAGCTTGAACACTTTTAAAAATAAATTAGAACAACAAAAAAAATAAAAAAAAAGCAGAAAATGTTTATGTTACCACAAAAACAGATGAAAGAAAAATAAAAATTCCCTCGGTCCTATGATATTAAACTGAAAAAACTTTTCTCAACGAAAATAACATTGAGATGGATCTTACACAAAGTGAAAAGAAAAATATCTTAAAATGAAAACATAAATAGGTATCTTCTACTACATAAACAAACAAAACAAAAAAGAAAACACATTAATACATTAACACAAATAGATAGGATATATTTTTATATAAACAAATTGTCAATAGCCATTGTTATTTAATATAAAAAATGGAGAAAAGTTTCCTTCTCACTTCCTTGGAAGATTCATATGATATTGTCCTATAAGCTACTACTAACTTGTTATCCTTTTCAAAAATTATTGATAAAAATATGATAACGGAAACGGATTTCAGCAAACTTAGCGCCTTTTCAGAACTGGGTATTAGAGCTTTGAAAATAACAGAGATTTGAAAATAATAATTGCAAGAAATTAATCTGCGAAATATGAAATGAACATGCGAAATTTTAAAATAAAGCTTACAATTTAAGAATATTTTATGATGGTTTGGAATAAGAAGTTATAATGTATGAGTACGAACATTAATCAGACTACATGGAACAGATTTCAAGAACTCAGACTATGGGCCAGTTTCACAGTCACGGGAGTAGTACTTAAGTGTGTAATGCTGCACTAACACGAATAAAAAATGCCATTATATCTGTCAAATTATAGCCATTTTTCTCGCTAAATACTGGCAATTTTTTTCCCAAAAAAAAAAATGGCAGAGAGAATTTGGCATAAAATGCTGCCATTAATATGGATATGTGTAAACACTTTTCTGACGCCATTTTCTAAATTATGCCATTCTAGAAAAATGAACTTGCTCATTCTATTTGGCAAAATGCCATTTTAAGTGTCAAAATAGAACGTTAAACTTAAAAATTAGTAAACAAATTTGTCGTCCGTCTGGAGTAGTAAAATTAAATTTGTATTTGAATTAAAATTTAAATTTAAAAATCAAAATACATACCAAAATCAAGATGATGAAACTAAAAAAAAAAAATAAATAAAAAAGCAAACCCCGAAGGTAAAGGAAAATGCAATGCAGTTATTAAGAAAATCGATGAAGAAAATCCAAAGAAAAAAAACCAGCAGTTGAAAAAGATTTTAAAAAGCTGTTAAGGCAGGTCTAGTTGAGCCTCCAGCGCCAGTCTTAGCCGAAGGCTGGCAAGAATTCAAAAGCTTAAAAGAAGGCTTTAAAAGATTTACCAAAGCATTTTCAGATTATACTTTTCAAAGAGAACAGCGAAAAGCTTTTAGAGTATCATCTTTGGAACGGATTCTCCAATAAAGGCAGTTGATACCTTTTTCAACACTGATACTTTCAAAAGGAGCATCAACAATTTTTGCCAAGAAGTAGTATTAAAAAAAAATAGCTTGGAATACGCATACATCATTCCAAATATGCGTATTTCAAGAGTGATATTTTTCAATAAGCCTTCTATGTAAAAACTTTTGATGCTTATTTTGAAAGTATCAAGAACAGATTACAAAAAGGTATCAACCACGCTTTTCGGATAACCCGTTCCAAAGAAATATATATATGTATATTTTTTTTTGTTCTTGATTCCACTTTTTGTCTAGATTTTCGTGTAAAGTAAGTGTAAAGCTTTGTTTTTTTTTTGATAATTTCAAGAAAATACCGTTATTATGGTTCGTTAATGGCAGTCGTGTAAATACAAAATGTCTGTCCTTGCCATTAAATTTTGGCAAATAAAGCCAACATTAAAATCTGCCATTAATTGAACTCATGTAAATGCTTGTCATAAATAATATTTCTGCCATTAATTTTTTAATAATTTAAGACCTCAGGTCTTTTAAATGCAATGCACGACACTAGTTAGAAGGAATATAATGAAAGGGAAGATTTTTTAATGGCACAGTGGATTGAGAATTAGGTGTTAATTATCTCATGAAATTCCACGGGTGGCATCCAGTTGAAACTGGGGAATATAAAAATGAATGCTTCCTAGACTGGGCTCGAACCCACACGTGCAGGTTAGCAGTCAAACATTAGGCGTGTTTTTTAGTGCCCTCTATGTTAGCTTAAAAAAATTTCCATGTAAAATACAACAACAAATATGCTTAGTTCGCAGTGATAAACATCGCTGCTTAAGAATTAAGCTAAAATAAAAACAGTGCTTCCATTTACTATTTTCTACGTTTTTCCGATGAATTCTCAATAAATGGCAAACATTCATCCAAAAATTCATTAATTTGGCAGATGGATCTTGAAGCATGGTTGGACTGATCGTTAAAAATATGACAGAAAAAAGGTGAAAACCAAACATTTTTTATTTGTTGAATTATAATTATTAATTTAAAATAAATAAACCAATAAATAAAAGAAAGACCTGTTCCAGGGAGGAGACGTTTCTTTTAACTTACCAGAATTTTAACGATATTTTGTTAAATTTTCTTTGTTGACAAACAGTTGACATCCAAAATGTCAGAAAATGGCCGCGATCAAGAATCGATGCGATAGCCTATCTAATATAGTTTCATATCCAAATAGGTTTCTGAACAACCAAATCAAGATAGGTTACCTTAAAATATTTTTTGGCAAAATTCTTCGCTGTAATACAGTAATTCGCATTTCATTATATCAATTTATTTCAATAATTTTTCTGAAAAAATCAAAAACACAACGCGACGACGGCAAACAAATCTCAATTTTGCAGTCAGCGGTTTTTGGCAAACAAATCTCAATTTTGCAGTCAGCGGTTTTTGACATTTCGCTTGGTATACAAACGGATACCAACATTTTTCGGATAGCATTGATAGCTATCAGACGGGATTACAACAACACGAACCTATCCGGATAGCTCTATATAGGTTTTTGATCACGGCTAATGTCATTGTTATATCAGTGGTGCCAATTTCTTTTCTTAAGCAATGATGATCGTTTTTTTGTGCCATTATTTCTTAAGCTAACATAGAGGGCACAAAAAAACATGCCTACTATAAAGTTTTGCGAACAAAATTTTAGTATTCTTTTCAATTTTCCTTAAAACAAAAACTGTGCTGTAGTGGGTTAATCCTTTGCTGCCAAACGCTAAAGCTATAAACAAATTTGCAAAGTTTTATGGCTGAAATTAAATTTTCCAAAGTCTGAAATAATAAAATTAATAGAAAATCAATTTATTATATTCTATTCATGGGTCTTTAAGTAACAAAATCTTGTCACACCCATAACAATTTGAAATTTAAGAAAAAGTTTATTAAGTTTTGTTTTTAATTTCATCTGGTGCTGAAGATTAACTTGCAATAAAACGGAGTACCGGTACCGAAAAATGAAGCACTTGCTCAGTTCATGTTATTCTATACAGAGCAACTGCTCTAAACAGGTTTTTTGTTTTATTCGTACCAACACCATAGCCATCATGCATTTTTTTTATATCAAATTCAAATTTGACAGCCCATTGACAAGTCATGAAATTTTTTAGTTTAAAATTTTAAATTAAAAAAATACCTCAAATGAGCTCCCCTTGTGTCGCCACAATTTCTTTTTTATTTACACATTTGCATTTTACAAAACAAAAATAAAAATAAATCAAAAACTTAGGCAACTAACTTGAATGCATTTTAAAGATTGAATGTATGATGTGCTTCATTATCCATTTTCACGACTAACCGTTGGGTATCTAAACGGAAGATTTGTCACACTAGTAATTCACCTCCAATGGATTCTACAATTAGCTTAATTTTTGTTTTTAATTTGTTCAATATATTTGAAAGATTAAAACTGATTTTTGAAGAAGAAGATATGAGAACTTTTAAAAATTGTTGAAATATTTTGTTGAAAAAGTTTACATTAATCAAATTACAGCCGAAATCATTTTATTTTTAATTTTAAAAGCAAATTCTAAAAACCTGACTTGATGACGGAATTTATAGCATATGCAAGTTTAGAAAATGAAAAATTTTGGAACAAAAATGTTGATACCAAACAATTGCTTGCTCTTACATGATAACCTCCATACGTTTGAAAAAACATTATTTTCCTTTCAAATTTTCGTCACGGAAATCTGACTCAGTGGAAAAATTCTGAGATCGTTTTCGGGTTGAGCACAAGCAAAACATCTGGGTATAGTCTGGATCCTGTTCCAAAAAAAAAAAATAAATTATTTTTTTCAAAAACTTATAAATTAATATCAATTGTTTTTCTTTAATTATTTTTATTTCGAAACGTTCGACCGTTCAATACAAGTTGTATTGGACAAAATAAATGCTGGTGTGCCCCAGGGATCCGTTTTGTCTCCAACTCTCTTCCTTATTTTTATAAATGATCTTTTGTCTGAAACTTCTAATCCATTAAAATGTTTCGCTGACGATAGTACCCTCAGCTTCTCATATTCGTTTACAGATTCTCATCCATGTCCTTCGGATGTGGAACTTGAATAGCTTGATAAGCTCATTAAATTCTAATTTTGAAAGCATTGTCCAATGGTGAATCAAAAACCGCGTAGAATTTAATGCTTTTAAAACTCAATGCTGTCTCCTGTCGTTAAAGCGTAACCCACCCCCAATGCCATAAGTGCAATCCATAGGTGGCACTTGCATCGAGGAAACCGAACAGCTCTCGGTATGTGTGTCACAGACCACCTTTTGTGGAATGACCACATATTTGATGTCGCCAAAAACGCTGCTAAGTGTTTAGGTTTTCTCCGTAGATGCAAGAAGTTTTTCTCCCCTTCTGATCTGGCTGTGATCTACAAAGCCTTTATTCATCCAAAATTTGGGTACAATTCTCATGTTTGGGCAGGAGTTCCAAAAACTCACTTTAGTTTATTGGACAGAATACAAAAGAGAGCTTTAAAAATGATAGGTGAAAGATCTATAACGGAAACAATTACATCTCTCGAACACCGCCGTAACGTTTCGTGTCTTTCTCTATTTTATCGCTATTATTTTAATCAGTGTTGTAGTGAAATAGCCAGTGTTGCATTCCTCCCCTTAAAAAATTCAACCGTAATACTCGCGCTTCTAGGAATGCCCATCAGTATACCCTAGAGCCCAACCTCGGACGTATTGTAATGTACAGATATTCTTTCTTCAGTCGCATCACACGAATGTGAAATGCTTTACCCGGCTCAACTTTCCCCTCTCAATTCGATATGCAAACATTCAAAACCAATGTGCATCGGGTCTCCTTTCAAATCCTCTCCTACTTACTTAATCGCTCGTGCTATGTTAAAACATTTTAAGGGTATTCATAACCCCTTTCGTGAGCGCGGAATATACAAAAAAAAAAAAAAGTACTCGTAACAGAGTTTGTTTTTAAAAAATAATTCAATTTTGTTGAAAAAAAAAAAACAAATTGTCAAAAAGTGTAATTTATCACACACGTAACAATTGGAATAATCTTTCTACTTATAAATGACAATCGTGCCAAATCTTATATTTCAGCGCCTTAGGGAATGCCGTCATTTGTCTCACGTTCAAACCGTCTCTGATGGGCTGTCAACCTTCAGAATTGTGTGTCTGTTTAAGATATTTTTCCCTCATCCCACTCACTGCCACTCGTTTAATACACATAACTTAAAAAAAAAACATAAAACTTGGCACAGATACCGTTTAAGCCAAATAGGACATTTGGACGCCAACACTCTTAAGAACCTATATAGTACGTATATACTTTCCAATGATGTCACTTCTACGGGCGCTTAAATAAGTGTCGACCTGTTGTTGAATTAAAGAGGAGAGATATAGGGAGAGAACATTAAATCGTTTTCAATTGTCAACTAAGTAATTTACAGTGACGAACAGGTAATGAGGTTGATTAAAATGTATAGAGGAGGTGAGGCCACCCTGTCTGAGTTAAAATACCATTGGCGTGAGCCATTATTTTGTAATTGAAGCTACTTGCTCTGAAAAATACTTTTAAACAGTTTCTTTTTTGTTTCTTTAAATCAAAACAAACAATGTGAGAGATATTTTCGGATTGTGCGGTGGTGGAATGATCTCATCATAGTCATCCCTCTAGAACATCTTCTCTATCGTTTACCTCATCGATGTGATCAGAATGAGTATTCTTTAAATAAAATTGCAATTGCAAATAAAGTTTTTGTGTGTTATTCGAATTGCGCAGCGCATTGGCAAATTATTTTGAAAATTCGAAATTATGTCAGATACTCAATTTGTGAATGAGCGCTGACTAATTGATTTGGCGTCAAACGATATGACTGTGTGTTCTGGTTTTTGTGGTGAAATATGTGTAGTGAATTTTTTTTTTAATAAGTTATACATCATGAGAAATTTGTTTGTTTGGGAAGAAATCTGTTACAATATAATAAATATGAAAGTGTATTTGTTTTGATGAATGTAATTAAATCTTTCTAGCAGTTTCGAAGGGCAGGACTGATTCAAATGAAATTTGGTTTAGAAGTTGTTTATTTGGCGAATGAGGTTATTGGATGACGAGGTAAGGGAGAGGAGGTAAAAGCTCGTATATCATTTCATTAATTTTTGCAAACGGTATACCTTAGCTAGCTAAGTTTTTTCACTCCAAGCGACCAAGAAATTCATCATCTGCTTAACGCATTAAATAAGAACTGGGATTATTATTATCTCAGCAGAGCCTCTTTAGTAGTTCGGGATAGGGCTATTAAATTGCTTTCCAATAAAAAAATATTTCAGAAGATGGAACTAATTTACTTATAGGTACACTGAGAAAATTAATATTTTTTTTTTAGTTTGCGGGTAACGAATTTCGTTTGCTGAAATTGTAATACATTTGCTGGAAATGTAATACAATCCCTGCAAACGTATTTCATTTGTAGCAATTGTATTACAGTCGCCACAGAAAGTAATTCCATTGCATCAAACATAAAACAAATAACCCATTCGTTCGGAGCTCAATTTGCCTGGGTTGATTACGGTAAATGACAATGATTCCCAAATTCAAACGACATGATGTTTGTAAGCAAGTGTGATTGTTTATGGCAAACGAATTAATCGATTGCGAATTAAGCATTTGAATAGCAGTTTGCTGCAAAAAGTTTTACGTTCACTATATAAATTACAATTGTTTGCAACAAATGAATCCAACATTTGGGACGAATGAATAATTCGTAGAAAGTAAACTTATTTGTAGCAAGCCATTGAATGATTGCAGGGTATATATTTTTAAATCTTATTTTTACAAATTAACTTAATGCTTGTGGTAAATACTTCATGCTTTTAAAGCGAAAAAAATTTTGATTTAAGGTTTCTTTAAATAAATTCGCTTGCAGCAATAACCTATTTGGAAAAAGTATTTTATTTGTTTAATTCCTGTCTAACCAATTTCAGATAATCTATAGGGCAAGAATCTATTGGGTACGTTTCAATACTTGTTTTGCTTGATCAATTTGGTATTGTTCTAAAGTTCAGCACTACTTGTACAAAAAATCAAATTTCAAATGAAAATATGTTGCATTTAAAAAGAATGCGATTCAAAATTGAAAATTTGTTGCTTTAAAAAATAGCAAAGTAAAAATTTGAAAATATTTGCATTAAAAAATAAAATAAATGCTAGTTTAAAAATGTTTGCATTAAAAATAATTGTTAAAATAATTGCATTAAAAATAAAACTTAAATTTTAAAAAGTTTTGTTGAAAAACAATGGTGCAAATTTTTAGAGGATTTAGTACGATATTAAATCAATTTTAGTATGATACTAGGTTAAAAATTGTGTTTTGCCAATTTTAAACGAGTTTAGCACCGTACTATCTATCCCCTAATATATAAAATCACCAACTGGCTTTTTTATCTTTTTAGAGCCGAATTTTTAAATCATCAGTTAAGCTATCAGAGGAATAAATACTATAGCAACAGGAATAAATTTGTATTTTATTCGAAGAATAAGTACTTTCTGAGGTTTAACTGGCTATTGAAAAATTGGCCCTTAGTATCGTACTAAATCCATATATGACTGGAGAATGGAGAATTTCACTCCAGGTATAGAATGGTTGCCAGGGTTGCCGGCTCGATCACTGCTGGTGCCCAACTTTTTATTTTTCTTTTTTTTTGGAATAATGAAGTTAAAATGATGAAAATATAAGCATTGAATACTTATTTTAAGCACATGTTGGGTTTCCATCAACATATATTTAATTTACAACGCATAAAAACAATAATTGTGTTCATCAAATGTAAACCCTACAAATCTTGTGCTATCTGCTAAATTTGCAATAAGTTAAGTTTTGCCTACAAAACTTAAACAAAACGATTTTCTTAAAAGTTTTGATTCAGTCCTAGGAGCACATCTACGTAGTAATAGTTTAAATCAAAAACTGACCCAATATTTTAAATACTTCGGTCGTCATAGTGTTGCTAAAACTAATTAAAATACATGAAATGGTCTTAGCCATATTTCTTAATATTTTTTTGTTTTCAAATATAGATTTTTAAAATCGAAAGGTATATAAACCAAAAGCAAAAAACCGTTTCTGGTTATCATGTTTAGTTCCTTCGCAAGAAATTTTCAAAAAATTGTATCACCAAGGTTTTCTTAGCACACGCGCTATAGACTCAGTACATTTCCTGTGCCCCACTAAATAAAAGGAAAATGTGTGAAGTTTTCAACTGGTTAACATTTTGCCAAACAATTTTATGTTGCAAATTAGCTCAGCGGATGCATGCACGCTCTCGGCATGGAAGGATACCAGTTCAAATCCAGGTTAGTAAAACTTGACATTTTTTTTTTCAATTAAAATAAAATAATATAATTTCAGAATTTCAAAATTAAGGGAAAACCAGCAGCAAAACAAGGCCAGCAGTCACTGTATTGATTGTGACAAACTTCAAAGTCATTAGCAACAAACGTGTTATTCATTTTTCACAACCACTTCTATCTTCTATAACAATTGACCATTCACTTGTCGTTAAAGTATTAACGTTTACTCTAAAAGCGTGATTCGTTTGCCACAAACAGTAAATATGTCTTACAGAAACACTAAATTCGTTTGACACAAACACTCTATTCGTTTGAAACAAAGGAAAGAATTTTGCTGAATTGTTTGTCTCAAACGAATTTAAGAGTTTGCTGCAAACGAACTGTCAAAACTGGCTGGCAAACGAAAAAGTCGTTTGGGCAATTTTTACGTTTGCCGCAAACGATAACTTCCCTCAGTGTACCTATTAAGAAGGCAGTCATCTACTATTTTACTTTTGAAGGTGCTTACAGTCCAGCGGTCCAACCAACAATCCCTTCCAGCCAGCTCTGTGCCTAGCTAGCCGCTTCCAATTGCGCACACGAGCTTGGTTGTGGTTGTTGGAATAAGTTTCATACTCTAATATTTCAAACCATATTGCATAACAAATAATTTCAGAATAGAACAGGATTTTATATCGGTACTTCCTTCTTAGGTAGAACAACTAAGAATAGGTTTTCAGTTCTAACTTGTCTGACGTTTCTCAGAAATCTATGATGTTCTGTTCTATTCTATTGTGATCTGACTTTTTCCTCACTGATCAAAGATGTCTAACATCCATAGTAAAAAGTGTGATATGAAAAAGCGGACAAAGGCAAGAGAGTAAAAAGTGTCGTATGATAGTGAAATTGTATGGGGCTTACAAAATGTTTATTTTTGATGCAAAAGAGACATTTTTGATGGGGTACCGAAACATTTCCAACAAGTTTTTATTAGGGAGGGCCTCACGAGTGTTTGAAAATTTTCTCTCGTCAAAATGTTTGATACTGAAATCCAGCAAGGGCTTGCCAAGTAGCCAGGTTTTCTCGACTAGATTTTCCCAACTGGAAAATTACTAGGGCCTTGCCCAAAGTAGACAGAAACTTCTCATTTTTCCACCCGGGATATTATTGGTTCTTATTTGGATTTGAAGACTCGTTTGAAAGTGCGTTGTTGTGCATATGCCCCACGTGTCCAAGCCATCTCAGCTATGTATTTTCAGCTTTTGACCATGTCGGCGTCGGTCGCTCAAAAGTCCGTAGGGCTCGTCGTTGAATCTTTTCCTAACAACACCCCCTCGGTACACACTGCATTAAAAAACACATCAAATATACATTGGTTTTGATAAGGACTGGCCACGAGATGAGAAAAGTCACGCTCTCGGTCTCGGTCCCGCCTGACAAGACCGAGACTAGACGAGACGTGACTGCCTTTTAAGCATCCGAGACGAGACCAAGACGAGACCAAGACTGAATATTTGGTCCGAAATTAACAGAGAACCTAATAAATTAAAAAATCCAATTTCAGTTAAATGTTTATTTTCTTCTGCACATATTCAAACTATAATCGAAAATATTTCGTTCCAATAATCAACAGGTTGTCCGAAAATGGTATTTTTTGGAAACCAGACCGGGACGAGACTAAATTATACGAGACCGAGATGAGACTGAAAATTTTCGATTCTAACTAAGGGCTAAGTAAGAGCCCTAGTTTTGATTTTTGTAAGTCAGTTTTTGTTTAATTTTCGTACTTAAATTTGTTTATAACATTTTTGAAACCATTCATTTTGCTAGAAAATTTGATTATCAACACAAAGTTTTTCAAGTTAAATTCTCAATTTTGGCCTATTTTTCTTGGTGGTTATATACTCCAAACCAAAATCTGGTTTTTTGCATCTTTTGGGGGGTGTCTGTCTGGGTCGGGCGACACTCAAATCGTCTGGGACCCCAAAATTCTTAATCAGTGCGAAAGTCTCTTTAATTTCTATATATTTTTAAGTGGTTATATACTTCAAACCAAAATCTGTTTTTTCGCCCCTTTTGGGGGGCGTCTGTCTGGGTCGGGTGACACTCAAATCGGTCTGGGACCCCAAAATTCTTAATCTCTTCAATTTACATATATGTGGTTATATACTCCAAACCAAAATCTAGTATTTTGCCTCTTTTGGGGGGCATCTGTCTGGGTCGGGCGACACTCAAATCGTCTGGGACCCCAAAATTCTTAATCAGTGTGTAAGTCTCTTTAATTTCTATATATTTTTAAGTGGTTATATACTCCAAACCAAAATCTGTTTTTTGGCCCCTTTTGGGGGGTGTCTGTCTTGGTCGGGCGACACTCAAATCGTCTGGGACCCCGAAACTCTTGATGAGAGCATAGTTCTCTTTAGTTAACATATATATTTAAGTGGTTTTATACTCTAAACCAAAATCTGAAAAATCGCGGTTTTCAACCTCCCGCCTCCAGCCCCGGCGACAAAATAATCCTGCCAGACGGTTGAATTTGAAATCGTGGCCCTAATACGTCAACATACATGTTCGCAAATTTTGGTTATACCTCCAAACCAAAAATTTGCTGTCAGCTCTCGGTCTAAAAAATATATAGTGACAATTTTTTTTTCAGAAATGCATCAGTGAATTTGGGCAAATTTTGTGTGTTTTAAGCTAGCTTATGTTCCACAGCCACACTAACATATTGAATTATAAAAATCCTACTTTTATATTTCGGTACATTCAATAGCCTGCTTAGCGAGGAGCTACACCTCTGAAACTCCAAGCTAAAAATCTTAACTCTCATAAACTCTAATCTTTCTGCTTCAAAAAATATCTCAACATCTTCTACAATTTAAATTTTCAACAGATGTTATGTGTATTTCAAATCTTTTATTTTTATGTCGGTACCTTATAAATTGCTTACTCCTTCAGTAACATAGCAAATGTACCCACTTCATTTGAAAAAATAAAAATAACACACAAAAACACAGTAAAACAGCGAAGAAAACTGAAACGAGGTAAATAAAAGAAAATCTCTGTATGTGTTCCAAGCCACTGAATTGCCCTCAATCACTTTGTGAAATTCAATAAAAAGTCAATTCGAATGAAAGGAACCTGCTGAGGTATATCTCTTTTTTTACATTATTTTTGTATTTTTTCTTCCTTCGCAAAAAAAAATACAACATCAACAATCCCCCTACAGCCCCTTTTGAATCCTTTAAACAAGTTAGTATAGTATATTGGGCGAATATGTTCTCTGTGCTTTATTTCTTTTTCTTGTTTCGTTTGTCGATATATAGAATGAAAATCATGTGCAAGGAATATAGGATAAGCTATAGGTGTACATATAATATACCCCAACATTCAGCTCTCACCCACATTACAACCTCTAAACAAATAAAATTCCCGCACTTAGATTGAAAAAAAAAATAAAATACAAAAGTTCTATACCTACTTAAAACGGAAAAATCCAAATTCGTGTCCTTTTTATGTAGCAGCGCACAGCAACAATATTGGGAGAGAGATACAAGTGTTTGGGATTCTCCTTAACATGAAAACATTCAAAACGTACCTACTACTCCTTTAAGTATGCCACAGGGGTATTCCTACCGTAGTACATGTTTTCAGTGTTCAGATACTACATATGACCTGAATAAGAAGTGTATAGGCAAATAGTCCTGACGAAGAAAAAAAAAAGAAAAACAAAAAATAAAAATTGCATAACATCAAACAATGAAAACAGCAACAACAACTATACGACGACGATGAAAACAAACTGTCAGTGTCGTTGTCAGAATAATCCTCTTGGAGTTTTACATGACACGCATTGTGAATTTCCAATTTGCTACCATTTATCCATCCTTAAATGAAATAAGACGAAGAAGCAATACGGACATTCAGAATGACGAGGACGAGCACGACGACGATCACAACAAAAATTTGGTAATAACAAAAACAAAACAAACGAACAAAAACAAGAATCCGGCCAAAGCCACGATTACGACATAAGCACACCATCATTATGATAATCTCAGTTCGATATGTTTTATATAAGGATATACTACTCCTTCTTCTTCTTTCATAATAAAAAAATTCCAAGTCCCCGGCAGTCTTGAGTTTGTGCGTAACTCTTAGCTAATATTCGACCTGACTGACTTTTATCATCCTTTTGTTCTCTTTCTAACTCTCGTTTTTGGTATAGATCCTTACTTCTGACTAAATGTAGGAATGTGGATATACTTGTACCCAGGGCTGGATGAAATCATGTTTTCAAGTTCGAAGGTAAAAGAAAACTTTGTGTTGATATCTTTCTACACTTTTCAACACATGTTGAGTTAGTTTATTTATCCACAGCCGTCAGAAGGAATTTTTCAAACAAACCAATATTTTACAGGGGCCAAGAAAAATTTAACAGAATCACTCCTAAAATTATAAATTTTCATTCAATTTCCGTTAAAATATTTAAAATGAAGAATAAAGTTATCGATATTTATTTTTAATGAATAGTTTAATATTTTTTAGAATCGACTCCTTAGTTGTGAAATAAATCTTGTTTTCTATTTTTTTTTTTTCAAACAAGGCACCCAGTTTCTAGGCTCATGTAAAACTTACTGCATCCCTTGTTTTATCTTTAAACGAGTTAGAAAGGAGAGGATACAAAAAATATTTTTACTTTGCGTTGAGAATATTAAAATGTCTGCAGCTTTTGTCTCTTGGGATTTTGATTTGTGTGAGGCTGTGAGGGGCCACGTTGAAATATACATAGAGAAACAGCGAGACAAAATGGCTTGCGGCTGAAACAGTCAAGATGTGGAAACAGCCATCAGCGGGGAAAGGTCAATAATATTATATTCTATTTGTCTTTGACGTTTTTCCTTATTTTTCTGTGAATGGAAATTTATTGAATTACCTATATCCTTACCCAGACGAACACGGATATAAATTATTCAAAAACAATATTGTCACGAACCAACGATTTTTCCCCGTCCATCAGAGATTGTTTTAAATTATGATAATGAGCGTTACATAATTTTAGGCAAATTGAGAATAATTCGAGTAAATAAAAATCAGGATTTTCACATTGGAAATCTTTCACCGGAGTTTTTAGATTTGTACAGATATTTTTTTTTTTAAATAAAACCACAAAAAGTAAACATTTTCAAATATGATCCCAAACAAGCCAATACAGCTGGATTGATTTCAATGAATAAATGACATCAGTCTTCTAAAATTAGAAAAAAATATCTACAAAAATGTCGAAGGGTAGTATATTTTTAAACTGTAAGATTAATAGGTTTAGGTACCTACTAATCTTCTTGTACATGGATATCAAACTTCTTCTTCTTCATTTAACCGGCGATTGTCATGATCTCTAGGGGCACCACAACTCTCCCACTCAACTGCTTCGCCCAAGGTTCTACTTGTGGGGTTCGCCGGGTTGACCTCAGAAAACGTCGACAAGCCTCCTGGTTTTGAATTGTTCCATGTCTGAGGTTAAATAAATGCAGGTGTCGTTGCATTTGTTTCATCCAGGAGTTTTTGCGCCTGCCTTTCTTCCGCGATAGTGGATATCAAACAAATTATCAAAAAAGCTACAAATTGATTTCTTGACTTTATAAGAATTAAAAAATTAAAAAAAATTTAAAATCGTATTTCTTTTTTTTTAATTAATTTTGAAAACATTTAAGAGCAAATTAAAACGCGATGAATTTAAAGTAATTATTTATATACAGATACAAATTTCATTTGTAAAAGTTTCATCACACTGTTTTTCAAAAAAATATTAAATTTTTTTTAATTGAAAATTTTGATGTGAAATATTATTTATACATTTTTGGAGCATCTGCATAAAAAAAAATAATTCAAATTGGTTTATCTAATAATGAGTAAAGTCGAAAATATGAAATGTTGCTCTACCTGCAAATACTGTTAATAAGAAATCAGAACAAAATATTTTTTTATTTGAAAGTAAATTGTACTAATTTAATGAAACATGATTATTTTTTTCAAATATCTTATAAAATAATAAAAAAATTCTTTTAACAAAGGTTGAAATAAATTGTTTAAGTTTTTTTTCAAAATATTGATACTTCTTTTCAAAAATTAAGAAGAACCGTTTACTTACTTAATTTTTGGTTAGCTATAATGCCTAAACTTTCTAGAAGCTTCACATAAGAAAAATATCAACTGAATAGTTTTCGAGGAAAACAAAAACCGAAAAAATTGTTATAGTAGAGGTATACCAAAAATAGCCATTAAAAGAAAAACTAACGAAAACATACCTTTTTCAATTTTACTTATTTGATTTTTTTTAAAGAAAATTCTTCCAGCCGTTTTTGAGAAAAAAAAAATATTTTCCTTTTTGTCTAAAAAAGTTTGTATGGCAGGTTTCATTAATTTTGGTCCTAAAAAAAAAACTAGAAAAACAGTGTTGGTACTTACATACATACAAACTTAATTTGAAGAACAGGCAGATAGACAGACAGGCATACATACAAACAGGCAAACAGACAGACCGACAGACAAACAGAATTGCCAGACCCGCTTTTTTATTGTCTTCCCTCTCATCGTTATGTCAAGTTAAATCAAAATTTCAAGGTAAACCTCTATAATATAACATGCTATAATGGTATATGTAGTACCATAATTATATTGCGCGTAATGGCTAAAACACATGTGCAGCAAGTCTGCACGCATCTATGCATGCAGAGCTGCACACAAAACACATGTGCATAGTTTCTGACATTCATGATGCATAGTTATGTCAAATAAATACATGAAAACACAGCGTTGCCGATGTGACACAATAGTGTTGGAACGAGATTTTCTTCGTTGGACAATGGCAGGATGTCAACGCCGCGCGCCGGCTTCATGGATTCTTAAGGCAATCACCAACACAAACAATTTTTTTTGAAAGAATGGCAGGTGATGTCAATATGAGTAATGCCAAATACCAATTATTTAAGATTTTTTCCTTTGCTGTTGTGGCTGCAATGATGCTGCGCAGCAAATTTAGAAATAGAGATATCGTGCAGCGCTGCGCTGCATGCATCAGCTCTCGAGTGAATCTGCTCCCATAAGAACCTGTGTAATTTTATTTCGCTGCATGGAAAACGCTGCACATCTGTTTAGCACGTAAGAATAGGTACTCATATTAAAATTTTCATATTTATGAAATATTTTTTTATTGCTAACATTCCTTACCTCTATTCAAAAATTATGCCAATTAATTTCCTGGACAAATATGATCTTATTCGAACAATAATATTAAAAAATCTTTGAAGCGTTTAAAAATTAAAAAAAAAAATGGATTGCCAATTTAAATTAATTATTAATATTCAGATAAAAATTTAACAATGAAGATGAAAAAATTTATATAATCAAGGTGAAGAAATTTAAATATGCACAAATTAAAGCAAATGCGCCTAGAATGATAAAATTCACAGTATATTATCTTGCTGTGATTTTTATAATAGTTGGTAAGCATTGACCAAAATGTGTGTCTTTGAAGATTAGATTTGTGACTTAGAAGATAAGATTTGACAGACTAACTAAAGAGCCAACTGTTATATCTGGGCGATTCTTTTACTTTATAATTGAATGATAAAAATTTAATTTAAACAAAATTCATCAACCGGTTTTTAAATCATTTTACTTCAAATTTTAATATATAATATTAATTGAGGTGATGAGTGCAAAAGTGGTGTAACCCACTTTTTGTAATTGGTTTTTAATCGACTAAAACAAGCACATACCTATGCCTCAAATGTATAGTAATGCTATCTGCTTTTTGGAAAGTTTAGATATTCAAGCATCTAAAACTTTGTTTAAAATAATTTATCTCCCTAATACAAATTAATGAGAGACCAAATAAGCCCATTTTTCAACATAGGGTTACGCCAATGTTGCCTCATTTATTCTTTTTTAGAAGTGCTGTTAAAAAAAATTGAATCGGCTTATCCAATTATGAGAAAGGCGAAAATATGAAAGAAAGTTTTATCGGAATTATCTAGGTACATAAACTGTTTAAACAGTGCAAATTACTTAGAACTGTTTTTTCCTTTAAAAAGATTGTACTGATTAAAGAACACGCATTTTTTAAACTGTTGGAGCCGTTTTTGAAAAAAGGATTTTCCTTAAAGCTTTTTCAACACTTGTTTGGTTGTACCTTTATTTTTTCGTCTAGAAACAAGATTTTTTTAATTTTCTAGAAATTGATGATTGTATAAGTCTTTCGAAATATTCAGTTTTCAAAACAAAAAAATGTTTAAATTTTCTTAATAAATTTAAAAAAATTATTTTTCAAAACTGTTTGTATTTTCTCCACAAAAAAAGAATTAAAAAAAAAAAAACAACTGAACCGTTTTCGACATAATAAAAATCTAAAAAAAAATGGCTTTGCCATTAAAAAAAAAATCGACAAAAAAGACACTTTTCTTGTTGAATTCAATTAATTTTTTTGTATCGTTGGAATCATTTTTGAAAATTTGTATGCCAAGTTATTGAATTAATCTGAATTTCCAGAATTCAACTGTGATCTAGAAGGTAGGTACTTCTTCGTCATTCATATTCTCCAGATATCCTTTGTGATTGCAAGTAGGTACTCTCCGAGAATTTTTGTTTTAAATTGAATTAATGAAATGGGATTATCGTTTATAAAAGTCTCTCGCTTTGAAAAGAGATTTGTTGAAAAATAATTCAATTTAAGGACAAACATTAATTACTTCATTTAAAATTCGCTGACCTATCGAATATCACTCTGATGGATGTTAGGTTAGGTTAGGTTAGGAGGGGTGTGCCCAGTCTAGGCTGTTGCATACACGGGGACCTATTGGTCCATTGTGATCCCCTTATATTTATATAAGGGGAAATATATAAACAAATATTTATAGCTAAGTAGGGAAATAACTGTTGTAATTTTTGTGTATACATTTTAATAAATATGACAAAAGTGACTACATGTGTTTTAAAATTCAATTTTTTAATCAATCATTAACAAAATCAAGAATTTTCAAAGTTGAATTTACAAAAATACATGGGATTTCCCGCATAAAACTTCAGACGTTCTGGGGGCCCGGTAAGCGTTAATATAATGAGCTAAAATGTTACAGGATTTTTTTATTTATTTAAAACAAAGTAAGACGGTGCGTGATTCAAAATAAGAGAATGTAGTTTTTAAGGACCACCCCTATGTATATCCTCATGAAGTTTTTGGTTTTAGCGATGTTCACCACTCATTAAAAAAAATTGCTAATAGTAGAGTTCCCTACATCGGACATAAAAATCTCCACCCACAAAATTTTCCTATGAAATAAAAATAAGTTTCAAATGCTAAGCATTTTTCTATAATAAATGAGGAAAAAAAAACTGCGCAAAGTAGTATCATTAGGGCTGGCCACGAGACGAGACTCTGCAAGACTTTTGTCAGTTTCGTCTCGGTCTCGTCTCCGAAAAATACGATTTCCGGCCAACTTCTTGATTATTGAAAAGAAATATTTTCGATTATAGTTTTTATACGTGCAGAAGAAAGTAAATATTTAACTGAAATTTATTAGACTCTCTGTAAATTTCGGTCCAAATATAGAGTATTGTCTCGGTCTCGTTTCGAATGCTTTAAAGTCAATCTCGTCTCGTCTCGGTGTCGTCATGCGAGACCGAGATCGAGACCGAGACTTTTCTCGTCTCGTGGCCAGCCCTAAGTATTATGACCTTGTGTTTCCATAAATTTTGTAATCAATTTTAGAACCGATAAACATGAACTAAGTTTCTTTCTTTGTTCCCCTCACTTCAATTATACAGAAATAAAAATTGTTCATTATGAATTTCCCCAAACTATAGTGAAACCATCAAAAAGAGCAGAGACTCTGTCATTCAAAATATTCTTAATTAAATTTAGGTAGATACCAGTAACCTGTGAGATACAAAAAAAAACGTGCTCAAATTTATTATATATGTACATGACATCACATTCATGGCATTCTCGTGCAAATTTATATTCACTATTTTTTTTAATATTAAAATTGTTAATAATTCTCTTTCTAATAACTTTGCTTCACGAAAAGTCAAAAAAACAACAACAACAAAAAAAGTATTTAAAATAATGACGTCGCCATGGTTTTTCCTAATTGCACATCGTATATAAAAAAGAGTAGTAGTTATAGGTGGGTCTGGTTATATACTCATATAAAGTTTTTAATTTCATCCTCAGACACATATTAAGATTAATTCTTGATAATTAAGTTTTTTTTTTAGCTTTTTTTCTTTGTGCGCAATTTTCAGCCAGAGAACAGTTATTATAACAAAAAACAATACAAATTAAATTAGAAAAAAACTCTTTTCAAAGCTCCAGCTCGAAAAGAGAAAGAAAAAAACAAAAAAAAAATCACTTCAATAATTCCATTACAACCACCGCCACTATATACGTAACGTTAAGTAATGAACTCACCCAACGGGCCAAAGCTAATCCCTTAAACCCCAGAACCCGCACATAACCCTTATTTTTTTTTTTTTGTTTTTTGTTTTCACTCGTTCTCCCTCTTTCTCTTTCTCTTAGTATTAGTCCAGGTTCCCTTTCTTTTTCAACACACAGCACATCACATCACAGCACAGAGCACCCACCAACTATTTAGCGCTACCCAACGGTAATCACTTTTTAACGCGAACGTTCAGCGTCAGCCATATGTGAAATCGTATTGAAAGCTTTGTCTTCGCTTATTTGCGCCGTCAATCGAAAAACTTACAACGAACGAATTCAACTAACCAACCAACCAACACCCCCGCTTCCCATAATCCAACAATAACAACTTTTACTCCAAGCTATTACTTAAGGCCAAAATCAACTAATGGTGAAAAAATTACACCCCAAGGGGGGTTAAACGCAAAGAATATAATTTTTCCGCAGTCATCCTTGTCCCCTTCGTAGTCGTCGTCGTCATCGCCGTCCCCGCCGTCCTCATCGTCGTTGTTCGAATAAGTTTTTCAATTAAATTACACACAGAAGATGGAAGACACGCTGTTCAGCTCATACATACTCAACCCAGACTATCATAGGTGATATGTAGGGTTGGAATTGGGGGTGACCACGAGACAAAATCAGACCACCTATGGTATGGACAGGGATGTATTTACTGTAGCCAGGAGGAAAAAGCTAGGAGAATAATGTTGGATTTGGTTAAAAAAGGAAGAAATTGAAGATTTATAAATAATTGTTTCCATAAAATTAGCGCATTTTTATTCTTCCTTCAAAAGGCCTAAAGAATAAGCTTTTTGGGCTTACAATAGTGCGATTTTTGTGCCTAAATTGTCACTATTTAAATGTCCAGTCCCGTCACTTAAATTAAATACCTAGTTAGTACCTATAGTCTGGGAGCCCGTGACAGATTTTGGTGACCAATAGAACCAAAGCTTATCTTTTGGTATATGGTTAATTTGACAAAAAAGTTATTTTTTAATATTATTTGTAAAAATATATAAATTAAGTACAAAACAATTGAAATGTTTATAAAATATTTTTTTATTTTGTATTTAATATACATTGCAAAACTTAGTACAGTAAAACCAGCTTATACTCACGGGGAGATGTTACATTTTTTTTTTATTTGCAATTAAAATAACAAATAGTAATAATAATACTAATATAGTAATATTAAATAATATGTATATATCTTTTAAACAGTAATATTAAATATAAAATTTCAAAACTATTTATAGTAAAACCCGCTTATATGCACATTTACTTTTAATCAATTCAAAATAGTTAATACAAAATACATACTTACCTATTAATTTAATTTAAAAAATAATGTTTTGTATAGTAAGAATATCGGACAATTTTGTTTTGTCAGATATTTAAAATTTGTGTGGTGGATCTTGTAGAGGATATACAAAAAAGTGACTTGTGACTTCTGCAGCTCATTTTTTTCAAAAATTAAACAAATTTTCAAGATATTTCCTTCAGTAAGTTGTTACACCTACTTAAAATTATTTGTTTTGTCTCTATAAGGAGGCTTATTATAAAGTAGCACAGCTTACTGTTCTTTAAAATGTCGTAAAATGCATTTTTAATAAAACAAGTACTGAAAATACTCGAACAATCGTTTAATTTTCAAGCTGTCTTCGACTACACAGCTCTACAAGGGTTTGAAAACGAGCCAATAAGAGTCATTTAAGGGGCATTATTTTATGATGAACTCAAATCCATCATCCGTTGTTGAATAGAGTGTTCTGCCTCATGAAATCTCATGAATATGGGTATGGGGGTTTGCACTGCGACCTAAGGATCTATTGTGCCCCCTACTGGAGTTGGATGAGGGTAGACATCTTACAACTCTTCCCCCAAATTTATTTCTCTTAGAAATGTAAGTATTTGGAGTACATTCAGAGATGGTAAATCACTTTTTTCCACCTGGTAACGTCCTTGGTGTTTGTGTCTTTGGTGCACAAGTGCATCACATTTGCCTAGAATGTGGTCGAGTGCTTCCTCATCGATATCGTAGAATCTGCACGTGACACTGCTTACTAAGCCGAGAATGCTAAGATGTCGTTCTAGTTTGCAGTGTCCAGTGAGGAGACCTGTTATTTTTCTTCGGTTATTCCTACTTACGCTGATACAGTTTAAAAACGGGTTGGGGTCAAAATACTGTATGGGTCTTAATACTGTATCTCAAAGTACTGTATTTCAAAATACTGTATGTAAAAAATACTGTATGATCAAAATACTGTAAGTCAAAATTTTGTATTTCAAAATTCTGGTTGGTCTAAATTCTGCATTTCAAAATTCTGTATCTCAAAATTCTGTATTTGAAAATGCTGTTAATAGGCTGAAAAATAAAAATCGTTTTGATAATGTAAGAAAGTGCGAACTTTTTTACATTATCAAAACGATTTTTATTTTTCAGCCTATTAACAGCATTTTCAAATACTGAATTTTGAAAACATACTTTTTTTAAGAATATATCACAATAATTTGTCATTAGCATTATATTCTAATATACTTTCCTTGAACAATAACATGTACCTATGATAAATTCATGTCTTTCAATTTATTAAAACAAAAAAAAAAAAAAAATGGTATCTTGTTCTCATTTTCTTCTTCTTAATTGTTTGTATCTCGCTCACATTTTAACATGAATTGTTTTGATCATAATCAACAATAAATTGCATAAACAATTGCACCAAACTAATTGATCTGTAAAAACTTCCACGTGTTCATGCATTTCGTTGATGTTTAAGAGCTTCTACAAATTTAAGTATTAAGGGGCCTACACATAATCTCTCACATTTTCTCTCAAAAATAATTGATGAAACGTTGCAACCACACGTATCAAGGAATATTGACAACAATTCAACAAATTGTCTTTTAAATACGCGAGAATTTAGTCGAAAATCACAAATTTAATACCTTGATGCTCCTCAGAACCCATCCTTACATTGACACTTACATTGATGAAAACCAAATCAATTTTGTTTCAATGTTCATTGACAATGACATTGAAGTGCATACAAATGATCAATACCCAGCCAAAAATTACATTTTCAGCGAATATCGACAATAAACATTGATTGTCTGTAAGGCCCTTTATGTGCTATTTTGTATATTTATCCATATACATAAATCGAGTTCTGTTTTCTGTTTTTTTTTTTTTATAATGGAAGTTTAAGAACGGAATTATGCAAAAATAATTTTTTTTTATGTACCCAATTTAGAGATACAGTGTTTTGCTCATACAGGGTGGCGCACCAATTGTGGTACAATAAGAAATTCAAATAACTTTTTTTAATCGATGTATTTCATTTATTTTTTTTTTATTGGTTAGAAAATAAAATTTTATTTTAAATAGTTGGTTGTTTTTAAAGATTATAGACCGCAAATGACCTCCACGCCCTCCCACGCATATGCGGCACTTGGTCAAAAAATTATTCATTGCGGCCTGAAGAGTTGGACTGCTCTAATTCAGTTAAATTCCTGGGCTTCGTTTTATACACCTCTTGCTTGACATAACCCCATAAAAAGAAGTCTGGTGCAGTCAGGTCAGGTGATCTTGGGGGCCAGCGAAGAGTGGAGTTCCTAGAAATTAATTTGTTTGCGAATTTTTTGTTTAGCTCCGCCATAACTGGTCTGGCTATATGTGCAGTTGCTCCATCTTGCTGAAACCAAACGCTGTTGAATGGTATACGTCTTCGGCGCAGTTCTGGGTAAAAAAACTCCTTCAACATCTTTAAATAACGGTCCCCATTGACAGTAACGGTTACACCGTTTTCTTCAAAGAAGTACGGCCCAACAATACACCTTGATGAAACTGCGCACCACACAGTGACTCGTTCTGGGTGCAGTTCCGTCTCATGGAGCATTTCTGGATTAGACTCATTCCATATACGGCAATTTTGCTTGTTTAAATTGCCGTTAAGATCAAAATGGGCCTCATCAGACATGAACAAACAATTGATCAATGTGTTGTCTTCTTCGGCCATTGATATCATTTTTTGGCAAAATTCCAGGCGAACAGGCAAATCCTGAGGGTTTAACTTGCTAGTAATTTGGACTTTGTACGGAAACAAGTGTAAATCGTCATGAAGTATCCGTTGTAATGACCGTCTACAAACTCCAATTTGCCCCGATAAGTTTCGGGTCGAAACGCTCAGATTGGCCTGTATTGCAGATGCTACTGCTGCGATTGTATCCTGAACCCGAATATTGGCATCTCGATGGTACGGCCTTTGTGCGATGCTTCCAGATTCGGCAAACATGTTTACAAACCTCATAATGGTCCATCTACTCGGGGGATTACCGCCAAGCTCCCGCCTAAATTCCCTTTGGACGGAAATGACAGACTGCAAAGCATGGTACCGTTGTACTATCCACACAGAAAAAAAGTTATTACGTTTTATTTTTGTAGCACGATTCGTGTGTCACCCGTTATTTGAGATACAGTATTATGAGATACAATATTTTGATCATACAGTATTTTGAACATACATGATTTTGAAATACAGAATATAAACCATACAGTATTATGACCATACAGTATCATACAGAATTTTGACCATACAGTATTTTAAAATACAGCATTTCGACCCGCTCCCTTTAAAAACCGCTCTTAGTTGTAGTTCCCACGTAGTAGTTTAGCCTGTCTCAGCCCTGGTAGTGCTTTCCAATTTTTTGATCTTATGGACTCTTCTTCTTCTTTGATTTTATTTTTAATCACATTTTCACCTATCCGCTATAGGGCTCAGGCCCCGTTAGGGGGGACATTGCACCTATTTTTGCTAAGGAATTCGCTTCTTCATTGCCCTGGATGCCGACGTGGCCAGGCCAGGAATCATCGGTTTTTGCCATTTGCTCCGATTTTTAAAATATTCTTGTTAGAAAATTTGAAAAAAAAGGTTTTTCACTATTTTTGGAACTATTTTGTTAGATAAATATTAATCTTTTAATAAGTATCCACCCGCATACAGCCAGCTGACTTTTGCTTTTGTATAATATAAGGTGTTAACTATCATATAACTAAATTTCAGCTTTGGTGGAGTCGCAACCCAACTTTTTTTTTACATGTTTGGGGGGCTGCTGTAGACACACCCACCCGCCCTTCGCTAGCTGACTTTCACTAGTCACATTAACTATATCCCAGCAAAATATCTATGGTGGAGGAACTGACTAAAATATGTCACGGCCTCCCGGGCTACTAGAACCTCTTATGGCGTAATAGCTAGTCAGTTAGATTATCACGCTGGGGGTCTGAGGTCGAATACAAATATTTTTTTTTCAGTAGTTTTGAAGTAATGCTTTTCAGCTAAGCCGTTCAGATGCAACAGAAAATTGCACTTGACCTATACGAGTGCCGGCCTTAGAAATCAACAGTAAAATAAGTTCAGCCTCTTGCATAAGGATTTTTTTGTCAAGCCAGACGATGAAGACCTTATACTGTAAAGTTCAGTTTTACAAATTCACTCGAGACAATGAAATAGGGGCGCAGATTTTGCGTTCCATCAAATAGCCCTCCCCTCCCTCGTCTTTGAAGGGATTTCATATAAAAAAAAAAAGTTAGTAACTTTGATAGTCCCTTAAGTGGGTACAATTTCTTGTGGGTGATGGACAGGTGGTGGTCTGGTGCTGTTCTAGTGTTTTTATTTATTCAACCGTAATAGCGCTGCAAGTCATATATAGATTACGATGATGAGGCAACGCCGCCGCTGACGACGTGTGAAACATACTTTATTACCCGCACACTAAACGACGAGCAGGGCTGACAAGTCACCTGTTTTGTAGCTGATTACATGTTTTGTGGGAATGTTATAAATAATTTTGTTCACCACCTCCAATATCCATCCTACACCAAACCTGCCTCAAGCAACAATAAATATGTTAGCTCTGAAGTGGGTGGTGTTTTTTTGTTGCTGTTTTTTTTTTTAAATCGTTGGGGTTAAATGCTTTTGAATGACATGAGTTTACTTTATAATTTTTAGAGGTAATTTTACGATCAGGGATATGTTTTTGTACAAAATAATAAAAAAAGAATAAAATTAAAACAAAAGTGTCGAGCTTCCGGAATATTTTTTTTTTCTGTATACATTGGCATGTGTTTGAAATATGATGACTTGCTGCAGGGGTTGACAAGTTTAATGGGAGTTTAATTTAGTCGAGTACATTTTTATTTATAGCATGACAAAGCGGATGAATTATTGAGTAAATATAGACAGGCCTCGACTATGATAATTTTTTTTACATATGCAAATATGAGTATTATGAGTATACAGAAATGTAAAGGGTTATAATGACACTATCGTGAAAGCAATGATACATTCAAGCCTGAAGTTGTTGTTGGAAAAATGACATGAGTATATGAGTGAACCTATAATTATTTCTGTATTGATGTTTTATTTTGCAGAATATAAAATTTTACGTTGTCGTAGATAAATTGCATTACAAATCTGCTTCATACTGATGGTAAATGTTTACTTTGCTTATAAGTAATAAATCTGGTGGTATATAAAACGCTGATTTTTTACGACTGATAACACGTCAGTCAGTATTTGTATACCATAATCCTGTCTTTGACACTAACACTGGCTATAAAACGGTAGAAAACATGGCGATGTATGATTCGTCCATAAAAGTCTTTAATCGGTTGGGGTTGAAGTCTCGAATACCAGGATTCCAAATGACCAACATTTTGACTCCCAAAATCTTGATGTCAAAAACTCGAATTTCAAAATTGAAAGAAAATTTTAAGACCCAGTCTTACAATGGTGAGTTAAACTTAAGCTGGTTAACTCTACAAATAGTTTTGTCTTTATTTAAGTCAGGTGGCAGTTTTTCATTGAAAGATGAATGCAAAAAGACCTTAAAAACTAGGAAGATAAGAGATCAAAAGCATTTGTTCAGTGGGTATGGCGACTGCAGCTTAAATGCCTAAATAGATTTTCTTCAACGGCTACTATGATTTTGGAAACAAGAAAAGTTAATTTGGTTGGTACTATTAATAAGGAAATTCTACTTTTTGGTAAATTTGTATTTCGAAAAATGGTATGGGTACATTTTTGTTCGAAAAAGGTTCAGAGAATATTCTAAAAAGTATAAATGGTACGTACTGTAAAGTCCAATCAAATTAGAAAAAATATCTACAAAAATTCGGGAGGAGAATTTTTTGTTTTATTTTAAAGAGTACCTCTAAAACCACAAAATTCCAACAAAAAAACCCTCCGCGTCGTCCGTAAAGATGTTAAAGTAGGTAAAGATGTTCTCTACAATTTTTTTCTCAATTTTTTTCTTTGATAGCTCCTTCCTTTAAAAAGTTGTTGTCAAAAAAACAGCAAATTTTCGATTTAAAAAATGGTTTTTCAAGTTTATCTCATCCGATGTCCATATGAACGAAAAATCACTTAAGATACTTTTTATAGAACATTCAATTTCCTACATTTCTATATATTTAGATTTCATGCAAGTTAAAAAACTTTAAAGAAAGAGCACGACAAAGTTTCTAGCGGAAATACCCGGCGTTGCCCGGGTCCCTTTTGTTAAAGGATAGTTTGTTAACAAATCTTGAAGAAAAAAAATTTCCCGTGGAAAATAGTTCCTTGAAAATATTTCTGCTATCGTGAATATCTCTGAAATAAATTCAATGAATTGACCGCCCATTCCCCAGGAAAACTTATTACCGACATCAACAAATTTTCAACATCATTCATGGTTTCAATTTTCAAAGGATAGAAATATTGTACAACTATTAATTATTATTAATATAAAGGCTTAACTACATATTCACGTTCTTCTCAATATCTATGCTAAGGACACCTACTTGTAAGAAAATATTTGAAAAATTTGTTTGCTATCTCGCCCCCAACTATCAACTGGCAAAGCAAAATGTTCGGATTTTTGACATTTCGCCACCATCACTGTCAACTGTCAAGTGCGATTTTTTTGATTTCCACTGGACTAAGAGTGCAAAATCCACCTCCTAAAGCGATTCGCGCTCTCAGATCTTGACATTTCAACACCTGTCAAATTGAAAAGTGAAATTTCTTATTTTCTGTTGGTGCTAAAGTGCTGTCCCAGACATAAGGTAATAACACCCTCCTTAATCGATTGGTGCCCTTAGATTTTGACATTTCGACACACGACCTGCAACGCACAGAAGAGAGGAGTTGTTATACGGCAGTTTTTGCTGTTATTAAGCATTGCTGTCACCATTTTTGTAATCATTGTGACTGATTTGCTCTACGGAGTGAATCTTTCTTACTGACAACATAACTTAATTTCAACCAATCATGTAAATCAAACATAATTGGTTAAGGTTTTACCTTTCACCACAATCGAATCAACAACCAGCGCATTTTTACTTACTTGAAAGTTATATCATTCCATTCATTAGCCTTCACCACTACTTATTATATTTTCCAACATTCCAACATTCACTTACACATTCAACAAAAACCAGGCAGAAAACTCATACGCACTTGAAACGTCAAATCTCATAGCTAAGCTTTGTGCAACGCTCAAGTCTTGTTCAAAAAGATATATTTTTCGCCATGTCGCTGCATGGACATACATAGACGTTGTTGACTCCATTGGATTTTTTATGGACATGTTCATAATCCTGTCATCTGTTTAAGATTATTAGTCTTTAAAATTGTATGGTTGTCTATTAATATTTTGTATGTATTTAAATGAGACAATGCCCTTTCCAAAGACATCTAAATTTTGAAATTCGGATAAGTACTTTTCGATTTATAGTCAATTTTATGCAGACAAATTGACAATTTTAATTTTTTTTCTGGATTTTATCTATAAAAAATATTTCTAATGTAAAATTTTAATATTTGAAATTATTTTGTTAAACTTGTGAGCAATACGCAGTTATGTTTTATATATCAACATTTTTATCAGATTTTCAGGTTATAATTTTTAAATTTGAAAATATTTTATGGGCGTGGTGAAATTATAAAAATAAAATTCGTTGAAAAAGCATAATTTTTTGGTAAATAATTCAATAAAACTAATTTTAGAGTGGCTTTTGTTGAAATAATGACTTAACATTTATTAGCAATATTTTAGAAGAGGATGAGAGCAATTAGTCTGTTGGTTTTGGTTTTCAAAATGTATCAATTTTTTTATTAAATTTTGCATTTAAAGTACAAAAAATTGAATTGATTTTTCATTAAATCACATTTTAAGTATGAATTTTTTTTAGATTTTGCAAAAATTTTAACACAGATATTTATATTATAAATTTTTATTTCAAATTTATGTATCATTTATTATGAACTATTAAGGTTTGCTCAATTTTGAAACCTCTAAAATTGTCTAAATGTAGCGTTTTTTGTGATTTATTTATTAAATTATCCCTACTATTTGTTTTTTCGTTAGATTTAGAAATACAAAATTATTCACATATTTATAGAAGAAGGTTACACCTATAAACATGCATCATTAGTTTATTGAAATTAAAAAAAAATTCATCAAGTTTTGAATTTAATATATGTAATATAAATTTGACGGGTCATTTACACACCCTTTTAGTATGAAATTTTTTACCCCTCCCCAATCATTTTTATACACAAATTTAGCCACATTTTATAGCTAAATTCTGAGATCATAACTTCAAATATCGTCCAAGTACAAATGAAGTTATGATTTTTTATATTAAAAGAACTTCTATTAGAAATTCAATTGAGATAAGGGTGCTCTCCAATGGTAGACGATTGTTGACAATGAACAAAGCGGAGCATTTCTATGGATTTTATTCGATTTTTTATGAATTTAAAAAAATCAATTGTAACGCTAATATAGGAGGTAGATTATAAAGTGAGGTATCAAATTAATAGCTATTCTATTGAGATTAAATATAAGAAAAAACTAAATCAATGTTATTAAGTTAAATGTTATAACAATATGTTGTTAAGTTATATGTGTGAACAATATTATATTGCTCAACGGTACAATAGGAATATAATTTGTTTATACAAGTTCCTAGGGCATATAGCTATAATTCATTAGTACATTGCAAACCTCTACGACTTAAAAAGATATTAATAAAAGACCAACAAACATATTTCATATAGGCAACATTTTTTTTATTATTTTTAAAGATTTCTAAAAAAATTTAAATTTATTTTTTTTTTTCAGAAGCTATCTATCGGAAAGCTGGGGGATAGACATTGTTGATACCATAAAAAAATGAGTATTTGCATTGTTTTATTGTTAGTTTGGACATCCATACAGCCAAACTGACAAGAAAACAAAAAAAGACATTAGTTAAGATAGACTGTCGGTTGATTTTTTTAAATTGCCCCTACTCGGTCGCCGTTATATTAACAAATATAAAATAACTAACATTTTTGTAGAGAAAGGTTATAGCTATAATTTTGTATCATTTCCTTCTTAAAAGTCTAAAATTTGTCATCAAATTTTGAATTCAAATTAGTAAATGTAAAGTTGATGGCTCATTCTCCCCCCGAATAATTTGTATTTAAAAATTTAGCCACATTTGTAACGCAAGTTTTGAGATCTTAATCTTGATCATCTGACGAGTAGAAATTAAGTTATGATTTTTTAAAAGGAAAAAAAGCCGATTATATAATTTTTTTTGTTTAAAAATAAAATTAAAAAAAAACGATAAAAATAAATTTTATCTCCTTTTTTCTCATTTATAAAATAGTCAATTTCACTAAAATAGGTATCACTGAATAGGAATTTACACATGTTATACCACACTATTTTCTATAAAATTCGGAAATTTCAAATAATTCAATAAATCAAAAATTTGACATAAAGAATACCTTACTTTTAACCCATTGAATGAGTGAAAGAGAAAAATATGTATTACTTCTGTAATCTAAAATTCTCTTTTTTTTCGCTGCACCTGGAGTGAGTGTGGGAAAAACATGCTTTAGTTTCACCATGCATGAACGAAAGAAACATATTTTTTACGTTTGTAATGTATAATCCTCTTTTTTCGCTTGTACATTGAGTGCGAGGTGGAGAAATATATTTGTTACCTACTTCTGTTGTTTGTAATCTTTTTTCTCATTATAAAAAGCCGAATGCATTTGTTGAGTATAGATTGCATGAATGAAAGAAACATATTAATTAATACTTTAACTTAAAATCTTAGAAGAAGAATTAGAGGAACGGTCATATCGATGAAAAAGTGAGGCTTTTTTTCAAAATAGTGTAAGTTACACACACACAAATGCATTCACACAGGGCTGAAATGCAGTGAGATAGCTAAATGCTGGGGCCCCTTATTAAACTAAATAAATAAGTGAAATAAATGTAAATATTGTGAATACATGCAATACTTCATTGAAAAAAAAAAAAAAAAAATATACAACACATGCGGTGCTGCCTTAAATCCTGTAGAAATATCATGTGGAATATGAGACACAATCATCCCGTGAGATACAAAAATTGTGTGTTTTTACACGATTTAACGCATATTTTTTTTAAATAAAGTATTGCAAAAATTATGTTTACTTTTATTTCACTTTTTTATTTAGTATTTTCATTTTTTTAACGTTTTGAAATCTCTAAACACTTTCCTCTAGATCGGCATAATGACAATGGTGCTTTCTATTGTTGTTGTGTCAAAAAAGAATTTAAAATGTCATTGTTAAAAGTGTTACAGTGTGTAACATTTCGTTTAGGAACGATCAATGTTAAAAATATTGTATGTATGGTATGGGGTTGAAAAAAAAAAATCGAAACACATTAAGAATGAAAATAATCAAAGAAATATTTTAATTGCGTCAAATTTTATTAGAAAAAATATTAAGATCACTTAAATGCATGTCTATAGTTTTGTTCAAACATTCTACTTGAAAATTTAAAGCCTTATCGAATGTGCGAAATTTTCGCATGGGTCTTCAGGTAGGATTTTATTTCTTTTAAGAAAAAAATTTGTAAAAAAAAAAACTGTATAGTCTTAGATCATTGTAATCTACAAAGAAAACTCACTTGAGGGCTTGGATATCCATGCAAGCATGTTCTTTCTAACAATATTTATAAGCCTAAGACCAAATTATCATTATTCATAACGAATCATCTATGGAATTTCCTTTGAAATGGCATTCTATGGTTAAGTGAACATATTTTGCCTATATTATGCAAAATGTATATTTTCATTATGCATGTACATTTTCATAATAAATGCATATTTTAAGTGCATATTTTCATCTATTTCGTGCATATTTTACAAAAAACTATTTTTTATCTTCGAAAAGAGTCAAGACGCTAGCTACAGCGTGTAGTAATACGTATACACGAGGTATTTACATGAGCTTGAAGCTAGATTTGTTCCTTTGTAAGGAGACATCAGACATCGAGTTAAAATGAGCTTTGTGACAAAAAACCTTGGTTGGCGAAGAGCTTACTTTCCATTTTTAAGGGCAAATTTAAAGAGCACTTTACCTACTCGTACGATTTCTCGAAGAGGAGTAGAAGTTTTGGCAAGGCTCAAATTATTGTTTAGGCGATTTTAGATTATCAGTTTTGATGCCGTAATGTGCTTTGGTGCGATAATGTAATTGCTTATGTAATTTAACCGTAGTAGCCCGTAGCGTAATGGTTAGTGAGTTGGACTGTCACGCTGGAGGTCTGGGGTCATTTTCCAGTCTCGTCCACCTAAAAACTAAAAAGTTTTTTTTCAGGGCAACTGCCTCTTGCGAGGAATTGACAAATCCTCCAAGAGTATCCCTCTTGTTATGAATAAGTGCTTCTCGTCTAGTCGTTCGGATTCGGCATAAAATTGTAGGTACTTTCTATTCCTGTCGACACACGAACACAGGAATGGTTGCGAGTTGTTAGTCACTAGAACCTGGTTCTTCACGAGTCGTTGCGCCACCCAATTCATTTTTTTATATGTAATTTAACCTCAAAATTGCCATTAAAATACGGTGTTTGCCACTTTCAATATACATTAATTCAAAAACCTGAAATCCATCAAATTTGAGGACTGATTCCGACAGGACGTTCAAAACATTCGGAAAAAATATAATTTTGTCTCTTCCGTGTACAAAATTGTGCCAAATTTAGTTCCCCTGTGCAATTCTTTAAATTGGCGCTAAAAATGTTTTCCTCAAATTGTTTTCAAAATTTTATATTAAAAATATATTTAAAAAAAAAATCGCTCCTACGATATTTGCTTCCAATATTTGTTCAAGAAATCAAATGGCATCGGTAGGGCTGGACACGAGACGAGACTCTGCGAGACTTTTGTAAGTCTCGTCTCTGTCTCGTTAAAATCGAAAATTTTCAGTCTCGTCTCGGTCTCGTGTCGGTCTCGTATAATTAAGTCTCGTCTCGGTCTCGGTCTCGTCTCCGAAAAATACGATTTGAACGAAATATTTTCGATTATCATTTGAATATGTGCAGATGAAAATAAATATTTAACTGAAATTGGATTTTGTAATTTATTAGACTCTCTGTTAATTTCGGTCCAAATAAACAGTCTCGTCGCAGTTGCTTAAAAGGCAGTCCCGCCTCGTCTCGTCTTGGTCTCGTCATCCGAGACCGAGACTTTTCTCGTTCGTGGCCAGCCCTAGGCATCGGTTTATTTATCTCAAACTAATAAATTAATTTTTAATAAATTAGCTAAGAAATACAAACAAAATTTTTAATTAATTTGAATTAATTAATAAAACGCGATAAGTCCGTTAGGTAAGTTAAATACAAATTTAAAACAATCGCGAATACAAAAGTTTAAAATCTAAAAAAGAAATTTAAGTTATAAAAAAAAATTGGTTTGTTTTTTTTTTTTTGACATAAAATTTCAAAAATTGTACGTAAACAACTTGAACATAATATCAATAATTCTGTGCGACCCGCAATGCCACAATCCTGCATTTGATTTGGGTTAAATCAAATTAATTTCAAAATTGATATTTTAACTTGTTTTTGACATTTTCTCGTAGAGGACACTTTTGAACCATTAGTAAATACAAATACATTAACCCCCGTATTTATAAAGAAAAAATAGTTATTTCAGCTCCCGTGTTTAGGAAAACTACACCATGGAATAAAAATGTTCCGGACTCAAACGGAGCACTAAGCAGGTGCCTTTAGTTTGAGTCCAGAAAATTCTTATTCCATGGTGTAGTTTTCCTAAACATAAGGGGGTAAATGTCTAGCTACATTGCATAGTGTTGTTAACTACAAGAGAAAGTTGGTACGATCCAGACGTGCTCATTATTTAATTTCCATTTTCCCGCTCCACCTGGAGAGTTATAAAATATTATTATGTTACAAGATAACCAGCACAAGGTTAGGTCAACTTTAACACAATATAGCAAGCTATTCCTTTTTTTTTTAGAAAAATTAAATAAATAAAAATAATTCGTTCGCAGAATCTTAACATTTTTCATTTTATTAGGAAAATATTTTATTACTTTCCAAAAAATTCCGACAAAGCTGAATTTTAGTGGGAGCTTCATTTTTACGATAAAAATTTCTTAAATAGTAACCTAAGTTTGGAGTGGAGAAGAAGAGTTTTAGGTATGGTAAGGGGGGGGGGGCGTTAAAGGGGGTACAATTTGGACGAATTTACGTACAGAAGACTTTAATACGGCATTGTTTACATAATTGTACTGTCTGAAATTGGTTTTAGATCATTTTGTGAAGAAAAAAAACTTCTCGGGAGTTATCAAGCTAAATTAGAAAAATCAAATATTTCAAGATGTCGAATTTTCCTTCCGGTAACCGTAACACTTTTAAGACTTTGTTCTTGAATAGAAAATATGTTTTTTTAAGATAACCCCAACACAAAATCTACGATCCAAATATATAATAAATATTCTCGTTTTTCTTCAAATTTATCAATTTAACGAACAAAAGTGTTCTAACACTTTTTGTGAACACATGAGCTACAATGTGTACTTATAAGAACATAAAGTTTTCGAGTAATTTGAAAAAAAAAAAAAAAAAATGATTTTTACCCCCCGCTAACACTTTTTGCTCCACTCCAAGTAAGTCAGGATATTTTTTTATCCAATTTTTCTGGACTATTGGTATTTGCTGCACAAGCCATAAAAGTCGGCCTTATTACAGGATATCTGGATTTTTAATGTAACTCTTAAATGGGTGCTAACTTAAGGCTTCAAGAAATTTAACTTCAGCCGAATAGTTGCAAATAGATATGTATTTAATTTGTATCTATCCGCAATTAGAAGACGAAGAAAAGAGTACTATTCCGTTCGCAATATTTGCAATTTTTTGAATATTCTTAAAAATATTTTTATTGAGCTATATTTTTCATTAAAAACGTATTTATTTGTGGTACACAAATTCACAAGCATGGTGATCGTGGTCTTGGTCCTCGGCGGAGGCTCGTTTTTTTGATTTCGTCTCCTTAATTTCATTTTAAATACAATTTAAATTATAATAAATGTCGCATTTACATAAAACTTAACGAACGCTTCCTAAACGGTCTTTTTAATATACCGATTGTCATAAAGTTTAAAAAAAAGACACCAACTCGGAAGCATCCTTCTACCATCTTAAATAACCTGTTCGAATGAATATTGATTAACATATTTGATAAAATTTTCTAGCTTCTGGTTTGAAATCTTCCATCGCATTTTTTTTTTTTAAGACATATCAGACAAGAAGGCCAACCAAAAACACATTAAACGTCCATTCTCGATTATTCAACACAAAGACCAATGCCGATGCCGACGACGACGAAGATGGCACTAACCAAGAAGTAGACAATTTTTAAATTTCCATCAGTGACATATCCCATTATCTTCTCTTTAACGTTTTATTTTTTCACTTCCTCCGAAATGTCTTCCTTTTCGAATATATTTACAGTTTTTTTTTCTTCCTTTCAGCTTTTTTTCATTTTTTTGCTTGTGCCAAGATGTAATCTGCCAAATGGTATCCGACCTCATTCATTATCAATGTCGTTTGTCGGTGCCGATATTCGTCGTTCGTAAAGTATATTTGACTTTTTTGACTTTTTATTTTTCTCACATTTAAAACAAAATTTACGAAACGAACAAATTTCACAACGACGCATAAACAGCCAATAAACTAATTTATAATTTATAACATTTTTTTGTTGTTGTTGCTATATGAAAAATAAAAGGGGAAATCTAATAACCTTTCCAAGATAATGCCGGGTCGTCGTATATTAGAACATATTGAAGGTCGTGTTTCTCCCTCATACTCTTCAGTTCGGATGTCATTCGTTGATGACGATGATAATGATTTGAGTATTTTTTCGAGTGGAAATTGACTAAAGGACAATTTCATTGAACAAGAAATCGAATATTGTAACATATCGTGACTCAGAGTAAAAAAAAAAATCCAAAAATGGCAAAACCACAGGAAAAACAAAGCAACCACACTAACAATCCAAAAGATTCAAATAAAACAAGAACAACAACAACAAAAAAAGATACATTACGTATGTATTTGCCGTCTGGTCGTGGCTTATTCACCAGACCACGAGAAGATAAAATTAGATTCCGTTGTCGCCTGCAGCATCGTTGTGGAAATTCTTTTCCCGATTTTCGTACCTTTTTTTTTGTTCTGCTTGTAATTTTCTTGTTGTTGTTTTTTGTTTGTTTGACTTTTCCCTTATTGCAAAGTGTAAAACTCTTTTGTCTCCTTTGGTGGAATTTATATACGAATTTAAATTTATCTTTTCATTTGACGATGCTGCGATGCTGATACTGATGCTGGAGAGATAAAAGCATTCGTAACGAAGGATTCTCAATTATCCAAAGAATGGATCTGTGTTAACAGAACAAAAATAATATAAATAAAAGGAAGAAAAATGCATCGGTTTGTGCTATGCTACCGCGACGACCAACTGACACGATGACGATGAGCAGATATCTCTTTTGTCGAAAAGTACATTCCACTTGAGTTTCGAATAATTTTAGAAAATAACTTTGGCTATTTACGGTTCAGTAGAGCACTCAGGGTATTTTGTTTTAAATTTTTTTTTTATTTTCAAAGAAGTTTGGTTTGAAGTTTTAAGCGGATTTGGAGTCATCTTTTTTTTGGTAAAGTCAAAGAATATTTATTTATAGATTCAATGTAGAAAGTTTTCAAATTCTGAAACATGTTCTCCATATTTTTTGTTTTATTCATTAAAGTAATTTTTATACTCTACCAGCCAAATTTATAAAGGTGGAATAGGGAAGGGTTAACCTTATTCCATGGACTAAGTACAAAATGTTATTTAAAAAACCAAATTTCTTCTACGTGACGTTTACTTAGTTAAACCACCGAACATGGTGGTTTAGCGAAGGAATACAAATCAGACGTGTCAAATAAAATGATAATAACTTTGACAGAATTATTAGGTGTGTTCGGTAACATGATCTACTTATTGTAGTAGAATTTCGTTTTGTTTTTATTAATAGGAAATTGTATTCCATGGATTAACTCTTATTCCATGGTTTTGTAAGCTCATGGAATAAAATGAACAAGCGTTTTTTATTAATACGGATGTACAAGTATAAAATAAATTGTTTTGAAATTGAAAAATTTCGAAATACGTAAGCAATTTTGGGTAATTCGAAGTTATGGTAGAATAGATTCGATTTAAGAAAAAAAGTTTAGAATTTATTTTCTAAACTAATAAGAAAAAAAGTTTTCTATATTTTTTGCTGTCGATAGATTTTTTAAATATACAAATGTCGTCTATAAACCGATTAATGAATGCTTTAAAGAAGCTAAGTGTCATAATAATACAGAATAGTAGATACTTAAGGTATGATTTTAAAAGGGTTTCAATTTTTTTGAGCGATATGTTGGTACCACCGTTTTCGATTTTCAAAAATATTGCGCTGTAATGTGCTCTACTTATACAAAAAAAAAAATCAAAAAATATACGAACGTTTTTTTTGTAATATTCGATTTTCTAAAAAATGAAAAATAAGCTGTCTTGTGCGCAGATTGTGCCAGTATGCACGGAAGAGTTGAACAAAATTTTCATAACTTTGCATAATTTTGTACTTCTGTGGACAGCAACTAATTTTACGAAGCGTGGAAATTCAGCACCACCCTTTTTTATTTTCAATAGAAAAAATGTCCTATGTTGTAATAAAACAATTTTTGTTGAAGAACTTGACTACTTAGAACTGAATGTTTATACAAACAGAAACAATATCAAATCAAATGCATAAAATAACAATTTTGAAATTTTTTTGTTGATTTAATACAAATCAAATGCACAATCGGGACACACGTTCTTGTTCTTATTTTCAGGTGGGTATTGGCAAATTTAGAAAAAATGTACATTAGGCATACGAGTATAATATTTGTAAATGGAATGCATATTTGAAATTTTTCTAAGACATGAAATAATTTTTTGTTTACCGCATAAATAGTTGCTCAAAAAAATGGTTCCATTGGATTTCTTGAACAATTATTAAAAATCGTTAGAGCAGCTTTTTTAAAAATATTTTGCTTAGGAAAAAATGGAATTCCGATTAAAAATAAATATTATCATTCAGTCAAAAAATTAATATAATTTTTTTTTTTATATAGAATTTTCCACAAATTAATAGAATTTTAGTTTAAACTAGCGTTTACCCGCGAGTTGATTATACTGACACAGATTGTATTTTATAAAATACTCTATTAACCTCCCGGCTTGAAAAATGCCCAGTTTCTGTCTAGTTTCGACAAGGCACTAGTGTGTTTTCTTTAGGGGAAATCTAGACGAGAAAAACTTGTCGAATAAACGTCAAGCCCTTGCAAGTTTTCAGTAAGTAAAATTTAGACGAGGAAAATGTTTCATACTCTCGTGAGGTTCTCGCTAGTAAGAACTTGTTGGACGTTTTCGGCATCCTATCAGACTAAGCACTATCGTTATTGATACATATGCAAAATTTAAACTAAACAAATTGAATCGATGAATCGAAAAATACAAATTTTAACTTTTATTATATTTGATCAGTTTTGGTTTAAAAAAATTTGATAATATCACGCTCTTGCAAATCCTGTCAAGATAATCATATATGTATTTACTTTCGAAAATCTCTATTTTCAACCACCCACCCCGCTCCCCGCCAAAGGCTTTTTGAACTTTTCATTAAAATTAATCAAAAATTATAATTTACTGCCTTAAACTAGATTTACTAAATACTAGATGGTTCATATCAAGTAGTTCATATCCGGTTGTTTTTGTGGTGGGATGTAGTTAAGATTAAGCGCATTTTTGTACACGATACTAAATCAAATAATATGATAATAAGAGTATTTTACAAAAATGCCCAGTATCATACTAAATTTGCTTTAATATCGTATTAAATTCATACACATTTGCGCTATTATTTTTATTATTCAGATTTTTATTTTTAATCTGAGTTATTTTATTATCTGATCACAACCGATACTAAAATACACTTTTTTATTGTTTCTACCAAAAATATGTAGTTTTTCTGGTCCGGGGCCTAGAGTGGTTTTTCTGACGAAAGGGTTCATAACCTACAAGGCCATAGTTTTGGCTATTACTCAGCCATGCTAGGGTCTTGCCAGAATCTATTTAAAACTCTCTAGTGCCATGTCGAAAACTAGAATGTTTTTCTGCGCGGACTATTTTTCAGTATAATGACTTACTACTATAATTCTATTTTGCTCTTACAGACATATATGTGACTTGTTTAAAAACTAGTTTTACGGCAAAACTAGTTCTATAGAAGTTTCAAGTTGCAAGTTTTGTACAAATCGGTATTATTTATGAAAGTTTTGATATCCAATTTTCAACATTTTGAGTTTAAAACACCAAAACTTTCGTGAATAATACCGATTTGTCCAAAACTTGAGACTCAAAAACTCTGTTGAACTAGTTTTACCGTAAAACTAGTTTTGAAACAAGTCAAAATATGGCTGTTATTGTTAAAGATACTTTTTGCGGAGGACGACGTTCGTCGCTATTTCCGGTAATAGCAGAAGTGAGGAACAACAATCTCAGTACTGATATTTTATACCTTCCATACTTTGCATCCCTTTTTTTTATTGGAGTTGTTTTGGAACCTCTTATCCTTTGCTCATTAACGTTGTTTGTTATTCTGTATCCGACGGTTATCTTGTCTTTATCTTTTGGCGTTGTTTGTTGTTTTTCGGAATTTTATCTATCTGGTTATCATATGTTTTTCCATTGGTGTTGTCGGCTCCTTCATGATAACGACGTCTATCGAATTCATTTATGTATTTATTGATTAATTCTTGCCTGCGGACTCCGTACCACCCCGGCCTATTATTTAAATAGTAAGACGAACAATGGAAGATAGCAGCCGCGTGAACTCTGTTAAATATACTTAGCTTATAGACAATTCATCAAGTTATATTTTTTTCACCTGTTAAATTTCGTTTTGCCAACAAACTTCAGTTTAAACTGCTACGCGCGACGTGCCCCGTAGTTCCCTTGCATTATACAAAATATTCTATACCTAGAATTAGTTCATACAAAACCGAATTGAAATCTTCGCTTAGAATAGGTTTCGTGCCAAATTTTACATATATGACATTACTGTGTTCGCCGTGTAGCTGCAGCTTTTACTTCAACTTTATCACCAACAGTGTACATATAGTTGCGTACACCCAGCGAACGTTTTTATAAAATAAATAAATCGGGTGGCACAACGGCTCATGAAGAACCAGGGCCTAGTGACTAACAAGTCGCAACCATTCCTCTGTGCGCCTTTCGACAGGAATGGAAGGAACCTACAATTTAATGCCGAATCCGAACGGCTAGACGAGAAGCACTTATTCTTGACAAGTGATACTCTTGGAGGATTTGTCAATTCCTCGCAAGAGGCAGTAGCCCTGACAAAAAACTTTTTAGTTTTTAGGTGGACGAGGCTGGGAAGCGATCACAGACCTCCAGCGTGAAAGTCGAACGCACTAACCATCGAACGTTGTTACGCTTTCGAAAAAAAAAAAAATATTAAAAGAGATTCTCTGAAGAGATTTTTCAGAATACAATTTATTTTCTGCAACTGCAAGTGTATTCTCGTTGTTCTGAATAATTTTAAAATGCAAGTCTAACTTAAACAAACATCTACCTACTTCTTTTTGTATAATGCGATGTAAATCGCGGGCCATAATGAACCGTAGTACAAATTTTCAAGTCGTTCTGTAAACTGCACCCTTTGTTCCTTTAGCATAAAGAAAAAGCGGATAATCGCGTGCATCACTCTGAAAAACTACCCACGATTTCTGTTTAAATACAATACTTTAATTACAACCAGAACTGCAACTACAACAACTGCAATTCCGTCTTAGTCTACGAACCTTGAATGTTGTTTTGGAAACAAAATGCATTAAAAGAGCATTATTTTGCAGCTATTCATACTGTAGTGAGAAAGTCGAAAATACGGAAAATGGTTCTGTACTGTTATGGGAATGCAAAGGTATTTATTTAGACAGCACTAAATGAAGAGCACATGAATTTCTTTTTATAAAAATCAAGAAAAATTAAATTATTCTAATCGGTTTCCCAACATTTGTATATGGTAGTTACTGTTACGATAATACGAGACTGGTACGAGACCGAGACGAGACTGAGATTTTCGATTTTAACGAGACCGAGACGAGACTTACAAAAGTCTCGTGGCTAGCCCTAGAGTCGGAACCACTAATAAACATTTTTTCAAACAAACAATTTACTAAGCCATTTTTTAAGGTAATAAAATAATTTTTGATTTTCTAAAATCTTTAAAGCCTTTTTTGAGAAAATTAATAATTTCCTGAGCGACTAAGACAAATTTTATCGCAAGTAACGTATACTTATAAATAAAATCACAATAATTTTCGGGTATATTACCCAAAAATCAAAATCACAAGGTACAAAGTTTGAAGAAAACCCATCGAGCCGTGTAGGCTACAGCCGCGAGGATAGATAGACAGAATTGTGAAAGTCACTAGTTTAATATCTTGAGGTAATTTTTCTAACGAGTCCATAGCTTGCCATATTTACCAACATTTATTTATTCATTACAAATTAAATAACGTGAGTTCTATTTAAATAAAAATTGAGTTTCAATGTCCAAAATCTAATATTTAATGAAGCAACTTAATTTTAAAATGAAACTCAAGAAAAAATATCTAGTTTTGAAAAACATTAAGCATGGTATGGCATGGTGTTGGCGTTGTTTTTTTTTTATAATATCGTTTCATATTTTCAAACAAAATTTGAGACAATTATTTGCTCCCACTCCATAACAGATGGATATATCCCCCTCCCCTATTTTCAAACGATTAATGTAATTCGTTTTTTGATACCAACTTCATGCGCAGTCGTATGCATGGGTAAAGTACAATCGCGTATTCCACTTCTGATACCAGTGTACTATATATGCACCTAACCTACAAATAAATATCAAATTCTTATTATTTTTCTTATATGTTTAATTTCAACCAAAGAAGACATATTCTAATTGGCTAATTGAGAAAAAATGAGATTTCGTAGGATTCAGTGTCAAAATATACAGAGTGTCATCAATTCGTCAATAAAATGTTGGAACATGATTTGTGGGTATATTTTAAGAAAAAAATCGATTAATATAATGGGTCAATATGTACTGTTTTCATTTTGATTTAAGAAAAGGATTACTATGGTGTATCTTCACCCATGTTAATTTAAATTGCTCAGTTAATACTAATGGTCGACATTTCTCTTAGGCCCTAATTTTAATAATATTTATTGCGTTTAAATAAAAAAAGCTCGAAAGGCAATGAATACAAATTGTTTTGTGCGATTTTATATAATTTTTAATTTATCAAACAGTTTGTGGAATCGCTTACCTACTATATTGTATTTTGCCATGTGAAACCTTTGAGGTTTCATTTTCCTGAACTAAACAATTATATCGTAAATTTAATAATGACGTTCAACTATTATCGTTAAGGGTTAACATTATTTCAAACTGAAACTTAAGAATTTAAAATAATTAAATAAATTACAAAAAAAAAACTAATCTATAACAACTAGTAACAAATTTGTGTATTTATTTTTTTCTTACAGAACTATTTAAGGAGCAGCAAATGGATAAACATAAAAAAGGTGAGTGAAACATTTTTGGATTGGCTTGTAGTGTAGTCCGAAAAAATCTGTTCAGTATCATGTGAACATGCTTCTTTTATCGATTTTTAAATAAAATCAACAAGCATTTACTCTTCTTTTCAGCAGAAGAACTGATATTCAACACACAAAGAAAAATATAATAATTTTTATCTATTTTTAATTATTTTTTCTGAAAATTCTTTTCAAATATCACCTGGCTGGAAAAATTCCAATTTTCTGTCTAGTTTTGTCAAGGCCCTAGTAAGCTTTTAGTAGAGAAATTCTAGGCGAGGAAAACTTGTCAGATACTTAACAAGCCCTTGTTGGATTCAGTACCAAAAATTTAGACGAGGAAAACTTTTCAAACACTCGTTTGGCCCTCCCAAGTAAAAACTTGGTCGACATGTTTCGTCACCTCATCAGGAATGTTTCTTGTACACCAAAAACAAAAAAAAATTATAAGCACCATGCTATTTCAGTATCGTACGACACTTTATTATCTCTTTTCTTCTTCTTTCTTATATCACAATTTTTGCTATGGGTACATTTTATGAATATTATTGGATTTCTTATTGAGGAAAAAGTCAGAACAGAAAACACAAATTTGTGAAAAACGTCAAAACAGAAAACCAGTTCTAAGTTTTTCTACCTAAAAAGCAAGAGTACAAAAAATTCTGTTCTATTCTGTATGTATTTGTTATGCAATATAGTATTTGGTATTAAGGTATTAAACTTATACAATTTCGACATTGAGTTCCTATAGCGCGTTATCCCAGCGGGTAGCACATTGGACTAACAAGCAGAAGATCGCGGGATCAAGACAACTTTTTTTTTCTTTTTTTTTGGCGGACGAGCCAAAAGGGTTCATAATCGCCAAGGCCCTTTTTCTACCCTTGCTAGCCCCTTTCCAGAATCTATGTTCAATTTTCTAGTGCCTTCTCGACAACTAGATTGTTTTTCTGCACACAGAGAAAAAAAAGAACGTAAAGTCAAAGTAAAAAACTTTGATTCTAATATTTTTCGGAACGATTTGGCGCCAACGCCGAAAATTCTTAATTCAAAGAGGAGCGACTTTATTTCAAAGTGTTTCCATACTTAAAAACGAACTAGATTTTACTACGTTTATATGTTGAATTAAAGACGAATCATAGGTAAATCAAATTCATTCATCTTTTAAAACAACATTTATCTACTTCGAATCGACGTAGATTGAACTTCGCTTGGTAAGGTATTGATTCAAAATGGCTACCCACGCCACGCTTCTTTGTTTAAATTTATGTAAGACAAAGACAAATGTATATTTAAGCTCGGCGCATTTCATATTTGTGGTGAATCATTTATGTGTGACGACTTTTAATGCAATGAGTATTTCATAGTAATAAATATAGGAACAGTAATTAAATATTGTTTTTCGATTATATGAAAGTGAATTTTGAGTGCGCGTTTAATTTGTTCACAAATGTAAGGGAGCTACTTCGAAGAACAACAACGCGCTCTTTAAGTTAAGTAAAAGGCGGTGGCATATGCTCATGATTTGGTGATATTAGTGTCAGGGAAGTTTACTCATGTGTTAAGTGAGATCACGGAAATGGCTTTAAGGAAGGTCAGCAACTGGGCCACGAGCTGTGGACTAGGAGTTAACCAAAGCAAAACTGAACTGATGCTATTTACTACCAAGGCTAAAATACACCCCTTCACTCTACCCCGACTAAACGGCCAAACACTCTCACTCTCCTCTAAAGCTAAATATTTAGGTGTTATTCTCGACCCCAAATTAAATTTGAAGTTGAACATTGAAGAAAGGGTCAAGAAGGCCTGTATAGCATTCTATGCCTGTTGTAAAATTTTTGGTAAAAAGTGGGGGCTTCAGTCGAAGATGATCCTGTGAACGTACACAGCCGTAGTACGACCGATCCTCACATACGGTTCGATTGTATGGTGGCCTGCACTTAACAAAAAATATAACATCGATAGACTTAGGAAGGTTCAAAGAACTGCTAGTATTGGCACGACAGGGGCTATAAGATCCTGCCCGACTGATGCCTTAAATGTTTTTCTGCACCTTCTACCACTTGATTTACATATTAAATATCTAATATCTTGCAGCGTTTTAAGACTTAAAGAATCAAACTCTTGGTTTGCCAAGCCCTATGGTCACAGCAATATCACAGACTTGATTCCAATGGAAATGTTTTCGACTCCCACTGACTACTGCACCCCTACAATGAGTATCAGTAAGGATTTCAAAGTTAAATTTCCATCCAGGAAGGATTGGAATGATTACGTCGTGACGAAAGATTTTGACACAACTATCTTTACTGATGGCTCAAAGATGGAATGTGGCGTTGGTACAGGAATCTTCTCTGAGTCTCTAAATGTATCGAGGTCCTTTCGGCTACCTGACCTTGTTAGCGTTTTTCAAGCTGAATTGCTGGCAATCAGGGAAGCTTGCAAGTTACTAAAAGCAAATCCAAACCAAAACCGTAATGCAGCTATTATTACAGACAGTCAAGCGGCTGTTAAAGCCATTAATTCAGCTCCAGCATCCTCCAAACTAGTCCAGCAATGCCGGAATGAGCTTGCGGGTCTGAACACTGACCTCAATGTCACTCTTATCTGGATCCCGGGTCACAGTGGCATTGAGGGCAATGAACGGGCTGACGAGCTGGCCAGGCAAGGTTCAGCCCTTTATGGCTCACTTGCGGTAAGAGTCAACATTCCGCTTGGAGTTATGAAGGGCAACATTCTATCAATTTATCTTACTAAAGCAAACCGTAGGTGAAGCAGTTTATCAAACTGTATTATATCTAGGAAGATATTAACGAACTTTCTGAAATGAAGATCAAAGACTTGATTTCTTTTCTCATAGCGACCAAATGGCTCTAGGACAAATTTCGGCTACTTCTGCATTATACCTTCCGTCGATTCCCTATGATCACAAGATAGTGGACTAGAGTTCTGGTGGGGGTTTGTGGTGCACAGCGACCGGATGATCATCCAATCAGATCAGTGGAAGCTCCAGTGTCAGCCAACGAACTGCCTAGTGGGCTAACTGTGGATGGTGCAGGTGCGGGTGCTGATCTGGTTAAGTGAGTGATCCACTTTCTGTTGATTGTGCTAAAAGCTACAACAAAATCCTATTCTAAACTAAATAAAAAGGGACATATCCTGAGGATATGCCCATATTTTCTCTTTTCAATTCCATCCACAGGTTCAAACGAGTTATTGTATCAAAACGGCGCACTTCAGCGCTAATTGGGCTATGGGCTATACTGCCCGTGGCCGCCATTTCTACCTACATACCTACCTTAAGTTCTTTATATTAAGCTCACAAATACAAACAAATTAAGGTTTACTTGACTATGCAACACTTTGAAACTACGATGATGACACTTTAAATGCCATAAAATTGGATCGCAATGTAAAATGTGGATTTCAATGTAAAAATGAATATGTTTCACTTTGAAACAAGGTTGAGCGCACTTTAAATGTGGATCTCAATATAAAAAAATATAAAAATGATAATGTTTCACTTTAAAACAACATTTAACGGAATGTAAATGTACAAAAGTTAATTTTGATGTATAAATAAACACGTTTTACTTTGAAACTAGGTTGAATCTCTTAAAATTACGTCGCATATTCAAATAAACTTTGAAAATTCATTTAAAATACTTAAGATCAAATACGGTCGTATTTATTTGTTGATCTCATTTTTTCCCTCAGTGCACGTGTAGTTTAAATTTTCTTCTTATTCTCCATTGTAAATTATAAAATTTAATAGAACAATTTTGCGTCGCTTATAAATATATTTTCCAGACAGCTATCTGTGTATTGTAAACACTTCAATATAATTTTCTCCATGTTTTAAAATGTACAAAAAAATCACATTAGCAACTTAACTTTAAATTAGTTACATAATTTTCTTTTCAAAAGAAAGAAAATCTTAAACAAGAATGCAATAAAGTCTTTCCCGGTCTTCCGTAAAATTTTCTCATTAGTGTGTGTAATTTTTTTTTTGTTGACACAAAATACTTCCTGTCTTCCTTTTTTTTGTCAAACGACCATCATTTGACAGGATGTAGTAAGCTCAGATAAATTTCAGTTATCATTCATACCAAAATGATAGCAATTTAGTTTGGCATTTTTTTAGATCTTTTTTGATTTCTAAATTACACTACTTAGTTGACTATTAATTTAAATGAATGACTTTATTTAGGACGACGCGGTTCATTATATCAGAGAATAATATTATCGTATACACAGTGCAGAGCACAGTGTCAACGCATTAAATACCTATGAATACCCTAATTTGGCAAACCAAAACATTTTAACTTTAGGGGTTAATGTTTCTATTGGGAAATTAAAGCTTAAATGAAAATAAATAAATGTCTTATGCAATTGGAGTTTCAGCATACCATTTTTGTACCTATAAATTTTGTATATAATATGAGTGTGTTTCGATAACAATATGCTTTCATAGTACAAACAAAATTAGATATAATATAGGGTTTTCCCTGCGCGAGTACTTTGAAAAAGGACATACAACAACAACAACTGCATCCAAGGATAGACCCGCACTCTGCTATATACGCCTGGGAATCCAACTACAACAAAACGAATGAAGGACGCTACATTGTGTTTAGAACTTTAGATTAATATCGTATAAGCGTTTGAATTGCTTTTTGCTCTTTCACCTACCATTTGCAATATATATAAAATGTGAACTCACAGCAACTAGAAAAACAACAACAACGAAAACAACTGAAATTTAGGACAACAGTGTTGCATGTTTGGATGTAAATTAGATTTGGCCTAACGTATAAAGAAAAATGCAAGGCACAAACTAAGTATTTACAGTGTGTTATACAAATAAATTATAGCCAAGTAAGAATAGATTTTTTCCAGGAACAAATTTGTAACAGGCTAATTTTTGGTATACACCTTGATATTAATAAAACTAATAATCTGAGTAAATTCATTAAAAATTCAAAGACTGCGCTAGGTCCATTATATGGGGTTAAAGGTCACGAAAATAGAATATAGATAAGTTGTAGAACAAAAATAGTTTCACAAACAGGTAGCTTAGGTTATTTTCCATAAAAAACTGTGTTCAGAAATTTGTTTGTAATATAAACCGTTAAGAAGTTACAGCACTTCAAAGATACGCCTTTAAAGTATAATTTCTATAAGTAATGCAAAGAATAATAACACCAAACGGACTGAGTTTTAGGATGCTCATTTGTTTGGTTAGTGCGTTCGACTGTCACGCCGGAGGTCTGGGTTCTCTTCCCAGCCTCGTCCACCTGAAAACAAAAGTTTTTTTTCAGGGCTACTGCCTCTTGCGAGGAATTGACAAATCCTCCAAGAGTATCACTTGCTTCTCGTCTAGCCGTTCGGATTTGGCATAAAATTGTAGGTCCCTTCCATTCCTGTCGACAGGCGCACACGGTGGTTACAGAGATTACTACATCCGAATATAAGACTGGATAAACACCCTAAGGAATCAGCTCGTATGCGTCTTGAGGAAATGAGCGAAGTGCCTAGCTTGAAATTCTGCAGTCAAACTCAGGGAGTAGGTGATGATCCACCCCAAATCCCCCTTTTTTATTTCTTTAAAAACCCGCTTTTGTCCACAGGTCAAACGAGTTATGGTATTAAAACGACGCACTTTAGCCCTAATTGGCTCATTGAGTGGGGGTGCTTGTGGCTGTCATCTCTACCTACCTACCTACATGTAATGTAAACAGTTTGTTCCTAATTCTTTCTTTCTTACTTAATTTCTCGCGAACTCTAGTATTTTAAAATATTTGATACGAATGTTAAGATCCAGTCCTATTTGGCCTGATTCTCCGTACCCTAAAATGAGATATTGGGTTTTTAGTTTACCTTTTCTATAATTTTTACATGAATTAAAATCAAAAAAACAAAAAGCTCCTTTCTTCTTCACCACACTGTACGCTGCAACTTCATTTAAACAAATCCACCATAATCGTAAACAGGGTACAAATGCATTGCAATGCAGCTACAGCAGCAACAGCCACTCTATGCGCATTCACTCTCGGTGTGAAGTCTTGTGCAAATAAATCATGAAAATGTCCCTGCTAACCGGAAAGCGGAAAAGCAGAGGGAGTACCAATGCCCTACCGCTATACCATCACAGAGGACTATATCGCATGAAATAATTGAATTTATAATTAGTGCGTGGCTGTGGGAATTATAGTTACATATTCTGGTTTTCCATCACGGTATATAGACTCTATTTTTGAAGGTATACCACGCTCTATAGTGTGCGCCCGCATTCATACATACATACACACACACACAAACATTACATCGATTTGAATAAATTTACGGTGCAGTGGTTAGTTATGGGGGTATGGTAATATGGTTCCCGCCGTTCCCGGCCGATAATCGGAAATGACTAATGACATTCAAAATGAGAAAATTACAAAATTGCCCTCCCACGAGAGGGTTCGAATGTCGAATGCTGTGCTCTGTGCGACTTTGGTTCAAAAAAATTATAATTTTCTTTTTTCTGCCTATATTTTCCTTGCTGTGTCCTTCTTTTTAATACTCACTCGCCGTATACCTACATCAAAAAATAACCCCGCAGTCATGTAATCAATGCTTCACAAGAAAATTAATTGTAAAGATACCTGCTTTTGTGTATTTCGCAATTCTTATCGCAACAAAATGACAGATGAAGGACATTTGTTCAAAAAGGCAAAGCCCACACTGTATACTGTGCGTCCTTGATGGCGTCCTCAAATCCTCAAAGGGAGAAAACATAGTTAGATATTCTTATCACCAAAACAGAGGACAATACATCAGAAATGAAGGAAAAAGCCCACGTAATTGCCTTCGGAATTACAACCAACAAAAAAATTTCCTTTTCCTTCAACAAAGAAAAAAAAAACACGTCTTGACATTGAAATAAATATAATGTGTCCTTGGTCCTTGACTAAGTACTAAATGGATATACGAGTCAAAAGATTGTTATTCCTGTTGGACACCATTTTTTTTCCCCAAAAGGTATTTACGTCTGTATTTTTTATAGGTACGGGAGTTCTCAAAAAAAAAAAAAAAAAAACAAATCTCTCAACGAAATAAACGAACACATAAAACGAAACAAAAACTTTTTACGGCAAATCTTTTTTTTGTTGTTGTTTTTGTCACAAGAACAGAAAAATAGACATTTTATATGCGGGCGGAAGGATATCAAGTTCGCTGCTTTGAGCACTATGAAAATCAAGAAATCTAATAAGTTCTTAGTGCTATTGTTTTGTCAAAAATATTTTTATTTGCCAACTCAAAGAAACTAGAGATGTTTTGGATTCCAATTCCATAAGTCTATAATAGTATTTTAGATTGAAAGCAAAAGTTCCGGGTGTTCGCCTGCTGCTGCCGCGCACCGAGCTGGGCAGATAAATTGTGTGTTTGTTGTTTTCGATTTGTTTTTATTTTTTTTTTTGTTGAAATCTGGGAAAATAATAGTTTAATTAGGGTCAGATGTCGCCCTAAAGAGATATTATATTGAGGGGAATTAATTGAAAATCGGTGGTAAGTAATACTACTATAGAACAATGTGATAGGAAATTGAAGAAGTTTTCTATCCGGAAAGTAATAACTTATAATGTTTCTAATTAGACTTTTAGCATAAAAGTATTTTATATATTTACCATAATCTGAGTTATAGTAATATTATATGAAATTATTTTTTTCTTAACGAAAATTAAATACAAAATTCCATCCATATTCGGAAGAGAATTCTATCAAGAGGTAGGGGTAGATCTATATTAATATTGAGTCTTAATGATTGACCTGAATAAAATTGATAATAGTGCTTATAAGAGGAAAAAACTGTGTTACATTTCGGGTGGTCCTTATAAAAATCATTGTCTTATTTTAGATGACGCACCCCCCCTCCTAATTTGTTCTAAATAATAAAAAAAAAAATTCCTGTAAAATTTTAGCTCATTTTATTAACGTTAACCCGGCCCCCAAGATGTCTAAAGTTTTATATAATTCTGTAAAATTTTAGCTCATTAAATTAACGTTAACCCGGCCCCAAGACGTCTGAAGTTTGGTATGGGAAATCCCATGTATTTTTGTACATCCAACTTTAAAAATTCATTACCCTGAGTAATGATTGACCTAGAAAATTATAGAAAAGCAACATGTACTCATGTTTAAAAAAATGTATTAAAAAAAATCTTACAACATTTGTTAAAACTAAAATTAAATACAAAATAAAGTTTTTGTTTAAATGGCTATAAGTAGGTAAATAATTCTTGTAAATTTTTGTCACATACATCTTTATAATTATGACAGAAGTGACTAAATATGTTCCAAAATTCAATTTTTTTGGTCAATCATTACCATAGTTAAGATTTTTCAAGTTTGGAATTACAAAAATACATGGGATTTCCCATATAAAACTTCAGACGTCTTGGGGCCGGGTTAACGTTAATATAATGAGCTAAAATTTTACAGGATTTTTTATAATTATTTAGAACAAAGAAGGGGGGTGCGTCAATCAAAGTCAGACAATGACCCTTATAGGGACCACCCTAATGTACACTCCAATTCACTCATTAAAATACAGATTTTTTTCAATAAACTCTAAACTATTTCTACATAACCTCCTTTCATTATGATAAATTTAATTATAGAATTTATTAAGTGTAACATAAGGATTAAGATCAAGGAAGAATTTTGAGTCCTCCTAAAAAATTGTTAGTCTTATGGCTCTTTGAACAATTTTAGTTTCAAAATCAACCTTATTTTTGGTGTCATTCGTTTAAATACACCTTGAAAAACAACCTAGTACCTCAAAAAATATTTAAAAATTCTGTGGATACGTTGTATTAGTCAACAAAGTAAGACGGTGTTCACATTGGCCTCACTCCGCACAATTTATTTTGACGTTGCTATATTTTATTTCACTCCAACCTCAGAGAATCCTGCCTAATTATGATTATTCTATTTTCACTATTAAGTTGGAGTGAGATAAAATACACAGTGAGGTCAAAATGAGTTGTGATAAATGAGGCCAATGTGAACCACACCACACACTGTTATTGTGCATTAGGGTATCGGTTATTTTCCAAACTCATTTTTTCTCTAAAGCCATCATACTTTTCCTTTAAATACACTTCGCTGCTTATGCCTTTTATTTTGTTTCTCTCAAAATATTTGCTGTTATTATTTATTTTAGTTTTATTTTATTCTATAATAATTAATCTTTCAAAACCCATCATTAAAAATGTATGTTTCAAAAAAATTTAATAATATATTCCGGTTTTAAATATTTTTCATTATTTTTTCTTTTTTTTCCTTTCATTATTTTTCTCTTACGGACTACATTTCAGGTCGTGCGTGCAATAGTGGCCTAACTGCAATTCTATCGAAATTTACTTTATTATACTAAAATTGAATTTGTACCTACTAACCAACATTTCTGCATTTATTTGTTTTTAATTTTCGGCTTTATGCCATAGTTATAAGCATTTTGTACTAAGGCCAAACATTCAAAAATTAAAAGATTGAGAGCATAAGTGGTCCATCTACCATTTAGGCCACTTTTGCGCTCGCATATTTGATTTTATTGTTTGAAACTTTAAGTTCGGCCAATTATTTTACTATAAGCTTACAGGTTTTTTGTCAGCGAACATTTTAAAAGCGACCAAGATTTTGGGTTTATTAAAAATAAAAATACATTTTTCAAATATTTCAATGCCCGATGATTGGTTACGTCATAAGTTCATGGAGAAAAAACAACCATTCAATGTCATAAAAATTACCATTTTGAAATTGGAAACAAAAATCAAAAAGATAGATCTCTACAGAAGGAATTTCGAACCTCAAGAATCTTGTGCCAATTGACCTTAACTGGCACAAGTTTCTTGAAGTTCAACATTTAAAGACCGACTCCTCCTTAATTCTCTTTAAGAAACGTTGCCGTTTCGAAGCATTTGTATTTCGAAAAGAAAAAGTGTAAGCCTTGCAAACCTCAAGCCAAACATTTTATACCCCGATGAAAGACCTACATTACGATAAGCATCGAGAAGAATAAAGTTTTTCTGGACTTCTGTATAGTTTATACCGCCACTTTACAACTTTCACACTGATCTTAGAAATAACAATTATATTGCTAATACCGCAAAGGCTTTAATGGACCCTGATCTGAAATAGACACTTAATTAAAAATTAAAAAAACCTTTTTTTTTTACAGATCTTTGGCCTGTCTCTACAGATTTGTAGTTTTTTTTTACATTTTTCCTTTGTGCAATAGCTGCCTACCTGACATTAAGATCAGTTATAAAAAATAGAGCCAGGCTAACCATTACACATTCGGTTAGTGCGGCTAAAAAAGAATATACAGGGTGTCCCCTAAAGGATGGTCCAAACTGAAACTGGTGAAAGGCCAGGTCATGGCTAATCAGAATTCGGTAACTTATTCATACCAAATCATGACGGCTTTCGAGTAACGGCTATTTTTCGAAATTAAAAAAAAACTTTACTTTGAACCAGTTTTTTGCTCACCCTGTCCATAATTGACTTTTTGTTTTTTACAATTTTTACACTAAAACATTGGCTAATAGTTTGGCTTATTTTACTGACTACAAAAATGTTCATTTACATTAGCATTTGCCTACAAACTAAGAGATAAACTTGAACTTTGATCAAACTTAATTTTTGACCTCAATCTTCTTAAGAGCTCCATGAGTAAAATTCGTATGACACAATACAGGTCTTATCTTCCAAAGATATCCCGTTTTTCTGTAGTTTTTAAAAATGTATAAAACTTGCTAAAGCTGTGCTCATTTAGAATGTTATAACCGTTTGAATCCAACAAAACAGCTTAAAAATAAAACATTTTTGTTCAAGTATATCGATAAAATTAAAATATCTTTTCAAACATAACTTCGACAAAACTGAATTTTGGTTTAGATCTTCATTTTGGTGTCTTACGCATTTTTTAAATAAAAACCTTAAATTTGGGCAAGGACTTTCCATTTTGTAGGGTGAGAGGGGAAAAGTCCAGTATTTTTAAAGATTTCTCGAAAACCATCAGGTTTTCCTAAGAAATATCTTTAGAAAAATTGCACCTTATAATATTCTACAAAAAATCGATAACTATAATTTTTTTGTTAGACTAATGGATTTTGAGATAAATGAGCGCAAATGCAACGGTGTGGAAAATATTTTGTCACTGTTTTTTCAGAATCTCTTGCTCCGGCGAAAAAAGTACTAAACTAGGTTTAAATCATTTTAAAATCTCTTTCAATTTAAGACAATTCATTTGGGAGAGTATGAAAATACGAACGGTAAAGACTGAACCTTTAAGAAAAAGAAAAGCGAACTACTTGCAGAAGGCAACATACGCATAGACAAATTTTCTTCAATCCAATTTTCGGTACTCAATTAAATTTAATATGAACAAAATTGTGAAAATTTAATATTTAAGATATATATAATAAATGAAGTTGTTAACCTCATGAAATTACCTCGTTACTCCTAATTTTAATGAAATTGGTTCTTAAATGTGTGTAGAATGCCGTGTTATTTTGCAGTTCACAAGTCATTAAACACTTGTTTTGCTTTCAATAATCCTAATTTAAATTAAATTTTCACAAAAGGTGGTCCAGTCGTTCTGTCTGTCTGTACCACTACTTTCAGACTAAACTTCCTAAGTGATTTTTGGTCTTAAGGTTTTTAAATTAAAGAACCTTTTCTTTGTTTTCCAAGTTTCTACGCTTCATCGAAATCGAGTTTTAACGCAAAACGCAAGAGGTGCAATAAAGTTAAAAATAAAACTGCACATACAAATTTTCGACAAATTCTTATTTGGCTTGACAAAAAAAAACGATTAAATAATTAGTTACATTTTATCGTTAACGACCTCATAATTTTATTGAACCAATATCATAAATCGTTATTTTTCAAATAACATTAAAGTTGAACAAACATTTTTTATGGCATAAACTTTTGTGTTAGGGGCTGCCCTTATAAAAAAAACAGTTTTGGAACTAGAAGACAGCCTACTAAGCAAACTTCGTACAGTATTAAATATATAAAGAAGCCCCTTTGGCTTTTAGTAATTAGGGCTGGCCACGTGACGAGACCTTGCGAGACTTTTGTAAGTCTTGTCTCGGTCTCGTTAAAATCAAAAATGTTCAGTCTTGTCTCGGTCTCGTGTCGGTCTCTTATAATTAAGTCTCGTCTCGGTCTCGTCTCCGAAAAATTCGATTTCCGGACAACCAGTTGATTATTGGAATGAAATATTTTCGATTATAGTTTGAATATGTGCAGAAGAAAATAAACATTTAACTGAAATTGGATTTTTTAATTTATTAGACTCTCTGTAAATTTCGGTCCAAATATACAGTCTCGTCTCGGTCTCGTCTCGGTTGCTTCGAAGGCAGTCTCGTCTCGGTCTCGTCATGCGAGACCGAGATCCAGACCAAGACTTTTCTCGTCTCGTGGCCAGCCCTATTAGTAATTTCCGTCTTTCCAATAAAATTTTTAATTTCGCGAGCTAGCATAGGTAAGTATACTTTTGAGACTGACGTTAAACAACTTATTTGCCCATCTATTCTTGGCTTAACTATTTTAAGTTTTTTTTAATGTACGTACATTCGTAGGTAGGTACCTCTACCTACCTACTCTAACATATAAAGGTTATTTGACTTTAGTGCTTTAAAATAAGCTCGCAACAAAATAATACTTGCGTTTTTGCAAATTCATTTTAATGTTCCACCTAAGAGTTTTCTGCAAATGTCCATTGTTCAGTCCATTTAAAACAATAATAAAATGCAAATCTCATTAGAAATAGCTAAAGTAAAGAAAATAAAGCTCGAACAAATGTTTTTCAAATGACCTAATCCATTATGGTTCGTTCCTTTTATATTATATGAAAATGACGACGATGACGACGGTGAATAGTGGAACCACTCCTTCGAGTGTTCGTTAAGCAACCTGCTGTCAGAATTACTGCCACAGGCACACACATCAAAACGTTTTTATCACTTGGCACTTAACACCCACATTTGTTCTTTCTACTGTACTGTACGTATGTATACGACTCTCACAGCACAAAACCACCAAAACTCACAACTTTTTTCACACTATTCACATTTTTCTGTATTTTCAAACAAGAAAAAAAAAAAATAGAAAACCTTATGAGCAGAGCACGCATACCTCTATCCTTGAGAAATTCACTTAGCTACACCTGTGAAGTAAACATACAATTTTATATATCCCACCATCAAAGAACCAGAAGAAGAACTCTCATATAAAGTTGTGGCACAGGATATGTTATAGCTGTAGGCCTCTGGCATTTATTGCCTGCAATTATAATTTCCTAAGTAGTATTTCAGGAGGACTATGACGAGGACGAGGACGAGGACGACCTAACGACCATCCCACCCACCGACCGACCTGGCGATGACGTTGATGGGTTGGTAGGCAGGGAATAAATCGCGTGATGTATTTGCATTAGGGGATTTTCTTATAGCGGCCGGAAACGACCCCCCAGCGTTGTAATGAAAGACAAAAAGAAAGAAAAAACGACAGCGACTGAGGTTGTATAACACATTTCTTCATTATTGTGTTACCCAGTCGCTAATAGTTATTTTTTTTTTTTTTGTATGCGCTAACTTGTTGAGTAAATGTAGCTATTTTAATACTCATATACATCCTTTGAATTCAGCTTAAACATTTTGCATCCATTTTCACTCCAACTGTCATTTAGTTCATGTTCATTTCAATTAACAACAAAAAAGAAAAATGGCAAATAAAAATTAAAACTAAAAAAAAAAAATATATATTCATCAGGATCACGCTCTCTTTCGTGTTTTGGGGAGCCTGACACTCCAGCGAGGTAGACAGTGACACATATCATAAGAGGACGAATTTGATACACTGCATTAAAGTGTGCATAAAAGTGTGAGGGGGGGGGGCTCGTTGTGGCTTCTGAAGTACACCCTTGCATCAAGCTCTATTTATTTTTCAAAACGCACACGGTTCGCTTAGCCAGGGCTTATCTGTTACAAGAAAATACAATCAAAAAAAGGAGAAAACTGCTATAAATATGCAACATAAAATGCATCCTTTGATGGGACTTTAATTACACAAGGACACTATATCCTTATATATAATATGCGTTAAGAGCAATAAAATACAAAAAATACAAAAACAATAACACAACAAGCTAAAAGCCGCATTAACCATGAGCATGAGCAAAGGACAATTTTTTTGTATCTATGTATAGAGCGAGCGATGGATCCTTTTTGTCGGCACGTGACGAAACACAAGCAGACACAAATACACACAAAAAAAAAACAAGAACCAAAGAAAAAAAACAGCAAGTTAATATTAAAAATGAAAGAAGTGTCATCATTGCTGTCAGTTGGTTAGTGCTGACAGTTAACTTGAAGAGTTGTTGTGGTTTCAGAGTGATGGAGCCAGTGCTATCATATACATTATACACCCAACGAGAAAGAAAGAAAAAAAGGAATAAGAATATTGTTGACAAAAGTTCGCCTTTTATAGTGTGACATCTTCCTTTTTGGAGTTGAATTTTTTGTTCTCTAAAAAAAATTAAAACTACTGCAAAAAAATATCTCGGCGACAGATGACACGAGACAGACAAGAGGCATTCATTTGAATTAAAAATGACACAACTGTGGCATTTTGGGTCATACCAAAACAAGAACTTTTTCTTTAGTTCTTTTATATTTTTTGTATAAACTTTTACTTCAACATAGAGGATTGGTGGAAGGGGGGTAGGTAGAATATTTATGTTGTTTTTATGATGGCATAGTTCTTTAAAAATAAAAGAAAACTACTTAAAGTATCAACACAGATTTGAGATATACTCACTCGGCTGTGAGTTAAGTGACACAGTCTAAAGTTTTGCAATGCTGAATATTATCCTTTAGTTTGGAGGAGATGGATGTGGGATGTTTTTTTTTTAATTCTTCATAGTGGCTTTAATACTTATAGTTTTGTCTATAGATTGTGAAACTTAACACCATTAAGGTGTTCTCTATTTAATAAGAGAAACAAAAAACTTGCGGAAATGCAAATTGAAATTGGATATAACATCAGAAGTGGGACAAAGTTTGATGAAGATTTCTGTATCTTAGAGAAAAAAAGTTCAAAATTCTCTACATGCACTTACTTATTGAACAAAAAAATTTACAGATTTCACTCATAGAATAAGAATGGGAGCATTGAAAATGACTTGCATTTGCTAGATAAAAAAAAACATAACTAATTGTTTGCACTTAAACAAAATTACATTAATTAAAATTAAGTTGAAGCTAATTATGTTATATAAGAAAACGATAATAATAATTGAATAGAAGAACTCATTATTATAACATAAATACACAATAAAAGTAAATAATTCTATATCTTTTTGAATTTTAAAATTCTTGTAAGGAGGTAATGTAGTAGCCCGTAGCGTAATGGTTAGTGCGTTCGACTGTCACGCTGGAGGTCTGGGATCGCTTCCCAGCCTCGTCCACCTAAAAACAAAAAGTTTTTTTTCAGGGCTACTGCCTCTTGCGAGGAATTGACAAATCCTCCAAGAGTATCACTTGTCACGAATAAGTGCTTCTCGTCTAGCCGTTCGGATTCGGCATAAAATTGTAGGTCCCTTCCATTCCTGTCGAAAGGCGCACACAGGAATGGTTGCGAGTTGTTAGTCACTAGGCCCTGGTTCTTCATGAGCCGTTGTGCCACCCGATTTATTTATTTTTATTTATTTTTGTAAGGAGGTGATGTTGACAACCTATCGTGATGCAATAAGGTACATTATAATTATTTTAATTTGGTGAGCTTTTCATTTGTGAAAGCTACAAAAATAGTTGTAAGTTACTGATGGCTGAACACAAGACTGTAACTTCAACCAAAAGTGCTCAACTTTGTGGCATACCATACATTTCTTGCAACAACTAAAACGTTATATTGTTTTTGAGGAGCTCTTCACTATTTTCGTATCTTTTTACTTTGACTGTGATAAAAAACCTACCTGTAGCAAACAGTTGAAGTTTTCTCAATTTTATACTGCACTGAATATGGTTTGCTAATTAACAGCTGCAAGTAACACTGGAACTTTTTTTTTTGTTTGTTATCGTCATTTAATCTGAACTCAAATTGTTTTCAATTTTTTCGAAGTTTTCAAGAATTTGTAGATAGTTTTTGTTTTGTGTTAATCTTAGGGCAGTATTCTTAAACCTTAACTTGGAGAATCCGTTTAGAATTTTGTAAGTTACGAATTTATTTTATATTAATTCGTTTTGCTGTTGTTAAATTAATCAATAATTTGATGTGTAAACATCTTAGCGCTAGGTATTAAGAAAAAAACAAACTCTCGGTATGGGTAAACTTGAAAGAGGAAAGACAAAATTACGGATACGCCACCATCTTGTTTATTTAGATTTTTAACTAATGGATACGAATGGTTCGTGGATTGAATAGAGTAAATTGAGATAATGTGGTAAATGTCGGTAATGTATATTAATACACCAACGACACCAACCAAGCCAGTGTCGGCATTGATAGGGGTAAAATGTCAGGGTTGCCACTTTCCTAGAAGTAGGTTTTTTTTTGATGTTGAAGTGTGAGGTTGTCATTTTTCATACAAAATAATAGATTCTGGGTAGCGGGAACATCAGAAAATCGCTTCCTGAAGGAGAACGGAAAATGGGAAAATTATGGGCGATGCACAAAAAGATAGGTCTTGAATGAACATTGGGGTAAAATGTCAGGGTTGCCACTTTCCTAGAAATAGGTTTTGATGTGTAAACATCTTAGCGCTAGATATTAAGAAAAAAAAAAAAAACTCTCGGTATGGGTAAACTTGGAAGAGGAAAGACAAAATTACGGATACGCCACCATCTTGTTTATTTAAATTTTTAACTAATGGATGCGAATGCACGATTGAATAAAGTAAATTGAGATAATGTGGTAATGTCGGTAATGTGGTTGGGTATAGTAATACACCAACGACACCAACCAAGCCAACGGTTTGTGCATTAAATAGTGTCGGGAAAATTATCATCATCATATAATTGTGGAAAATGCAGTTTTTTAAGGCATGGTGCAACTGTTATGATTTTAAGGTCTAAATTGGGTATGATTTTAAGAGTTGCCACATTCTCTAAAAGTACCTTTTTTGAAAGTGGAGGGTGAGGTTAGAAACAAAATTAAATACATGTTTACACTCAGCTCTGAATCACATGAAATAATATAACATGTTCGACGGGCGCCTTTGGCAACCTCATCAGTTTACTATATACTGTAAGCTATAGTATAAACTATATACTACACTGATGTTTACACATCATCCCCTTGAGTCCCGGCACTCACACATTTTTTTTTTTAACATTATCTTATACCTAATCGTAGGAGGTTTTGTGGGTTTTGTTTTACAATTTGTAAAATTTTGATCAACTTTTTAATTTTATGCGCCAAAAATCGAAACGACTATTAACTCTATCACATTTTTAGAATTAATTTGTACAACATTTTCCGATTAAGTTTGCATACAAATTAAAGTTACCCCTGTTTTAATTTTTCACCTCATTCTGAAGATCTCGTCTATTTTGTTTGGGACAAACCATCTTCAGAATTGGGTACAAGCACAGCCAAATGAGTCTCTCATCTTCTTGTGACTATAAGTGGCCTCTACTGTATATTACTTCTATTTTTTCAGTGGTTCGAGCTATACGAAATAGATAATTTGATTGAAATCCAAGAAAAAATAAAGGTAGGAACGATTGTACCTGTCCGATGCGGTGTCACAATATGCTCATCTTTTTAAATCATAATTCAAAACGTATCTACTAAATTTTAAATATTCTATTATACATATCTACAACTATTTAATCCTCTATACTATATGAAGAGAATATGCTACCAAGAATATTTAATTACAACTTTTGTACCACAACAATTTTCTTTATAAATTTTGAATAATTAAGTCAATTAGGGAGGTACAAAAACATTAACTCAAATTGATATTCAGTTTTCATGCAATTGTAGATTGTTTTTTTTTTTTTTTTTTTTTTTTTTTTTTTTTTCTTTTCAGTAAATCTTTTATGTCTGGCTCAATGAAGTATTTTAAAATCTTCATATTGCAGCATAGTTGGGTGCAGGACCCAAAGGCACCCGTCCGACATAATTATGTTAGCCAGGGCTATTTGATAATTTTTTTTTTGTAAATAAGTAATTTTGTTTTGTAAAATAGTTATTTCTTTTTGTAGACAAGTTACTTTTTTTTGTGAAAAAATTATTTTAAATTTATTATTATATTATATACATATAAATAAATAAGTTCCAAGCTTTTGTAAATTCTACTGCGGTAAATTTTGCATGTATCCCTTTATCCTCCGTTCCTTTCTTACCCGCTACTCACAACACTGTTAACACGCACTGTGACTGTACACAATATACCAACCGAAAATTCGATACTCTGCTGTAGTTTTGCTCTGCAGTCTGCATCTTAAAATAAAAGTTCTACAAACATATAGCTCATTATTTCTGTCATCGTTTATTTTTCATTCTCTTCTTTGGTAGCACAAGCAAATTGCACAAGCACGAAACATCAACCAACCAACAATTCGATACGCTGCGCAGTTCACCGCTTAAAACGATTATGTTCATTTTAATTTTGTAGGTAGCTTCTGTGGTAACACCAACCAAATTTTTCGCAAAATGCCCCTACTACGCTAAAGTTCATTTTCATTTGTATTCATTTGTACTTTATTCATTTTGGTAACACCAACCATAATTTGTGAAAAACGAGCCTATAAACATTTTCAATGTTAAAAAAATAAATGCGATTTTCACAATTTTTGAGCTTATAGTACTCGTAGTATGGATAACGCGCTTAATAGGATTTTTCGTTATTTTTTTTTTACATTTATCCAAATAATTTATTTTATAAGAGATACAAATAAAAAAAGTCTAGTGTATTCAACCATGATGAAATAAAATATATCTATGAATATTGCTTCCAGGAACATTTTCAATTAATTAAAAAAAAAAATGTTTGACATTTTCGTCAGAACACAGATTTTATAGGCCCGATATAACGAATAAACACAGTTGAATCTACTTAAGTACCTATGACTGGAGCTTAGAAAGTTATGAGATTATCCTTATCGTATCCTTATGATAGTAGAATATGCTCTTAGATCACAAAACTAGCAAGTTGTAGGTTACGGGACGACACATCAATTCACTCGAATTTCCATTGATCCATTTTTCTCTGCAAGATTAAGAAAGTGTGTATACGAAAATGCAAGTAAAATATTATGTAGAAACATCTAAACGATTCTGGGTCGATTTTAAGATGATCCTTCGTAGGAAAAAACTATTCTCCAACTCCAGCTATTTTTCTAGTTCTTGCTTGGCTGGATCATTCAGAAATAGAGTGCGGATAAGCCCTCCCTCACCTTTTATCCCTAATCGCATGTGGACTTTGGACAAATACAATAGATTAGTTCGCGGAGGTTTTTTCAGTAACATGGGAATAATTATTGAGAATATTTAGTGAAATTATTCAAAATTAAAAATATTCTGTTTTTTTGTTCTTGTAATTGAACTATAATTTAAGGAATAACTTGTTTGCTTCTTGACAGCGACTTGAGAATTAATGATAATATTGAATATAGTGTCTTCTGTGATCTCAAAAAAAAAGCAAACTGACTAATGGTATTATTTTGACAAGAGACACTGTGGCGTATACGTAACTTTTTGTTTCTTCAAAAATCCATTTATGGTGTCTTAAAATGAAAATTAAATAACATTAAAGACTTTCATTATATATTTTTGATACAAAAAATTACGTATGGTTAGGTTAGGTTGCAGTGAATTCCAGCAAGAACTTACACACTAAGACCATAAGTTGGTCCGTTGTGATACCACGTGAATCTTGAAAGATTCCCCCCCCTCGTTAAAACCAGTTGGAGCTTCTTATGAATCGTGCAAGACTACTTATGTCTATGTTTGTCAGATCACTAGGATCATTGAAGAAGAAGTCTCCGAGATGAAGCTTACGTCTTTGGGATAGGGCAGGGCATGTGCAGAGAAGATGAGGAACAGATTCTTCCTTCTCTTCGTCCATACAGCTTCTAAAAAAGTCGTTTGCGAAAACTCCAAGCCGCTTTGCGTGCTTGCCTATAAGACAGTGCCCGGTTATGACACCAATTACGGAGCTAATATGCAATCTGTTCAAAGATATCAAACACTTAGAGCGCCTCACATCATGCATAGGCCAGATGTGTTTTGTCGCCAGGCAAGTGGTTAAGTTATTCCACCTAAGGTTTGTTCTCCTTAAAGCATCTTGCTTCAGCAAAAATTTGCATGTAGCTATAGGCATACCAATATTTACCTTTTCAGGTAAAATAGGTAGTCTTGTTCCACCTTTGGCGGGTTCATCAGCTTTAAAATTACCCGGAATTTCCCTATGGCAAGGAGAATATTGAACTGCTCTGCCATCTCTATAAGAGATGATCGACAGTTTAGGGCTGTTACAGTACAGAGTTTGTAGAGACACAGTCGAGAGATTTTATGGCAGCTGGCTGTCTGAGAAGATGCGGATATCAGAAGTCGATATCACGTTTTCTTTGAGCCAAGATAAAACTTCCTTTATCGCCAAAAGTTCTGCCTGGAACACGCTACAATTGTCTGGAAGACGAATTGAGAGACTTAAATTTAGTCTTTCTGAGTACACGCCTCCAACAATCCCATCATCGGTTTTTCAGCCGTCCGTATAGAAATGAATCGATTCGTCTTCCAAAAATTTCACGTCCTCCCATGTGGATTTGGAAGGTATGGCAACTTTAAAATTTTTATCGAAACGGAATTGTGGGATGGTATAGTCAATTATACGTGGAAGTGATCTGGTATGAGTTCAGTATAGCTGAGTGGCCTTTTTCATTATTGGTCCACTGTGAAGGGGCTTTAAGACGGATGGACGTACTTGCTGCCGTTTGTTTACTAAATATATCGAGGTGTGTCAGATGAAGAAGAGTGTCCAGTGCCGCGGAGGGAGTAGAACGAAGTGTTCCACTTATACACATGCAGGCTGATCTTTGGACTTTACTGTCCACCATACTGCCACCCCGTATGTTAAAATCGGTCTAATTACAGAGATGTATAGCCATTGAGTAATACTGGGTTGGAGTCCCCATTTACTTCCAATGGCTTTTTTGCTGGAGAACAGTGCTTCTGTGGCTTTCTTAACTCTTTTTCTATATTAGGTTTCCCTCTTAACTTCTTATCTAAAATAAGACCCAGATATTTAGCTTTGTCGGAGAATATTAGTGGAATTCCTTTAATGGTGGGAGGATCTATGTGTGGATTTTGATGTTTCCTGGAGAAGAGGACAAGTTCAGTTTTGTGGGGGTTGACACCCACTCCACACCGTTCTTCCCAGTTTATTAGCTTGTTTAAGGCATTCTGTAAGAGATCCTTTAAGACAGTAGGATGCTTACCTGATACGGCGACAGCAACATCGTCCGCATAGGCAATGACATTTCATTTTCTACCAAGTTCCATAGAAGGGGAGATAGAACACCGCCTTGCGGCGTACCTCTACTAACCGATCTTTTTGCAGAGAAGTCACCCAGTTTTGAGTTGATAATCCTGCTTGTCAGCAAAATTAAAAATTACATCTCCAATTAAAACACTCCAATTAAAACAGAAGTAATTTTAATATTTAAATTTCTTTATCTTCATTATTATTAAATAATTACATATGTTTCGTTTCAGCAAATGGGCCTTAATAGTTATTGATTCTTCTTACTCTGAATATTTTTGAACTCAAATGACTTTCAAAAATATTCAGTTAAACGTACCTATACCTAATATAGTAAACAGTACATTTTGTATTTTATTAGATTTTTGAAACTATTCCTTCCTGAATATGTTGTGATTCATATGACCGATTTTTTTTAACTTAAAAATGTACGTGTCTTCTTCAATTAAGCGGACTTGACCGTGCTATAACGTCTGTTTCATTTCAATGCAATATTGAAATACGAATCTCCAACGAATGCCAAGCCTATTATATTATTTCTCTCCCAACCATCAAACCAACAATTTTAAATGATTGCGTTAATTCCAATTTACTTTGATTGCGTTTCACAGGCCAATCAAAAATTAATTAATTTTCACAAATCCACCATGGAATATACATATGTATGCCTACATCAGATTTGACCAAGAGGTAAAATTCAAGCCATCCCAATAATTCAACTTCAATGGGGGAGTCCTTAATTTCCCGAAAACAATACTGTTTCTAGCTATACATAATCATACTACCATATAGAAATATCATTTTGAAAAACAAATCAATACATATGGTTGTACGCGCTGATTCTGGAATAGATTGTGGTTGTAAGGTTGTGAACGGGGATTTTAAATTTTTTGTTGGTACTCGTATTTGATAGAAATAAACTTGACATTTTTCTAATTCAATTTTTGGAGGAATTTCGCAATGATGTTATTTTGATTTACTTTTTTTTTTGATTGAAGAAGTGAGTGTTATTAAGTTTGCAGTTATAATCTATAGACCGAAAGCCCGCACCAATTTTTGGGTGAGTGCGATAGCAAAAATTCCATACGTTTATGGGTAGGTCTATACTATTCATATGCAAATATGAAAGTTTTGCATGTCGGGGTTGGGGCCTTTTTGTAATGCTGCATTGAAAATGCCTTTTTTTTCTTAAAGCCCAGGTAGCAAGTGTAGGAACTTCAAAGTTGTACTTAATGAAAGAGCTGAGTGCCCTAGATATGAATATAGGGTTCAAGACCTTTTCTGTGGGGCTAAATGTCTGCAAGACACACTCAGAGATTGATACTTTGAGTGCATCTTACAGTCACTTTTTCATACTAAATGGGTGTGTGAGTGACCTCTCAATTCAATTTTCACAAATTATGACAAAATTCCAAATTCCAAATAAAATTAAGACACGATTTTTGATTAAACCTTATTCTAATATTCCAGTAGTTTTAACATTAAGTCAAAAGTGTAATAGGAGTAGTACTAGAGGCAGTTGAATCAAATTTTTACCAATTAAATGTGATTTGCATTATACAAAAGAATAATTAAATTTTGAAAAAGGTCAGTCAATTACAATTCAGCCGATGTTGGGAATCGTTATCTCAACGATTAGTCATTCGTTCTTTAATGAAGCCGTTCATCAAACAATGCATTTTCGTTGAGTCAACGAAATATTTTTATAAGACAACGTAAAAGCCTTTTAACGGAATTTTTCGTTGAGTCAACAAATTTATTTCATTAATTACCGATATTTTAAATTGAGTTATTTTAGTTTTTTCATTAATTAACAATGTTTTCGTTGAGTCAATGAATTTATTTTATTGATTATTATTCGTTTATTCAACGAATTTATTCGTGATGATAGGTATAGCATTTGTTTGCATTATATATTAGTTCAAACATCATTCTTGTTGAAGAAATAAAAAAAAAAAAATAGCTTGATGACAAGGTGTGCTAGTACTGATTCCCAATAAGACATAAGGAATCACAAAACTTGTACGGCCCATTGCCAACAGGCAATTTGTTTTTTGTTCATTTATATAGATTCTTCAACAAGAATTAAGTGTGAAATATAACAGATTCAAATTCTTTTTTCATTAAAATATGATTTTTTTCGACGGTTTAGTTATTTTACGTTATTGAACGTAACTTTTCGTTGAGCCATCGTAAAATAAGAACATTATATATTCGCCAATATTTTTCGTTGTATTAAGAAAGCTTTCATCAAAATAAACTAGTGGCTTTAGAGTTAAGGTAAAAAGTGTATGAAAGCACTTTCATTGAGACAATGAAGCCATCATCAACCAACGTATTTTTTAAAATAAGTGTTTGATTGGGCCAACGAATTTTGCGTGTAGTCAACGAAAACTCAGCCAACGTAAAGAATTTCATAACTTTACGAAGAATATTATTTTCAGTGTAGTTATCGATTGAGACTAAGGCTGCGCGTATAAGAGTGCGACAAAGCGATGCGATGCAAAAAATGTTTCCGTGCGAGAAAAATATTTACATTTATTCTTATAAACGTGGGCACAGTAAAGCGATATTTGCTGCGAGTGTTGCGATTTGCGCACATACTTATCGCAAGCATCACGTTCACAAAACTCTTTTGACCACTTTTGCTCGAATCTCCAATACCTTCTCGCATCGCTTCTCGCATCGCATCGCTTTGTCGCACTACTATACGGGCAGCCTAAGAACTAAAGTTTTGGTTATCAAATCTTCAGAAATGAGGTAAATAATTAAAGGTGAAATGTTAACTAAAGCTTGTATGCAAACATTTTTGCAAATTAGTGAAAAAACCTCATACTAAAACTGTGATTTCGGTGAAAGTCAATTCTATTTTTGGCACTTTAAATTCAAGAATTTAAACAAAAATTTTAAACTTAAAAAAATGAAATCGTTAGCGAGGAAATAATAAAATCAAGTTTTAATAGAAATTTTGAATTTGTTGATACCTATAAAAAAAAAATTGAGAAAAAGTTAAAAGGTTATTAAATTTGATTGTACAAAAATTAATCAGATTTTAAATGCAATATGTTTTGTCTAATTTTGTAACGAAGCGTTACAACACCTACACATGCCCCAACCATATTTCAAGCGAAACTAAACAACTCCTACATATACCCTAATCATGTTATCGCTTGAATAATTTATAAATCATAATTTAGCATATATTTAAACAAATATATTTTCTAGAATTCCGAAAAATATAATTTTTCACTTTGTCTTTCTTACAGGTCACAGTGACTTTTTACCGAATCATTAATAAGAGGACGTATAGAAATTGGTAAAATGGTCTTTTAATCTCACCTAGTTGTATGGATACCAATCTAGAGTATAAGGAATAAGAGACCCGGTTGGACACAAAAACCTTTATTAGGTGTGTCAACTGAAGGAGTGGCATGCTGTTGTGCTTTGCATCATTATAGAAGCCGCTCTCAATTTTTAGTAGAAATTATCTTAGAGCAGGACCGTTAGGTGGTTAGGTCAATTAGTTAGACCTATAGAACTTTCCTTAGGCAACATCTTCAAGGTTCCTTTGGACAAGGTTCTCCTAGAAAATTCTGCCCGAGTCCTTTCCCTAGACTGCCTGCTAGGGACAAGAAATTCCTACGAGAATTTCTACATTTTTTGTCCTTTGGACAAGGTTCTCCTAGAGAGTTCCACCGCGAGACCCTTCCCTAGATTGCTCACTAGGGACACGAAATTTCTGCGAGGATTTCTGTAGAACCTTCCTTAGGAAGCCTCCTCAAGGTTCCTTTGGACAAGGTTCTCCTAGAGAGTTCCGCTCTAGACCTTTCCCTAGATTGATCGATAGGGACAAGAAGTTCCTACGAGGATTTCTATAGAACATTCCTTAGGTAGCCTCCCCAAGGTGCCTTTGGACAAGGTTCTCCTAGAGAGTTCTGCCCTAGACCTTTCCCTAGATTGCTCACTAGGGACAAGAAGTTCGTACGAGGATTTCTATAGAACATTCCTTAGGTCCTCAAGGTGCCTTTGGACAAGGTTCTCCTAGAGAGTTCCGCCCCAGACCTTTCCCTAGATTGTGTGCGGAGGACACATATTGAATGGAAAGATTGTATGAAGAACATTGTTATTTAATATAAGAAAATAAAATATAAATTTTGTAAACAATTTTGGAAAAATAAAGAGTTATTCATTCAGAGTAAGATTCTCCAAACCCAAGTTTTGTTGCTTCTTTGGGTAAGAACCTTTGGAAACCGCTGAACAACCTCAGCCACGAGAAAAAGCATCACAATTTATAAATACGGAATTGAAAAATTATGACAAAATCAATCAAGCAAATGACGATATATTCGGGAATATCTAAAAACAAAGGCAATTTGCCTCAAAAACCCAACCAATTATTTCCGTTATTCGAGTTTGTTGTCAAAAACCTGGTGTTCATTATTAGCCATGTGTTTTTTGAGAGAGTGTATAGCAACTCAGGAAACATTTTATATGCAAAACAATAACAAAACAAATGTTTGTAAAGAATTTTGTTTGTGTTTTCTGTGTTAAAAATTAGCTGAGTTGCTACTCACTCTCTGTAAAACGTAGCTATTATTAAAACTGGTCTAGAAATTACATGTAGGTATGAAGTTTAATCAAAATCGTTAGAGCCATTTTCGAGATATTTTGATAAAACCGAAATCGTTGTATGGCAGCCACCCGCTCTAGATGGATTAAAGAAATTTTGAATTTATCTTCTAGGGTATTGCATGCTTCACATCAAATTGGAAGCTATATCCGTCCACACAATTGTGTGGGCTCTAGCTAAATGTTCATCGAACTGCATAAAGAAATAGAAAACTTCGACAACTGTGACACCATGCCGGACGCTGCCGCGCGCCGCCGAAAAATGAAAACAATACTGTTTTGTAATACTTGTTAAAAAATATTTCAGAATTTGGTTTGTTAACTTTTATCATCCACTGTTGTATTCACTTGAATAGTCAAAAACTTTTTGTTTTGCTATGTTTTAAAATGTAAGACTGTTTTAAAGGTTTACTTTAAGGCTTTATTCTGTTAATACCATTTTCTAAGAAAATCTTAATTTAATGATTCCGAAACACCCTTTGCAGCAATTTTCTTAAAATTCACCATTATTTTAGCCTTGGATATTACCTATAAGGGAAACAAAATAATGGCGATAACTTTATGCGTTAAAAAATTATGATTTTTGCAATAAGAAAAGTCATTTCAAACAACGTATGGCTATGGGCCGCACCGGTTGCGCCTGTCGTCTTGTCGAAAATCACATTCTTGGACTTTTCCATCATCGTTATTTTAGTTTCGATTAAAACCTCAAAACTCAATTCATTTCTAACTAACTAACTCTATTAATTTCTTGACGGATCTTCAAGATTGTGGTTTTGTCATACATTCTGTCATTACAACAGACCTAAAAGTTTTTGGCAAATTTTAGGCTTGAGGAAGCCCCAACTTCCTAGGGTCTGGCTTAGTATTTTCCCAGTAGTTCAATTAAAAAGATTTTGTTAAAAAAATTTGATCACCAGGTTCCGCAATTTTTTGGCAATTATCAGTATTTAAAAAGTGCCCATTAAATTTAGTTCTGAAATGTTACATATATAATGAAATACCATTATTAACCACAATGTCAAGTTTGGCCCCACTGTTCTTAGTGAGAATCATTAATTTTTGAATTTTTATTTTTTTTTAACTTAAATTTTAAGTTGACATTTAGCCAAGTTGAGTAGTAGCCAGTAGCGTAATGGTTAGTCCGTTAGTCTGTCATGCTGGAGATCAGGTTTATATTATCAGCCTCGTCCACATTAGAATAACATTTTTTTTTTTTGCAAGAGTATATGTAACTGTCATAAAAAGTGCTTCTCGTCTAGTCGTTCAGATTGGGCACACAAATTGTAGATCCCCTCCATGCCTTTCGACACGCGCACCACGAATGGTTGAGAGTTGGTTCTTTACGAGTTGTTGTCTCAAAATATTTAACCAAGTTGAAGATATAGGTAGGTTGTAAAATTCTGCAACTTTAGACATTCACTATTACACTATTTTTCCCATTTTGGTTCATTTTCAGCACAATAACAATAAGCCATTTGTTTGTTATTTTAAGTTTTTAAGCAATGTTGAAAAATCACCAAGTAGATTATTCAACTTTCAATGGGCATTTATTCTTGTTGTGTAATTCACCTAAAAACTAACTAATTGACCAAAGGACAAAACATGAGAGCATATCTCCATCAGCATCATCATTAACTCAATTTCCAACTAAAACAGCAACACTCTTCTGTCATTTGAATTTACAATCCTTCCACTCTTCCACATTTGCATGAAGAAATATACGAGAAGATGAAGGTACCAAGCTGAGAAAACAGAATAAACGAAAAGCATACATTTAAAAAATAATAAAAAAAAAACTTTAATAAAACTTCATCGTGAATAACAATTTCCGGATGCAAATCTAAACCAACAACCCCAAACACATTGGGGTTAGATTACAATACCAACAACAAGCTTCTAGTTTTCTGATATAACTATACTACCTACTATGAGTAGGTGTATGAAATAACAGTGCTAAAACTATAACCCTTCCCTAATTATGGATTATTTCGCCAGATTGTTTTGTCATGGGATGATGGAAATGGAACGGGGTTTCGTATAATGGGGGAACAAACATTCCCCCTTATGTTCTGCACTATATTTTCCAATTGTTATTCAGCCAGGAACAGAACTGCAGCACTGAGTGTGTTGTATGCAACGTCATCATTGTTGACATGGCAAAAAGTTTCTATGTTTATTTCAACCAAGCCGTCAGCAACTTATTGTAGTGTGCAGTGTTGTATCCTTTTAAAAGTTGAATTTTTTTCCTTCTTCCTGTCAAAATTACAACCATTATGATGATGGTGCTAATTAAAAGTACGTGACTGCAACTGTAAAACTGCTGTGGGGATGAGTTCTTTTTTTTTGTCTTAAAAAATTCATACAGCATCCCACTAGACTTTTGAATTCGTCCTTAATGGAGACAACTTGCTGCACAAGAAATGTTGGTTGGGTGTTGTTTTTGTTATGCCTGGGAGCGCTAGCTCGGAGGAGGATGATGTTGCACTGTACAGTAATGTTGTTTGTGATGTATTAGCCAAGCACTGATATTCGTTTTCCTCTCTTGTCTACCACTTTGTACTCTCGAGGACGATCGGCATGGTACGAGGAGGAAGCGAGGAATTTATTTTTGTACTTCTGGTGAATTGTTAAAAGTTTTTGTACCTTCCTTCTTCTCTTGCTGCTCCTGATATTGGATTGGGATGGATATTTCCGGTGGGCTGGAGGAATGGAATCACTATATTATTGTTCCTAGAGGATATGTTTGTGTATATGATATGGTGAGAGGAAAGTTGAACATTGCAGGATAGTGTTGTTTTCTATTATTACTTCCTAACACTTTTTCGTTTGATTAATGGAGAGAAGTTTTATTTATTTATTTTTTGTTGTTGTTATTGTATACCTAGGTGGATACCTACATTTATAATATTTATAGATACATGTGTGGTGTCTATGGTATGTGTGAGACTGAGTAATTTATATTGAAAAATTATCGCGGTATGGGAAGCATATGGTCATACACGGATGCGTGAGTTTGAAGGAGAGGGATATTTCTTTTTGTTTTTGTTTCATTTGGTTGGTCAAATATTTAATCATCAACCACATATATACATATATAGCGATCGCAATCTGGACCATAACAAAAGATTGTTTTCACGCAACTATAGTTAGTTAAGTGACGGCTTGTGTCCAGACATGAAGTTGATTAAGTGTGAGAATTCTAATGAGTTGGCATATAGAAAATACCTATATGTTTTGTTATTTAGAAAGTTTTAATTATTTTCACGATAAATTGAGATGAAAGATGTTGTTTCTGCTTAACTGGGCCTATAATCAAGAAAAACAATCATAACTTTAATTAGGGATTTCGCAAAAGTCTGGTAAATATAAGTACATATTCTTATGCATTTGTTAAATTGAACAAAAAAAGTTATCGACTCATGTTTGGCCTGATATTATTTAATAAAATTTGTGGAATTCACCTTCTGCGGCAGTTTTTATTACTTAAAGTAGGAGTTGTAGAAATATCATAGAATGAGGGACACCTTCAACAGGGAAGAACGGAGATTTTAAAGAATATAACTGAGTGTTGATTTTTTTCAGTTCTAAGCTACTTAACAGTTTTATCCAGCAACTCAAGGCTTCTAAACTGGCCACACTAGTAACAAGTTTATGTTTGTCTGGAATTTAAGCTTTCTTAACAACTTCGCTGTCCCATGAATCATATATGAGCACAGCATTCTTCACCTTCCCTGTCCCATGTATCATATATGAACACAAAACATATTTTATGAAACTAGCTTTACTCTCCCCATACAAACTGCCTTAAAAACATCTGTACGTTCATTATTTTTGTAAAGAAAAAAAAGACCTCCACCCTACGTCCCATGAATCATATATGGTACACAAATTTTTTCTTGTCTTTCGGCTTCCCTGTCCCATGTATCATATGTGATACACAAATTTGAGTTCACTAAAAACAAATTTATTATATGAAAAAAAGTAAAGAAGAACTTAGTTTTCACATAAACGTAAAGCTTACGTTTAGTTCTTAACAAAACTGCAAAAAACGTTGGAAAAATGTTTTAGAAAAAAATTTTGTTTCCAAAGCTGCATCCAGCTGAAAAAAATAATATTCAAAATAAATACATAAAACCAAAAAAATATATAAAAAAAAACTACAACACTTATACTGTCGTGTTATAGCTTTTTTTTAAGTCAAAAACTTATTCTCTAATTTCTTGTTTAAATAAAGTTGTGTAAGCAAATAGTTTTAAAAAATTAAATTTTCAAACTCTGTTTTGAAAAAAAAAAATATTTTTTTTTGTTTAAACTCATTTTTATCAAAATTTTACGCTTGTTTAAAATCTTTATCAATTTTAATTGAAACAATACAAATGATATAGTGTTATGAATCACAGTTATAAGGATACTATCTGACCCAGCAAACATCGTTCCGCCTTAATTTCGTTAATGTAATGAAAACAGTAATTCCCAGTATGTACAATGCCAAATCGTTAGTTATATAAGCATAAGCCATCGCAGAGTTCTTTAAAATGTTTTTATTCATCAAGTTGCAGATGCAATGGCAATATCAGTGCTGTTTTACCGCCTTCCAAAACTTTTATTTTATCTGATTCCTTCATATTCCTTCCTCGGTCCAACACATATCAATCAAAGAATCGTAAAAATCGAACGATCCTTTCGGGTGTTAGGTAAGTACTAAAAACAGGATCCCTCCATTCCAGTTTTTCTGGAAATTTTCCGGGATTTTTCGCTAGTATCATATGACCTTCCTTGAGACAATACGAATTCATCAAGCCCAGAATCGTGAAAGTCGAAGCATCCGTTCTCGAGTTATGCACTAAAAACAGGATCTTCCCGGATTTCCAATTTTCCAGGATTTTTCTGCAGTGTCCTTCCTTGAGTCAATACGAATTCATTAAGCCCCAAATTGATAAAATCGAATGATCCGTTCTCGAGTTATGCGTGCACACACGGACGATATTTAATTAATTAAAAAAATGAATAAAACAAAGAAACAAACAAAAAAGTAGAACAAACGCAATACAAAAACTAAACTAATTTTAACTATTTAGGGATTTGTATACCTATGAGATGACTATAATTGAAACATTGCAATCAAAATGTTTTCACCTTTGATGCATGTTTAACACTCTGTCTGAACTTGTTTGGAAGTGGAAATGATTTCACTAAAGCTTTTATTAGTGTTAGCCTTGATATGATATGAAGCCAACAGAACCTTAGTAGGCTCCAGCTCATATAAATATTGATTTGAAAATAAGGTAAAAGAATTTTTGCTTTCAAAATAGTAAACACTTTGTTCTGAGAGCAGCCATAGTTTTTAAATAATATCTTTTTTGATTCTAAGTCATACAAAAAATGCCCCTCCCACCTATAAAGGGATGGATAGACCCCCCCTCCCATAGTAAAAAATACTTGTATTTTATTCCTCTACAAGATTCTGTTTTAATGTTTCCACACAAAATTTGTGCCTCCCGTTCCCTGTCCATGTATCATATATGAACACTACAAAAGTTAACTTTTTTTAAGTACAAGAACTCATTATTTAGGCGAAAAAACCATTCCGCACTAAATATTACCAAAAAGTAATGGTTTTTCTTGAAAAAAAAATTTGCACGTAGAGGATGATTTTAAGCTGTTTGTATGGGGACAGTGAAACTAATTTCATTAAATATGTTTTGTGTTCATATATGATACATGGGACAGGGAACCCGAAGGACAAAACAAATTCTGTGTACCATATATGATACATGGGACGTGAGATGGAAGTTTTTTTTTTCCTGAACAAAAATAGTGGACGTGGAGATGTGTGTAAAACACAAAATTAATTTTTATAGAAAATCTATAGTTTCCAACAAAAAATCGTTAAAAAAAATCTCAAAAATTAGTTTTCGAGTTACGCCAAAAATATTGCAAAATGAGTGTTACGGATCTCTCAAAAATGAATGGGTAAATTTTGACGAATTTTGTGTTTTTCAGCAAGTTAATGTTTCAGACAAACATGTTCAATTAAAAAAAAATGTGAAAGCGCAACTGTTCCTTACTAAAAGGTATATTCAATAGCCTATTTCGGAAATTTTTAAAGCTCCTGATCTTAATTTCTTTGAACGTTGGATTCTAAGACATAAGTTAATGAAATAAGTACCATATCGGTGTAGGTAGGGATAGCGCCCTTTCTACGCTTATACTAATTTTGGTAATTTAACAAAAAAAAAGTCTCATTTCGATTTCGAAAGAGGCAAGAATTTTCAAAATTTCAAGAAAATATACATGTCTGTTTCCAAAAGACAAGAACGATCAAACTACTTATATATTTTTTGGATTTTAAATTTTTCATCAAAATTTCAACAGATTTTGATCAAATTCTTCATAATTTCTTCTTTGAACAAAAGTAAAAAACAAAAAGTATTCTATAGCTAAATTTGTAATTTTCAATAAAATATTCTTTGTAAACAAAATCTTTCCTTTCCTTTTTATTACTAAAAAGAAGTAACGTGCAATTAAAGTTGCATTGAAACAGACCTTAGGTCTGTCTATAATAAAAAATCTTTGAAAATTTAACACAAAGTGGTTTTAACATTATCTTGAATATTTTAAACAATTTTAAGACCCAAAATTGGCAGTATCTATACAATTTACCAATTATAGGAAAAACAAATGACAGTAAGCCTTTTTTAACAGTTCCTTTCATTGAGTAGCTCTTTAATGTGTGACTTTCTTGTTATAGACAATTCCGATTAAACTGAATTTTATATACCTACTTACAGAGTCTTTATAAAACGTTTAAATGCTAATTGCATAAAAAGCTTTCAAGGATATTATAAAAGTTTATGGTATTTATAGTCCAGGAAAATTAGACTTTTACTTCGGAAAAAATCGGAGAAAGCTGAATTTTGGTATACACGTTCTGTGATCCTTTCCTAATAAGCCCATAAAGTTCCGCCAAGATATGTTTGGTGCTAGTTTTTTTATAACGGTAAAAAGACAAAAAAAAAAAACGTTTTTTTTTTTTCCCAAAAAATCAGTATATCTCCATTTCTAACGGTTTTTCGTCCAAAAAACTTAAGTTTAAAATTTAAGAGCATAGAATTAAAGAGCATATAGCTATAACTGTTTCTGAATTATTAAGCGTTAAAAAATTAGTTTTTTTTCTTCGATAGTGTGACTGCCAAAAAAAAAAACAGTTTTTTGCATATATTTTTAAAACTGTAAGCTTAATCGAAAAATTATGTTTTAAAAAATGTGTACATTATGAAGCTTTATATAAGCATGCATTAAAAGTTTTTTTTTAGAAGCCATAATTTTTACGATATCATTATTTTAAAAAAATCACCAAAAGTCAAAAATACTGGTTTTTGGCTCTTTTCTCTAAAATGACGAATTTTCCGAAGAACCTTTTATGCTTATATTGTACTTACTTACTTACTTAAGTCCTCTGACCTATTACGTCCGTGATGTTTCCCTTACGGGACATAGGGCCTCCACTACACCTACGCGCCATCGTGTACGATTTCTTGAAATGAATTTCAGCTCTCTCCAACTTTTCCCCAGTCGTGCCGATTCCTGTTCGACCGTTCTTCGCCATGTACTTCTAGGCCTGCCCACTTGTCTTCCCTCCTGTGTGAGCGGGTTCCACTGCATTGCTTGAGATGCAATGCACCGATCGCCTTTTCGAAGCGTATGGCCAATCCACTGCCACTTTCTTCTTCGTATAATGGAGTCTATGGGCTCCTGACCCGTTCTCGCATGAAGTTCGGCATTGGAGATACGGTTGGGCCAGAAAATCCTCAAGATGTTTCGTAGACATCTATTAACGAAGCTTTGCAGCTTTCTAGTGACAGTTTCAGTGACTTTCCAAGTGCTGCAGCCGTAAAGCAGAACGGATTCAACATTGGAGCGGAACAGTCGTAGCCTGGTCTTTAAGCTAAAAGAGTTGTTTCTCCATATTTTGGACAGCATTCCGAACGCAGCCTTTGCTTTTCTGATTCGGCTGTTTACGTCCAGTTCAGTTCCGCCACCCGTAGAGACAATACTCCCAAGATATTGGAAATCCTGTACCATCTCTACGGGTTGTCCAGAAATATTTACTTGGATTGATGAGGAAGTTCCAAGGCTGATCCTTTTAGTTTTTGCCGAGTTGATCTTAAGCCCTACGATTTCTGCTTCTGTCTCCACCCTTGTTGTCATTTGATGGAGATCCATGATCCTATGAGAGAGTAAGCATACGTCGTCCGCGTAGTCCAGATGTTTGAGGTGAGATTGCAGAGTCCACTGAATTCCCCCATTTCCATTTGACAAAGCTGCGTGCAGTACGTCACTTATCACCAACAGGAACAGTATTGGTGACAGTATACAGCCTTGCCTAACTCCACTTTGGATTTCAAACTCCTCTGACAGCCTACCTTTGTGCAAAACGTGACACCTGGATCCATCATATGTAGCCTTGATAATAGCAATCAATTTATCTGGGATGCCCCTCCTGTGCAAAGCAAGCCAAATAAATTCTCTATTGACACTGTCGAACGCCTTTTCAAAATCGATGAACAGCAGGTGAAGTGGTGATCGATATTCAACGCACTGTTCGATGATGATCCTCAAGGTGTTGATGTGATCAACACAGGAAGATCCAGTGCGGAAACCTGCTTGTTCGGCGTCGAGTGTGTCTTCGAGGTGGTCTTTAATTCGGTCCAATATTATCCTTGCTATTATCTTGGCTACTGCAGGCAGAACGCATATTCCTCTCCAGTTTTCGCACTGTGTGAGATTTCCTTTCTTTGGGAGCTTGACAATCATTCCTTTTTTCCACTCTTCAGGAAAGCTCTCTGCTTCCCAAGCTCTCTTAATAAGTGGGTGCAGTAGCTCGCTCGATGTCGTTGGGGCTGCTCCTAAGAGCTCTGCAGGAATACCGTCAAGTCCAACCGCTTTGTTGTTCTTCAGTGCTTTGATGGCGGTGATAATTTCTTCTTTACTGGGGGGTACGGTGCGTATTCGGGAAATTGTTACTTCGGGTAGCTCAGTGGGAATAGGGTTCACTTCACTTGCGAAAACGCGGTTTAAAACCGCAGAAAAGTGTTCCCTCCACCTTATGAGCTGGTCCTCATCCGAAATTAGCAGGGATCGGTTTGTGTCTTTATCCAGGTGTTGTTTAGAGCTCTGGACACCAGTGAGCTCTTTGGTAATTCTGTAGACGGTCCTACTGTCACACCTACTAGCGGCTTTTTCTGCTTCTGTAGCCAGTGCGTTGATGTAGTTACGCTTATCACGTCGCACACTACGGTGAACTTCCCTCATCTTCATGCGGTACGTAGACTCAAGCTCGTTTCTCCCTGCTGCTGGGGTAGCTGCGATGCGAGCTTTAAGGTGTTTCCTTTCTTCGATCCTTGCCCAAGTTTCGTCGGAAAGCCAAGCACTATTTCTCCCTTGCGCCCGGCCGACTATACTTTCAGTATAATACATCAGTTGCAAGATATTGCGACTTCAAAAATGCTAAAATTTCGAACATTTTTGAATAAAAAAAAATGATATTGTTTAAAATGACGTTATAAATATTATATTATACAAAAATTAACAGGCCATTTGTGTTAAGACATTTTTATAAATTACTATAAATTTATTATTTGTATGGCTTTGAAAATAAGCTCAAAATCAAAGTATGCCATCCGAATTGTTTGATAAATATGAATTTATAAAAAATAAAAGTCGTTGGAGCGGTTTTCTTAAAAATTAATTTTTTTTATATAAAATTTTTAACTCATTTTCAAAAATAAAATTTTACACAAAATTAAAAGAAAATATTCATCAGCCCCTTTTTCAAGATACTGAATTTTCAAAAAAAAATTTCAATATTTTTTTTTTAAATCCAAAAATCATTGCAATGAAAATTTGTCTACGCCAAATTATTTGAATTGTGAAGGAGCACTGGTATAAAAATTTTGGTTGAAATCGGTACAGCCGTCAACGAGAAATTTGAAAACAAAAAAATCGGTTCTATGTTAGGTACTGTTATTAATTATTAACCGTTATTGGTAAAATTTGTTTTCATCAAAATATTGACCATACCTAACATAGTAAACGCACATCTTTTTATCAAAATTCTTGGAGCCGTTTTCGAGAAAAATAAGTTTTTTTTAACGATTTTTCAACATTTGTATGGAAGGTAGGTAGGTTATTATTGAATTTAGAAGCATTATTTTTTATAGTACTCTACAAAAAAAAAAAAAACTATTTTATAACTAGTTTTGAAAATAATGACCGTCATTTTCAAGCTATTTAGTTTTCGAAAAGAAAATTGTTTTTTTTTTTTTCAAAGAATTTTTTTTTTTAAATTTTGGTTCACAAAAATGTTTATGCTTTTTAGAAGTATTCGCAAAAAAAAATGAAAAATTTGCACTTAACTGTTTTGGAAAAAATCAAAAACCAAAAAAAATGGCTGTACTGGAGGTACTAAAAATAACCAATTTTTGAAAATAAATAAATTATCGAACATTAGTTTATCCTTATGACCAGCTATACAATGCTCAGTTGACATATTTTGTCAGCCTAATCCGTAACTTACCATATAGTTCCTATAACGCAAGTTAAAATATTCATTGACGAATTAAATATATTGATATTTAAAAAAAAAAAAAAAAACAAAATGTATATTTTTTTGAAATCCGAAAATTATTTTGTCATACATTTTAAAGATAAAATTGCAAAGGACCTCCTGTATGAAAAATTGAATCAAAATCGGATAAGCAGTATATAATAGTTGTTTCTAAAGTTTTTTTTTTTCCAAAATTTTAAGAAAACTTGAACAAATATTTGGTTATTTTCTTATCAAAATCGTTAGAGTGGTTTTTGAAATAAATAATTTTTGTGTATTGGTTGTATGGCAGGCACCGTTGTTTTTGGAGCTAAGAATGAATTTTCAAATTCCCCTTTATAGAATTTCCTAAAAATCCTAAGTCCAAGGTTTGAAAAAAAAATCGCTTTAGTTGTTTGGGGGCTTAGGCTGTAGTTCGAGGCTCAGAAAGACAAACTGACAGTATCACAGTCAGGCAAAATTGTGAAACTCACTTTGCCGAGTTCTCTATCATCATAATAATGAAAAATTATTATCTGATGGAGTTTGATATTTTTTCAAATCCAAAATCGCAATTAAAAATAAGTTGCCAAAGGGTAAATTATTCCTAGTCCATTTTGCCTCATGTTGTTCTGATCGTTTTTGCCACAGAAGAAGTTTTTTTATGAAAAATATTTTTATTTTTTTTAAATAAAGACTATTTTACTCTTTATTTTTAATATTTATCAAAAACAAATAAAATCAGGCATTTGAGAAAGACCAACATTTCAGCCGGCCTTATGTTGTTGGATGTCTTACTTTTTCCCAAAAAAAAAAATTTGTTTTCATTGTTTCATGGTTAGATATGAAACCAACTTATTTGTGGCTGATTAACTATAAGAAGTGGTCTTAAGAGATGTTCTAAAAAGTGTGTTATAATTTAAAATAAAATGGAGTAAAAAACGAAAATGGTTTCAATTTAGCTCCTTGATCCGTTTGCCTGCCTCTCCCCTATGTATACATTTTTTAGAGTATTGCCAGTTAAATTCAGTTTTCTTTCCCAAAAAACTCAGAGAGTACCCAAAGGTATCTAATGTTCTTGTGTTTCCTCCCATATAAGGGGTTGAATTGGAAGATGACCTCCTTTCCATCACAATTCTTTCGTAGAAGAGAGAAGATGTTTAAGAATAATTTTCCAAAGTTTTAACACTTAAGTCGGTAACACTCTTTTAATTGCAATTAATAATATCAGACACACATCGCTATTTGGTAGAATTACCATTTCTGTCTGGTTACTAAATTATATAAATATTGTTATTGTTCAGTAATATTTATGTTTCCATCTTTTATTTTTCCTATTCCCTGTGCATTTTTAACGTTGCAATTTGTATATACAATAACATAATTATGCTCTTGAAAGTTTGTGTGTGTAAGCTTTAATATTGACATTTTTGTTTTTCAAAACAATGGACGCAATTAAAAACCAGATGTAATTAAACTCGTTGCAATTAAAACAACATCAACATGACAAGGCAATGTTAAACAGAGCTCCCAGAACACTCTCCTTCATTGCAGCATTGTGAATAAAATTATATCAAAGTATGAATTATTATTATTTTTATATAGGTATACGAATATGTATGAATGTGATGAAACTCCCTCTGGCTTAGGTGAATTGATGAATCCCCATCCTTACGCTCGCTCCATCATCCTTTTTAATTTCCCATGAATATTACTGCCAAAAACAACAATGAAAACACCGAACTATTTATTATTCATAAATTGCCAGGTAAGATTCCATTGTGAACCATTCAGTGCCCTCTTCAATTCAATGTAGGTACATATACGTTACACCGTAATAATAATTCCATTCCCTCTCTTCCCTATAGGTATAATGTTTATTTAAATATAAATTGCGTCTAGCGGGCACTTCATTGTTTGAAATACATTTTTCCTCTCACTGCTCCCTCTCTCTCTCTCCTCGTCCTCATCCAAAAGCATTCATTTTATTATTTGAACTGCATACTCACTCCAAGTCTTCCCTCAAAGTTCGATGCGGTAGAGGGCGTTAGTGGAGCAGCAAATACAGCTAAGTGCATAATATGGATGAATGTTCAAATGTGTAGCATTAAATTTAATTGTTTGTTTGCATTTATAGTAAAGAAAAAAATACACTTTATAGTGGACTACTAATACTCCTCTACTCTTATCTATCCCCATTCCTCCCGTTTGAAACCCCTTCAAATATACACAATCATATAGTGGCGGCATGTCCTTTAAATCCTTTTTTCAAACAGCCATGTAAATGTTTCCGTTTGGCCATTAACTGCAATTGCATGTTTCACGATTTGACTAAACGCGACCAGCTTGCATGCCATTGCTGCCATGCACCATTATTTTTATTATATATCAACTCTCAACTAAACTGCCACCGTGCCGCCCTCTGGTGGAGAGAGAAAGAGTCTCCAGAGCTGAAACATGAAAAGAAAATTCTAATTAATAACGATTTGAGGTTAATTCGCAGTTTAAACCGAAATCGTTGGGGATGGCTGCAGTGTTGGCGTTGGCTGTTGGGGTCAAATGGAATGTGAAACTGTCAGCATGGATCAAATTTCAATCAATTACAATCCACTCTCATACAGATAGACACACATACAGACACTCTCCACCTGTCCCAAGGTGCGGAGGACAGCTTGATCTGAATTCGGATTGAATAGATAAAGATAGAACGCATATAAAACGCGAATGCAATTTAATTGATAATGAGGTGAGTTCCCGTGGGTTAGGGTTTTTGTTTTTGTTTTTATTACTCACTTCCATGAAAAACGGACTTTTATGTTGTGGGCGTTGTTGTGCAGGATATTTAGTTTTTATAGTTCTAAAATGCGATACCTATCGATTGCATGTTAAGCATCAACAAAAATGCTTTCTAATAATTACAAGGACATTCTATCAGACGAAACTAAAACATTTTTCATATGATGACTGTGAAATTTCGGTTCATGGTTGGTTTTTGTGTGTTGTTTGTAGTTTAAATTTTGATAGAGTGTTTTAATGGACAAAGCTTAATACCTTTGCCCGAATATGAAATGTTTTGTTCTTATGAGCGACCGATGGCATATAAAAACGGAAATGGAATGCATTTGAATTAATTTTCGATTGTGATCAGCAAAACGGAGTGTGTTTTTTTTTTAACAAATCAATATAGAGGTTTGTGGTTTTAGATTACTATATTTAGATACATATAATTTAAATGCAAACAACTTTTAAATAAATAATTTTAGTAGCAATGTTATTTTCTAGAATTTCATTTATTTTATAAAATAAAATGTGGTCATGGATAGGATTGCACAATTACATTTCTAAGAAAAAATTTTTATAATGCTAGTTTTTAAATAACTATTCATTAATGGAAAATTAAAATACAATTTGAATATTTCAAAATACAATTTGAATTTCCAAGCAAAAACGTTTTTATTTCTGGACAACATGCATAGACATTGTTTTGAAATTTTAAATATGCAATAATATTAAACCTTTTAGAAAAGCTGAATTTAATAATTAAATCAAATTAAGATAAAAAGTCGAAAGTAGGAAACACGGTTCTCTATAATAGGAAATACAGTTACCTAATAACAGCCTAAAGTATTACTCAAAAGTAGGTTTTAAGCATCCGATTATTTTTGAATAAAAAAGCCGTTTTCAAGATGAATTTTTGCTAACTGATTTTATTTTTTGAACATTTGTATACTGTTGTCTCTGGTTCTTGGAACAAGTTTTTTCAGACATTCTAGAAATTTCTGTTCAAAGCTTTTTAAAAGTTTTATGAAACAAAAATTTTAAAAAGACAAACTTACCGTCTCCGAAAAAATAAAATAAAATAAGTTTTCTGATTTTTTTACCAAAACCTAGCTCTTTATAGTTCGTATCGTATTGTTTTGATAAACTTCCCCTATTTGTTGCCCGTTTAAGCATGGCCACCATTTAAGTCAGGCAATTGTATGGGAGTTAATGTTTTTTTTTGTTCTTAAAAAAATAAAAAACGTTATAAGGTAATATTATTAAAAAAAAATCCTAGGTACCAAGTTTGAAGAAAATCTATCCACCCGTTAAGACTGTAGCCGGATAGACAGAAGGACATCGTTTTTAGAAACCAACTTTTGTTCCTCTTCCTTATCATCTTATTGTCAAGTTTGATAACAATCTCAAGTGTGATCAAGTTTGACCAAAGCATAACTTGCCATATAGAAAATAGAACCTATATACAGGGTGATTCGCATGAGATGCAACAAAAATCTAGAGAGTGTAGGTTGGGTCAAATAAAAAAGTTTTAGGTATTTAAGGTAGGGCCTTTTTCGCCCCGCATAGGCGGGAGAGACAAATTTATAATAAAAGTAAAAAGAAACAACGGCAAATCTGTTTCTTAAAGGCAGAAATCCAGTTTCAGTTTATGTTTTGATCATTTTGTTTTGGTGAATGGGCCATCACACACTGGCTCAAGCTTGAGATGAACTAAAGCCAGACTAAGAGCGAATTCGTTATCGTCTAACTAACTTAGATCTGCCAAGTTTGTGCTCGTAAACAAAAATTGAAATCTGACTTCAGCAGGCCTGCAAAACAAGTTACGTTCGTAGACATCAAAATCACGCAGAAATAAAATCGGCGTCGGGCAGTTTGTGCAGAAAAAAAAAAACATTCTGCTGAAAAAAAAGTAATTTCTCCTGAAAAGAAAAAAAAATTAAAATTAAAACAGGAAAACATGTAAAGGGTGGGCCATCTAATCTAGGGGTTTGTTTTTGAGTCATATGTTATTTTTACACTGACAGCTGTTTCCCAATCGAAATCTTGACGGGAAGTCAGTATTATATCTCTGAGTAGCTTCACGCTTGAACAACATTCGGAAATATTAAAAACTTATTTCCAAAGTGAGTGTCGTGTGAAAGTCATCTTTTCTGACGAGGAGCATTTTCATCTCGGCGGCTTCGTTAACAAACGAAATTGCCCCATCTGGGGCTCGGAAAACCCGCACACGTTACTGTCGAGAACCCAAAGCATCCATAGAAAGTGACAGTTTGGTGCTGATGGTGCAGTGGTGGCATCATTGGACCATTTTTCTTCGAAAATGAGGCTGACGACAACGTTTCGGTCAACAATGGTCGTTACAGAGCCATGTTGACCGACTTTTTTTTGCTAAAATTTAAGACATGGACAGGACATGCCACACAGCCCATACCACAATCGATCTTTCTCGCACCAAATTCCAAAATCTTGTTATCAGCCGTCTTTACGAAGTCAATTGTCCGCATCTGAGCTGCGATTTGACCCCTTTAACTTATTTTTTGTTGGGAACCGTAAAGGACCGATGTTATGCCAGCAATCCGGAATTGATTCAAGCACGTAAGGCCAATATCATCCAAGCAATCTGTGAGCTACAGCCGCATATTTCTGCCATTACGAACTCGCCCTAACTTTTCCTTCAATCACACACGGGTTGAGCAAAGCTGGCTGAACATTTTGTGTACATGAACCGGCTTTATTTTTATTAGTACTCTCAGTTTGAGAATCGAAAACAAAAAACAAATAATTTCCTTTAAAATTTTCAGTTTAGCATGACAACAGGTTTGTTTATTTTGCCTAGAAACGAACAACTGTGTATGAATTAGTAATAAAACTTTGTTAGTCCACTCGAAACTTGACCTCCCTTGCCTACAAACTTTCATTTCCCCAGCTTAGTCTAGTTCAAAATTGATCCTGTGTGTGATGGCCCAATAACTTTTGAATAATTAGTTTTCAAACTCAAATTTATGATTATTTAAGTGGACCTTCTTTGAGCGCGTTGAGAGTGAAATTTCAAGGTTGAATTTTTGTGAAACGAAAATATGTAACTAAAAATGATTTATTGACCAATTTGGAATTAATAATTGTGATTGGAAGTGATTAAAAATAATCTTTCCGTCGGCTTTTTTTGGTCACTGTAGTTTTTGCAATGAAACAATTAAGTTACATTAGCTTTCCCGACGTTTCGGCAGGGGTTGCTGCCTTCTTCAGGGGAACTTTATTTGGACAACAAGAAAAAATATATTGTTTACATTATAATAACAATAATTGAAACAATACAAAATACACTCACTTTAATAAAACTGTGTTTAAATTTAAACTGAAATTTAAAATTATTGTATCTAATAATTGTAATATTATTTACAAAAGTAAAGAAATAACCACTTCAAACGAAGTTTAGTCTATGGAATTTAAACAAGGAGTAAAGAAACTGAAAGAATACTGTGTTATGATGAGACAAGAGAACAATAGATTTTTGCCGTGATGGACAAACGCAACATTGAAAAAGTGCAGCTGATCCTTAACGGATTCCACCCGAAAATCCAGTTCACTGTGGAAATGGAACATAACAGGTCAATAGCATTTTTGGACGTAAAAATCCATCGTGAAAACAACCGTCTATTGTTTGACTGGTACCAAAAACATACTGCATCGGGAAGATTAGTCAACTTTCGGTCTAACCAGCGAGGCACATAGTTATGAACACTGCATCCAATCTCGTCAGTAAAGTTTTCGCACTCAGCGACGAACAATTTCACTCTGCCAATGAGAAAAAAATCAAAAAAATCCTGAGTGACAATGGTTTTCCAAATTCTATAATTTGTGGTCTACTTCAGAAACACAATTGCAAAATTCCAAGCGAAGACACTAAAGACCCGAATAATGGTTACTACAAAAGTATGGTTTACATCCCAAGACTGACTGAGAATTTTAAAGAAGTGATAAACCAAAAACTAACAGATGTTCGCCTGGCCTTCAAATCAAATAAAACTCTGAGTCACCTTTTCACTAAACTTAAAACGAAAGCGGATAAGGATAAAGTTACTGATGTCATTTACAAAATAAATTGTAAGGGTAAACCTAATGAACCATGCAACCAGTGTTACATCGGAACTACAAAACAATTTCTTAAACAGCGAATTTCTAATCATAAATCGGATATCAAATCAAACAATCCTGGAAAGACAGCCCTGGCGAGCCACAGTATCGAAAACGGCCACTCTCCAGATTTTGAAGGTGTCAAAGTCCAACAGACAGAGAAACATGTTTCGAAACGATACACCCTAGAAACATTACACATCATCAACAACAACAACAACATGAACAGAAAACAAGACACGCAAAACATCTCTGCCATCTATTGTTCTCTTGTCTCATCATAACACAGTATTCTTTCAGTTTCTTTACTCCTTGTTTAAATTCCATAGACTAAACTTCGTTTGGAGTGGTTATTTCTTTACTTTTGTAAAAAATATTACAATTATTAGATACAATAATTTTAAATGTCAGTTTAAATTTAAACACAGTTTTATTAAAGTGAGTGTATTTTGTATTGTTTCAATTATTGTTATTATAATGTAAACAATATATTTTTTCTTGTTGTCCAAATAAAGTTCCCCTGAAGAAGGCAGCAACCCCTGCCGAAACGTCGGGAAAGCTAATGTAACTTAATTGTTTCATTGCAAAAACTACAGTGACCAAAAAAAGCCGACGGAAAGATTATTTTTAATCACTTCCAATCACAATTATGAAAATATGTAACGCCACATGTGCAACGCTGAGATCATTGATTAGCTAAGTGGTGGGAGGTAGAGTAAAAGTAAACATTTTTATTGATAGGCTTATATAGTTTATATTGCAATAAGTTTGGATTTTTTGATAATCTATATTATTGTAGCAGATAAAAGGGAAAATGTCCTTTTATGTCTTTTTTCTAATTTCGTTAATTAGAATGCTAGAGTTTTGAATTTTTTCTGGTGGATAGATAATAAAATTCTAAGAATCTTACTGGTTTAAGATTTTTGTCTATCTCCTACTGGTATGGAGATATAAATTATTTTAAAAATTTTATCTCAAAATAGGCTTATTTCAAAAAATTGAATTAAATCAGCAGAGTCCGCTAAAAATTTGAATTATATCTGGTTGCAAAAAAAAATAAAACCAGATTAAAGTTGTCATATACAAATTTTTGATTTTGCAGAGATTTTGAGTTTAGGAATTTTTTGAAATAGTCGGAAAACCTACTCAAATAAACTAATTTATATCTTTAAATTTTCACCTTTTTTACTTTAAATTTTCACCATTATTATTTAATTTTCAAGTTTACAACCCTAACCCATCGATCATCTTGATATAGAACACTTAGCTGCGTCTTACGCATATAAGCTTAATATCCCTATACATATCCGGATTTTTAGATCGCCAAAGAAGTTTCACTTCTGCCACGAGTACTGAGTTACACGCGCCCTTTTTTTTATATTATGCCTTAAACTGATTTTTGCTTTCTCTATTAGGGCAAACTATTGGTTTCGTGTCAAAAACAATGTCAAAGGTTTTAATAATAAACAAAGTCCAAAAAAGTGACTTTCGACAAGACGTCCGTTGGCGCGCGTCGGTCTGTTCGTCTGTGCGTTCTGATGTGTATAGAGCCTAGAGCCTAAACCGTTCGACGGATTTACTTCAACATTAGTGTGAAGTATTCACCCATATTCTGAAACTCGTATTTATGACTCGTATTCGACTACAGTCGTATGTTGTTATTCCCAAAGTCGTATATTCGACTTCACTTCTACAAATATTGAGAAACGGACAACATCTCATACGACTGTTCATATTTTATCATAATTCCGAGCAGGCGCAAACGGTGGAAAAAATTTCGGGGGGGGGGGGGGTTTTAACTGAAAACTCAAAATTAAGAGTGAAATTGTATGGCGAGGAAGTTAAATTCATACATTTCGTGGGGGCGTTCGCGCCTGATTCCGAGTCTAGTATTAATGCGAATTACATTCGTATTTATGTTGTTTATTCGTCGTGTGAAATCGTTTAAACCAGTTATATAATTGTTCTGATAAAAAAGGACAAAAACCTAGTGCATGCAATATGCATGTTATGTAGATATTTTTTTCAATATTCCTGCTATTTTTTTATTAACCTGCGAGGGTCACCGCAGATCTAAGACCATCGAAATGCCCTTATTAAATGCAAACAAAAAATTAAAGATGTAAAAGATCTCTTCTGTCTGGAAACTATATGCAATCAACCTGGCAGTGAAAGCGCGATTCTAAGACCACTAAAATGCAATATTAAAATGCAACACAAAACTGATAGATGCAAAATTGTTTTATACCGCTCCAAATTTCGTTTACTGAAACTTTTATGTACATACGTGTAAACTACAGGAGCTTTGAAGCGGTATAAGGCTGTTTTACATCTAATCATTTTTGTATTGCATCTTAGTGGTCTTAGGTCAATGTGGTCGCTCTCCGTTTAATATCATGTTTTGTTAAGGTATGTGTTAAATCTCATAAATACCATACAAATAAAATAAATACATACAATACAATAACAAACATCAATTTTTTTTAATTACATTTTGACAGTACATTTAAGTGGTCTTATACTATAAATTTGGAGATGTATAAAACACTTATTTCTTTCCTCCTTTTCTTTGCATTTCGAAAATGCATTTTGGTGGTCTTAGGTCCGCGGTATCGCTGCCAGGTTTTTTGCAATCCGGTATGCATTGATACAAATAGCATATCCACCAAACATGAAGCGGTATAAAACACTTTAAGAAATCGTTGAACAAATCTCTTAATAAATAAATAATTTGTTTTATGGCTTTTCAATGATTTTGAAACGATATACGTTGTTTTCATAAACTTCTCGTATACAACGTATACGACTTGAAGAATAACGATTTTCATACGATACGACTTCAAGTTCGAATACGAGTACGAGACAAAATACGACTTGCAGAACATGAGTGATTCTTGTGTGATTCCATTGATTTGAAATGTTTGTTTTAGCTTATCTTGAATGGGTAGCTGCCGTGGAAACTTTCCTCGAAAAGGTAGGTAGGTACTAGGTAGAGATGGCGGTCACAAGCTTCCTCGCTCGATGACCCAATTAACACTGTAATGCGCCGTTTTGATACCATAACTCGTTTGACTTGTGGATTAAAGGAACATTTTCTTAAGAAAATGAGGGTATTTAGTGATAGACCAACAGATCATCGCCTACGCCCGAGTTCGGCAGCAGTATGCTACGCTAAGCAATTTGCTGATTTGCCCAGGACGCATACGATCTGATCCCTTGGGGTGATCATCTAGTCTCACACTCGGATATGGGAATCTCTGTACACCTCCGTCTGCTAACACAGCATGACTTGTGGTTGCCAGGGAAAGTACCACCCGCCTGTATGACCAGACTCTTTTATTGGATTTAGACAACAGATAAAACTCAGTAAGTATTTGGACATATAGGAAAAACACCCGATAGGACCAAAGTTCGCAACTAAAATCCATCTACACTGTGCCAACTAGGCAATTTGTTGACTGGTATTGAAGCGAGGGTGATCGTTCGGTCCTCGTGCACCACGAGCCCCCTTCAAACACCAGTAGATCCATTTCGTCACGTTGAGGAAAGAAGTCAATACTTTGATCTTCGTTTCGGAGAGTTTGTTAAGGTGGTCAAAAAAGGCCTTCCCAAAAGATTATTGCCTCATTCTGGCCAAAGCGGTACATTTACATACAGTAGGGCTGGCCACGAAACGAGAAGAGTGTCGGTCTCGATTTCGGTCTCGCATGACGACACCGAGACGAGACTGCCTTTCAAGCAACCGAGACGAGACGAGACTCTATATTTGGACCGACATTTACAGAGAGTCTAATAAATTAAAAAATCCAATTTCAGTTAAATATTTATTTTCTTCTGCACATATTCAAACTATAGTTGAAAATATTTCGTTCAATAATCAACTGGTTTTCCGGAAATCTTATTTTTCGGATACGAGACCGACACGAGACCAAGACGAGACTGAAAATTTTCGATTTTAACGAGACCGAGACGAGACTTACTTTTGTAAGTCTCGCAGGGTCTCGTCTCGTGCCCAGCCCTTATTTACAGAGGAAATGAAAGACTGTTTCCTTTTCCTGCTGGTCCCCATAACTACGACAGTGAGTATCCTATCAGATTTTGTTGAATAATGGATCTGCGAATATACAATGCTTCCATTGGGTACAATCGAAATCAAGGCTGTTACTCGGTTAAGCCTAAGCTAACGTTGGTCGCACCAAATGCTTCAGCTTTGATCATATTGTGACTGAAAAACGTGGCTTATATTCTAACCAATCATAATTCTTAGATACTTCTACCGTAGTATTTCCAATTCCCTTTCCTCTTACTGCCTCAAGCGTTTGATTGACGAACGTCATCCATGCTCTGGATTTCCTTCGTTTTCATACTATCTCTGCCCAGTTTCCTCTCTTGCTAAGAATGGACATGCATCATTTTTACACAGGCTGCTGAATTTTTGTTATTTGTTTGTTAGTCAAGACGTCGCGTCGGTCATCCAAAGCCATGCAAACAGTCTTAGAATTTTAAATCTCCGCTTTACCATGTTACTTCATAATAATTCGCACTTGCTTTACCATGCTACTTCATAATAATTCGCACTTGTTACGTTGAGATGCATGATGACTTTTTCCTGCTATACCTTTGACTAAAAATTTTAAGCTAAACATCTTCTCTATATTTGAGATGTGCTGTGCTTCATGGATTGTGTATTTATCTATCACTTTTTTTCATCTCCGGATGAGATTTGCTCTACTCCAGTCTGCGTTTAAAGTTTTCGTTTGGAGAAGAAGCTTCATAGTTTGATTTCCCGCTATTGCTTCTAATGTTGTTGTAGTGTCTTTTGTACATTATAAATAATAAATAAATTTTCACCAATCGAAATTGATTGTATTATTTAAATTTTCTTCGCCTCGCTCACGATTGTGAAAATAAAGATAATCCGGCTCGAAGGACCAAATGTTCACAAATTCGTTACCTCTGGTAGGTAAACCTCATAAACCGCGAGTCAAACAAAAACAGAGCTGTGTGCTCTTATATCTCTATTTTTACTTATCTTATTTCACCTTATCTTCACATTAATCTGTTTGTTATCCTAAGCAAATACAATTTGAATGAACCTTATCACTATTGGTTGTCTTCCCGGAGTTCAATGTATTTTGAACACTAAGTTTTGAAGACGAAATTTTGATATTAATTTTAAAATTTGACAAAAAAAGGTTTTTTTATTTTTAAATGTAAAGTATTATGACGTTCCAAAAAGACTCAATACTAACATTATTAAAAAAAAATTGCATTCAAAATACTTGTTTTTAAGATGTTTTTGAGAAGTAAAAAAAATTACAATTTTTCGATAAAACAACACATTTCATTTGCAAACAATCTTAGAGCAATTAAATAGATGTGTATTAATCAAAATCGTAAAGGAATATTCTTGGCTGATTTTTATTTTTATAATGCTGGAAAGCCAGTAAAATTAGACAATAAAGTCGCAAAGCGTTACGTAGTTTTGATATTTTGATATGTTGTTAGGAATATAAGAGCGTTCTATAGACAGCTTTGCAGCTTTCAAAAACTTCAGCAAGCTTTGGTAGTAATCTTAAAAGAACATACGCTTTGCAATTTCAGCAATATAATTTGTATGGTTCGACAGCTTTCAGTCTCAAAAAATTATGTACGTGTAGTACGTATAGAACTTCAATTAATGTCCTTTAATTGGCTTATGTCTTAATTAAAAAAAAAAACAACAAATTTACATTTATCTTATCGTACCTACTCTTAGTAAAATTCAAGTAATTTATTTTTAGAATTTTATTAAGTGAAATATCAATAAATCAAAATAATAACCATTTTGAAATGCTTCCCAATCAACTACAACAGTAAGTCGTGTTTTCTCATTAATTTAAATTGTTAACATTAATAAATCTAACCCTCGCTCTCATATCTAACATATCCAAAATATTTATGTATATGAATGTAAGCGTAGGTAAAGTAGTTAAGTTACCCCACAACTCAAATGTCACAAAGAACAAAAATTCTTATATTCGCTTATGCCGCTATGCCTCTAATTACAGTACAGAAATACAGCAACACAATTACGCTTTTAAGCATTCGGTTGCATTTTCAATTAAATACCTTTTCTGCCATTTAATAATTATAATTTGTTTATGTTGAGGCATTTCCGGTTAAAAGGGTTGCTGCTTGCCTGTTATTGCTGCTTCATGGTTCGGCCAGAAATGAGGTCAGCAGGTATATTCGTATAAGCGATCGGAGTCCTTTTTTTACTTTTGTTTTTAATTAATTACGATTCATTTATTACTTTTTTGCTTTCATCTTCTGTTTTTTTTGTTCAAAATTAGGTAAGGCTGAATACCTTCCCTGGGGCAAGGAGGTGGGCATTGGAATGGGCAGTGTTAGGACCTTTTTTTGTATATTTTTTTGTCGTGTAAATAACTGTTCTTATCAGAAATTACATGAGAAAAGATTGTTGTTTTTTTTGTAAAGATAAAAAGATAGGTATCGAAAAAAAGGCCAAAAATAAAAAAAAAATAACTTTATTTAGAGGGGTTGGTGGTGTTCGTCAGAGAAATTAAAATAAATGGGCCTTGACCTCGTTTTCACACCATTTTTGTTTTGTGTCCTTCATACTTGTTGTGATTACATTTTCAGCTTGAAAAGTTTCATTATTAAGAAATTTATGAAAAATTTAAAAATTGCTTCAGCAATTTTAAAACAATCTATGTTTAGGGAGGGTCACCTTGAAACAGACACACAAATGAGGGGTAGGGTATTGAAAATTTAAATGGACTGCAGCATGTATTATAATTAGAGCTTAATTGATCGAATCGTTATTTTGACGAAGTTTTGTTTGATTAATAAATTTTGATAGGAATTTAAGCGTTATATTGACTCATTCGTAAAGATATCTACATATTTATACAATATACATAGCAATAGAAAGCTTACCAAGCGAGAGCGCGAAAGATATACCTATAATACCCACCTAGGCTAGAGAGGCCAAGAACGAAGCACTGGCAGTTGGAATATGCAAACACGCAGGGACTTAAAAGGAATTCCATAAACGAGAAGAAGGACACGACAATTTGTGATATAGTATATTGGAGGTTGGGGTCGGTCGGGGTCCTGAGGGGTGGAAAGTAATTTACAGTTTAAGTGACTTGTTTGCATATAATAATTAACTTAGTCACGTTGTGTAATTGAAATTTAATGAAAATTCTTCCCCACGGTTTGTTCCATTGACGTTTTTCGAGATCCTAGATAGGTAGGTTAGGTAGGTATGAAGCGAGTGTGTGTACACGCAAAGTGGATTTTTTTTTCGGAACTTAGTTATTTAATTGCGAAGTTAGTTAAGTTTAAGGGATGATTGCGTTTGTTGTTGTTACTGCAAGGAAATATTTTAATTGAATGATGGAAATGGAAGGAAGTGTGTTGTGCTTTCGTATTCATTGTCGAGCACAGGAATGGAATTAGAAGAGTATAGAATTTCCTAATCAAGATGAATTTTGTATAATGTCGAATTCCTTACAGTCAAAAAAATTCGAATTTTTCTGAACAAATCGAATTTTTTCTAAACAAAATCGACTTTTATGCTGTCAAACAAATCTTGCGTTTTTAGCTAGATTTCACATCAAATCGCACACACACTATCAAGATTTGACATTTCTCATGCATCAAGATGGAATTAATGTTCTCATTACAATTTTGTGACGAAGTTAAAAAAGAAAACAAATGTTTAAGTGTTCTTAATTGTTTAATATTTCAGTGATTGATGAAAAAAAGTAAAGATAATTGTGCGTACAAAAAATCCCATTAAAATAACATACAATTCGCGAGGAAATCACGTTGCAAAATTATTTTTCTTCGTCCTCTAGTGAAATATTCAGAATAGGTCGTCGCTGCTGTGTGTGGATTAATTTTGGACTGTAATTTTTTTACTTGATTACGCGCACAATTGTTTTTGATGTTTTTCAATTATCAGACGAAATATATTTGTTTTTAAATTATCAAAACAACGCGAAAATAAAATACACTTTAATATTTGCTTTGCGCGCACTACTTCTTAGTTTTTGTGCGACAACAAAATTCCTGTCAAATTGCACTCACACAATCACAAAAAAAAATCGACTTTTTTATGAATTCCTTACAAAAAGAAAAAAATTTTAATGAAATCGACTTCAAATGGTTGTAAGGAATTCGACATAAGTCATTAAAATGGCGTATCTTTGGCTTATAACTGCTTTATTCAACATGACATTTTAACAATTCTATATCGTGATAAAAGGCTTTTACGTTTTTTTTTTCCAACGCATATTTCTTATTGTGTTGGATTTTAATGGCTGATTATTTTAATTTTTTGTTTATAATTTATTAAACGGATAACGGCTATTATACGGTTAATTTATAGAAGATGTAATAAAACTTTCCAAACGAAAATGAAGTAGGTAACTGTGTAGGCAGGTACAGTACATATTTTATTTAAATTTGTATTATGATTTATACCATTAAATAAGAAATTCGGTAAGCTATAGAAGAATTATATGAACTTCACTGTTATTTAATGGCAATTGTCATTTAGAAATTAAGGTATATATTTGGTGTATCTTATTCTGTTTATTATACAATACGAGTATGATTTAAAGAGACAATTTTGACATATTTATTAAAGTAGTACTAGGCACTTCAGGAGTATGAACAAAAATCAACACACTAAGAGGTACAAAGACGTTTAGAGTAATAATTTTTTGGAACAACACCCTGTTATATTGGCATTTTTTTTTAAAACAGTGCTCTAGTGAAATAGCCAGTTGCATTCCTCCCTTAAACAACTCAACCGTTATACTCGTGCTTCTAGGAATGCCTATCAGTTTATCCTTGAGCCCAACTTCGGACGTACTGTTAAGTATAGAGATTCTTTCTTTAGTCGCACTACAAGAATGTGGAATGCTTTACGCGGCACTATTTTTCCCAGCCATTTCGATATTCAGAGGTTCAAAACCAATGTGCATCGATATCTCCTCTTAAATCCTTTCCTATTTTCTCAATGTGTTTAAACTGCTCAAGCCTAGTAAATACCCCTTTAGTGCGCGCCTAACATAAAAAATAATCAGAAAGTCAAAAATATGAAAAATAGGAAGCACGTATTCTTAATAACACTGCCAAGTTAAATGGATTTGTTCATAAAAAAAGATTGCAAAAATTAAACAACAGACACAATCGTTACTTTTGGTTCTAGGAACATGAGTATTTATAGAATTCAACAAAAATGCTAAAAAATTCTTATTTCAAGTTTCCTTAAAAATCCTTATTTCAAGTTTCGACAGAATTCGTTAAGTCGTTTTCAATATACTAGCTTTTCAAAAAAAAATTGAATATCTTTTTGAATTTCAAAAAATTTTGATATAATAATAACAATATTCATAGTTTTTAGAAGCTTCTCAATACAAACAAATTTTAAAAAAAATCAACCGAACCGTTTTTGAGCAAATCAAAAACTAAAAAGGACTTTCTACGAGAGGTAAAAACAACAACCATTTTTCGAAAGAAAACAAAAATTACAAAAAGTAGTTCTTTCTTATTTTTCTATATCACAACCCCTGGAACCGTTTTCCAGAAAAAATATAGGTACCTACCTTTATTTTTGGTTTTAGTAACATTATTCTAGAAAATGCTAAAAAAAACTAATAACAAGTTTAAACAAACATGAGTAAGTCATTTTTGAAAAATTGTGTTTTCAAAAAAAAAATGTTGACTTATTTTAAATTTTCAAAAAAATAGTTTTTCAAAAACTATTGTGCATAGGTACATATAATATGGATATGTTCATATAAATAAATTACTATAAAAAACTTAATAGAAGCTTCTCAAAAATTAAAACAAAAACACTGACAAGTTTTCAAGTAAATCAAAAAAGTGCTTCAGCAAGAGGTAAAAATAAACCCTATGTTTTTGAATAATATAAAATGCACGAATGGATCGCACTAACTTCCTCTCGTAGTTAACAACTTTAACGTTGCTAGAAATTGATGATGATTATAGTATTGATAAAAAAAAGTTTTAAGAAAAATTAAAAATTTATAATTACTATAAATAACTATACATTTCCTATTTTAATGAATACAAATTTAAGAGATCAAAACACAGTATGCCATCAGATTTTTTTGATAAATACGAATTCATGAAAAAAAAAAAAAAAAAAAAATAAAAATCATTAAGGCGGTATTCTTAAAAATTCTTTATATTTATAATTGTTTGCACATTTTCAAAAATAAAATCTGGTACGCCATCTTTAAATAGATATTTAATAAAATATAATTTTACACAAAATAAAAAAATAATCATATAAAAATAATCAAGATAACGAATTTTCAAACTAAAATGGTCAATATTTTTTCAAAATCCAAAAAATAATTTTTTGAAAATTTGTATATGCGAAATTGTAAAAATTGTAGAGTCTTTAAAAACCAAAAAAGGCAGATACCTAGCGTAACTTTGAAGTTAGCAGGTCACTCGATTACACCCACTATTTGGTGAACTACAAAATCGGGAATAGAAATGCCAAATAAATGCAAATTAATGCTTTGGTCCCGTTACTCTAGGTCAAAGTTGCCCTGCCAACTTGTTAAAAGACGAAAATAGCGATATGGCATCAATTATTTTTTGAGTTTGGCAAAAAACAACAAAAAGGTACTACGTGCAGCGGGACAGATCAAAAGAATTCGGAATCTTTTTTAAAATACATTTGTTCCTGAAAACAAAATTGTACTTAAAAAATTATCAGTTAAAATTAATTAAAAATACTTAAAAATGCCGAATTGACTGTTTTTAATGTTTAAAACCATCACAATTTTAACGCTGATTCTAAAGAGATCAAAACTGAAAAGACACATGTATCCTGTAGAATGTTTAAGTCCTTTTTATGGAACGATGACATTAATGAAATTTGGTAAAAATGTTTCATTTGGCATGCTTACCAAGAATCAAAAGAGTCCCCAAAAATATCTGTTGCGAAAGGGTGTTTTTTTGAGGGAGTGATTATTACCATAACATCCATGAACAAATTCTGACACTTATGACATTTGCTTTAAATATTAATTGTATGCCGGCAACCAAGAATCAAAAGAGTTTATAGAAATATCTTAGGTCCCAGGGTGTTTTTTGGGGGTGTAATGTTTGAGCTTGCCAGTAGTTGGCCCACCAACAGTTGAGTTGAGTAAAACTGTTAGTTGCAATCGTTTGAACTTCGTTTGTAAACGTTCGTACCAGTTTTAGATTTGTTTGTACCATCACCGCTTTTTTTATATATGCACTTTAAATAAATTTACGGAGTTTGGCATAACAACAACAAGCAACTTGAACTCTTCTTCACAGAGTGGCGATCTTGCTAAAGCTGCTTATAATGTGAAAGCTTCGACTTCAAAAGAAATAGAAACGATTGCTGCTGGTGTTAAGTCTGCTGTTGATGGCATTGCATCTACTCTGTCCGCTGGTGCTGACGGTACTGATGAAAGCTTACTCAAGTTTAACACAATGAACTCGGGTGATGATACTGTTGATGCTGAGAAGGAGGTTGTTGTTGATGGTGATGCTGGTATTATTGTGGGTGTGGGTGATTACGTTTCTAGTTCTATTCCTAGTGCAACAGTTGTTGCTGGCGATGTGAGTGATCTTGTTGCTGCGTTTGATGATGTCAGTGTCGGTGCTACTGCTGATAATACTGTTCATAACAATGGTGTTGCCAATGTTGATGATGATGCTAATAAATTAAGTAAGGGTGCTTATACTATTGTATTAAATCATATTAAAATTTCCAAAGTTCATCGTCCTGGAAAGATAATGTTTGGGACTGCCGCTGTTGTAGAAGGCGAATTTACACTGATATCCGTTCCTCATCTACAATTCTGACATCTTTCCCGTTTGGACAGTAATGTGACTGAAGATGATGAATTCAATTACGCTGCGATTAAATTAAATATTCCGAAGACTTCTATGCGTTGTTCGAAGCTTATCAAAAAGGATGCTGACCCTACTTCACTTCGCTTTGTTAATTTCAAATTAGGGATTCCTGCAAGCTATTTCGGTGCTGCTTTAGATGCAACAATTTGGCATGAACATGTTCAACTTAAGAAATTCGTAAATTTTCCAATAAGGGAATACAATTCCAAGGTGAAATAATTAATCCTTGACTGAATTTATTATCTGAAATTCGAGTTTATCTAAAAATGCAGATCGATAGAAAATCGTTAGTACCCTCTGGAATTTTTTTATTTTTGTTTGTATGCGTCCCAAAATTTGTTGACCAATATTTCTTTTTAAACCAAATTTTATTAAAATTTTGACATGTATGCAATCGTTTGTACTTTTTTTTATGATGATTGTTTATATTTTGATTTATTTCTATTTTTAATTAATTATTACTTTATTGGGGACATGTAGTTGGCCCACCAACGCTCGAAAAATCTGAAAATGCAGCTCGATAGAAAATCGTTTGTATACGCTTGTATTTTTTTTTTTTTATTCTATATGTCTCAAATTTGTTTGACATACATTTTTCATTTAATTTTATGAATTTTTATTTCTTTCTATTTCTATTAACTTAATTAATTAAGTTTTCATGAAGTTGGTCCACCAACTATTTCGCCCAAAAATCTGGAGATGTAGTTCGATACATTTTTTTTGTATACCGTTTTTTGTTTGTACTTGTCCGAATTTATGTACATACATAACATATATGTGTATGTATATACAATAATGAAAAAGAAATTTAAATATTAAAATATTTAAATAACTATGGTTTTAAGTGGATTGAAGGAATATAATTCAATTATAAAGTACTAGTGACCTCAACTCCATAAATTATTGTCTTTCGTCCAAGGTAAGACAGTGGGCTCTTCAGTCAGTCTGTTATATCCTACTAAGACACCCTGTCTTAGCAAACAGACACCCTGTCGTAGTAGGGTATAACAGACTGACTGAAGAGCCCACTGTTATACTTTGGTCGAAAACACAATAATTTCTGGAGTTGAGGTGTTGGAGACTATGACGCTACCAAGTTCATTATCACTGAACATAACCATCATCCACCAAAGAGAAATCATCAACAATGCCCAATGGCAAGAATGTCAAACAAAGTATAATGCAAAAGTCAAAGGGGGCATTCTCCAATGTAAAAATTCAATTCAATTTATCCTGTTATCAAGTCCAGTTGTTCTTTTTAGATTTGCCGTTGTCTAACGTAATAAAGAGTCCAGTTATTAAACCTTTGTTTTAATTTGCTTTTATAAGATTTGCTTAATTATTAAGATCTCGTTGAGTTCTAATAGCGAACACTTGTACTTTTTAATTGAATTATATTCATTCAAACCACTTAAAACCAAAATAATTTAAATATTTTAATATTTAAATTTCCTTTTCATTATTGTATTTATGTACATAAATTCGGACAGGTACAAACAAAAAAAAAAAAGGATACAAAAATACAGATTTTTGGGCGATATAGTTGGTGGGCAAACTTCATGAAAACTTAATTAATTAAGTAAAGAGAAATAGAAAGAAATACAAATTCATAAAATTAACACAATGAAAAATCGTTATAAAAAACTATGCACATATTTCAAAAGCTTAATAAAATTTGGTTAAAAAAAATGTCTGTCAAACAAATTTGAAAGAAAAAGATACAAACGATTTTCTATCGAACTGCATTTTCAGATTTTTCGAGCGTTATAGTTGGTGGGCCAACTACATGTCCCAAATAAAGAAATAATTAATTAAAAATAGAAATACATACAAATTTTAGAAATTAACACGATGAAAAATAATCATAAAAAAAGTACAAACGATTGCATACGTGTCAAATTTTTAATAAAATTTGGTTAAAAAATATGTTTGTCAAAAAAATTTGGTACGTATACCTACAAACGAAAATAAAAAAATTCCAGAGGTTACTAACGATTTTCTATCGAATTGCATTTTTAGATTTTTCGAGCAGTATAGTTGGTGGGCCAAACTTCGTAAATTTATTTAAAGAGCATAGATAAAAAAAAACGGTGATGGTAAAAACAAATATTAAACTGGTACAAACGTATACAAACGAAGCACAAACGATTACAATTAACAGTTTTGCTCAACTCAATAGTTGGTGGGCCAACTACATGCAAGCAATGTTTGACCTGCATTTTTTTTTTAATTAATCTAACTTTAAAAAATACCTTTAAATCATATATCATTTTCAGGGCGTATACCATCTCGGTTACATGAAAATACAATTTTTCGAAAGACATAACATTCTGCTCCGTAGGGCAGGTCAAAAACAAACTTTCTAAGAAATAATTCCTGGGTACCAAGACATATTTGATATTTTAAGCAAATTTCACAAGTGTCAAAATTTATTCAAGAAGGTAATAAATGACGCATTACCACCTCGCCCTAAAAAAAACACCCTTTCACCACAGATATTTTTGGGCAGTCCTTTGATTCTTGGTTTACATGCCAAATGAAACATTTTGACCAAATTTCAATAATATCCCATTATTTTGAAATGGTCTTGGGTAATATTTTACTTGATGTGCTTAAAAAAAGTCATCAATCCATAAAAGGACTTTAACTTTCTAAGGGATGCATGTTTCTTTCAGTTTTGGCCTCTTTAGAATCAGCATTGAAAAAAACCCTCAGAACGTGTGTCATATGATTAGATTGTATTACAGTTAATTTTCCATGTTAATTAACTCCCGCTTCCCCCCTCTCCAACTCCTTAAACGCGTCTATACAAAAAGCCATCAAAGAGGGCATTTTGGGGCACTTCGGAAATGTTGTAAAAGATTAAATTCTTCGATCAGCAATAAAATTTCATCAATTAATTTGATCCCACTTACCCATATTACAATTTTTATCTTTCCTAGACTAGTCTTGGAACTTATCAAGACTTAATTTTAATTTCTGCTATAGTTCCTCAAATCATTCTTAAATACTTTTTATGTTTTTTTTTAATTATATTAATATGATCCGAACTTTTTTTTGTTAACCTAAAACCAAAGAAATCTCCAAGAACACAACGCACAAAATAGGTATTTTATTAATATGCCATAAAATGATAAGCCTCATATACAACCCTATATTTGTAAAATTGATGAATGAAAATTGGTATAACTTTTTGACATAGGAATTTAATTAAGTTCATTCTCTTGCTTATGTAAAATGTAAGTATACCTTCGAGCTCTAAATTAAATAAACAGTAATGCCAAAACATTCAACAATGTGGTGTAGGTATAAGGAATTTAGCATATTATAATAAAAAGATGACAAAACGATGGAATTAGTTGAATTTACTGGATATTATCCGACCCACGTGTTGTATAGTTTTTCCTCGAAAGAACATACACGCACACGTATCACGTATATATGACAGGAACAGGACTTAAAAACATGAATGCATCTCTATCAAAATCCAAAATCTCCGGATTGAATCTAGCAATCTTGTGAAACAATGGCAAGTTCTACAATAACCAATTTCTCTACGATATGCTCTTGTTTTATGTCAGTCCCGACAAACTACATGGTTACCTATATACAAAAAGATGAATCTTCAATTTGCTGAAAATATGTTCGACAATTTTGCACTTAAAATTGTGTTATATTTCATTGGAGAAATTGGTAAAACCAAAGAACCCAGTCATCCAGTTTCAACCAGGATATACAAATACATACACCCACCATCTGCTGTTTATGCATCTCTCATATGGGTGGAGGGTGGAACCATATGAGATGATGCTATCTGCTATCACAAACTATTACCCATAGAAAATCGAATCCTATTTGAGGTAAACAAACATACGAAACTGTAACACTCGCAGGATTGAAACCATCACCAAAGAATGATGGCTTAGGAAGCTGTGAGGGGGAAAGAGGGGGTTGGAGGCTGGTGCGTTGGAGGCTGAGAGTTATATGTTAAAGGCAACTTCTCGAAGCATCATCCAATCTACTTTGCGATTTGGAAACATTTTTCACCAGAGTTTTAGCTAAACATGTGAAAATCCGATTTTGGATTGTATTCTCGTACTATGCTATATAGTGAGTGTGTTACAATTTTCTATACACCTTTTGTGTTTAAATCCACACAAACACCCCTAAGCTATACGTTTTTTGTTCAATCTTTGCAAAGACTTCTCCGGAACCGAACCCAATGTTAAACTACTCGGTGCGGTGCGCGGTGATGGCAGCGCGGTGTTGCCATAACGTGCAGAGGTATATAGAACCTCGAAATCTTCCCAATTTGTACATGGTAATGAAGTGAGCACGTACTCGAACGCAATTTCGCATAGTGATACGTTATACCTTTGGGAAGGAAACACAATTTCCATTGAATGCGGTGTGAACTTAGTCTTTGCCTAGGAAAACTCCAAAGCCAACAATTCTCTCGTCGTCTGCGTCTACGTTGTGTGCGTACACTTGTTCGTCGAAAGATAAAGAACGTGGTATGAATAAACATCATGTGTAGGAAGGTACCTACCTCTCTTTCCCTTTTCCTATACACCTTGTTGCCAATGCCAAACGCATTCAACCCTATCAACATCAAAATTCCATACCCCCACTCTTTCTATCAAATACGATTCCAAGTGAAAATTCATCACACACACCCACACTACTCCACCTGCAAGAGAAAACTATTAATTTTTTCACTGCAGATTGTGGTGGTGTAAAAAGGATTTAATCCTGAGGACGACGCAAAGGAAGCAAGGAATAGCACGATGGCAACATGGCATCACGTGGTTCGATTGCGAAAAGCTTCGATTTATTGCCATGTAATTAGAAACCCTGTTGATCATCACCATCAAAACTGCGAGGATAGTTGGTGGTGTAGGAGTAGGTATAAGGGAGGCATCAGGCAGGATATTCATCGGGAGCTCAGGCTGTGATTTTATAGCAACTTAGTACGTCATTAAATGGGATGTGACTTTAATTTGTTTGAGCATCAGACAAAAGCAAAAACACACTCCAAAGTCATCATCATCACAAGAGGAAGAAAACTAAATAAAGAACAAAAAAAGGTCAATTGAGTGATTTTCAATTTAGTTCGAAATGAGTCCTGATGGAATACAACCTACTTACACCTGACGTTATAAACCATTAGGGGTGTTCATACCTTACGATATATCGAATCCCAGTCATAAGGATTTATCTGCCTTTTGGTTGAATACTTGAGTGTGTGTGTGTGTGTGTGTGTGGAAATACATTGGTTTTGATATATGAGAACTAATGAGACTAACGATTGAGAGTAGTTAGGTATATCTCTGTAATAATGGTTGTGATAAGGATTTTACTTCAATTAAGTCGGTAATTGAATTAGATTGATGACATAGGAGAACAAAGTGGATCATCAGAAGAGGCTATCCATGGTACCTTCATATGGGAAGATTTTTAATGGGAATATTGAGATGAAAGCTTAAGGATTTGACAATTGAAATGAAATTAGCCACATTTAGAAATCTGTTCAGGAATTTGTATTAAGAATTAATTAGAGTTTACATTCTACCATCGTAAAAGTGCATGTCGTCAGAAGATCAACATACATAGGTACGTACCTATGTGTTTCAAGCAGATTTTTTTGTCATCTTTTTTTTTCACCAGGTTATCGGTTTTTTTCGGAAATTTCTGGAAATAAAAAGAATAGAATTTCTCAAAATAATAAAAAAAAAAATGGCGCAAAATAGCGTCTTAATATAGCAAAATAGGCAGCTTAATATTAAGGTTTAAATATGCTACAACTTAACATTTTTCTAGTTTTACAACAGTTTCAATTTCGACAGCCAGTGCAAAATTCAAAATTCCGCGTTGATTTTAACGTTAGTAAAATAATGTAAAGAAATATTACGATACTAAACTTGTTTAAAATTAGCAAAACCCGTTTCTTACCAAAAAATAATTCCGCATCGTTCTTTATAATTTTTAGCCAACATTAAGAAAAATAAAATTCAAAGAAAATCGACAGTTTTATAGGATTGAAACGTCCCTTAATTTAGTGGAAACTTTGTGGCAATTTCAAAAAAAAATTGTTTCTGTCTTTGTAGCTAAATGAAATGCTTACTTGTTGAAAAGACTGAACATTTGTAGGATTTAGGCTGTCATGCGACTTCTTCAACATCATACTTGAAAGATAGTGCAGAAATCTCACGTCAACACAAGAGGCACTATCTTTCAAAAGTCCATCCAATTACTTGCATACACCACCGATATTGACATAATTGGAAGAACAAAGCGTGATGTCACTGGAGCTTTTGCAAGCATTGAGAAAGAAACGGCAAAGATTTGTTTTGCGGTGATTGAGGGCAAAACAAAGTATATGCTGTCATCTAGAAGGGACGCTCAACACCAACGTCTTGGACAGAACGTCACCATAGACAGATATAACTTTGAGGTAGTTAAGGACTTTGTCCACGTGGGCTCCGCTATATTTTCAGACAATGACACCATGACTGAGATCAAACGAAGGATAACTCTTGCCAATCGCTGGCTGTTTCTTCGGGCTAAGAAGGCAATTGAAAAGTAAAGCCCTCTCTCGAATGACTAAAATGTCGCTGTACAAGACACTCATCATACCGGTCCTGATGTATGGTGCAAAAACATGGACCTTCTAAGCGGCGGATGAGTACGCTTTGGGAATATTCGAGAGAAAAATTCTTCGGGTGATCTTCGGTCCCGTAGGTACAGACGGGGAATGGAGGAGAAGATACAACAACGAACTGTAAAGCGAAATCGACCTAGTGACAAAAGTCAAAAGGCAAATACTCAGGTGGCTGGGTCATGTATAGCGGATGGACACCAATTCTCCAACCCAAAAAGTCTTTGAATCCATCCCCGAGGGACGGCGCAGTAGAGGATGATCACGAAACCAGTAGCGCAGGCATGCGGAAGAGGACCTCAACCAACTTGGTGTGCGAAACTGGAAGCAGCTAGCTAGGGACAGAGCTGGCTGGAGAAGGCTTGTTGGTTGAAGCCCTGGTCCACACCGGACTGTACCGCCAACATAAGTTATTTAAGAACATTTGTAACTCGCCTAATTTTTAAGTTATTGAAAATTCTGCTAAAATAAGCCTTAAGTTAGCGGATGACAACTCGAAGCAAAATTTTGACTTTGAAACGATTTTGTGTGTAAGAATTTTTCGAATTAATATCTACATTTTTAAAAAAGTCGTTTTTGTCAATATTTTGACTTTAATCTTTTCTAAGGGTGGTTTGAAAAATCTCAGAATTACACAACATATAAAGATAATTGGTTTATATTTTTCATAAGGATTTGAATTGGATATCATTGTTTTTCCCAAGATATTTAAAAAAAATTAAGAGTTTTAAGTAGTTTTTTTTTGCGGTTTTTTCCCTTTAAAAAATGAGTTCTTGACTACGTCATTATATGTATGTAGACAAAAATAGGCTGGGGTCGGAATCACTATTTTTTTCTTGACAAATTTGAGACGAAAATTATATTTCAAATGTTTTTCTTAGTTAAAAAAAAAATTGCCGGTAAATTTTTGTTGTGTACTTCTTACCAATTTTGTATTGCGTGACTATGTGTAGAAGAAAATGAAACTGAAGTTGATATATTTTTCCGTTCTGGAGATATTCGAGACGAATTACATTTGACAGCTCTTTTTTAAATTGCTGTAGTTAAAAACAGTTCATTGAATTTGTTAGAAAACCTTTTCAGTAGGGCTGGCCACGAGACGAGACTCTGCGAGACTTTTGTAAGTCTCGTCTCGGTCTCGTTAAAATCGAAAATTTTCAGTCTGGGTCTCGTGTCGGTCTCGTATAATTAAGTATTGTCTCGGTCTTGTTTTCGAAAAATACGATTTTCGGACAAACTGTTGATTATTGGAACGAAATATTTTCGATTATCGTTTGAATATGTGCAGAAGAAAAATAAATATTTAACTAAAATTGCATTTTTTTATTTATTAGACTCTCTGTAAATTTCGGTCCAAATATACAGTCTCGTCTCGGTCTCGTCACGGTTGCTTAAAAGGCAGTCTCGTCTCGTATTGTCTCGGTCTCGTTATGCGGGACCGAGACTTTTCTCGTCTCGTGACCAGCCCTACTTTTCAGCACGTTATATGATAATATTTATAATCTGTAAAATAAAATGCTAACTTAATATCTATATTCGTTCTCGAGATATGGTGGACGAACGTACGTACCATACATACATACATCTTGCTAAAAATTACAATTCTGATTCTAGAGACCTAAAAACTTGAAAATAAACAATAACTTCCAATGGGAAGTTAAAAATTAAAGCCCTTGAATAATCAATTTAAAGAAAGGTCTGAATTTTTCCCTTCTCTTGTTCTGTACGCAGTAGATTTTGATTTTGTTTAGTTTTTCAAAGTAAGCAAATGAATAAGGTTACCTAGGTTTATATAAAATAAATAAACTACAGCAAAACCACTCGTCCTCATTGTTTTTATTTTCTTGCGTTTTATTTGGTTTGGATGACTTTTGTCCCATTCTACCCAAATTTGTGATATCTTTGCAATAACTCTTAGAAAAAAGGAGACGAATATTTTTGAAGACTGTCCTTAAGTACTTGATCTCGATATCATTTACTGTTTAGAGTTAATTTATGCGAACATTTTTTTCGAAATTTAACCCTGAATAACTTTTTCACTTTGTTCGTTTTGTCGAAATAAATGTCTGTACTAATTTTTGACATTTCCGACTTTCTTCTAAGCTTTTAAATTCTAAGGTCTGTTTTGACAGGACTTTAATTTATACGAACTATAGGTATATGTATACTGAAGATAGTAAGATTTAAATCTATCCCATATACCTATTCCTTCATCATTTTTTAACTCAAGTAGGGCTAATCATTGATATTGGTTTTTACGTCAAAGAACAGACGTAGGGCTGTTCACGAGACGAGACTCTGCGAGACTTTTGTAAGTCTCGTCTCGGTCTCGTTGAAATCGAAAATTTTCAGTCTCGTCTCGGTCTCGTGTCGGTCTTGTATAATTAAGTCTCGTCTCGGTCTCGTCTCCGAAAAATACGATTTCCGGACGACCTGTTGATTTTGGAACGAAATATTTTCGAGTGTAGTTTGAACACTTGCAAAAGAAAATAAATATTTAACTGAAATTGTATTTTTTTGATTTATTAGACTCTCTGTAAATTTCAATCCAAATATACTGTCTCGTCTCGGTCTCGTCTCGTCATGCGACACCGAGATCGAGACCGAGACTATTCTCGTCTCGAGGCCAGCCCTAAACAGATGTTCAAAAATACCCATCATCAATCAAGATTAAAGTCATATCCTTGATTTTACAAAATGTCCTTTATTAATGAATGACTAATGCGATGTAAACATACAGACTATACACACAGAGTATATATATCTCTTGAGAAATACCTTTTCATTCAAAATCGTTCTATAATATTCTTCTTAATAAACATCCACACCATGAGATATTAATATTCTACATTTTTTATTAAGAAAAAAAAATATACTCTAAATAATTTAGCTCATACATCAAAATACAATTAATTTATCGTTTGTTCTCATCAAGCGTCCTTATTTTTCACCTATTTTATCATTTGACCCAAAAAATAGCTACATATGTGTGTAACCAACATTTTTTGTATTTTCCTCCCACATATTTTCATTCATTTATAATTTTGTTTTACGGTAACAATTTATGATTGTCATTACAATTTCGGAGTGCCATCTGTGTATACTTAAATTTTTATCCTGTATTTCTAGCATTAACAATCCAACATTATTATGCTCGTCTATATAAATAACTCAACAGTTTTTTTTTTTAAGCTTGTAACGAGGGCAAACGAAAATCCTTCATCCTTTCACCGGAATGGTGGACGACAAAACAACGAAAAAAAAAGAAGAATTATTTTTTTTTTCTAATTTATATCTGTTTAATTAGTATTCCTTAGCGGGAAACGAAAACAAAAATAACCGGAGGTAATTTAAAAAAAACATGTTTAGCCGGAAAATTTTGTGCATACACAAGACTTTCTAACTTAAATCAATGTATATTACTTATTCTGATAGTAATTAACGTTCTTAAATGAACAAATGCGATTATTTTTTTCCATTTGGTATAGGTATCTATCTATTCATGCTGGCATATTAATTATAAAAAAAAAAGAAATCAAGCCAATTTCAAGATAGAAAACGTAGAGCATCGGTGGGGCAGGCAAAATCGGATGCAGAAAATTCATTGGAATTTTTTAAAGAGAATGCACTTTAATTAACTGAAAAATCGTTGAACTAATTAACATTTGTCAGAGCTGGAGCTGAAGGTCATCTTCAGAACCTATAAGTGGATTGTGTTGGAAAAAAAACATTCATTATCAATCTTTAAGCTTAACCTTAAATTTGCTTTTGCTAAAGCTAATTTAAATTATGTATTTATATCAAATAGCAGAAGTTGTAAGATTGGAAAATTTTTCAAAATAAAATTATAGTCCTGGTCAATGGTTCAACAAAAAAATCAAGAATCATTTGAAAATAAATATAATCACATATCCCATAAAACAAAGAAAACCTATAAGCTGTAATTTTAAGACTTTCCTCAACCCTTTCCTTTAGTTAAATAGTAATAAATTAATTATTGTTTAACAAGCTGCAAATTGTATTATTTATATCTCTACCGCCACTGGTGTTATTAAGATAACAGGTATCTATTGCATTATCCTTTGACTTCTATGCTATTGAAATGCATTACACTCTGTTTAAGATGTTGCTGGTTTTGGGACCAACAACATCAGCACCAGAGGAAAAAAACTATAATTCCACTTTTCACTCTGTTTTCTTCTTCTTTTTTCTGTGTCTCTGTCTACCCTCAAACGACAACGATGATGATGATTATGTTGAGAGTTTGTTAAAACTACAAATTATTTTTATGATAATGCCTCTGAGTCGCGAGATCGTCGTCGTCGTGTTGCATCGTCATTACATGCAAAATCCATTCTATGGATGGTATAAAATCCTGCTTCTACACTATATACTTTGTTGGTCTTTAGTGATGTCATTGGGTATGACACTCCTTAAAAAAAAAAAAAAAAACAATCTTACAGGGTGCTTTTATAATTTTTGACATCGATTTGAGGTATTTATTAAAAAAAAAAATAAAAATTTAGTCTAGCTTGGAAAAAATTCTTAAGCCAGCTGAACTTTCCCATGGTTTTTCACATTTGAGCCTAGTTTCTAGTTTTGAATGAAAATTTAGTACCTCCCCTTTTTTATATTAAACTGGTTTGAACTAGACCAGTTTGCAAAGCTATAAGAAGGAAACCAAAATACAGTAAATGAAATAAATCCCTTAACTTTTTACCTATATTATAAAAGCCCACAGCAAATTTAGGGGTGTGAAAGTGAACCGAAAAAAGTATATGAGTCGGAAGGTGTGGGTTATGCTTATGAAAGAAATGCAAGTCTTGCAGTCCCTGGAGGCGGCTTAAGATGCGTTATAGCATTTTTAAAATTTAAAAAAATCAACTTTGAGCATGATTGTATGAACCAAAACAATTTGTTTATCCATCCCTAGCTATTGAGCCCCTGATTACAGATCCGTATGTCTTAGACCGATTGGAGGCGGCATTTACCCTGCCAGACCGTTTATAGAACCTGACAAATTTAAAAGGAACAAAATATTTAAAAAAAAACGGCAACAACACTCTTATAAGTAAAAACAAGAAAAAACGAAGTTGATGATAAGCAAGTTTGTTAAAATGATCACTTATCCGCATTCTTCTTAGTTTTATGAGAAAGATTTCAAATATCTTGAAAAGTTAACATCCTAGAATCATCCGGTTTTCAGTATTTGACTATGATTTGATAAGAGCATTGAATTTTGAAAGAAAGAATTGTACCTAATTACAAGAAATTTGGAAAAAAATTATTTTAAACATTTATTTTTATTTTTTTTTTTTTTTCAAAATTTTGAGTTTGAAAATTAATATTTCAAAAACTGTTATAGGAAATGATAGAAGGGACTTCTGTTTTTCAATACAAAAATAAAAGTGCGTTTTAGTACTTCCCGTTGGTTTTTAATAATTTTTTTTGAACAAAATTAGTTGGATTTAAAAAATAAAATTTGTTTAAACAGTATGGTGGACGAATGAACAAAACAGACAATTCTGCTTAAAAAATGTTCTGATTGAATTATAGAAAATATTGTGGCGATAAAATTGTAAAATTGTTGATAAACTTGTTATTTCTAGAAACAGTTTACTCAACAGTTTACCCTTGAGTCCAGCTTCAGACGTATACTGTAAAGTATAGAAATTCAATTTTTAGCCGCACTACCCGAATGTGTCTTTACCCGGCTCTATTTTCCGTTCCATTTCGATATTCAAAGTTTCAAAACCAATTTGAATCGGTATCTCCTCTTTAATCATTCCCTTTATTTTCCTAACGCTCGCACTGTGTTTAATCTTGCATTTTAAGGGTTTAAAAACTTTGTGCGCAAAAAAATCCAAATAACGGTAAGTTAGAAGTCTAAATTTGTATTACGATCTTTTATGAAAATTTCAAGGTTTTATGTATCAATCATAAACATTTTAATGAAATTTGTAATCATTTTCAAATTTGAACATTTTTTTACGCTTAACCGGATGGGGTCTATCCCCCACTTCCAGCACAGTCCCTCCAAAAAATATGTGCCACATAAAAATCTCGACTGCGATTTTTTATAATAATTAATTTAAATAACGTGTTCAATAAGAGCGCTACAAAGGTTTTTTTAAATAAAACAAAAACGGTTTTGGATATCAATGAAATTCTTTATTCTTGAGAAAGTACGTTTGATGCCATTATGTATGGTACTCAATTTCTTTTGCATGGTCACCACGGGCACGCTTGCAGAAGTCCAGACGATGAACCCAATTTTCGACGGTTTTCAAGCATAAATTGGCCGATACTGCTTCAATTTCACGTTAGATATTCGTACGAACTTCACCAATCGTCGCTGGCTCGTTGGCATGGACCATAGACTTGACGCAGCCCTACAGGAAATAGTCTAACGGCGTCAAATCGCACGACCGAGGCGGCCAAGCGACTGGACCATTTCGTGTGATAACACGTTCTCCAAACTTGGTTTCCAATAAATTGATTGTGACATTCGGTTTGTGGCTTGTGGCGCCGTCGTGTTGGAACCACATGTCCTCCAAGTCTATATCATCCAATTGAGGCCAAAAATATTCGGTTATCATTGAACGGTAGCGATCCTCATTCACAGTAACGTGCCGGTCTTGATCATCACGGAAGAAGTACGGCCCAATGACGCCGCCGGCCCATAAACCACACCAAACCGTAATTTTTTTGGGATATAATGATGACTCATGGAGTACGTGTGGATTGCTGCCTGACCAATACCGCATATTTTGTTTATTGATAAAGCCATTCAGCCAGTAATGAGCCTCATCGCTGAAGATGATTTTTCGATGAAAATCCGTATCATTTTCAAGTTGTTGCTCAGCCCAATTCACGAACATACGACGCTTCTGGTGGTCAAGCGGCTTCAGTTCTTGCATCAATTTAATCTTGTAAGGATTCATGCCAAGATCTTTTCGCAAAATTTGCCACAACGACGTCACAGAGATGCCCAACGGTTGAGAACGACGTGTGAGAGACACATTTGGGCTTTCTGCAACTGAAGCCTCAGCGGCAACAATATTCTCGACACTACGGGCACTTCTTTGTCTCACTGGCATGGGAACATTTTGTACTGTGCCTGTGGATTCAAATTTTTCCACTAGACGCTCAATTGTTGATCTGCTAGGACGATTATGACGACCATCAATTGGACGGAGCGCTCTTAACGTTGAGGCCACTGACTCCGAATTTCGGTAGTAAATTTTAATAATTTCCACTATTGTTGGCTCACATATCTTTCAATTATGAAATGGCAAACCTTACTGAAGAGAAATGTCAAAAGAGCGGCAAGAAATATGGCGTCGTTTGCTGTCCCCGTTGTTCTACTTTTGTAGCGTCCCTGTTGAAAAACCCGATATATATATTATGTTATGTGTACTACTTTATGGTTTATCTTCCACTCCTGGAAAACGAATATTTTGTATAACGGAAGCTTCACTTGCGTTTTTGTGTAAATTAGGATTTGGAACACCGTACATCATCAAGAACAAACAATTTCAAGTGAGTTAATTAAGTTGAATTTAATTTGTTTTTTTTTTTTTCAAATATAATCGTTTAGTTAAACTTTTAAAAAACAAAATGCATAAAACTCTATTCTTATGACAAATAAGGCACATTTTTTTAATTCACCCTGTACTTTAGTTTGCTAACTTGAGTTAGCTAGCTGTGTAGGTACCTTTAAAAACATTTTACTAAATGGAGCAAAGGGGTATTTATTTTATTTTTTCTAGTTTGCTATTTTTTTTTTTTTTTTTTTTAACTTTTTCATTTGGTTCAAAAGGCGAAACGAAAGGACTAAAGATGACTTTCAAGGTTTAATGAGAAATAATTAACATTGACTCTGATGGTTGGTGGGATGTGCTGCTGTCTCATAAGGATAAAAATAAAACATAATTTTTTATTTGAGTTTTTTTTTTTGTGTTTTGTTCTTTCTAGTGTAAATTTTTTTGTGTTTCCTTTATCATTGCAACATTAGTTTTATTCTTAAAGAGGTTTATGGTTAATTTACTTTGACCTTAATGCCAAAGCTGCACAGAAAATTACCCAAAAGAGGGAATTTTAAATCGGTGTGTTTATTCAGTTTTATATTAGGTATATAAGCTGGGCGTACGACGGAAAATTTAACGTTAAATGGAATGAAAATTTTGTATAGAGAGAGAGAGAGAGAGAAATGATTTGCATTTTAGTGTTTATCGAGGTGATTTAATTGGGAAACTCTTGGCATTATAAAGAAATAATTTAATCAATTTGTAATGATTTGTTTTTCAAGGACATTAATTTAATTATGTGTTATACATCTGCGGAAAGTTCAACATTTTCAATTTAATATTTACACAAAGTTTGTTTGATGCTCCAAAAAATAATAATCTATTGTAAGAAATTATGGGTGTGCCTATACACATTGGTCTTAAAAGGCAAAGTAAGTTTATACTGGATTGACTGAAATCCAAAGTAAACCAATTATTTTGTGCCATCAAAATAAACCTCATAAAATTTATATTTCACCTCAATTCATGTTTTAATGAGAATTGAAACTGAGTTCAGGGTTTCGTTAAAATAAACTCTGTCACTCGAGGTAAAAGCAAAAATAAATATTCCCTCCTCATATATAATAACATACCAAACAATTCAAATTTTATTACGATTGACTCGACAAAAAAACATAAAAGTTTTTAAATGCCAAAAATCTATCTGCGTGCAAGCGCAATGAAAACCAACTCGATTTTTTGTTTATTAACCCAATAATGCAAGAGTCCTTTTTGAATTGAATGGTCTTTGTCCTCTGCGAGCGATATAATATTAAAACCGCAAACAACGTCTGTAAAGTAGCAATAACTGCTCGGAATTAAATTTTAATTGGCTATCAAGGCAAAATAAACCCAGGACCATCCCTCTTGCCCCATGTCAATATAACATCAAGATAAGTGTTTTTCATCGATTTTGTTTACCTTTTCTGGTTGAGTGGATGGAATTTTACTGCTTACTCTTTGGCTAAATTAAAAAAAAAAATACGCAAAGGAATAAAATTCAACCACCGAAATATAAAGAAAATTTCATTTAATCAAGGGTCGTAATTCAAAAAGTGTGTCCATTGTCCAACTCCTTTAATTCATAAGCGATGGCGGGAGCTCCATTAGGTTATGTAGGATAGGTATATTGTATACAATATACATACATACCTAACGGAGCTACAGCGAGTAAAGCAAACATTTCAGTTACATAAAATATCCCAACAAAGATGTATAGATTAAAAACAAACCATCAGGTGCTTTTGTTCTGAAGTGTAATGCATCTCTCTACCCACTCTACGTGTTTTAATGAAATAAATAAAACCCAGCCCAGCATTCCTGCTGAGTCGAAGAGCAACCACTTAAGGATGCAATACACTCCATCGAAACAATAAATCTGTTATGCCCAGTTATTTATATAAAAGAATTTTACGTCCTGGTGTAAAGGGTAATTATAATTTTTACATTTTTGAACGACAGACTATATTGTTTTTTTTTGTGCAAAATTGGAAGAATGAAAGTTTTAATTAATCTTAATTGCCAATTAAGTTTTTGTGTTCGAAAATATAATATTAAGACAATTATAAATTAAGTGCCTCTTTTTTTGTTAAATATCTCTTAAATTTAAAAGCTACTGACAGTTTTAATTTTAAATTCAAAATAATTCAATGGTAGGTACTACAAGTTTTGATCAGTCCTTTAATAAGTTTTTTGAAAATGTCTGGCATGCAAGTCCAGTCAGATAAAAAATACCGAAAGGAATATTTTTTTTTTAATGCGAGTAAATCTATTAAGGTCAAACGGGTTCTTAGAAAGTACCTATTCGTCTCTATGGTGGAGCATAATGCATAATGCAAACGATTTTCCCACTAACTTGTTTCTAAAAATCAAGCTTGCTCAGAAAGAAGCGAATAAACATTATAATAGCTATTTGAATTAAAGACAAAATTCCAAAATCAAGACAATATACACAAAAAAAAAACACTAAGAATTGTTCAGGTTTCCTAGTAAGAACTAGCACTTCTTTAAATGAACCTACATTAGACTGGTTCTTGTATTTACTTGAATAATACAAACATTTATTAAAATCTAATAGAGAATGTACTAAAATCTAATACAAAAATGTATTAAAATCTAATACAAAATGTATTAAAATCTCATACGAAATGTATTAATAACTAATACAAAATGTATTAAAATCTCATACAAAAATGTCTCTTTTTTTCTCACATCATGGTCTCGCCGTGTATGTTCGTAATGATGTTGCTTATCAGCTTCAGCCACAATACGGTTCGTGTTTTAATACCAACTCTAATTTCATGTGGTTTAAATTCACCGTCCATATGCGCATCATTCATACTTGTTTCATTTATCGTAGTCCTAGTTTGGATAGTAATTCAACTTCCAACGAATTCGATGCACTATCCGACACCATCCAGAGAATTATTTCCCATTTTCCATAAGCGCATCATTAATCTTGTTTCATTTATCGTAGTCCTAGTTTGGATAGTAATTCGACTTCCAACGAATTCGATGCACTATCCGACACCATCCAGAGAATTATTTCCCATTTTCCGCTCAGTGAAATCGTTGTTACGGGCGATTTCAATGTACATAATTCTTCGTGGCTACGCTATTCGGGTCAGACAACACCCGAAGGAAGGGATGCCGAGATTTTTGCTCAGTTAAACAACCTGACTTAGCTTGTTGACGAGCCTACTCGAATTCCTGACGTTGCAGGTCAGTCCGCCAACACTCTAGACTTGTTCCTTACCTCTGACCCTGTATTACTGTATTATCGCCTCTAACCACATCAGACCATTGTGTCATATCTGCTAATTTCTCGTGCCAACAAACCTCAGTTAAAGAGAAAACACCGTTTGGCAATACAAGAAAGCCAACTGGGACGGTCTCAATGATTTCTTCAGGAATTTTAACTGGTCACTATGCTTCCTCGATAGTGACATAGACTCCAGCTTTTTTACATGATCAAAAATTACAGCAAAAAATACTACAATGTCTTAAAGGTAGTCAAAAATACCACCTCGTCCAGTTCCAACGCTCGTCTTTAATGGTACTCCTTTTGTCAGCTCGCAAGATAAAGCCAATTTGCTTGCAGCACAGTTTGCTGTTAATTCGACGCTGCCAGAAAGTGTTATGACTCCTCCTGTACTTGAGAGCGTTAATGATTTTATGGGACAAATTTACTTTCGCACTCGTGCAGTTGCTAGAGTTCTAAAAGATCTCGACATTCACAAATCCGCTGGCCCGGATAGTATCCCTCCCATTGTTCTAAAGAGGTGTTCTTCAACGCTGGCAAAACCACTGCGTAAGCTTTTCCGAAATGTTTTCGAATCCGACTGATTACTGCACCCCTTCAATGAGCCTCGGTAAAGATTTTAAAGTTATATTCCCATCCAGAAATGATTGGAATAATGACTTCGTGACGAAAGACTTCGACACAACTATCTTTACTGATGGGTCAAAGATGGAGTGCGGTGTTGGTGCGGGTATTTTCTCAGAGTCCCTAAATATATCCAGGTCTTTTCGGCTACCTGACTTTGCTAGTGTCTTTCAGGCTGAAGTACTGGCGATCAGGGAAGCATGCAAGCTACTTAAACAAAATCCAAACCAGAACCGAAATACAGCTATTTTCTCAGACAGTCAAGCGGCTGTCAAAGCCATTAATTCGGCTACATCATCCTCAAAATTAGTACGACAATGCCAGGAAGAGCTTCTGAGTCTGAACACTAACCTCAGGGTCACACTTATCTGGGTTCCGGGTCACAGTGGCATTGAGGGGAATGAGCGGGCTGACGAGCTGGCCAGGCAAGGTTCAGCCCTTCATAACTCACTTGCGGAAAGAGTCAGTATTCCTCTTGGAGTTATGAAGGGCAATATATTCTCAATTTTTCTCTCAGAATCTAATCGTAGGTGGAATAGTTTAACTAACTGCATTATTGCTAGAAAAATCTGGCCTACCTATAATAAATCCCGAAGTATTAACCTAATGTGCAGACCCAGGTGAGACATAGCAAGGATTGTTGCAACATGCACTGGACACTGTCCAATAGGAGAACATGCGGTGAAGCTTGGCATCCCCTACAATAGTCACTGTCGTAGTTGTGCGGACCAGCAGGAAAAGGAAACAGTCTTTCATTTCCTCTGTAAATGTGCCGCTTTGGCCAGAATGAGGCAACAATCTTTTGGGAAGCCCTTTTTTGACGACCTTCACGAACTCTCCGGAACGAAGATCAAAGATTTGACTTCTTTCCTCAACACGACGAAATGGATCTAGGATTTACTTCGATTCCTCTTGCACCGTCTTCTTCCCCAAACTCCTATGACTGCGAGCTAGCAGACTAACGGTTTTTGAAGGTGGCTCATGGTGCACGAGGACCGGACGATCACACAATTGGGCCGATCTCCACTTCAATACCAGCCAACAAGTGCCTAGGTGGCACAGTGTAGATGGGTCTTAGTTGCGGACTTCGACCCTTTTGAGTGTTTTCCTATTTTCAAGTTCAAGAATGTTTCAATGGATCTAGAATTAACTTCGGTCTCCTTTTGCACCATTTTCTTCCCCAAACTCCTATGACTGTGAGCTAGCAGACTACTGGTTTTTGAAGGTGGCTCATGGTGCACGAGGACCGGAGGATCACACGGTTGTGCCAACCTTCGATTCAATACCAGTAAACAAGTTGCCTAGTTGGCACAGTGTAGATGGTTTTTATTTGCGAACTTTGGTCCTATCGGGTGTTTTTCCTATGTCCAAATCCTTAATAAGTTTCAACACATGTCTAAATCCAATAAAAGCGTCTGGTCATACAGGCGGGTGGTACTTTCTCTGGTAACCACAAGTCATGTTGTGCAAACAGACGGAGGTGTACACAGTTTACCATATCCGAGTGTGCGACTAGACGATCACCCTAAGGGATCAGATCGTATGCGTCCCGGGAAAAACAGCAAATTGCTTAGCGTAGCATACTGAAGCTGAACTCGGGCGTAGGCGATGATCCCTTGGGAGATCTATCACCAAATACCCTCTTTTTCTTTAAAAATGTTCTTTTAACCCACAGGTCAAACGAGTTATGGTATCAAAACGGCGCATTACCGCGATAATTGGGTCATCGAGCAAGGATGCTTGTGACCGCCATCTCTACCTACCTACCTAAGCTTTTCCATCTGTCCTACTCTACTGGTCTCTTTCCGAGTGTATGGAAAACAGCATTTGTCCAGCCTGTCCCTAAAAAAGGCGTATCTTCCTTACCCTCTAACTATCGTCCAATTGAACATACGTCCCTTCTTTCCAAGGTCATGGAAGCGCTGATCAATTTTCAGCTCAAGAAATATCTCGAGGAACAAAAGCTTCTTAATGACCGGCAGTACGGCTTTCGTAGCAATAGGTCCACTGGTGATCTGATGGTATATCTCACCGAACAGTGGAACAAATCTTTACATCGTTTTGGAGAAAGTAAGATTATTGCACTTGATATTTCAAAAGCGTTTGATAGAGTTTGGCATTAAGCTCTCTTACCCAAAATGTGCGCATTTGGTTTCGATGAATCTCTTCTTCGATGGATTAGAAGTTACCTATCGGACCGTTCAGTACAAGTCGTATTGGACGGTTTCAAGTCTGAAATCCATAAAATAAATGCTGGTGTGCCCCAGGGCTCCGTTTTGTCTCCGACTTTCTTCCTTATTTTTATTAATGATCTCTTTTCTGAAACTTCTAATCCATTTAGCTGTTTCGCTTCTCATATTCGTTTACAGATTCTCATCCATGTCCTTCGGATGTGGAACTTGAACGGCAGCGTATGATAAGCTCATTAAATTTTGATCTCGACAGCATTGTCCAATGGGTAATCAAAAACCGCGTAGAATTTGATGCTTCAAAAACTCAATGCTGTCTCTTGTCGTTAAAGCGAAATCCACCCCTAATGCCGCTATTCATGGGCGGCACTTGCATCGAGGAAACCGAACAGCTCTCAGTTTTCGGTATGTGTGTCACAGACCACCTTCCGTGGAATGACCACATATATTTGACGTTGCCAAAAATGCTGCTAAGTGTTTAGGTTTTTTCCGTAGATGCAAGAAATGAAATTTGTCTCCCCTTCCGATCTGGCTGTGATCTACAAAGCCTTTATTCGTCCAAAACTTGAGTGCAATTCTAATATTTGGGCAGGAGCTCCAAAAACTCACTTGAGTTTATTGGACAGAATACAAAAGAGAGCTTTCAAAATGATAGGTGAAAGATCTATAACGGAAACAATTACATCTCTCGAACACCGCCGTAATGTTTCATGTCTTTCCCTATTTTACCGCTTTTTTTATAATCAGTGTTCTAGTGAGATAGCAAGTTGCATTCCTCCCCTTAAACAATTCAACCGTAATACTCGCGCTTCTAGGAATGCCCATTAGTTTACCCTCGAGCCTAACTTCGGACGTACTGTTAAGTACAGAGATTTTTTCTTCAGTCGCACCAAACGAATGTGGAATGCTTTACCCGACCCAATTTTCCCCTCTCATATCGATGTGCAACCATTCAAAACCAATGTGCATCGGTATCTCCTTTTTAATCCTCTCTATGTTAAAAACATTTTAGGAGTATTCATAACCCCTTTTGTGCGCGCATAATATAAAAAAAAATACAAAGTGTATTAAAATACAGTCTCAGATCATAAAATTGTTCAATTTTTAGTTTCTATAAATTTTGTATAGTTTCTTATAGAATAGTAAAATATTTCATTAGAAAAAAAAATCATCCTACATAAAGTCAACATAATATGTAATTCTTTATTATTGTTTTGTGTATTTTGTTATAAATTATGTTCTCCCTCATTTATCCTTAAGTTATTGTTAGAGAAAAATACAGGATATGTTATACCTAATCAAACAAGCAATATATTTTCATTTGAATGAGCGCAAAAAATCGAGGAAACATTAACGAGGCGTTTACAGTCTCAGCACATCCGCAGGCTACTAACCCTGCTCTCGCAGTCCTTATAGCCTCAGTTTGTCTTCGAACCCTTTTTTTTTTGTTGCTGATAAACATCTCTGATGGCATTCTCTGCTCTGTGTCTGGCTCTGTATATGCTTTCTTATAATTCTTCATTTCTATTTCTGCCAGGATATCTACTGTAGTTTTCTAGCCCTTGCGGGGACATACGCTTCATTAATTGTATTCAACGCTAACAAATAGCAAACAGCTTTAGAATCATCGTCCTTTTTTCCACCCATCAGCGCATCATTATCATCATCAACATCAACATCAACATTATCATCATTATCAACAGTCCCAGAGAAGTACTTATTCAATAGATACGTTTGCATTTATACGAATTGTGTGTGTTTGGGTGGCTGACTAAAAGCATCATAGAACATTATCCTTGCCATCATCAGTAACAACAGAGTATATGTCTGTTGTTTTGCTCCTTGTTGATGTTTTTGTTGATGCAGCTTGCATCCAAAAACAGCTATAGGAATGAAACGACGACAACTACAACAAACAAAAACAACAAACCATCTGGGATGCATATTTGTGTGTTTATAGAGAATGGCATCACTGTTTCCTGGCAAAGTTTAATGAAAAAGCATGAAAAATCTTTTTCTCTAAATACATTGTATATGCTGTTTGTTTTTTTTGTTGTTTTTTTTTTTTTGCAAAACGATAAATGAGATGCGCACTCAACTGCATCCACATTCGTATTTCATTCATAGCTACCGGCACCGCCGCCGCCGCCACCGCTATACTATACATATAGACAGATCACCCCTTAATCCACCTCCCCTTAGCCGCTGCCACTTGTTTTAAGCAATGCATGCTAATGTTTCGTCCTCTTTCGCATAACTCTGAAGGATTGTAACGATGACGAGGCTGATTATGTAAAAACTCAAGAAAACGAAAACAAGAGGAGAAGGGAACTAAAATACGATATGCTCAGCACGCAAATCATAATGTCAATATCCGGAGAAAAAACATCTGCACGAGCTAGGATCAGGGTTCAGTACTAGGGCTTGGTCTAGAAAATTAGTACAAAAAAAATAAGAACTTGAAAGCATCACAATACCATTCTACTTTCTACCATGTACCAATATACCCGACCGGGAGAATTGTATAGGAACAACAATTTTTTGATTTTACTTGCTTATTTCGTAGGGTGGTACAAGGATAATCGAATGATTTGTTGTTCTGTTTTTCTATTTATGTTTTAATGTCCAATTCTTTGAAAAAAGGATAAAACAAAAATACCCATTCATGTTTTTCGTCAGACTTTTTTCCTGACAAAACCCGCCTATATTACTTGAGAGGTTTTCAATAGAAATTTTTTAAGCGTAGGATTTTGGAAAGTTTGCAATGTCCTTGAATTTTCATTATTTGTGTATGGAACAAAAATGTCTGCGGTCTGTCATTTGCCATGAAACAAATAATATATGAGGCATTGTTTTTAGAGAATGAATATATTTTTTTTTTCAAGTCAAGAATATTATATATTAAGTCCTTGATGTAATGAATCATCGAGATGGTTGGTTTTTTTTTGTCCATTGAAATCGTAGACAGGCATTATTTTTTGATGTAGGATGATAATTTAATTTGGTAATGGCGACAGATAGAATTGCGAAATATACGACGAACAAAAATTGTTTATGTGTTAATAATATGGGTAATCAAAATTATTAAAATTTGTTTTAATAGCAAAAGGTAACACAGTTTTTTTTAATTATTTCCTTTATTTTAATATACATAATTTAAAAAAAAAAAAGTTAATATAATAAAATAAAAAGCTGTTATGCATAAATAAATCATTAATAGAGTTACATAATAAATGTAACTATACCCGCATGGAATATAAATCTAGTTTTCGACGAGGCAGTAGAGAGTCGCACATAGATCCTATAGCGAGTAGGGCTGGCCACGAGAAGGTACTCGGCGAGACTTTTGAAAGTCTTTCAGACAACCTGTGAATTATTGGAACGAAATATTTTCTACACGTCAAAATGTAATTTGTGTCCCATGTAGATTAAATATGTTCAGAAGAAAATAAATATTTAACTGAAATTGTATTTCTCAATTTATTAGACTCTCTGTAAACGTCGGTCCAAATATACAGTCTCACCTCGGCCTCGTCCCGGATGCTAAACTAAAGGCAGTCTCGTCTCGTCTCGGTCTCGTCATGCGAGACTTTTCTCGTCTCGTGGCAAGCTGTACTAGCAAGGGGCTACCAAGGGAAAGTTCTCGCCAGAACAAGGACCTAAGCGATTATGAACCATTTTGCCTCCTCAGACAAACAAAAAAAAAGTTGGCTTATCTGAGATTTGATGCCGCGATCTTTTGCCTTTCAGTCTAATACACTAGCCCCTGTGCTAACTATCACTATACAGAAATCCAATGTCGAAAGTGAAATAAGTTTTATACTCTAATGTCTAATTTTTCGAACCATAATGCATAACAAATACATTGTTATATAGATGTCTCACATCCAAAGAAAAAAATGGCATATGAAAAAGAAGAAAACGTGTCACATGAAACTGAAATTGCATGGTGCTTATAAAATTTGAGTTTTTGGTGTACACGAAGCATTTCTGATGGGATATCGAAACATGTCCAACAAGATTTTCTTCGTCTAGATTTTCGCTACTGAAAACTGACCAGTGCGTTTCCCAAACTACACAGAAACTTGGTATTTTTCTCACCAGAAAGTGTTATAAATAAAATAAAATTAAATAAAATAAAATGCCAAGATAATTTAAGGTTCAATAAACTTATTATAATATATTTCAATATAGGCCCAAAGTAATTTGGCCAATGGAAAGGTGGCGTGGTGCAATGGTAGGAGGTATTAGATGGATTCTTTATGTTGTAATTATTTAATCATAAAATAAAAATATCCCTTTAGCTTCAAAAGTTTAAGGTGAAGAAAAACTAATGAACTGAAGAAATTTAAAAATCGTTGGAGAAAATGAAAAAAAAAATGTTTAAGGTAGGTAGGTAGGCGTATAAATTAAAACTCCTTTTGGTAAGCCTTGGAATCTCAATTTTTAGTAGTAGTTCAGGTGATGGTGAAACTAAAAAATATATATGTTTTTTGAAATCTTTTGATAAATTGTTTTTAAACTTTACTACTAAATATTTTATATCGATTGAACGGAAGTCGAAAATTAAAAACCCATATGGGAATAATACCTCCAATTAAAACAAAATGTTTAAGAATCAATTTTCTAAACCTTAGTTAAGCTGCTATCGGAGAAATAAATACTATAGCAACGAGAACAAATGTTTGCATTATCTGAAGAATAAGTGCTATTTGAGGTTATGAGAGTGACTATCGAAAATTTTGCTTTGAAATTGATGTTAAAATGTTCACAGAAGTATGAACAATTCACCTACAAAAAAAGTACGTATACGCCACAGTGTACTCTTAACATAGTTTTGCATTAGGTACATTTATTACGGTACTGAACGTCTTGTATCGGCTTAAGGGATTAGAACGCATTTAAGAAAGAGAAACCATTCATAAGTAAAAAACAAATTAAAGTCTTGGAATGACCTTTTTTTATCATCTTGATAGCTCGCTTGAATTTAGCCTCATAAAAACTTATTAAAAACTAAGTTTAAAAGATCTTAAGTGGAGCATCAAACAGATTTAAAAAGGTTTTTGTTTTGAATGAGTATTCGCATCGCACAAACATAACAATTACAACAAATCCCATTTTCTTCTGCATTCTAAGCATTGTTGTTTAACATTTTTTGATGATTTGTTTTTTACTGTCCAATATGAATAAAATATCTTAATGGCAGTGTCAAATAAAATAAAATAAAATAAAATAATATAAAATAAAATAAAATAAAATACCTTCTGGGCGATTCCATTATCGCGGGTGCAACATTTAGACAGACTTATAAAGTATTTTTATAATAAAATAAAAGAATATTTTAATGAAATTATTACTTGAAGGGCTACATTTTAATCTAGTCCCTACGTAGAAGTGCTATTAGGGCTGGCCACAAGATGAGACTCGTCTCGGTCTCGTTAAAATCGAAAATGTTATTCTCATCTCATTCTGGTGTCGATCTCGTCTCGGTCTCGTCTCCGAAAAATACGATATCCGGACAACCTGTTGATTATTGGAACGTCAAACTATAATTTGTCCCCCATATAGTTTGAATATGAGCAGAAGAAAATAAATATTTAACTGAAATTGGATTTTTCAATTTATTAGACTCGCTGTAAATTTCAGTCCAAATATACAGTCCCGTCTCGGTCTCGCCTCGGATGCTTAAAATGCAGTCTCGTCTCGTTTGGTCTCGGTCTCGTAATGCGAGACAGAGACTTATCGTCTAGTGGCCAGCCCTACTCTGCGTGAAGTTTAGCATTTTTTCAAGCTTACGCCTATATTTTTGTGAAGCAGTCTCTTTCCTTACTTCCCTGCATTTTATATTAAATTGTTAAAAAAAAAAAAAACAATCTTGAACAACAAAAATTACTATTCAAGGCATATTATTAATAAAATATGATACTTGAATCAACAATGTTAGTTGTCGATAAGTTGCACCCGCGATCAAATTTAGCGATCGCGGGTGCAACCGATTTGAATCAAGGTTTTTTTGTTTTTTAATTCGACGTACAATTTACTCCTAAACACGTCTGGTAAAATTTTGTTTTTGATTTTTTCTTACTCTTACAAAGTTTCGCTAAAGTTAACACTTTATTTCTATTGGAAAAACAAACTTTTATATATTTTATATCGCGGGTGCAACAAACTTACAATGGCTATTTGCAATCAATAATAGTTTAAAAAATAGTAACAAGAACTTTTATGTGTTTATGTAAGCGATTAAATAACATTTGTGACAACATGTCTACCAACTAAATCAAAACATGAAACTATCGAAAATGTCTTTTTCGGGCTTTTGTTAGCAGCTATGATAGTTGCAGTTCATACTGACACTTTTTTTGCCAATGTTGCAAGGCGCCAAAAAAAAGTGTTTTCTTTAAATTAGGTATAATTTTTTTTTTTTTTAATAAATACAAACCATCTACCTTGCATTGCTATACAAAAAAATTAAAAATATTGTAATTTATAAATTGATGCCGAAAATCGTCTATAGCGGAATCGCCCTTCTACCATTTCACCACTTGATCTTTTAGAATTACATAATTATATGTTAATCACGAATATTTATATGAAAATCAGTACAGTGTGTTTTGAAGTATTCCATAATTTATTCACATGAACACCGTCGCATCTTTAAGATATGTGGTAGAAACTAATATTTTTTTATAAAAAAAAAAAAAAACAAATCAAGTTAAAAATGGTAGGTATTTTTCTGCACCTGTTAAACTAACTTAAAGTTGTTTCTTACAGTGTAATTTTTTTTTTTTAAATACAGAATTTAAGCACAATTGCAACATATTTGGAAAACAGAAAAACCTTTACTTATTTAATATACAGAATTTAACAAAAAACATAATTCTGAAATACTCAATTTGGTTCAGAAAAAAAAAAAAACAGAATGTTGTTATATGGGGCTAACCGTTTTCCAGACGTTTCTTGTTTGCTATAAGAAATCCCTGTTTATGCTGATAAATTTGGTTTCTCTTTTGCATTAAAATTAAGTTGGGTTTCAAATTCTGTTTGCGGGTTACGAATAAATCTGTTTTAAAAATTTAGTATGCTGGAATTCTGTATAAAATTCTGGCTGGTTAATAATTTAGTTTGTTGTTTTTTTTTTGAAAATTTGTTTAGTGTAACCAAAAAAAAAAGAAAAAATTATAATTTTAACATTTTCGCACTCTATTTCTTCATAATCAAAATACATATTTGTTTTTTTTTACAAAATACTAACAGAATTTTCAAATTCTTATAAAAATATAATATTCCTATAAAACACCTCTATTAATGAGTTTTTTTTTTGTAATGTACAATTTTATGGTTTAAAATAGTGATCTTATGAAACTTGTGATGGGTTCTGTTTAAAATGCAACTAATTTTTCTAAATAAATAACTTTGGATGTTTTTAACAAAAACATCTATATTTTTGAGATAATCTAACAGTGTTCGAATAAACGAAAAGATATCAAAACTTTAAAGTTCTTCCCAAAACCTGCGTCGGTTTTTGATTATGTTTTCGACCGCACAAATTATAAGTACATAATTTGAAGATCAAGCTAATTTGGAATCGTAAAAATCGTATAATTCAATTTTTGATTGAATTAATGCTTGATGTTTTTCTTTAGCACATTGAAAATTATTTTGGTCCTTTTTCAAATCATTGTTTTTATTTTATTTACTCCAACACATTTTCATTTCTTTAAAATCAATACAAACAAATATAGCTCTTTATATCACCATTAACCTGCAACCGAAACAACGGAAGTCAGTCAATTGTTCATAAAAAACGTGAATTTTAACAAATTTAGTACCCTTAATTTGACGAAAAATTTAAAATTCGACAAAATCATTCAATTGATGCATAAAAAGGTTATTTAAGTAAAAAATAAAAAGTTAATTTCTTACTTTTGTAAACCTAAACGATTTAATTTTCCACTGTACAGCACATATACATATTAGTTAGGGCGTTAAGGCAAATTTTAGGTCAAACCTTGCACCTCATTCTGACAGGATAAGCTTTGGTACACTAAAAGTCTACATTCTAAGTTTACTTTTAAGAAGTGTTGCCACTGTGGCACTGGCAGACCGGAGATATAAGGGTTGCCTTCTGACCATGTTTAAATACGAAATTTCACATAAATTAGCCTATAAATCGGGAACCGGACGTCGGTTCATGTCGTGGAATGTCTCGTTGGATTGAAAATACTTGAAGCCATAGGAATATGTTAATTTGTTTACCCCTACCCCACCCTTCTAAGAGGGGGGGGCAAAATACCCTCGGCGAAAAAGAGTTTTTATTTATCAGAAAATAATGGTTATAAAATGAATATTCATAAAATTTTAAGATGAGCATCGACGTAGAATTTCATACTCCACAGCATATCCGAAGTACATTTTTATCCATGTATTAGTTTTTTGTATAATCACTTTTAAAATGGGGGGAGGGGAAAGGGGAGTATATCAAACCACTATATATTTGTCTTGGTATAATCTAAGCATATGACACATGACCTTAGGGAAATTTTGAATGCCCAATATTCTGCAATCAAAATAATTTCAATATAATTTCTCTAGAAAAAGTTTTAGCCTTTGTATAAAATGATGCCTAAATTTTCAGTGAGTTCATAAAAATATCTGGGGCGAATGGGTGTTTTTTTGATTGAAAGGGAAAAGTGAATTACTATTACCAATAAACCCCTCCCAAAACTGGTAGGTTGGTGAAAGTTGGTAAAAATGTTTTAATTCTTGTTAGAACCAAGACTCAAAAGGATCCATGCAAATATATTGGTTTCAAGGGTGTTTTCTTTTAAAGCGGAAGGAAAATATGGGTTATAAAGCCAATATTTTATTTTTATGTAATCGGGGTACAAATATTCAGTATGGTACATGATTTGAAGGTATTTTTTAACGCTGAATCTAATTTAAGTACATTTAAGACGATACATTCATCATTAAGAAAGTAATGGTCGTATTAATGGAAAAATTAATGTATTTCTTGAGTAGAGCAGATAAAACATTTTCCCTCAAAAACCACCTTTGACAACAGATACTTGATTTATCGTTTTTTATTCTTGGTAACAATAAAAAACAAAACATTCCTTCCATTTTGTATCGACGTACTAATACTACGGGGGGTATATGGGGCATAGTTTTACTCTTTTCTGTTTCACTCAAAAAACACCCTTTAGCCCTATATATTTGTATGTACTCTCTTTATTCTTATTTCTTACAACAAATGAGACATGTATGCCATGTTTTATCACCATACCATTGACATTTGGTATTGTTATGCTCGTTTCACTGAAAAGTTAGTCATCATCTTATAAAAAGGTTATAACTTTTTCTAGGGAAATTATATTGAAAATATTTTGATTGCATAAGATTGGGCATTAAAAATTACCGTAAGGTCATGTGCCATATGCTTAGATTATACCAAGAGAAATATATAGTGGTTTGATATACTGCCACTTTCCCTCCCCCATTTTGAAAGCGATTATACAAAAAACTAATACATGGATAAAAATGTACTTCGGATATGCTGCGGAATATGAAACTCTACGTCGATGGTTATCTTAAAATTTTATGAAAATTCACTTAATAACCATTATTTTCTGACAGATAAAAACCCTTATTTGTCGAGGGTATTTTGCTCCCCCCGCTTACAAGGGTGCTGGAGGGGTCAAATTAACATGTTCCTATGGCTTCAAGTATTCTTAATCCATCGAGATATTCCACGAAATCAACCGATGTCGGGTTACCAATTTATAGGCTAATTTATGTGAAATTTCGTGTTAAAACATGGTCAGAAGGCAACCCTTATATCTCCGGTCTGCCAGTGTTGCCACCGTGGCAACACATCTTAAAAGTAAATTTAGGATGTGGACTATTAGTGTACCAAAGCTCATCCCGTCAGAATGAAGTGCAAAGTTGGCTCACCTAACGCACTAACTATATAAGTTCATTAAACACAATATATAACCATTACAAAAAAAAAAAAATATGTCTGATGATGCAAAATTTAAAGTAAGGCCCTCTCGCTTAAAATCAACAAAACTCTAAGCTGATGACATAATTTTGCCGATTCATGCTTAATTTTACAAATTTGACTTCAACAACAACAAAGAAAAACATTCATTGTTAAAAATTAAATATCTACTCTCTGATCGACGGAAGGATAGGCAACATCATGGGACTATGATACTGAATGGTGGATGGTTGTAATACGGTGATGGGAATGCATACCAACAAGTAGTAAAAAATTAATACATAGAAATATGATGGGACCCTGACACATTGTTGGTTGTGAATCAAAGAATTTTGTAATATTAAATGTGTTTTTGATGCAAAAATTCAAATTATGTACGCACATTTCGCGTTTTAAGGATTTAAGTCAAACAAATATTTTATTTTAATTTTTTATTAAATTTAATAAAACCTTTGTATATGAAAACTATAGTAATATCATCAGCATCGACGACTACTGAGTATTTTATTTCAAAACTTTTCAAACAAAAATTATTAAATAAGCATTTCAAACTCCTTAAAAAAAACTCGTTTTAATGCAAATACTCGTAAATTTCCACATAAAGTTGCTATATATAGAAACAATTTGTATCATAAAAGTATTTCCCAGATTGCCATTATAATGTCTAGTGTTAACAACTCAGATTTCACAAAAAAACACAGTCAATTTGCACCAACTGGCTGTTACATCACTTTATTCCAACTGCCAACACTATCGATTTGACTAACAACAGACAGAACGCATTACTCTCTTAAATAGGCTAAACGACCTTTCCATTTGTAACCCCACTCAAACTTAAAAAAAAAAAATACTCCAATTATGCAGATTGAGCTTTTTATAGTGACGACAAAGTGTGCCAATTTAAACAGCCAGACTGGCACTAGGACAAACTGGGTACAGCCAGTGGCGGATCCCCCACAACCGATTCCTAAAATTAATTGAAATATAGAAAGCAATACATTACAACGCGTAGAGTTTTATATTCGTCTCAAATATTGTTTAGGTGTTAAACTTGATGGGTATAATGAGGTTGGGGCTGAACAATTTTCATATTATGTAGTTTTTTTTTCCGAGGCCCCAAAAGAGTTTGGTTTTAGGACTAACGCCTTAATGAAATTGGAGAAAAAGCAAACACGGGGCTACAAATAATGGACGTTTTTAATGCAAAGACAATTATTCTCTAAAAACAAAGCCCTAAAAGGCCTGACAAGAGTTGGTCAAAAAATTTAATTGGGGCTAAACAACCAATTCCCTAAAGTTGGGGCTAAAGCTTGAAGAGATAATTGAAAAAAAAAAAACGGTCAGGAGATGAATAATTAACATGTCAGATGCAACAACAATTTACCCTAAAAACTTAGCTTATTTGCAGTTGGGACCAAAACCCGATTGGAATTGAATAAAAACGAGGTCACGAGGTGTTAATTTTAGTCTAATTGTTTAATACAACAAGAATTGTTTTTTATGACCAGCCAGGGCTTAGAGAATCTTGTGGCTTATATTCCAAGTCTAAAGCTAATTATACAAAAAAACATTTTTGGAGTTAGCAATTACATACAAGCTAGTCAATGAGCCAAATTCCACAAGCGTGAGTTTTCTCTGTGCAAATGAATATTATTTGCAATCCCTGTATACTCTATAGTGACGTTCAAATTTATCGACATATTTTTTGAGCAGGAATATAAAGTGTATGCAGCGTATAAACCAAAATTCACTCACGCTTTCAGAATCAGGCCGCTTGCTATTTTTTAGGGTAGCTTTGTCATATGTTTGACTAAATGTCTTGAAGTTTTAACTTGTATTTTAAGCTTTTGCCAGTGAGACATCTTAGATATCATTTTCATTTTTGTCTCAAACTATATCTCTGAGCCTCCTCCCACAGCCAAATCCTTGATCCGCTACTGGGTATAGCCATAAGCGAAGCAAGCCATACCATTAGCATAGTCATCATAATTATTGTCCTTGGCGCTTAATTTTTCTATGCGATCCTTGAACCTCACCGCCTCCACTGCCATTGTGTTAAATTTGTTTGTGCGAGTGTGTTATAATTTCACATCATGCTATCAGTATGAAAAAGTGCCATTATGAAAATAGCTAATGGCCAAATGAACGAAAAAGGGGTAAGTAGAGGTAGCCATATAGATGATGGCTGTATGTGATGTTGGACTTTATGTCGTCATTACACTTATTATATAATGTAACGAGAGTTTGGGTTGGTGGGGAATAAGAATTGCTGAGTAATAATTTTTTTTATCTAATTAAAGCATAATAACACAGACCACCATACATAATACAACATTACACATTTCATTAGAGTGTATCCGTTGTATACAAAAAATGTATACATAGGTAGTGTTAACTCAAGCAGGCATGTTAATTAATTTGAACATGTGGAAGAGACAGGTCTAGATAAATGTTGGCAGGTATACCTCTATACCCTATAACCACGTACATTATATAGAAATAGCCAACTTTAACACAAAAAGACGAGTAAATCGATTCGAATTTACTAATTTCTGGTGAAGTTTTAATGGAATAATTTCCTTTTCCTTTTTCTATTTTTTTTTTGTTTGGTGATGATGATGATGACATGAGGGAACAAAGTTTTGTATAATTTTCTTCTTGATAGACAATATGTACATTGGGGAATAAGTCAGAAATAATTACTATTTCAAAAAGGGCACGAGAAGGTCAATGATAGAAAAAAAGCTATTTTTAACGAAATTATTGATTCAATTATGAAGGATATTTTTAATAATTTGAAACATTTATAAATTGATATAAGAGCACTGGTAGACGTTTAATCAATTCAATAAAATTTCAATAAAACAAAGCACCACAACAGTCTGAGACGAAGTCACTCGATTACAGTCGGAAATAGCAGACGTCACTCTATTACAGTTAGGGCTGGTCACGAGACGAGAAAAGTCTCGGTTTCGATCGAGACGATACGAGACGAGACTGCCTTTTAAGCAAGCGAGACGAGACTGTACATTTGGACCGAAATTAACAGAGAGTCTTATATATAAAAAAATCCAATTTGAGTTAAATATTTATTTTCTTCTGCACATATTCAAACGATAATAGAAAATATTTCGTTCCAATAATCAGCAGTTTGTCCTAAAATCGTATTTTTCGGAGACGAGACCGAGACGAGACTTAATTTTAGAAGACCGACACGAGACCGAGACGAGACTGAAAATTTTCGATTTTAACGAGACCGAGACGAGGCTTACAAAAGTCTCGCAGTCTCGTATCGTGGCCAGCCCTAATTACAGTATGAGATAACCTACTTCTCGGAGACGAGACCGAGACGAGACTAAATTTTACAAGACCGACACGAGACCGAGACAAGAGTGAAAATTTTCGATTTTAACGAGACCGAGACGAGGCTTACAAAAGTCTCGCAGAGTCTCATCTCGTGGCCAGCCCTAATTACAATATGAGATAACCTACTTCAATAAACAGTCTGAGATTGGATAGACATATTTTTAAGCATTTAAGCCTACTTATTACACAAAATAATATTTAAAATTTGTCTTATAACTAGTTCGATACTATGCTATTATACACTAGCCGACCCGTTCTCGCGTTGCTTCGCAAACTTTAAAAAGTTAATGGGGCATATTCATAGTCGCAAATAGAACCAGGTTTAATTAAACTACAGTTTGAGACAATTTCGGCTTAATGAATACAGTCCGATTTTAATTACAAATTTTTGGTTTTATATTTGTATAAGATAATTAACTTGGAATACTACACAAATAGCTTCAAATATTTTGAAATGATGCACTTAAAAAAATAGAATCAACGTCTGAAAATTCAACCAAAGCTATGTTTAACTTATACCCAGGTCTAAAATGACTATGAATACGCCCCATTGTGTACATATTAGTGTGGTCCACAATTGTATGTCAATTTTTTTTTTTAATACATGACACGTCACCCCCTTAATTTGTTACACATACTGTGAAAATTATGCGTGCAAGATTTCAGTCCTTTAACTTATGTATATATACATATAAGAGAGCGCTTTTTTATTTGAATTTTAATTTTAAATCATTTTGTTGTATTTTTTGTATTGTTTTTTATTTTTTTTACTTTAATTTTTTTTTTACCTTTGTTAGTTTTTTTTTTTATTTTTATGAACTTTTTTTTAGCTGTTTTCATTTTCTTAAAACGATGGCTGACAGCTCCTTTTTAGAAATTTTAGTTGAAATGCTTTTCCTGTTTTGTTCTACGGCATGAAGTAAAAATTGCTTTTCTTCCTCATTCTTAGTGAGTATCGTATTATAGTCTTGAAATAATTTTACACGTCCCTCCTCTGTATCATTAACAGCACGCAAATTTTAAACGCAGTTTTCCGTGAAGGTAATCTGAATTGTCACTCCAAATCTCAGGAGGTAATTGCAAGAAAGAGCCCTTGATATCTAGAACTGAAATTGTTTTAAGCGTTCTTTGTGATACAAAAGCTTCCAATGTAGCCTGCAAAGTAAGTTTAGTGGAATCACCTCATACTAAACGCGTACCACCATCAACATTTATTTTTTTTTAACTATGGCCGTCTTCTCACTATAAGAGAGCTTGTTAGAAAATAGGGCGAAGGCGACCAATTTGTCAGACAAATACCATAAGTGACGCTCTAAGAAACCCCTAGCTCCTCCACTTATTTCGGAATCAATGGTTTCGTAGAATTTTAAGTTTTTCCAAAGAAGCAAGTCATTAACTGGTGCACCTGCTGTCAATGGTGCTTCTATCCAAATTTTGGTGTAGATGAGTGTACCAGAAGTACAGTACTAGAAGTACTGGTGAAGCTGCAATCAAGTTCTAGTTTTTGACTTGAAATCATTGCAATTTCTCGGAGTTCTTGAGCTCTCTGTTTTCATTTTATAGAACGTGCTTTGACCCTTTCTGCCTTCTTGTCAATTGATGTCATTATCATCTTACGTTCTCCTTTTTGATCAATGAGAAATGCTTTATCTTCCACAATTTTCATCAAATTTATGGCGCTTGAATGAGCAGTGTCAAAAAGTTTGTCTAATTCTTCTGTAAATAATTGTTCTGTTTTTTTTTGTGCTTCAGAATTTCTTCCTTTATTTTTCTTAAAAATAAGCCATTTTGTATGCAACTTTATCAATTTTTCAATGCAGTGATTTTGTTGCCTTTTCGAAATATCGGATTTGGCCCATACTTCTAAAAGTTCTTGCACAAGTACATTCGCCGAATATTTCACGTTTCTTAATTCATTTAATATATGGTGGTAACGAAGTAAGACTTGTCGAAGACTAGGGAGGTGGTTAAGCCTTATCAACGGTTTAATATCTCGCCTCCCGAGTTTTTTTTTCGAGTAGATAAATACATTTTGTAACACTTATTCAATCCGCGTCTATTGTTTAAATAATTTATAAAACTGATCAAAATATTTAATATAACTTCCTTATAGTTTATTTTAATAACGTTCTTATTAGTTAAGCACACCAAACCGACCTATAAGAACAAATTAACCCACAAAACTGGAATGAAGAAACAGTAAAAATTACGCTCTTTTTCAGCGAACAAAAGTCGATTGAGCACCCCCTTCCAGTTCAGTTTTAATGTTGAAAATTAACTATGTTGTTACTAAAAACACGTGTCACAAATTTTTGGGGTGGCCAAGCTGAAAATTAGAAGAAAAAAATATGGACCACCCTAATAAATACATTAGAGGACAAGATTTTGATTATGTTTGCATACCTTTCCTACCTTTTTTTAAATATTTATAAAGCTTCCACATACACAATGTTTTGGCAGTTTATTCTTTCCTAGATTAAATATTTCCAAAGTTATAAAGGAAAATATCACAAGAAATTGTGTAATTTTAGCGTTTTTTTCACTGTTGTATTTTTCCTGTAGCGAACACAGGTTTTTCGAATCTGCAAAATTAGAACTACATCGGGCTTTGCAATTTTATTGTCGAATTTGACTGGCCTTTATTTCATATTTAATATTACAAATTTTGGTGTCCACCGGGAAGATATACTACTTTGTTTTGCCGCCATTTTTGACAGTTCATATTTGGCAGCCGTGAAGTAGACACGTGGCAAATTTATTATGAAAAAATATTCGATAAAGCAACGTGTTTTAATCGCTAAAACATTTTATCAAAATCAATCATCGATTACCCCGATTTTCATGAAAAAATCATAATGAGTGAAGAGGCATTGGATATGTGAACAAACAGAATTGTCAGTTCTGGGCAATGGAAAACTCTCAAATTATTCATCAGTCACCTTGGCATCCATTAAAAGTTACAGTCTGGTGTGCAATTTGGTCAGGAAGAATCATTGGACCTTACTTCTTTGAAAATGAAAACGGCGTAAGGGTAACTGTGAATTGGGAGCGATATCGTGATATGATTGAAAATTTTTTAACACCACAACTGCATGCTTTGGGCTTAATTAACATGTGGTATCAACAAGACGGTGTCACATCGCATACAGCCAGGATTACAATGGAATTACTGCGAGACCTCTTTCCACAACAAGTTATTTCAAGAAATGGTGATGTTGATTATTGGCCTGCACGGTCGCCTAATTTGACTGCTCTGGACTTCTTTTTGTGGGGATATCTGAAAAGCAAGGTTTATGCAAAAAAACCAGAAACGCTTGAGCAACTCAAACAAAATATTCCAACAAACAACATACACAAAATATTCGTGATGAAATTAATGAAATACCGCGTGAAATGTGTGAGAATGTTATGAAAAATGTGCCCAAAAGGGCTTGCATTTGTGGGACTAACAGAGGTGGACATTTACCGGACATTTATTCCAAACATAATTGCCGATATTAAATAAAACATTTATCAATATAAGATCCATTCTCTTTCATTTAATCAAAAATTATAAACAAACAAAGTAGTATACCTTCCCGGCGGACACCCTGTTTTATATACCTACATAATCTTTTATAGCTTTTAGTAAATGTAGTTGGAATTAAAAGTACCTTTCTTCGGGATGATGACGATCTTTGCTGTTTTCCACCTTCGGAAGTAGTAGTTGTTGATGCAGTTCTTCATGATGGTTCTTAAAATTATCATCACTGCAAGTGGCAGCTTTTTCAGTGTATAGTTTGAGAGTCTGTCTCTGGTCTGGCTGACTTTGTCGGCTTTGAATTTCGGATGATATCTGTTATCTCCTCCAGATTGCAGAGATGTGTCCTATCCGTTTGGGTACTTGCTCGGTTGCAGTCACCAAATACGACTTATTACAGATTTAGGGTGCAGGGTTTGCTGAATGGATGCCTCGACTTCGTTTAGAAATAATATGGATAGTTATAGATGGGTTTGGTGTGAAGTTTCCTTCGAAGTTGTTGGCGAACGCTTCGACTTTGTCCTGTATTGATGTTGTTTCAACGTTGTTGTATTTGTATTTATTTGATTGATGATTTCCGGGATTGGGCCTTGTTTTTCGACGGTTTTGTTGATGTTTTGCTTCTGATGTTGCTTGGTTGATTGTAGCCTCTTCTGGAACTAGATGTTATTATCTTGCTGAACGCAGTTCTAAAAAATGACGTTGACGGTGACATAGCAGACGTCACTAAATTAAAGTCTGAGCTAGCAGAACGTCACTACATTAAAGTCTGAGATAGTGGTACGTAACCAAATTACAGTCTGAAACTACCGACTTCATTAAATTTCAGTCTGAAATAGCAGAAATCACTACATTACAGTCTGATTTAACCAAACTTCACAATACTACACTCTGGGACAGCCGAATTTACTAAATTACAGTCTCAAATAGCAGACATCACTTTATTACAGTCTGACATAGCCGACTTCACTAAATTACATTCTAAAATATCAGAACATCACTAAAATTACAGTCTGGCGTAGAAGATTTCACTAAAATTCAGTGACGTAATACCAGAATTTACTAATTTTTTTCCATAACCAAGCCTTCTTCTTTCAATTCTGGACCCTTAGTCTTACGTTGCAATATAAATTAATGTAATGGTCTTATTTGACAGACCTTTTGATGGTACAACCTAACTTACAGTCAACGCCACCTAAATCGACATGGCTTATAATGACGACCACTTTTCCTCATTTGGTTGGTTTTCATAAGATTTGTTTTAGTTTATCGTCAGCTATAACGTTGTAACATCGTAGTCTATAACGACTTGTTGCATATAACGACAAATTTCAGACCAAAAGTACTTGGGTCTCGCCGCTTACAACGACGGAATGCAGAAAAAAATACGAACAAAAAAGTTAGTAACTGAGAATTTAAACCTGAACGTGGTCGAATATACACAAATTCTTTTCTTCGTGAAAGACTTTAATTATATTCTTTATTATTATCTTAAAAGCGCATACCCTTGTACTTCTTTTCAATAATTTGTATGGTAAGTCGGACATAAAGACGTCCGACTATTGCGACCACATTTTGCTGGTGGTCGCTGTAAGCGGCGTCGATTGTACCACCTTCCAATAAAATTCTACTTAACCTACTTCAAATACAAGTATCAATTTAATAATAAAAAAGAAGTAAATTTCCCTAAATTTACTTGTTAAATTATTTTCACTCGAATTCATCTCAATTTGTTTCTTTCCCTTTACACAAATCCACTATTATAAGATCGTTGGGCGGAAAAAAAATAAAACTCAAATGTCCAACCATAATTTCCATATTGTAATAAAAAAAAATAAAAAATAAAACCGTTTCCTAATACCACTTAATTTGATCCAAATAAATAAGTACATACCTACTATACAAACCTAAACCCTATACGCACTCAAATAAGAAATCAAAAAATTTCCCTTGTTATAAAAAAGTCTTAAGTTCCATTCCCGTCAACCCGGTTACTAAGAAAAAAAAAATAACAAATCCCCATAGAAATAAAAATAAACAGGAAAGCCCACCTTAAAGCCTCTCTGTGGTCGGCTTCGGCTTCGATATCGGTATGCCTCATAAGGAGCCCAAAAAAAATATTATTTATGATCATAACCAACGTTTACGGTGCGGTCGAAGGACATTACTTACGATTATTATTACCAATCTCAGTTTCTTTTTGTTATTTTTCTAGAGTGTTGTTGTTGTAAAAAAAAATAAATAAACTCCAATACTGACCATTTCTCGGTGTGAAGGACCTTTGTCGGATCCTATATCAACGAATGTTTATACTTGGTTCCGGATGGCATGAGGATATACCAAAATTTATGGGCGATTTGTTTGAGTTCGTGATTTCTTCCAATATATCCTACAAATTTGGTTTGGCCTTCGGTACCTACTCAAAGTCCTTATTTCAACCCGAATTCTTGTACATACTCATATATTTGACATAACATAACCAAACCTATAGTAAAACTCAAGAGCCAAAAACTAAGACTTATGTGTGTGCCTTGTAAGTGTTATATTGTTCGAAGGAAAAACCCAGTTGATTTGGTAATTTACCTGAACACATTTTGGAGACCTAGCAAAATATATAAATATAAGACCGAGGGAAATTACATGATGGAAATGGTAATGAAATCATTTTCATTTTGGACCTTGTTTTTTTGGTTTAACGATATAACTTAGACGAAGCTTTATTACCGGTTTCTGGTTTGAATTAACAAATACAATTAAATTAGGATGTGTGTGTGATTAGTGTAGAGTTAACTTTGTTGAACTCTGTATAATATGGGTGGCTAGATTACAGATAAACTGAAGGTGTTTTGATAAATATTTACATACAGTAAGTATAGTTTCACAACATCATCATATAGCTCAGTATATCTAGACCTTTTTCTTTGCAGGTTAAGGTTAACTTTCGCGTGATCGACCTAAATAAATCAAAGAAAGTGTAGAAAAGAGTCCTGTGCTTTGGAACTTTGAATGTAATTTAACCTAGTTATTATAGGCGAGAACTCAAAATGGTAATACTTGAGAAAGGGAGATAGACTCGTGCTTACACTTAAAATTTACATATTGACACTTAATTAAACTGGGGTGTCGAGGGAGGTTTTCGTTATTTTGAATTATTGTTAATTGTTGACATAGTGTAAATAATAGTTTTGCAGTTGTATATAACATCAGATAGAGGTTTGTTATGTGGTCTAGACTAAAACCATTATCTGAAAACGCAAGGCTAAATATTTGCCATTTCTCAAAGATATAAAATGGGTCTCGGAATTTAACCTTGAAATTGTTTTTTGGGAGAACTGTTGGTAAATGTTGGAATTCTAAAAGCAAAATTAAGCAGGATATCGGAGTATGCCCTAAACCAGGCCCGTGCGTTAGGAAGACTATATCCCTCCATTGGGGTAATAAGTATACAGAGAAACATTTTTTTAAATGAAAAACTAGTAGTTTCTTGTCGTATTTAATGAACTTTTTAACCATGAAAAATATGGAAAACACCGTTCTTACGATTTTTGCTCACGGGCCTGCCCTTTACAATATACATGGAATAAGACCTATAACAACGGATTTTCGACCTCATCTGTATATGGATGGTACTCGAACATTGGTAAATATAGGTATGAAATATGACGATCAAATTCAATATACACCAGTTTTTAGCATTTTGGAGACTTAATAAATTGGAGCCTCAATTATGAACTTTGAGTCCCAGAAATTCACAGTCTTCTACTTCCGTTTCGGTGAAAAAAATTTTACTTCCGTTTGTTCCAAATCTTCAAGTCCGCTTCTGTTTGGTAACTCACATCTCACAACAGAGAGAGTAGGAGACATATCAAAAAACTACCCCCAGGATAGTTTACATAAATGCATATGAATATTCAAGTGCCAGGCGATTTATAATAAATGAATGAATGTCTCAAAGAGACCAAAGACCACCCTCTCCCTCTACCAGACCACATCAAAAGTGCATGAAAATATAAGTTTCAAAATGCAAGGTTTACTTGCATGCAGCACACTTAATCCAGAGAGCAACATCACAACACCGGCAAAACAGTCAAGGATGCTACAGGAAAGGATGTCTCTATGTGAGTTTCCTTTGCACACCTGATGATGATGCAGCATTTCTTAACATACCTACTACACTACACCTATGTATATAAAGTAAAGTTGGTTTTACAAGCATGGAGGTTTTACTTTTCATTTGTTTTTTTTTCGGTCGGGAGGGGTGAGTGGAAAGATGAAAGGTGAATTCGAGACGATTCCGATGAAAGGATAATGTGCCATTGGGGTTCTTGTGCCACTTGTAAAAGTGTATCTTTGGGTCTGGCAGTTGCATTAAGCTCATGTATAACCTTTTCTGCTCTCAGGAAATAAATTTTCAAGACCCAAAAAGTCCTTCTTGTTTTTTCTGCCTGATGTGCAGTTAAAAGTATGAGGAAAAAATATTTTACTATAAAGGTAGGTATGATGATGCAAAAGGAGAGAATTGAAAGGAGAAAACCAAAAAGGATGTGCAGCAACTTCTCGAGATATCCTTCCTGAGTTAAGTTGCATTAAAATAATGTAACCCTGGAGTATATTTCCTGCAGATGGCATAAAGCGAGTTTCTTTAATACAGAAGGAAGTATACCCTGTACTAAACTAAACTACCGCAACATAAGGTGTCACTTCTAATCAGCAATGAGATGGGGTGTTGGTTAGGGCTGGCCACGAGACGAGACTCTGCGAGACTTTTGTAAGTCCCGTCTCAATCTCGTTAAAATCGAAAATGTTCAGTCTCGTCTCGGTCTCGTGTCGGTCTCGTATAATTAAGTCTTGTCTCGGTCTCGTCTCCGAAAAATACGATTTCCGGACAAACTATTGATTATCGGAAAGAAATATTTTCGATTGTCGTTTGAATATGTGCAGAAGAAAATAAATATTTAACTGAAATTGGATTTTTTAATATATTAGACCCTCTGTAAATTTCGGTCCAAATATACAGTCTCGTCTCGGTCTCGTCTCGGTTGCTTAAAAGGCAGTCTGGTCTCGTCTCGTCTCGTCTCGTCTCGTCTCGTCTCGTCTCGGTCTCGTCATGCGAGACCAAGATCGAGACCGAGACTTTTCTCGTCTCGTGGCCAGTCCTAGTGTTGGTTGGTTTTGTGTGTGTGTTATTTTTCTTTCTTAATAGAAAGGAAGTAGACTTTGTCACGTTGATGAGGGACTGACACTGCGGTTGCATAGTGAACTTAAGTTTATTTTATTTTTTTATTTGTCATTACAAAGGCTCGGTGATAATGGTTTGTTGAGTGTTTTTTTTAGTAAATTATATTCCACTCAAGATGTGGCTTATCCCTCTAATGGTATTTTTAAACTTCAACGTTCTACAGGACATCGCTAGGTACCTACACCTGTGTGTCCTTATTTAGGATTGAAAAGGTTTTTATTTTTATTTTTGTTTGTTATATTTTTTTCAGGGAAAAAGATCATCCCGTGTCTTGTGAGTTGTGACATTTTTTTTGTTTTAATCTAGGTCAGGAATTTTATAAAGTCCCTCTTTAATGGACTTGCAATAATTTGAAAGTGAGACAGGAAGCACCTTTTTATTTGTATTTGAATGACAAACTTCGTAGAGGAATTTTTTTTTTTGTAAAAACACTAGGTATCCGACCAACTAATCTGGTTTCCAAATTAAGGGATTATTTTTGGGAAATATTGGACAAATTTCAGCTTTTACCTATTTTATGGAAAAACTTTTTCAACTTTCACGAAATTCAAAAAGTAGTAGGTGGAATCGTGTAGGAATAGATTTTTCGTTTTTGAGTTTCCTCTCTATCTCTCTCCCAAGCAACAGAGTGATTTATTTAATTTATTTTAATTAAATCAAGAATACAGAGAAGACGTAGTCTAAAATGCCATCAAAGCCTCATTCAACATAAAACAGAAAAAAAAAAACACTGTGTAGCTGGTTCTCAGCATAAAGCTTAACACGCATCAGATGCTCCTTTTTCAACTTAAACCAAAAGAAAATTCAATTAAACACTGTAATTAATAGAATTAAATAAAATAAAAAACTAAAAATCCTTATTAAGCTACACAAAAACAAAATTAAATAAAACAAAAAAGGAATCACTGTCAAGGAAAATGTTTTTAATTACAAAATAGAAAGAAACAGCAAACAAAAAATAGCAAAACTCGACGGGAAGTGCTTTCAAATAAAACTGAATTACCCTTGAACTTGTATAGGAAAGGATGTGAATGATAAAATAAGGAGTTGGTAGTAGATATAGTGAAATTGTTTGCTATAGCTTCCCGTGCACATATGCAATATGGATATACACTGAGGCTCTTTTATGTGAGAAGTAGCGAATATAAGCGTATATAAAATACTTCGCATAGTCCCCCACTATAAATATACAAAAAATCCTTTAGAATTGATGGCAAGCACTTTGTCCTACGTTACAACATCTCGCTCCATATATACTCGTTCAGTCCTGCTGCCATACACCCCCTTGGGCTTGCCCTTTTCACTTTATACCTATTATAATATAGAAAATTAAAAATTAAAAACAAACATTGGAAATGTGAATAACCTTTCTATTGAATTTTAGTGTTGCCACTTAATTTTAATTGAAAAAAAAAAAACGTTTTCAGTTTGATAACTTTTTCTTGTAGTTCAGGGCCTTAAATTGGCTTAGTGTTGTAGACTTAAAAAGAAGTGAATTAATTTATTTATTATTACAATTGAATTTTTAAAGAGAATGTGTAACTACTACTAAGTGAAAATTGTTCCTGTTTCTTTTTTTTTTTTGTTAATCAAATAATTTAGTTGTGAAAAATTTTTGAATGCAATATTATTGGTTTGGATGTGGGTGACTATGTTCAAAAATTCAATAAAATCGGAGGCCGAATCGCATCCTCCGCGAACGGATGAGCGATCGAGCAAATGAAAATTACATACGTCACTCGTCAATCGAGTGAACGTATTGGGATCGCGACCTACGTTAGCTGACGGAACGTAATCTATAAAATGAAAAAAATGATTGTAGAACATTAATCTTCAAAATTGTAACAAATCAAGTTCTGAACGCACACATATTATGTCATTTTAATTGTTTTGATTTTTAAAGTTTGGATGAAAGTATTAATGAATTAAATTAAAAAATCGTTCGTAAACAACTAATTTTTGCAACTTTCACTGATGTCGATTGTTCATTTTCTTTGTTTTGATCACAATCGCTAGTTGCACAGTTATCTTTAAACAGGCAACGAAGTGAATCTTGAACAGAACATTTTGCAGTTGGGTTCTCCGGGCTTAAAGTTAACTTGATTTGCGGCTTCTCTGGGGTTGACGTTTTATTTGGAACATCGTTAATTTAGAAATTTCCAAACGTTTTCACACCTGCGAAACCTTCAATCGCTACTTTCACTCCAGTAGCTTCAACTTTAAGTAGATCTTCTTCTGTAAGTTGCTTTCCCTCGTAAGGGCCACCTCCAGTCTTTGTTTTCGAAGCTTTGTTAAAAGAAAGCTTCTTTTTTTGCTTGAAACTTTTGAACAGCTAAAACCTAAAAACAAGGTTTTATATCAATCAAATTAACACAAATTCGATTTTTTAACCTTTTTCCAAAGCAAAGACTCCTTTTGTTTTTCCTACTTAAGCTCGCCCACATTTTAATGGCAGTGACTTTACTTTGACATGTATTTGGCAGAAGATTCTTGGTTAAATTTGGATGCTACTTCATGTACTCCGCCAAAATAGACTTTTGGGTCAGATTTATTTTGTTGTAATTTGGCCTACAATAATTATTATTAATTAAATTTATTTGTCAAATTCTAAAATTATTATTATTTACAACAAAATTGAAATTTTTACTCACATTTTTCAAAAATAAATTTAACTAAAATACAATTCCGTTAACTCCAGACTTGACGGGTGACAAATCGAGTGAACGTACACGATCGCGGACTCGTTCACGTAGGACATAATGCCAAATTTGGTTTGCCTTACATTTACTAACATACGTTCACGTAAGTCGCGATCCCAAACTACCACATTCCGTAAACGAGCTACTCGTTCACGGAGGACGCGATTTGGCCCCATAGTTTGATTTTTCTCCCAAATGAAACTTGTCCATTGGTAGGTACTAAATAATTTAGTACTACAGATGTTAACTGGCATCACTATTTCAATTTACGCTTGTCTTTCTACATCACATTCAATTTGCCTCTCGACTAGCCATTGCTGGCTCTGCGCTGGCTGTTGAAGGATCACCATCATCACCATATCGTATAAGAGCTTCAGAACGTCAGGTACTTTGCCACTACTACAATATACAGTAAATGTCTGAGTCCCTATAGTATATGTGCATATGAGGTTTCCCTTAGGTCTGTTTATGTTCTCCCACCTTCGTTCAAATTAGCATAAATTTACATCTATTTTTTTCTTCACTCTCTTGTATGTTTTTTCCTTGTGTATGTCTTCAGATTGGAGGCTTTGTCCAATCCAAAACCCTTTAAAATGTATATATAGACGAAAAGCACTCTATAAAGCTCTGGATTCCACCAGGACACAACCCTTAACGTTTTATTTGCGTTTTTTTGTGATTACTCAGCAAAAAAAAATTCCCATATGACTTCATAATGTCGCATAATTCATATAACGTTAAAACACAGCGAATGTAGGTACCTATAAAGTGTGTGTTGAACGCCTAGTGAAATTCCGTTGGTTTCCTTTTAGATGAGAGTGTTCGCCAAAACATGACGCTAGGATGAATGAGTGAATGCTATATCGTACAACGTGTACGCTGTACGCTGTGTTGTAAGATTATGTCATTTAATGGCTGTATAGGTGGGTTCCATACCAAACTACATACATATATCCAAACGCGACAGTGCCAGTGCAGTGATAAAATGTGTGATGGTGAATTTACATGTTAACATGTACGCGACAATTAAAAATGCTAAGATTTCCAAATGCTCTTTATTTCCATTTACGACATGCAATGAGATTGTGTTTATTATGAGCATTTGAACAACTTAAACAACAAACTTGCAGATGAATGGTATTTTTTTAATGTCTCAGGCTGTATAAATGTTATAAAATGCGTCTTTTATTTGAAAGATAAAATTCTGGCTGTTTGGAAAATTTTTATAATTTAATCAAGCTTATACGTGGATAAAGAAATTGTGTTCTTAATGAGTTATTAAATGAATTTTTTTCTACAATTTGCGAATTTGCTTGTACAAAATTTATAGACGGAGAGTGAGCAAATCATTATTCAGCAAGGATGAAGTTTCTGTCATACAACGATTTATGTTATTACCATCAAATATGAAAACGCCAAGCTTACATTTTGTTTCGGTCAATGAGGTCTTTAATTATTTAAACATAAACAATTAAGATCTAATCCAATGACCCGGGGTGTTATGCCGTTTTTTTAGTGTTATGATCATTAACTTGTTTTTACGTGAAGGTTTTTATAATTAGGCTGTGCTAACTTCATATCAAGTTATTAAAAAACAAATAATAATAGAAAACATTGCATGCACTTTAAACTTTTAAATTTTCACAACTATTTATCAACTAATTAACTGACAAATATTAAGCAATAAATATTTCATAATTATAACTTACAACCCTCTTTCGAAGGGTTTGTTTATGAAATTTATATGAACGTAGGAAAAAAACATAGAAAACATTGCATCAAAACGGCAAATTATTGATGAATTAAATTCTTATCTGCTAATTTTATATGAATTTAGGAAACCAAAAACTAAACAAAAAAACATAGAAAACATTGCAAGAACGAAATTCAAATTTTCACAACTAATGTTATAACTCTATCAACCCCTTGTCAACGAGATGCTTTGTACACTTAAAATGAATTTAAGAAAGAAAAAACTAAAAAAAACAAAGAAAACATTGCAATAACAAATCTTAAACTATCACGGTTAATTAACGGGTAGTTAAAGAACAATAAACATAGAAAACATCGCATGAACAAAATTTAAATCATCGCAACTAATTAACGTCGCACATTTTTAACGAATAATTAATTAGCAATAAATATTTCATTACAATATTTTCAACACAAAAAAACATAGATACGATAAAAACATTTCAATAGTATTAGGCTTAACCCTTTGTCGACGGGGTGGTTTTCTATCTTCGTATTAATAAATAGGAGACAAACATTCAAACATAGAAAACATCGCACACAAAAAAAATTGAATTAACAACTTATTTCTCAGAAAATGGTGAAAATTTCGATATTACGTCATTTTAAGGGCAAGTGTTTCGTTAACTTCACCATAAAGTTCATAAACATAAAAAATAATGAACGAGAAATTCGGAGAAATTCGAACTTGTCAAAACTAATTAACGACAAATTATCCGCCTTACCAATTTTCGATCGGCGGCGCATGTTACTTCGCTAACTTGACATACATACATAAATTTCATAAAAGAATCTTTTAGCTAATAAAGTTTTTGTAGACCATCAAACATAAATTTAACAGTCTTACACTTCGGTTCAGTCGCTTCAGTTTTTATTGTTTTGAAAAAATAGTGACCTTATAGTCTTTGAAGATGAAAGCCACAATTTTCGTTTTTTCTCAAATGTAGTAATTAAAAGCATCTTCTAGCTTGCTTTCGATAGAAGAGCTAGCTCTCGATGGAACAGCAAAAATAAACTAACTAAACGACTTGAAGAATGCCTACCTTCAGCTGCGGTCAAAATAATAGTAGTACACCTTGTGGTACAACAAAATCGAAAATAAATTACTCAATTTATTTAAAACAAATAAATGGTCACGAGATTTTCAAATTAATAGTTTTTATCTTTTATTTGCAGAAAAAAAAAGATTTTTTAAATAAATATTTGAGTTCATAATTTCCTCAGGTACTTCCCAAGAATAGCGGTCAAAAAATAGTAGTGCAATAAAATTAATAAATATTAAAAAAAACAAAGTTATTGTAAAATTATTATCATAAGAAATAGTTACATACAAAATAGTAGTGTAATACAATTAATAAATATTAAAAAAAAGTTAAGTTATTGTAAAATTATTATCATAAGAGTAGTTACGCAATTGAACCTTAAACTTGTATTTAATTGCATGCCCCTTGTTGGAAATAACAGCAGCACAACAAAGTTGCATGGAATTGATCAAATCTTCACACCTTTCTACGCCAATTGAACTTCACGATTCCTTATAGCTGCTCAAAGCGCATTTTTATTTGTTGGCTTAAAACTAGCAACATATTTTTTTACATCCCACTAAAGACTCTCAATGGTGTTGAGTTCTGGAGACTTTGCGCACCATTCCACCACAATAACTTTTTTTGCCCGGAACCACTGCTTCGCAAGCTTGCTAGTATGTTTTGGGTCATTATCTTGCTGATAGACCCACTTCAGTGGAATTTCATACTCAGTATATCTCTTCCATGATCTTGACATAAACATGTTGATCCATGATACCTTCGATCCATTGTATGGAACCAACACAAAATAACGAAAAACATGTCCAAACCATCATGCTGAATCCTCTATGTTTAACGGTCTTGGCTGTAAAACGTATTGTGTGGCCGTCTTACTTATTGAAGAGATCCCTTGCCACCATATAAAATAATCTAGGATTCATCAGACCGCAGAATACGAGTATACCTTCCTTTGATACAGGCCAGTGAACGTGTTTTTTGCAATTATCATTCTCTTGGTTTTTTGTCAGCAAAGGTACCTTTCGCAGACTATGGGATGCTTGTCCATGTTCTCGTAAACGTCTTCAAACCGTTTGAAAACTAGCGTCAACGCCAAAAATATTCTTTATTTCAATCGCTGGCGTGTATGGATTCATTTTGGAATACCTGACGACGCGTTTTATCAACTTGGATGAAATAACCGACTTCCGCCAGCGAGTTTCTACCTTTGGGAAGTATTTAAAGGCATTTCTTACCGTTTTTGGTGAGCAGCCAACTAATCTTTGAACCCCCGAATGAGATTGCCTTCCAAAATTAGTCTTTTAATGAGTTTACGATGATTAGGAGGGCAGTGCTCTCCTATTCCCACTGCTGACGAATATCTTATCAATTTTTTTTATTTTAATCTTTGAAAATCTTATACATAGATAAACAAAACCTTACCTATTTCAAAATGTTTGATTCCAGAATAAAGATAGAAAAATAATATTTATTTACTTTAACCTATGCACTGCTATTATTTTGACTGGAAAAAGGACAATGGGCAAATTGGACCCAGCGCCAATAAGAACGGCCTTCATATCGTATATAGGTACATTTTTACCCAACTAACAATTCAGCTTCTTTTAGCTTAAAAATATTGATGTGCCGCAGGTTTCACTTTATATAAAGCTCGGTACGGCCTTCGGCGGAATTAAATTTCTTATGCATGTATACGAGCTCGATAACTACTTCTTTAAAGCCGAATAGAAATAAGAAAAAGAAGACTTACCGAGTCTGCGATCTGCCACTTGAATAGGCTTCTAAAATTGATATTACAGAAGATGATTGAAGATGTCACTTTAAAACGGCCATAAAATTTTTATATAAGTAGCTTCCTTTAAAAGTTTTCTGTAACCATTTTCAATAAGCTTTATTGAATACTTCGATACGGCTTGTTAAGTCTTACTAAAGAATCATAAAAGAATGGCCACGTTCGGGTGGTAGGCAGACATATGGTATCTACTTTAGCATCTGATACTTTTTTGAACGACCAAAACTGTGTATGTAACCAAACCAAACGAAAACCAAACAAATAAACAGCTGTTAGTATGAAGTATCTCCCCCAAACCAACGCGATAGCGGCATGGAACATTCACCGACCGCAGTTTTTTTTTTGTTGTTTAGCATTATTTATTTGTCATTTATATTTTATGATTGTGAATGAATTGCCCTGCATAGCGAATGTTCCGCGTTGGTTTGGGAGAGCCTTAATCCAAACAGATCCGAACATTTTTGGGATAGCCTTAGATTTCTTGTTGATATCAGCTGTTTGGTTCGTCGGCTGGTTTTTTCTTTAGGCATTACAATAACACGAACAAATCTAGATACCATTGGCGACGTATCCGAACGCGGCCAATATGTCAATCTATAATAAAGAAGCTCGAATTTGTATAAGTCATTTTAAAGAAGCTTTTTAAAAATCTCTATTCACATTTATAATTATATATGTATATTGAATAAATTGAACACTTGGAGAGAAAGATAATTCGTTTTACTTGATTTTTCTTTTTGAGCATTCGGAAAGCTACTTTTCGTTGGTTTCAGACATAAGCTTCAATGCACGATAAACATGAACGAGGTTTATGCTCATCAGATAAACATAACATCCTCCGGCATATTTTCGTATATCTGGGTGTTTATGTAACGTCACAGTCAGCTTTTATGTTTTTGTTCTATTTAAAGTGAAGACCATAATTAATTTAAGTATTTAAATAAATTGTTTTTAAATTCTTAATGAGCAGTTTAAAAATAGAAAAAATTATAATAACAATCAAATAAAGTTAATTATTTTTCTTTTCTCCGAACATAAGCAGATGATTGTAACGTCACACCCCTAATGAGCATACCTTGTTTCTGTTAATCGTGCTTAAGTGGCCGTGTTTTTTCGGATTGAAATTATCAAAACTATGCATTATTACTTAGTTTATTTTAAGACTATTGATATTAATTTAAGACTATTGAAATAAAAATGGAGCAAGGGGACTGCTTAACAAATCGTTTGTTTCCTCAGTCGAAATATATAAGAGAGTTAAAGAAATCTTGTTCAGAGAAAAATTTTTATAGAGGCTCGGATTTATTTAAGGAAAATTTAAAGTTTTAAAAAAGGAAAAGGCTGATTATGTTTTTGCATCTTCCAAATTATATATAAGATGGCTGAGTGGTTAGAGTGATGGACTGTCACGTAGGAGTTCGGTCCCTAGTGAGGTAAAAATATAATTTATGTTTTATAATTGTTTCCAGTACTATAATTAATAAATAATTGAACTTCATACTTGATTTCAGATAAAATGCAGTAAAAATCACATTAAAAAATAAAATTAAAAATGTATCTTTCTTTTTTTTTATTTATTTTTGTTCACGTTCTATAAGACTTGTATTTCACTTTTATACAACCATGTCCGAAGCTATCTGTCAAGTTGAAGTGTCATTCAAATTTCCAATATCGCTCGTTAAAACTTCGTTTCGGCTTCTTTAGGCTTTTATACAATCTGCTTCTTTTAAAAGATCTGTGAATAAGTTTATAAGAAGATTTTCCGAAATCACGTGTACAAGCTATATTAGCTGGTATAACATTCTCCTTTTTATGCTTAAGTAAACTTTACAAATGTCTTATGGAACTTCTAAAGCCTATTCTATTAAGCCGAACCGAAGCTGAAATGTTAGTTGGGTATGCATTCATTATCAGTTAACGGTTTGTCCAAATTCGCTGTGTGACAAAAGTTATTTAATTTTTAATAAAATGAGTTTTAGGGTTCCTTTTTTCCATAGTTTTTCTTTAATATTTTGTGTACTTTTCGCTTGATTTAAGCCATTTTTTGGAATTAAATTCTCTGAACCCACGATACACTTCTGAGTTTTTTTCAGATTTTGAAAATTAAGTTTAGGGGTCGCAAGCATCATATTTATGAAAAAAGCAGTTTTTGAAGTATTTAATTTTTAAAAAATACAAATATTGTTTCTTAAATAATATTTTTGATGTCAAAGTCATCTCTGGAAAAAAAAGATATCAATTTCTAACTCATTTATCAGAATAAAAATAGGTACTAATAATAAAAATAAAAATAGGTAATAATGATTTAAGACCCATAGCTATCCTACACTTCCTTTCAAAAGTATTTGAAAGACTCTTACAAAAACAAATAAATGCTTTCTCGGCTCGCGAAAACCTCTTAACACCAAAACAATCTGGTTTCCGTAAGAAACACAGATGCTTTATTTCGCTCATAAATGTAATAGAAGACTTGCGACAGTCGATGGATGATGACAAAATCACATTTTTAATTCTGATGGACTTTTCTAAGGCCTTTGATTGCGTCGATTTCTCCATCTTGGGCAACATCTTGTGTCCATGAGTTTAGTTTCTCATCTAGTGCCGTAAAATTGATGAACTCTTACTTAACCGGAAGAATGCAAGCGGTTGAAACTAATAGTACCTTGTCTGACTTTTTGATGACAACAAAAGGAGTCCCACAAGGATCAATTTTGGGTCGCCTTTTGTTTTCTTTGTACATAAATGCCCTCCCGACGACCATAAAGTACTGCTTGGTATCAATGTACGCTGTACCAAAACTTTGATAATACCAATCCTTATATATGGGTTGGAAATATTTTGTTCATGAAGTTATGAAAGTAAGCGGAGGTTAAACGTAGCCTACAACAGCACCATACGTTATATATTTGGATTACGAAGATATGACCATGTTTCAGCCTTTTAATTAAAACTTTTCAATATGACGTTTAATAATCTAATCGAGTTTCGCACCCTTTCTTTGTTTTCCGAGATCTTATTAACACATGAGCCACATTATCTTTACGAAATAATACGAATGCCCTCCTCGAGTAGAGCCGGACAACTCATACATCTAAGATACTCATCCTTAACTTCCGAGCGTCAGTTTATCATTAACAGAATACGACTTTGGAATTGCCTCCCACGCGATATCAGAAGAATTTAAGATCCATTAAGGGATAAAAAAAAAATAAAAATGTATCTTTCCTACTAAAGCAATAGACAAGTAACAAACAAAATGAAAACTAAAAATTTTGATATAATTAGAGATTAACTTTAAAATATTTATACTTGTGGAATTTGTGACCTTTGAATCTTCTTAGTGATAGTAGCTAAATGGGCTGCAGGTCAATTGAAACAAATCAATTATTTCACTAAATATTTATTAACTGTTCTGTATTTTCCAATTAAATATTTTATAATATACGCTTTTCACTAAATAATAAGATATTATATCTAACTGTGTATAAGCAATCGATAATAAATTGAATTGAAATTGAAAAATAGGTACTGTTTTTAAGGTTCGTTTGGAGTTCGTAAAATTAAGATAAAACAACTCACAAAACGACCCTCAAAACCACCCTTATATATTGTTATAAGGGGTTGAAATATAAAACATTTTTAGCTTATTCCTTTTTTAGTAATCACTAATTAGTCCAGAATTAAAGCCAGCTTGTCGTTTTTGAACAAGTAGACAAAAAAAAAAAAAAACATATTTACACTAAATCTTGGTTTTCATTATCGTTATTTAAGATAAACTGTTAAACTTGTACTTGATTTTGTAGCTTGACCAAAAAATGGATTCAATAAAAAAAGATCTAACATTCTTCTTTAAAAAACCACAAAGACACTTTAAATCGGTAAAAAAACTGACTGAGTTAAAAATCTTTTAGTACCATAAAAAAGGAAAAAAATATTCTATTTTTTGTTAGTATTTTTTTGTGATCTATTAAGGAATCATTTCGTAAAAAATGTACAACCATTCTCTTCGTAACTAAATAAGGAATAAATAATCAACCCCTAATTGTGTATATAAGGGTGGTTTGTGGGTGGTTTTGTGGGTTGTTTTGTCCAATTTTTACGAATTGCAATTTAAAACCTTGAAAATAATACCAATTTTTATTACGATAAATGAAATAAAAATTGATGTTTGTTTGTTGATTTTCAGAGATGATTTTGACATCAAAAATATTATTTAAAAACCAATATTTGTATTTTTTACATATTAAATACTCCAAAAACTGCTTTTTGCATAAAATTGATTCTTGCGACCCCTAAACATAATTATAAAAATCTGAAAAAAATCAGGTAGTGTGCCATGGGTTCAAAACACATAAGTCCAAAAATTGGTTTAAATAGAGCGAAAAAAAAAACTATGGAAAAAAGGAATTGTGACCCTAAAACTCATTATAATAAAATTAAATAACTTTTGTCACACAGCAAATTTGGACAAACGGTTAAGGGATAATGAATGCATAAACATGTACCTATATACGATATGAAGGCCGTTCTTATTGGTGCTGGGCCCACGCTCCATACATTTTTGCCCATTGTCCTTTGGGGCTTTGATTAATCAAAGTTGTTTATTTTTATTTTTTTATTTATATAGCAACAAAAAATGTTTGCATTCGCATACATGATCTTTGAGAAATTGCTATTTCTTCAAAGTGTATTAATTTTTGATGATTAAGGCAAGTTTATAAAGGGCAAAACAGGAGCTCAACAATTTTCTTATTTGCACTTCCATTATCTTGAGCGCAACTGTATTTCAATATCAATCATAAAATCTTGATGATGCTATGGTCAAGAAGTTATCACTAAATTTTATATTTACGCTGTATATAATAATTCTACATTTTGGAGGAGACAATTTTTGTACAACTTCCAGCTCCAGTAATTTATCAGTCATAGTAACTCCCTATTCACCTACGACCCGAATTCCCATTTTCTCAATCTCAGCCAAGACTCCAATAAATATAAATTAAAGTAAGAAATCAAACTCTTCGCGCCAACTACCGGAGAGGGCAGAACAACCTCTACCAGCGCAGCTATAGTCACCTTCCCTTATAAATGTTCGACAAGTAATAAAGGACTCTTTTGATTTTCCATTTTCATCTTTTTCCTACTTCTGATGCTGATTCGAGGAAGGAATCCATCTGATTTTTTTTTTTATTATTAAGTACGAGTATTCTATTCTAAAAAAAAAGTCCATATACCCTAAATCGTGAAAAATATCTACAATTTTATACATTTCTTTTATATTTTTCTCTTTCATTTTTATGATTATTTTTTTTTGTTTTCTATTTTTATTCACAACGATTCGATTGTTGTAAATCAGATTGGATTCATTCCTTATTGCCAGGTGATGGTATTAGTTTTCTTGGAAGTTGGATGAACGACCTTCTCTACCTTAACCAACACCACTGTCACTGCCACTTTAACTACCAACCATCTTCTCCTCTCTGCTCTGTAACAATTTGTCTTATATAGTGATGGTTTTAAAATTCTGTTTCGTCTATACGTCTCTATATTCTTTGAATTTACTGTCGAAACTGAATAGAGATTTTCTTTTGCAAGGATTTTTTTAACATTAAACTCTCTCTTCGTCGTTTCTAGGATAAAAATAAATAAAATAATTTTTTGAATTGATTTGTCTGATATTGCTTAAGACATAAATCCGTATTTTTATTTTCTTTCATTTTTCATGGCTGATACCTGTTTATAGTATGTAATGTATATGTATGTATGTATGTATGTGTGTTTGAAGGAGAATCAAGTTCTTCCAGATTTATTTGAAAGTCAAGTTCATATTAGTTCTAGGAAACATTTTTGATCTTTTTTTTAGTATTTCTACACGTATAACTGAAGGACAACGATGCTTCCTTTTTGAGTCTTAAGTTAATATTGTATTTGATTTCGATATTTTAAATATCCCAATATACATATGAACATATATATTTTAAGAGAATAATACTCAGTGTAACCTTCAAAAATAAACAATAAAGAAAAAAAAATCATTTGTTGGCATAAACAGAATTGTTTACTCTGCCAATTATAATTCATTCATAGGTATAGAGTTTTTCAATTTCCCAACGATGTTATAATCGATATTATCTACACATTGGAAACAAAATTGGGCATCTTTTAAGTTAATGGAATAAAAGGTTATTTGCAGCTTTAAAAGCTTGAACTGAAAGGGATAAACTGTTTAGTATGACAGTGATTAATGGGATGAGTTCGAGTGCAAATGACTGAAAATCATTTGGCAGTGTCAAATGGATTGACGGCAACACATTTTCTATGCTTTTGAACTTAATTAATAAGTTATGTATTTAGGTATATTTTTTTTTAAAGATGGAGTTGATAAACATTTTAAAGTGAACATAAATCAAAGATATTTTCAACAAAAATTATACTTTACATTAGACTTGAAACAACAATGAATCTGCAAATCTGATATGCGTAGGTTCGAATCCTATGGTATGCATAAAAAGTTTTTCAAATAAAATTGGATTAAAGCTCAGCACCACAAAAAGGAGACTGATGAGTGCAAAAGTGGCAAAGCACGAAATAGCTATATCTCCAGCCAAACAATTGGTGGTAGCGCCTTTAAGTTGTTGTTGTTGTTGTTCAAAAATTCAATGAAATTGACGGAATAAAGAATGGTCAAGCCTAATAAGCTGACATTCTAGTACGAATAGTATAATAATAACAATAATAACAATGAATATAGCAAGTTTACTTTAAAGAAACTACAATTCACCACCAACAAATTAATTTTTCAATACTGCTATTTTTTTACTAATGAATAGTTCACAAAATAAATTAAATTAAATTAAATACAATAAAAAAAAAACACCGTGCTCCTGTTAAAAACAAGCCTAATTTCAAAAAAATTTTGACACCAATGCTTAATTTGAGAAAGTCCTAAGTAAAAAGGGCATACAAATTGAGTTGTCGTATTTGGAATCCAACTGGAAATGCCTCATATTCACGAATTAAAATGGGAATGAATCCATTTCCGTATATGGTTTTTAAAGAAACCAAAATCAGTGAAACGCATTTATTTCAAACCTATAAAAATGAAGATACGCCCTTTTTACTTAGGACGGTGGTAGAATGCGTTGAAACTTTTTAAAACAAATTTTCAAAAAAATTAAGAAAAAAATTTGGGCCTCCAATTCTCATTTTGTATAAATTTGCAATTGAAAATTAATTAAAAAAGAAAAATATCAACCCTTTTTGAAATACCAATAAAATCAAGATCAGGGTGATTCACCTAAGTTATGCCAATAAGAAATAAGAGGTGTAGGTTGGGTTGAGACTAGGGCTGGTCACAAGACGAGAAAAGTCTCGATCTCGATCTCGATCTCGCAAGACGAGACCGAGACGAGAATGAACATTTTCCATTTTAACGAGACCGAGAAGAGACCTACAAAAGTCTCGCAGAGTCTCGTTTCGTGGCCACCCTAGTTGAGACAAGAAAGAAAATGAATGGGGGGGGGGGTCCATTCGCTTCCATTTAGCCGGTAAGTTCAGTTTTCCAACAAATATTCAATATACAGACGAAAATATATTTAGAACATCGGTAAAATTTATTATGTCCAGTTTTATTCTTTTGTGAAGCTAAAAATCTCTTATTTTGTTTTCATTTTAAATAATATTTTTAATTAAGAACAGTTTTTGAAAAATAATTTTAAATTAAATGTTATCAAATCGTTAAGAAAACTGAACTGCAGATTTTGATTAAAGTTTAAATTTTTAAAACTTTTTGATTAAATTACAAGACGATAAAGTGGCTCTCACGTTTGTCGGTCCTCGCACTTACAGCTTTAACGGCAGGATGGATTTTCGTCAAACCTGGTAGCTAGATTTTTTTGAATAATATGCCCACACATTTCTTGATTTCTTGCTTATCACCAAAATTGAAGTTACTTGCGATGCGTTTATTTTAAGCCAAAAAGAAAAATTTTAATTTTCTCAAAAACGGCTTAAACGATTTTGATAAGTAAACTCAGTTTTTGGTTTGCTCGAAAACTGTTGGGTTAATACGAGTTTTTGGCTTACTCGTACAAGATAGTATTGTATTCCAATTATTTTCAAAAACTTTTTTTCTTGTAAATTAAAAAAATTAAAAATATTTTAAGAGAACTCAATATTTCGAAAATGACTGGATTTTATTTTTTTTTTTGCAATAAATATTTAGTGATTTTTAAAAATGTTCTAGTACATTTAAAAAAATGATGTTCCTAGGACCAATATATCACGGTAGGTACCAGTACCTACCATACAAACGCTGAAAACTCGTTTAGAAAAATCTCATTTTTCTCGAAAACGGCTCAACCAATCTTTCTTACGCCCGTAGCGTAAGGGTTAGTGCGTTCGACTGTCACGCTGGAGGTCTGGGATAGCTTCCCAGCCACGTCCACTTAAAAAACTAAAAAGTTTTTTTTCAGGGCTACTGCCTCTTGCGAGGAATTGACAAATCCTCCAAGAGTATCACTTGTCACGAATAAGTGCTTCTCGTCTAGCCGTTCGGATTTGGCATAAAATTGTAGGTCCCTTCCATTCCTGTCGAAAGGCGCACACAGGAATGGTTGCGAGTTGTTAGTCACTAGGCCCTGGTTCTTCATGCGCCGTTGTGCCACCCGATTGATTTATTTTTTTGAATCTTCTTTTAAATAAAAAATGATTTCATTTTGCGCTCTTACTTTTCTCCCTAACTCCTCTCGGCTTAGAGGTAATAATTAATGAAGCCATTTATTTCAAAACATCTATTTGCAAAAAAAAAACCATAAATCAGGGCAGTGTACTTTAAAAAAAAAAAAAAAAATGGTTGCAAGGAATATAAAAAGAAAAAAAAATACAAATTAAAACATTTTAGAAAAGTCGTTTTTGGCAATATTTTGATTATAATCTTTTTAAATTATGGTTTTAAAAATCACAAAATTACACAACATATAGATTGTATTGATATATATTTTTGGTAAAAATTTGCTCTCTATAGCTATCGTGGTTTGTTCTCAAGATATTCGAGTTGAAATACATTTTTAAGAGTTTTTAGTAGTTTATTTTTTACACCATTTAATTTACTAGGTCAGTATGTGTTTTCAAAACAAAAACTGGATCCGGAATAATTATTTGTTCTTGAAGTATTTGAAACGAAAATTATTTTTAAACTGTTTTTTTAGTTTAGAAAAAAAGTTTTCTTAAATTTTTTGTTTTAATTTCTACTGTATTACGTAATTATGTGTAGAATAAAATTAGTCCGAAGTCAATCACCCCTGTTCTGATTTTCGGTCTAATTTCACATTCAATCTCGGTTTGTTGTTTTTGTTTACCTTGTTTAAATTCGGTTTTGTTTGTTTATTCCGATTCCAATATACATGCGGAATCAGTTTTAAGGCAAATTCATACGATTTGAATTCGATTGGCGAATTGAGAATTAAAATATTTGTACTGATTTCTATGGAAACTGATTTCGCAAAACGAAATAAAAAACAATTAACCGAATTTGAACACGAAAAACAAAAACAACTTACCAAAATTGAATGTAAAATTCGACCGAATATCAGAACAGGGGTGAATATCTATATTTGTTCTCGAGATATGATGGTGGACGACAAAAGTACCCCGAACATACCTACACACATACTGACATTTTTCTAAGTACGACGGGTTATGATTCTAGAGACCACAAATAGTGAAAATATGTCACCATTTTCAATTCGACAAATAGTGCCAATTACAAAAACTTCCAATGGGAAGATAAAAATAAAAAAATTGTTTTTGAGATAAAAGAAACGAGGGGAAGCGTACGAATGGTCGACAAAAAAAATGTCATATTTTAAATGCAGATCATCTAAATATCGATTATAAGTTTGTCGGTAAAAATGTCGACTGCTATCCAAAATACAGTAAAATAAAACAAGAATGACCTTTTTTATGTGGAAACTAAATCTTCTTATTAATTCAATGATATAAATAGAAAACAAAAACAAAAATTCATAATGTGTTTATACAGAAACATATGTGTAGATGCACATACACAAAACTTTTCATTGCAACGTTAAGTGGACTGCAAAACTACATAAGAAATTGATTTTATTATAATTATTTTAATCGTTTAAGATATTTAACAGTTGTTTATCCTGTTTAAAAATCGACTTTTTGGGTTCTCTTCTCTCTCCTTTCTTAATTTTGTGAACAGTCTGTTTGACAACAAGGTACTCCTGTGCCAACTTTGCAATCAATTTGTATATACCAACGTGTGATGCTACCACAAGAACTTTCAACCGCCTATGTCAAGCTTCTAAGGTGTTTTGAGTTCCTGGCAATTTGAATCGTATTTATCCGGGAGTGGCTTGTTTATCGACAGTGGCAAAGTGAATGATATTGACATGCATGCGGCGCGCGGCGCATGCATTTGAACATCATTCACTTTGTCACTGTCGATCTTTTATCAGTCGATATTTCAAAATCGACTTTATAAAAGTCGACATTTTGATCAGTCGGTATTTTTACCGATCGGCATTTTGAAAGTCGACATTATGACAATCCATTTTTTTAAATCGACATTTTAAAAATCGGCAAATCGTAACCAACCCGAAACGAGACCAGCAATTAACTTTTTCGAATTAAAATAACCTCAGGACCCTTGGTTTTATAGCTGATGTATGTAGGACACTCTGTAGATTCAAATTCAAACATTATTATTAAAAAGAAGCTGTTCAAATTCAAACCAGGTAAATCTCTCTTAGCTTATCTCTTACCTCTTAGTTCTAACCTTTGTGTTTGGTATTTTCCAATTAAATGTCTCTTATCACACCTTCTCTTATCCAACCTTTTAAAACGAAATAATAACAAACTGCCAAAAGGAATTATTGGTTCATAAAATGGCCAGTGATCTTTTTGCTTTCAGCTTTAATTTTCTCCATTAACCATTTCACCAAGAATAATTATATTGCTTTTGTTGTACAAATATCTTTGCCTGTGTTTTTAGAATAGGGCGTGACATTTATCATCCAACACAATACTTCAAAAATCATAAGCATACTTAATGTATTTAAAGGATAAAGCTTTTATGTGACGAAAAAAGCAGGAGGCAGAAATCAGGAAACAATGACTCGCACTTTAATGTGTCTCATATTTAATTAAATTTCCAAATAATGCTCTCTGTGCTGCTGCTGATTATTTTCTCTGGTAGTGATGATTGTTGAATTAAGTCCAACTTAGTCAGAGTTTATTAGTTCTGACACAAGGCAACAACAAGAAAAAAATACAGAAATAAATCATTCCCCAGAGATCGGAATTAAGTCGAGTTTATTTATTTGTAGAGACAATTTTGGAGAAAACGGGGAAGGATGTTCGAGAGTTCCAACTCAAACGAGGATTATCCTTGAAAGGTGCTACAAATTTGTTTTTCTTTTTCATTCAATATGACATTTACCACCTGTCGTCCTGTTTATAAGGTACGAAGAATGAGATACTCTCGATAGGGTACGTAGTTGGTTGGGTAATAGGTATTCTAAAAAAAAGGATGTGGAGGCGGCTTATTTGAAATTTATAGATACACTCGTATTTACAAAAGGCGTCAGATGCTGATTCTGCTGTTGCGAACAGGTGGTCCTGTTCGTGATTGTATCATTTCGATTATGTTGTTCGAAGAGCTTAGGGAAATATCTAACCAAACAGAGAATGAATAGGTTTTATACGTGGAAGGGGACTGTGTTGGGATGAATAAATGGGAAGGACTCATGCAAGGGGTGAAGAGGTGAAAACAGAACGATGACATTGTTATTCAAATGGAAAATAAGAGGAATTACGTTTCCGATTTTCGAGAGGTGAGTAAGAGAAAGAGAAAGAGGGCCTTGAATGGAGTATAACTACCTAAATTGAAGAATTGTGAGTTTTCATTGAATTAAAAGAGGGTGATAGGATCGGTTTTTTGTTGCTGGTTGCAATAACCATCACGAGGTGTGATTTGGAAACATGTAGGTGGATATAGCTATGTTTTGTCTAAAAGGTGAAAAGAAGGTCATGGGACACTAATTTGCTTTGATGTTTTTTCTTTGTTTTCCATTGTTCGATATTGAATGGAGCTTTTATTTTTTTTTTGTAAGAGTTCCGCTTTAAGGTTAGCGCACAAATGATACAAAATGGATGAAGCCATATAATCAAATATAGGTATTGAAAGATTCAGAGGGTGCGGTGGTGGGGTTGGTATATTACTAGGGGTAAGAGGAATCAGTCCGAAAAATTTAATAACGCTGAAAAATAAATGTATATACCTAGAAGTCAAAAAGAACTAAATAACACCTCAGAAGATTAAAAAGAAAAATCGAATTTAAATCACCCCAAAGTGGGAAATATTTATGGAATTGGAAAATTATATTTAAAGCTCTGTAACTGCAGGTGTGAAGTTGTATATCTTTGTTAGTAAATTTAAAGGTATACATACAGGTGTTGGTTTTTTGTTTATGTTCTGCAGAATAAAATTCTTGGAGGAGTAATAAATTTTGTAATAAAAGTGGCTTAAAATATTTTTGATAAGGTTTCTAACTTATGAAATATATTTATAGCTTCTGATATTGAATTTTTTTGGAAGTGGCAGTATGTGTTTTTTATTTACCTATGAATTTGAGTTGGATTTGGGTGTGAACTAAAATATTTATTTGTATTTTTTTTTTATAAAATTTTAATAAAATTCTTTTTTTTATTAAATAAATTATCGCTTTTCTTATGCTTCGAAAATTAAAACGTACACAAATCAATCGTCGTAAATAACAGCAGTGAACGTTTTCTTATCAAATTATTTTTCATGCAATTTTGTGACATCCAATTATTATGAAAATCTTTTAAAAATGGACCGTAGTTTGTTCGGATGCTTAAAACTTGAAAACGATTCAACCAAATTGTATATTTCCTACTGTGGTTTTGTTTGTTTGTAATTGTTACGCCAAGTTTTAAGCAAAAAGGAAAAGTAGAACAATTATCAACAGGTGGCGTTGTAGGCACACATTTCGTTGTTCAGTTCAATTTAAATACATAAAATAAGGATTGACGTCGGTTCATGACTATCATGATGATAGTCAAATTGCACATATCACCGAAGAGATTTTTAGTTAATTATTTTTCAAATAAAAAGTGTCTCGTAAACACTAAGGATATTTTATTTTTATTTATGATTGTTTTAATTCTTAATAATCGAGACGTTATGGTGGTTTCTAAAAAGAATAATTATTACCATAATATTTAATAGAATTTTTGAATAAAGAATTTGAAGCGACAAAATAATATGAAGCAGGATGCGCATGTTCGGAATTATTATTTTAGTTGCATTAACATATTTGGAGCGGAACAAAGTTCATTGGGTCAGGTAGTTTATTACATATTATGGTATATATTTTTGTAGGAACTTAGCAGTAAGTGAAGTATGGTTAAAATCTTGCTTTTTTGAAAGAATGTTCACACTGGTAGTTTTTTTTTAATTTTTGATAGTACTCCAAAACTAAACCTAATTTGATCCAATTGTGCATGTATACATACATGTGCATGTAACCTAACCTAAAATTCAGAAAAATCAGTTAAAAAAAAAATAAAAATCAAAGACTTTAAAATTCTTTTATTATAATTTTCTCATATAATTTTTCTTCGACAACAGATAAGCGTTTAAGGTTTTCAATATCAGATGTTCAAAAATTAATTTCTATGAAATTTCGAACGAAATTGCGTCTATACCAATTTTCAAAAAAGTGGACAGAAAGAAATAAGAACTACGGGCTAATTTTTGCTGTCATCATTTGTTTTGTGTTTCCATTTTAAAATTATTTTGATTCGCCATTTTGTTTTTTTTTTTGCCCCACGTTGGGCGCCAATTGTTGCAATATTTCCCGAATTTAGAAGTAGGTATTTATGTAGATTAGGAAAACTTAAAGACCGCGACTTTGGATTAATCGAATCCAATTAAGATTTTGATAAAAATAAGCAATCGAATTAATTTGATTATTTTGTGCAAGGGGCACACGCGAGAGTTAAAATCGCAATGAGAAATGTCAGTCAAATTGACGAAAGACGAATAAAAGGGAATAGGGAGAAAGAAATATTGCAACACACTGCAACTACGATGCAGCCAACCGGATAATAAGCTGGGGTGGGTTCGTCGAATTAAATATGAACAAAAAAAAAGTAAACAACCCGAATCGAATAAAAAAAAAAGAATTGTGTGTTAAAAAAAGAAAAGTAAGTATATATGTAGGTATAAGCAATACGGAAGAATGATAAAAATAATAATGTTGTAAGTACAGTGACGTAGGTACTTACGCTGTAGGGTGGGCACCAGGAAACTTTTTATAGGGTCGTTTGCCTTGACCGGATACTGAAATTTCTTCTTCAATAAATAAAGGAAACGCCATGTTTATATTCCCTATGGGAAGTTAAAATAATTTTTTTATTGCTAAATGTCTGGGAAACCTTGGCTTTCGCCGGGATTAAAACCCAAAATCTTTTCGTTATAAATTTAATTACAATATAAATGTTTAGGTAAAAGAAAATTGTCGAAGGACAATTTCAAAAAAAAATAAAGTTAATTAAAAGACAAACTTAACAAAGGGAATTGAACTTCAAATTGAATTGAAACAAAGACCGCAAGTATGGACCGCTAATACTTGGTCCCGAAATAAAAGACAAAGAAAAAAAAAACAACTTTACGAAATAAGTCACGAGTCCCGCAATTTAGGGATATAAAAACGAATTAAGGCAAAAGTCAACCGAATCTTTTGAAAAACTTTTTTTTCAAAACGAACAATAAAATAAACTCTACTTAGCTTTTCGTTTTGGTAACTCCTTTTTCCTTCCTGCTCCTTTCCTCTTTAGATAAACTTCGCCCCCTTCTGGCGATTTTAAACTCCTTTCTTCAACGCTAGTTCCTTTTCCTTTATCAAACTCTTTTGAAACACTTTCAAAAACTAATCCACACTTTATAAAATTCTACTTTAAAATTTATCTCAGATTCAAACAAAAATAATTATTTCCCACTTTTCAATATTTTCTTTTTCTTTCTCAATTCCAAAATCAAATTAAACCTCACGGCTATGACAGTCAACCAAAAAGTGGTTAAACTTGCTTATCCTTTGTCCTCTATTAGCCGCCCTCTTTCACTCACACATTCACACTCTTATGCAATAGCTATCGTGGAACTCGGTTACGGTATCACTCCGAAGTCTTTAGGTTCTTTACATGCACAAACATTAAAACGAAAATAAACAAACGGTGACGAAATGATCGAAATCAAACTGAACCGAACATATTTATTTTCACAACTATCAGATATGATTTGCGTAACACCAACGTTTTATTAAAGATGAATCAAACCAAATATTCTTAAATTGGCATAGATTTTTGATTTCCAGGTTGCAATTAAAACAAAGGAAAACTCTGAAAAATATTATCAATTTTTATAAAGTTATAACAAAAATAATTTCTTCAAACAAAAAAGGTATACCTACTTCATTTAAAATACATAAAGAAAAACATTGTCAATATAGGTATATTCACTTCTTCTCTAAATCCATTCTAAATAATTTTTTTAATGAACCTTCAACATAGGTATATGTACATTATATACACCTAACATTGGCTCCAATGACAGAATTTATAAACCTTTGTGAGCATATTCATCTCAAATTAATATTCAATCTCAATTTAATTTTTGTTTCTATCTATAATTCCTCTTAACTAACAAACTGATATCAAAATAATCGAATTCCAAAAAATTGATAAACGTAGAGACAAAATGCGAAACAACCTTTGACGAAAAAACCCAGTCTTAAGCTATACATAATAGTTTTAACGAAAATGCAAAACAAATGAAAAACAAAAGAAGAAACTCGAAGTAATCGTGAAACGAAATTAACTAAAAACAAAATATAAAAAACATTTTCGAACTAAACATAAAAAATAAAAACAAAAACGAACGACAACTGGCAAAATAAAAAAACGAAACAATAGGCACCCGTTTTTGTTCATTCCTTTAAGGAAAAAGACCTTCAGAGACAAATTCCAATTACATTAAGGAAGCAAACATTTATATGTATACTGAAATATTTTATATTTAGTTACTCCTTATATCCAGATTCTGCATTAATTTTAGTAATATTAATAAATTTTTCCTTTCAAAAACATACATCAAAAATATTAAAAACTCATCTTCTATCCATTTACAAAATTATTGATAAAAAAAAACCTACATAATTTTATTTTCTCTGTATAAAAGCTACCTCCTTATATAGTTCTTAAGTTCCTAATAACTTTTATCTCCTTTTATATTATTTTGTTTTCTCTTTTTTTTCACAAAATAGACTGAACTTTTGCTACTTGTTTTGTGTGTTTTATTATTTTTGTTCTCCTTTTCTTTATACCTTAAGAATTCCGGAAAATAGGAAAACATCTTTTTATATATCCAAGAAAATAAATATTTCTGAAAAGTATAATAAGATTCAAATGGAAGTGATACTTCACCTATATTAGAGGCTGTATAGATAGTAGGTAAGTAAATTACCTACCTCTATAGCGACTACCAATTCCATAATGTTTTCACTGAAGTAATTTTTGTTGTTGTTGTTATTGTATTTAATACGAAATAAATTTCTATAGCCCAAACAACGGGTCGACCTATATATTTTACAATAAAAATAGAGACTTATATCTAAATGACAGTAAGAGGATATTAGGTTGTTTTTTTTTTTTTTTTTTTCATTATTTTTCAAGAAAAAAAAGGAGATATGGTAGGTAAAATATTTGATAAAGATTGTAGAATTTTGGTAATATAATAGGATCTTTGTATTATTGTAGTGGGTGGTTTGATTTGAATAAAATGTTTTTGAAGTGTATAATTTCAAAATATGAGACGGTGTTGTCACAGGTCGGTAACCTTGAAAAAATTACAACCTTAAGACTAACCAATATTGACTTAAGAAAATAGATTAAATTTATATACTGTTCCCATGATACCGAAGGACTTGTTCTTGTAGGTAAAAATATTTGATTTCAGCGAAGGCTTTTTTTATTTCTACAAAAATCTTTGGAATTTTGTTTGCTTTTTCCTAACATATTACTTCTTCTCAGAGTACTCTTTCTTGGAATACAGATTTAATTTGTTTCTATGTTCTTGTGAGATATTCTCAAAATGTATCTTGTCAGAACTACAAACCCTGAGAAGAAAACAGATGACAAATTTCATGAAATGAGGACCATATCCCGATTAACATATAATATAATTCAGTACTGAAGCAATTATCACTGTTTCGGTGGATTTTAGAACGAGTTAATCCATGATTAAAACTAATTTAAAACAACATAAGTTTGAACTGTCATGACATCGGGTATCATTTAAGTTATGAAAATGTCCACATTTTTATTTGGTCATGACCGTATGAGGCATGTTGCGAGGATGTTGTATCTAGATATTTAAATATTTGGATTTTATGTAAGTAATCGTCCCGATCGAGACATCTCACCTTTAAGAACTAAGCCCCATTAAATCCTCTCCACTTCTCCTAAACGCTCGCATTGTGATACATCTTATCATTATAAGGGTAGTCGTAATCCATTAAGTGCGCGCAAATTGTAAAAAATAAAACCATAACAATTCTTATGGTTTAAGGGTAAGGAATCAATACCCTTTGCATTTAAATTGTTATTTAGACTTGAGACCGCTTTTGTGCAATTGTCTTTGAGCCCTAGCCGCAAACTCTTTTTTTTTATAATTTTCTTCGGACTTGAGTGATTTTAGAACAAAGCTCCAAAATTCTCTGGAGTAAGATAAGTTTTTAGGGAATCATTTGATTACCACCCACCCAGTTTTTACTAACGATATATAGCGTTATTCGCATAAGTTGTGAACAAAATTAAATAGTGTGGGTTTGGATATTACAGTAAAAAATCTTACGGGAGAGGTGTCTATTCCACCCCGTTTAGGCAGAATGTGCAATTTTCTAAGAAACTGACTTAAAACTGAAGAAAAAAATATTGAAATTTTAAACGGTAACATCACTTACTATGTACATAGTGTCCGTTATTTCCCAAACTCATTTTTTGGTTAGCACACCCTAACAATCGAAAGTTTATGCCGAAAGAAAAAATTATTGAGCAACACATTTTTTTTTTCGACGTCATTAACCCGTGCCTCTAAGGTATACTTTTCCATACAAATTTGTATGGGAATTTTACACTTTTCACATTTTATTTTTTTTTTCTCTGGAACTATAACAGTTATTCTTAATTTGTTTGGAAATTCTGATTGACTTATCGGTCCTTTAAAAAACTGCATTTAAAAATGTATTAAAAAAGTTTAAATTATAATTTATTTCGATTTTTTAAGTTAAAAAATACTTTAATATTATATATTTTTCTCTTATTTTTCTCTCTCGATCCTCAGCAGTTTTTGTTGTTTTTTTTATTGATTATCATAAAGTAATAAGTTTTTTAAGAAAATTGCATTAAAAAAAATAATGAAAACAAATTAAAAAAAAAATAATTTATTTCGATTTTTCAAAATATTAAATATTTTTATTGTTTTATGTATTTATTTTTTTTTTTTTCTTATCAACAAAAGTTTTTTAAATGATTTTTTTGACCAATATCTTGTTTAAAAACCAAATTTAGAAATTAATAAAAAAAACTTTATTTTATAAGAAAAATAAAAATTTAATACATACAAAATTAAAAAATATTTAATATTTTGAAAAGTCGATATAAATTATTTTTAATTAGTTTTCATTATTTTTTTTAATACAATTTTTTAAAAAACTTATATCTTTATGATAATCAATAAAAAAAAAACAACAAAAGCTGCTGAGGATCGAGAGAGAAAAATAAAAGAAAAATATATAATATTAAAGTATTTTTTAACTAAAAAAAATCGAAATAAATTATAATTTAAATTTTTTTAATACATTTTTTAATGCAGTTTTTTAAAGGACCCATAAATCAATCAGAACCCCCTAAAAAAATTTAGAATAACTGTTATAGTTCTAGAGAAAAAAAAAGAAAATATGAAAAGTGTAAAGTTCCCATACAAATTTGTATGGGAAAAGTATGACCTTAGAGGCACGGGTTAATGACCTCGAAAAAAATTTTTTTCTTTCGGCATAAACTTTCGATTGTTGGGGTGTGCTATCCAAAAAAAATGAGTTTGGGAAATAACGGACACCCTAATGTACATGGCCATGTTGAAGGTATTTTTTTCTAAACCCTAAAATAATTCTTTTTTTTTATTGAAAATAAAGTTACTTAAGAGAATAGTGTATGAAAAATTGATTTTCAAACTAAAAAAATTGAAAACATTTTTATAAAAATTTCAAACAATTTTGTTTGTCAAAATTTTATGTTTTTTAGTAATAGTTTTGGAATAAAGTTAAAAAGTGATATCAAAAATTTTGTTTTAAAATTTTCATTCACCCGTTTTTGAAAAATCGATTTTTCAAAAAAAAAAAAAATGAAATTCAATTTAAAATCAAAATACATTTTGTTCATGTATGCAATATTATTAAAACGTTATACTAGTACCTATCTACAAACAAAAAATTATGAGATAGTCGAAAGTATGAAAAGTGGTTCTATGGCTATTACTGACTTCTTGTCATATTGCCAATTGTTGCAATATTTCTCGAATTTAACAAGGGATTTATGATGATTAGGAAGACGAATTATAATACTTAAAAACCGCGACTTAGGATTATACGAATCCCATTAATTATTCAATAATGTAATAAACGAACTAATTTAATTATTCTGTGCAACCGGCACACGCGAAAGTTAAAATCGAAATGAGGAATGTCAATCAATTTGACGAAAGACGATTAAAGGGGAATAGGGGAAAGAAATATTGCAACACACTGCAACTACGATGCAGCCAACCGGCTAGTCAGCTGGGGTGGGTTCGTCGAATTAGATATGAACAAAAAAAGTAAACAACCCGAATCGAATAAAAAAAGAACTGTGTGTTAAAAAAAGAATAGTACGTATGTTGGTATGTATGTATAATAGGGAAGAATTATTAAATTATGTTGTAAGTACAGTGACGTACTTACGTAGTAGGGTGGGCGCCAGGAAACTTTTTATAGGGTCGTTTGCCTTGACCGGGTGCTGAAAATTTCGTCTTCAATTTATGAAGGAAACACAAAGTATTATTCCCAAAGGGAAGCAAAAACTATTTTTATTGATAAATAATGTCTGGGAAACCTTGGCTTTCGCCTGGATTAAAACCCAGAATCTTTTCAATATGAAGTTAATTATAAAATGTTCTATATTTGAAATGTCCAAGGACAATTTCGAAGAAACAAAAAAAATAAAACAAAGGAAAATTTCAAAAGGGTAGACCGCAAGAATAGACCGCTAATACTCGGTCCCGAAATAAAAGACAAAGAAAACTACGTTAAGTAATGGGGTCACGAATCCCACAATTTAGGGATATATGTAATAAAACGAATAAAACAAAAGTCAACCGAATCTCTTGAAACACTTATTTTTCAAAACGGACAATAAACTAAACTCTACTTATCTTTTCTTTTGTAACTCCTGTTGCCTTCCTGCTCCTTTCCTCTATAAATAAACTTCGCCCCGTTCTGGCGATTTTAAACTCCTTTCTTCGACGCTGTTTCCTTTTCCTCTATTAATTTCTTTTGAAACACTTTCAAAAACAACCACACTTTATAAAATTCTGCTTTAAAATTTATCTCAAATTCAAACAAAAAAATAATTATTTTCCGCTTTTCAATATTTTCTTTTTCTTTCTCAATTCTAAAATCAAATTTAACCTCACGGCTATGACAGTCAACCAAGAAGAATGAACACAATAAAATAAAAAACAAATATTTTCTAATTACATAAGAAGTAAAAAAAGTTAAAGAATTATTTTTCTTAATGGTTTTTTTTTTTGTATGGAAGGTACTTTATTTTTGAATTTACAAATATGATTTTTTTTCAAATCTGTATTCTAGAAAGTAGTAATGAATTACTTTATGTTTTGTTTGAACAAAATTGACCAAGTCGTTTTAAAAATTTTAAGTTTTCAAAAAAGAATTTATAATTTTCCATATACTATATGTGTATGAATTATTTAGTACCTACCTATAAATCGCAAGTATAAATAGAGAAAACTATTTTTCCTTCCCATTGTAATGTTCAGAGTATATCCTTATGTCCTTCATTATTTAATAGATTTCTATTATCGTATTTAATTTCATTGCTAAAATTCATTGAAGAGAGAGGTGGATATACTTTAGGGGCACGACATGGTAGTGAATATTTACACTAAGAGATTTAAACTAAGAGCTGTTAAAATGGTACACATTATGATATTATTCAGTTTTTTAATTAGAGCATTAAAAAAAATCACTCATTTACGATTTTCGCACCACTCGCAAAGGCTGGAACTACCTTTTAGTTTTAATAAAGTTTTAAACTTTAACTAAACTGTGAATACCCCAAGATAAATACTAATTGGAGTATACTGGAAAATAGTTTTTAAAAATGACATAGAAAAGTTAAAGAAAAAAATCGAAAAATTCAATAAAATAAAAAAAGTACGCATACGCCCCAGTGCACTATTTTGATTATGAATTTAAATTTGTATATCGATTAGATAAATTCTTCCCATGACAATTTTTTTTTTAATAGAGCGCTCACTAAAGGGGTTTTTATTACCCTTAATATGAACAAGCACAGTGCGAGCGTTAGAAAAATAAGGAAGGGTTTGAAAGGAGATACCGATGCACATTGGTTTTGAAGTTCTGAATATCAAAATGGGGGGGGGGGTAGGGCCAGGTAAAGCATTTCACGTTCTTGTTCTTGTTGTGCGACTAAAGGAAGACTCTCTATACTTAGCAGTACGTCAGAAGTTGAGCTCAAAGGTAAGCTGATGAGCATTCCGCACGAGTTTTGCGGTCGAATTGTTTAAGGGGGGACCCAACTAACAATTTAACTTCTGTAAGGGTCTTTCGAAGTTATTTCCTAATCAGCAAATTGGACTCTATAAGGCCTTAAAGAAACACATTTGGCCCAAATTGAGAAGCTCGAACGGCTTTCAAGCAATCATTTAAAGGTTTATTGGAAGTACTCAATTTATTTCGCTAAAGCCTTATAGAACAAAACTACACTCAAACATTGCAAATGTAGTAGTGTAGTTTTAATCAAGTGTTTCGATAGACATATCTGAAAACCCTTATTAAAGGCTTGTCGAGGCCTAGGAGAAGCTTTATCGAAGCACAGTGCAAAACAAAATAAAAATAAATTCTTTATTTTTATTTCTATATTTTCTCCTTTATTTTCATCCAAGTAATGATTTTCTTCTGAAACTTAATTCACAATAATTATTTATATCTGAAAAAAAAACACATTACTTACTTGATGAATTTTGCGGGAATTGAATCGAGGGAATTGGGTTGAGAGTCGGGCACCTTAGGTATCAAGCTAGCCTGGCATATGAAAAATGAGTGCCAAATTGGAACCACTTGAAACCGAAACTAGCTTTCCAAAAACCTTCTTGGGGCTTCCTGATGAATTAAACTAATTTAAAAAATACAGATGACCATTCGCCTGTTGCTGGCAAGGAAGTTTTTTTTACTTAATGTTATATTTTTTTTAATTATTAATGTTATCATGATTACTTTACTCATTAGAAAAAAACATGGAAGTGGTCACACAAACATACTTTTTGTGACACAACAAATAAAATATAAGTTCGTTTTTCGTTGAAAACAATTGTTTTTTAAAAACGAAATGTTTTGATAAAATATGTACTTTTAATTACGTACACAAACCGTTTACTGACAATTTTAATTTGTATCTTTTTAAAAAACACTAATTTGCCAAAATATCAAACATAAACAATAAAGACCATCATTAAGTTTTTTTCAACTGAAAGTAGCTATGTATGTAGTATCAAATTTGTTCAATTGTTTAAAAAACGTTTAAAATGTAATAAAAAAAAACTACTGAGAAATGAAATCTTCATACTTAGATAATATTTGAAAACATTCGAATTCCTTAACGTGACAATATTTTTTAACGATGAAAGAGGAACTATACTATGGTCACCTCGTTTGTGAATAATTCAGACAGCAGTACCTTATTTTCACATCAATACTACTTTCCATGCGAAGTACCAGCAGTTAATGCTTTCATGTTGAGTGTGCAACCCTTCGCTAAGACCAAATAATCGGAATTATTACTTCCCGCGCATGCGCCTGAGAGGATGATTAAAATTAAGTTTGCATAACCACCTCTTCACAGGTCTTATAGACACAAATTAGGCTGACATCACTTGGCTGAGGCAAATTCATCGAAATAAATGCTTCTCGCGCATGCGTCTGACAGAGCTCACACAGTTATTATGCTTGTGGCGGGCTTGTGTTTGATGGGTTATAGAATTAAAATTGGATGTCATGCTTAGTCAGAGTTACCACTGCGATCAAATTTCATTCTGAGGGAATCATTTTTATTGGTGGGATCCGGGCTATTATTCTTTTTATAGAAATTAAAAAAAATAAAAATAAGACAAACCATGAATATGAAGAAAGTTTATCTGTTTTTTATTGAATTTTTGAACAACAACAACAACAAAAAAGGAGACTGATGAGTGCAAAAGTGGCAAATCACGAATTAGCTATATCTCCAGCCAAACAATTGGTGGTAGCGACTTTAAGTTGTTGTTGTTGTTCAAAAGTTCAATGAAATTGACGGAATAAAGAATGGTCAAGCCTAATAAGCTGATATTCTAGTACGAATAGTCAATAATAACAATTATTATCTGTTTTTGTTAAATCATTTATAATAAGAAAAAATTAATAAAGTGTATTTGTAGTGCAATTCTGAATATACATAACTATAGTTTCATGTAAAAAATAAATATATTTTTTTTTTCGTTTATTTTTATCAAGTGAATTTAAATAGTTTTCTTTTACCATATATCTCACTGCAAAAAATAAATGCTTGTTCCGTTTTTGTTTTGCAAAATACAAACGATTTAATATTAGACCATACCTACTCAATTTATCGGTTTAATTTAAATTTTTAAAATGATACAATTTTTCCTATTTTTATTTTTATAAATAATTTGACCTGTGGTAACCCTCTCTCGGCAGTAGAAACATCGATGCGCCGACCAGTACACAAAATAATGCTTGTATCGGGCTTTTGCGCAGGGGGCTTACACAAACAAAATAAACTGACATAATTCCACTGACAATTATGCTTCCATTAGACTTTTGTACACATAATAGCTTGTTTCAGGCCTTTGTAAGAAGGCCCTTCTAGAGCTCTTGCCAATGCTTCCTAATGAAAGCTTTTTCTTTGTTTTTATTTCGCATGCCTCTCAAAACTAATTTCTGGGAAGCCTTACGAAAACTATAACCAAATTGTAAATATTCAGGCTTGCAGAAAATTAAAGATTCTGCTTGTAATAGGTTTGTAGGAAGCTGTTTTCAAAAATATAGCTTCGAAAATTTGCAACTTCGATGTCCAAACTGAATACAAGCCTTGTAGAAATAATAACTTATAGAAATTCAAAAAATTAACCTTATAGAGGAAAAATTGTTAGTTGGGGAATGCAGCTGATTATTTCACTTGAACACTGTTTATAAAAATAGCGATAGAAAGGTGAAATTGCGGTGGTGTTCAAGGGATATAATTGTTGCCGTTATTGTTCTTCATGCACCTATCATTTTAAGAGTCCTTTTTTGAATTCTATCTAACAAGCTTAGATGGTTAATCGAATAACCAAAAAATATATCAGTCAAAGCATCTAATACACATTTACTCATGATTAAAGCAGTCGATCTATACAAAGACAACTGGCGGTACCTTCAGTACAAACATTTCTAACAGCTTGGCCTCTGCATTTTATTGTTCCTAAAATTTTAAAGCATCTACACAATAATTTCTGCGTATTTCTGCTCCCAGCGCTAGGCGCTAGAGTCATTATTGCTTAGAAAATAAAATTCCACTTTTTTGCCCTGTTAAGAATTGCCCCCTCTTAAGAATTTATTAAACCAAGCATAATCACCAGCTTGGAAACCTTCTGTCCACAAAAATAATATTTTTTCTCGCATCAAAGTTTAAATTAACCCTTGAGCTCTGTAAAACTTCATCGTGCACTCGTATGTGTTGTGTATGGCTTACTATTATAACCTTATATGGCTTATATTATATAACCAAATTTCTCTTAACGCTAAGCTCCTTCTTAGAAAGAAAATGTTTATTTCCTGCTTCAAAATCATATGGCACACACTACCTACTACACACACACACCATAAACTCCTTAAGCCGTTTTTCATAAAAATGAATATATATATCGCTGGTAGACGCTATAAAGCTTTTCGAGGAAGCTACTTAGCGTCAACTTATCCAGACGGGTTAAAAATCCCCCGAAAATGGTTTTAGAGCCCTTCTTATTTTCTCGTTTCTTTTTAATTTTTTTTATTTCGCTTAACCCACACAATGGCCGCGAGATTTTTTTTTTTTCTTCTTCTTCCTCTCATAAATTTTGTAAGTTCAAAATTGTTAATGTGGAAAGGTATGGTTTCTTTATCCTCGCAGACTTTGGAGGTACCTACATAAATATTATAAAATTCCCAAAGGTTAAATTGTGTATAGGCTAGGCATGTATCATGTATGTATGTGTGTGTATGTTTTCATATGGATGAACACACATTACAGTATGCATGCTTAGATCCGGAAACCGTCAGTTATTATTTTTCGGTTTTGCTGTTATTCTAGCTGCAAACAGAAGAAAAAAAATAACATTTTTGATCCCTTGAAGCTCGAATAAGGGGGATGGTTGAAATTGAAAGGCAACAGGTTAGGTTTAAATCAAGGAATGGATATACACATAATGTAAGAAAAACAATTTTCTCCGTTTTTGATTTGAGGTTTGATTTTTTTTGTAGCTATTACCCACAAAATCCTGTTTTTGTATTCAAATTTAACGATATCTCATCGCTATAGTCCTTTCTTTATGGCTAAAAAATGAAGTGAGCAGAATACAATTTTCTATATTTTATTTATGAATCCTTATGCATTTTCCTTAGCGAAAAATGCGCTGATACAAAGACATTCAGCATTTGGATGATATATGCTCAGCATACATACACATTCCTGCGATGTAGATACACATTCCGACTTGCAACTAGCTATTCAGAGCTATAGGAAATAGAGGATATGAGTGGAATCGAACAGCAAATTGAAGCAAATGTCTGCAATTGAAAGTTCCATGTGTGACCATAACGACGGGGTTAGGTTATATTTTTTTTGTTTTGAAATTTTGTCTTTGCCATGATGTTGCAAAAAAAATTGAAAACTCGTTGCCTTGATCACTCGAAGGATTTTTTTTCCAAAGTCAGAATTTTCCCTTGTCCTTGGCTGCTGCTGCTGCAAAAAAAATCAAAATAAAATGTTATTCATGTCCTGTGCGGGTTCTTCGAAGCGGTTGCTCAAACCAACGTGGCTATGTCATATCCTGCACTATTTCCTGTTTGAACTTTTCTATATAAAATGCATCATTCTGTATACGTATCTGTATGGTGATGGCTTTACAGAGCTTGGTATGAGATGCATGCTAAGCGAAAGAATTGTTGACATAGAGGCAAAGCAAAAGCAAGCAAGCAGGCTGTGGTGGAAGGCTAGAAATAAAAAACGAGGCATGAATGTAAAATTGCGGTGTAGTGCAGCTAGGTATGTTTTTATTTCAGTCTGATGCAGGAGTGTATCGCAATGCATAAATATATGAACTGGAAATTGAAGTTGTAGTTAAAATTCATACGGGTTGACTTTTTTATGGACTTGAATTGAAAAATAACATCAGCACAAAAAAAAAAGCACAGACGTCTGTCATATTTGGCGCGACAAGGCTTTAGCAAATAACTAAGTGACTCGTGGTGGTTAGGTGTAGAAACAAAAATTGGTAAACAATATTTTTTTTTTATAGAACAGCTACCTTTAATGTTTAAAGAAATAAAGCTCTTTGAGTTTGACTGAGCTGATGGATGATCAACCTTAAAAAGGTTGATGACTGGTAATCGTTAGGGTATTTCGAAGGTTTGTTTGTATGTTCACTAAAACTATATTCTTTTAATTAAAAATTTTAAGCTTTCAGCCATAAAATACCAAATTGACATAATCCACTTCCTCAGTGATTTCCCTTGGGTTGCCCTCAAAGAAAAAAAAAATAATTTATTCCGATTTATGTATTTTGAAAAATTTGTATCTCTGGTAGGGCACTTTGAAGGTGTCGGATAATTTTTTTTGGCAGATATTTAAAATAGGTATTGATGTAGATCTTGCAAAGACTACTCAAGGAATTATTTTTAGCTCAAGAATATTTTTTAAAATGGTCCTTCCACAACACGCGGCCGTTTTTTAGGTAAAAAAGCCTTTTTTTGTCTACATCAAATAAGTTCAAGAAATTCGCGAATCAAACAAAGGTATGATTGCACCGACATAAAATGCTTTTTATTGGCTCTCTAGAAACCTTCAATAAAATAGCACATGCACAAGTTAACTGCCCCTTAAAATTTAAAAATTTGCATTTTCACTCGATAAATGGCTGAAAATTCCTTTTTTTGATCGTAAGGGGGGGAACGATCAAGTAAGACTCGTTCTATATGAGTAATTATTTTGAGTATTGAACTAAAACCCATCATCTTTTTTCCTGTCAAGCTTTAAAAAATAAATGCACGCTTGGGCCTGGATTGCAGAAAATGTGGACAAACAAAAAAATTTAAATAATAAATTTTTTCTTTGATTTTATTTGTTAGTAAAAAAAATTCTTTACCCACACAAATTTAAAATGCAATGTTCACTAACTCAGAAGAATCGTCACTTACTTACTTTAGGTGGCACTTATACAGCCCAGGATGAAGTTTGGCTTCAACTAACAAGCCCTCGCAGCCAGCTCTGTACCTATCAGTTTGTCGCTTCTAGTTACGCACAACAAGTTTGTTGAGGTCGTTCTTCACTCGTGCGCGCCACCTTTGACCTATTATGGGTTCTTCCTCTTAGTCCAGTCATTTGGTAGTTTTGCCTGGAAAGTTTTGGAGTAGTTTTGTAAACTTTTCAATTTTATAGATTTTGGGGTGCTCTTTCCGAATTTTCATTTTGCCACCTCGCACCTTTGCCGCTATCGCCGCCATTCGAGGTTAAATGTCGAAAATATGCGAAAGCATATAACACCGAAACGGTAAATGCTATCGAAAAGTATTTCATACAAAACTTGTAGATTTTGTGATCCATAAGAAAAAAAGTTTTGACAATTTTTTTCGTACGACTCAACGTTAAGAAGATATCGACATTTCAAAAAACGTAAAATGTCAAAAATGTTTCACGTATAACTCCTAAAGGGTTCATATCTTTGAAAACATCTGAATGCAAGGTTTGTACATTATGTAACCCCCTACAGGAAAAAAATATTATTTTTTTCTTAAATACAACAGTTTTAAAGATATAATTATTTTAAAAGTTTAACAAGAATTCTAAATTTCCAGTTTTTCGCTTTTTACTCTTAAATGACGAAGTTGTCGAAAAAAAACTTAGACTCAATTTGTAGACCATAATATTCTCTAAAAAATAGTGTTGACATTTTTTTCCATGCAAGTCATAAGTCGCAAGATATTGGTACTTAAATAGCGTCAAATGTCGAAGAAATAAGTTTTTTGCATATATCTTTTAAACGACACGTTTTATCGAAAAATTATCGAAAAATTATCTAAGCAAAATTTATACATAATGTAACCGTGTATAAACTTGCATTTACATTTTTTTTCTAGCAGCCATAATTTTTATTATATTATTATTTCAAGACATCTCAAAAACTCAAAAACACCGGTTTTTAGCCATTTACACTTAAATGACGTACTTGACGGAAAATATTTTGAACCTATTTGTTAGATTTTAATATTCTCTAGGTGAAATATTATGACACTTTCTTACATATAACACATCAGTTGCAAGATATTGCCACTTCGAAAATGGTCAAATTTCGAAAACAGGTTTTTTGAATACAGAAAAATTTAAAAAAATATTGTTTTGCCTGGAAAGTTTTGAAGCAGTTTTGAAAACTTTTCATTATTATAGATTTTGGGATGCTCTTGCGCATTTTTATTTTGCCACCTCGCACCTTTGCCGCAAACGCCGTCATTTAAGAGTAAAAACCGAAAAACTGGAAATTTAGAATTCTTGTCAAACTTTTAAAATAATTATATCTTTAAATCGGTTGTTTTTAAGAACAAAATAATAGTTTTTTCCTTTAGGGGGTTACATAATGTACTAACCTTGCATTCAGAGGTTTTCAAAAATATGAACCGTTTAGGATTTATACGTGATAAAGTGACATTTTCGACATTTTAACGGTGAGTCGTAGGAAAAAAATTGACAAAACCTTCTCTCTTCGGGATCACAAAATCTACAAGTTTTGCATGAAATACTCTTCGATAGCATTTACCGTTTCGGAGTTATATCCGAAAACCTAATATTTTCGACATTTAACCTCGAATGGCGGCGTTAGCGGCAAAAGTATGAGGTGGCAAAATGAATATTCGGAAAGAGCACCCCAAAGAAGAAAACCCCAAAAAAAGTTTTCAAAAATACTCCAAAACTTTCCAGGCAAACCACTTTTTTTCGCCCAAATGACTGGACTATCTGCTGCGTACACGATCAGGGTTGGATTGGAAGACTCGTCGGGCAGGTGTATTGTTGTCCATACGCTCCACGTGTTCCAGCCATCTCAGGCGCTGTATTACCAGCTTTTTGGCCAGGTCGATGTCGCTTTAAGTCTCTTACAATCTTCTCCTCCCCATTCCCTCGATAAACACCGCCAAAAATCATCAGACGACTAATCTTCCCTTCAAAGTACCCTAGCAGACTTTCATCCGATTTTATCAATGTCCATATTCTGGCCCATAGAGCAGTACCGGAATGATTAAGATCTTGGATATCTTGGTAGTAGCTACCTCGTCATTAGGTCGTTAGGTGCTCCTAATGGTTAGACCGGATCCCTCAAGTTGCGGTACTTTGGGATTTGGGAACGTCATCGGTGAAGTATACTACTAAGCTAGTCACACTTTAAGAAGCATTCGAATGAAATGCACTAATGCATACATCGCTGAGAAACTATATTTTGTTGAATGTGGGCGCAGCGCAGATACGTTTAATCGTGTAGGAGTAGAATACAGATACTTTTTTCAGTTTGTGCAACAATAAAATCTTCTAAATCAACAGATGAAAGAGAAAACTATAGTGAAATTGAGATGTAAGGCGGTTCTCCCCACTCAGAATTTTGTTGAACCAACAGAAAATAATGCAACGATTTGGTTGAATGTCCGCGGAGTTACATATTATTCTATGTGACTCAAACTGCGAAACTGATTTTGGGGCGATTGTTCAGTTTAAACACAAACTTTTCATTTGCTCCAATCGACTACTGAATATTGTTTCAGCATGTGAGCGAACTCTCATATAAATGGATATGATTCATTTTAGCAACTAAACAGTTTCGTGACTGATAGTTGCATGTGGGCGCTTAGCCTTAAAGTCTCATTGGTTCACTATTGCCTGAATACTTAAATCAAATGTTTTCTCAGACCGAAGATAAAGCGGTTGGCAAGAGGAATTCTTTGTTTGATATCTGGCACTGATTTAATTTAGCTTGGTAATAGTTAAGCCCAGGTACACATAACTTGACAACTTCTAAGTTCTATCTGTCGATTGTGATATTGTGCGATTTGTGAGATTCCTTGCCCGATGACAGCATATGTCCTCATTGTCCTCATTAACCTCCAAACCAATTTTAACCGTCACCGATTCAATACTCACAAATGCGCTATTTGCAGCTCGCTCCGTTCTGCCGACAATATCTATGTGGTCTAGATAAGCAAGTAGTTGACCGGACTTTTCCACCTAAAAACGAAAAAGTTTTTTTCAGGGCTACTGCCTCTTGCGAGGAATTGACAAATCCTCCAAGAGTATCACTTGTCACGGATAAGTGCTTCTCGTCTAGCCGTTCGGATTCAGCATAAAATTGTACGTCCCTCCCATTCCTGTCGACAGGTGCACACAGGAATGGTTGCCAGTTGTTAATCACTAGGCCCTGGTTCTTCATGAGCCGTTGTGCCACCCAATTTATTTATTTTTTTTTTTGACCGGACTTTTGATAAATTGTACCGAAAATGAATAAATTGTTCCCGAAAATGTCAATTTGACCAAAAATAACTCGAAATAGTTTGTTCTCTATTCACATTCAGCTTTATTATTTATAACAATTATCCTAGAGATTACATCATTAACGAATTTAATCAAAATCGTTAGAGTTGTTTGCCGTAGGACGACCGAACGATTCGAATTCAAGATACAGAGTGTTGTGTCACCTCGATAGCACGTCACCCGACACAATGAAAAAGAAAAAGATGCAACATCAGCCCAAGTGTGCCTGTGTGTAGTTGCGATACGAGGTTTGGGCAATGAACGTTTAATGGGTTTAAAGAGTGTGATGGAAAGGGAGTGCATTGATTGTTGTATATATAAAAAATGGAAAATGATGAATTGGGAATTTTGGGTTTTGTTTCAATGGGGCAGGCATAGGCATAGGAAATTGGAGAAGTTAAATGTATTGGGAAAGTGAATGGGTTTAAGTGGAGTGATCGTTGATCACGTGGCTGACGACTTTGGAGTTGAATGGAACTTTTGTAGGTAATTAAAGGAAATGATGAATATGGGAACTAAAAGTGGGTCGGATATTGGTCAGTCAAAGGAAATGATGACTGTGGGAATTTGAAGTGGCAATGGGTTGAATTGCAATGGGATAAGGAAGGATGATAAGGTAATGTTGTGAAGTACGCACTTCACAACAGATTACTGATCAAAATTCCATTTAAAAAGCTTTGTTGCAATTTTGCTCAGGGTCACGTTGTCGTAGCAATTATGTTTTATCTCTTATGAAAATTTTAAATTTAAAACAAATATTTCTTTTTACCTCATCTATAAACATATTTTTTTCTTTTCAGGTAAAATTGTTTCTTCAACATATCTTTAAATTTTGTAAGTATGTATTAAAATTTTTGTTTCCCTTCAAAAGTTACGCTCTGTTTTAATGTTGTTATTACTTATTCTTATCCCACCTCTTCTAACCCAAGAAATGCAAAAAAAAACATAAGCAATATAATGAAAGGCATGAGAAAAAAAAATGTTTATTATCCTTGAACCTCATTATAAGAACAACTTTTTTTTGTACATTCTCCCCAAAGGATATGAATGAATGAAATTCTAAGAAACACAAAATATAATAAATAAACACATACCTAAGCCATTCAACAAATTATTGTCTGACATTAAATATTAACCAATCTGAGATTAGCCCTTCATAAGTTAAAAAAAATATCCCAGAAAAATTCGTTCCTTATCGTTGTTGTTGTATAATAAGTTACGTTGAGGCGGTATAGAGAAGGGATACGATGGTAAGATGGAAGCAAGATATTACAAAATTAAGTCTAACCAAGCGCAAATTGAAATAAAGAAAACTCGAACCTTCTGCTTGTGTCTCCTGAGAAAATCAACATCATCCAGATATTATATATTAAGAGACAGCAGAAACAGGAACCGTAGAAGCATCAGCTACTACAGCAACAGACAACCAGACGAAGTGGAGCATCTGATTCAAATCAAAAGAAAGATCCTTTCAACTGTAAAGTTAAAGAAGATGCATGAGAGAAAACAAAGAATATGAAAATCAAAAAAAAAAGAAGGAAATATTGGAGAAAAAGCGCCTATACGTCTTCGGTATCATTTTAATATTTATAACGTATCCTGGGAAATTGATTATTTTGTGTCTTCTTCTTCTTTTTTACTTGCGATATACGAAGTATAGGGCAAGTTTAGGATTCGTGCAAAAAAAAAATTTGAGATAACAATTTTCCCTAACATAACGATGATAGACAACGCGAAAAAAGTGGGTCTCGCAATTCTGTCTGTCTGTCTGTCCGTCCGTCTGTCCGTCTGTCCGTCTGTCTGTATGTACCCTGACCTGCGGCCTAAACGGCTGAAGCGATTTTCTCCAAACTTTGGACTTAAGGTTCTTATGGGATTCTCTAGAGGGGATATTGAAATTTGTTTGAGCTCAAAAAATAACGGTACCTGCCATACAACCAATATACAAAAATTGATTTATTTCAAAAACGGCTCTAATGATTTAAAAAAAAATTACAAGCCACTATAATTACGAGGTTAATATTTTGGTAGAAAAAAAAAAATTATAACGGTTTTTAACGGTATCTGTCATAGAACCGATTTTTTGGTTTAAAATTTCTCGTTAACGGCTTCTTCGATTTCAACCAATTTTTGTATGTAAGAGGAAAACGGGTTGATGATTTTTTTTTTTAATTTTGTGAAAAATTGTATTTAATTAAATACTTAAAGTTGAAATACCAAATTTAATTTTTTCTAATTTTTAAGAATTTTTATAAATAAAAAATTAAAAAAAAAACCGCTCTAACGATTTTTGAAATTTATTTTTCTTAAATTCATATTTATCAAACAAATCTGATGGCATACTTTTTTTTTGAGCTCTATCCGTTTCAGCTATTAATAAAACAAATTTATAGTAATTTTTAGTACTAATTTAGCTATATTTTTAACTGTTTTTAAAACTGTTTTAATGAATAACTACATATGCACATTGTCAATTTTAAGCTACGTTCAAGTTGTAAGCTACGAGAGCAAGTTTGTGCGATCCAGTCGTGCACATTTTTTTTGTTGTTCGATTTCCCGCTTTGTCATGGTATAAATGTATAATTTTCATATTTGCATCTTTTGCAGTTCACCACACACACCCACACATAATTTCGCATAGACAAAGATAACTATGTGGTGGCGGCATAGATCCTTTAACGAACACAAAATAATACCATATTCGCTTCTTCTATCTGATGGCTGAAAAGCTTGGAATAAAATGGTTAGCAACAAAGTCCTTCACAATGAATTACGAATCAATCTGGAAATAATGACATTCTTAGATGTTTCCTCGGCACTGACACGGGATTTAAATGTCTAAGGATTAGTTCGTCCTTCTTTTATATTTCTCTCGCTATATGGTTCAAGTTCCTTATAGTCGCACTACTGCCACCACCCGCCGCGCCGTGCCGCCGCTGTGCCGCTATGGATTCCCTTATAGGTTTAGTTTAAGATGATTGACTACCAACATGATTCGTAGTAAGTCGTACTTTTTCTATAACTATCTATACCCTTATCATGTTACTTACATACATGTATGTTTACTAGTACACACAATGTACATACTCGTATAATATGTATCCTGGCAATTATATAAAATAAGAGATTAGGACTGGTTAAGTTGGAAAGTTTGTGTGTGCGAGTTTGTTTTATTTTTTTTTGTATTTCTTTGCGGCTTCCTCCAAGGATTTGAGGTTAAAGCATGTAGGCATTAGGCGCATACATACAGAAAAAAGAATATTCAGCTATTTATTAGGGATTAGTAGTTAATTAAGATAGGATGTGCAAATTGAAAGAGAAATTGTGATGGGATTCGGACCTTCATTTAAGCACACAACAGATAACTAGGTTACAATGTTTTGTAGGTATTTAAGGATAAAATATATCTGTAGCAAGGGAAATAGATGGGATTTTGTTGTTGTTCTTGCAGACGCATACATACATACATACCTATGCATAATATCATCAAATGATTATATCAAATAGATTGATAAAGAGGAAGCATATCCTGGCGTTAATAACGTATATAGCAAAAATTATAATTAACACACTTGAATAATATCCTGAAAAAGGAAGCAAGGTATACCAATATACCGAACATTAGGTAGGTTGTACTATATGCATACATAATATCCTTTTCTCTTAAGTAAGGCAAGTTTTTCTATGTTAAAACATATTTTTTTTTTGGATAAACAAAGAAGAAAACAATTAACTAATTAAATTTAGTTTTTCGAATCAGAAAATTTCCTTAAAAATGGCATTCAATTGTTAGAGCATATTTTTGCATATTTTACTATGAATGCATATAAATGCATTTTTTTATTGGACATATTTTTAAAACAAATGCATCTTTTTAGTGAATATTTTCGAAATGTTCGAAAGATTTAAAAATTTAAATATTTACATATTTACCTTTGTTAAATTTTCGATTCCAACTTCTATAGAAATGCCAACTTGACATCAGCACTAAATACATTTAAAGCATTTAATTAAAAAAATAATTTTTATAAGTTCCAACTATGGGTTTCTTAATGAAAATATAACTGACCTTCAGGCATGCATCAATAGGCAGAGTTATTTTGAAGAAAATAAAAAAAGGTTTTATTAAAAACGAAAGGTACTCAAAAATAGAAAAATCTCAAAAATATTAACGCTGGATAGTAACGAAGAAGAAAACCTGGGGAACTATTAAATAAGTGAAATTCTTTCATTCAAGAATGCTCCTGTTATATCTTTTGGCGTTAAGATATATTTTTCAATGTAAACAAGTTTTGTGCGACCAAATAGACAAAGATTTCTTTTTGGAAATTTCAAAAAAACTTTATGGTACCTACGTATATGCGAAGAAGGCATATTCAAAGAATCTGGACAGCTAGTAACTTTGGAATTGGAAAAGAATTTTTTTTAATTTATTTTATGTTAACCTTTTTTTGTTTTTGTTGGCAAATGAAAGACTAATTTTTTTTTTAATTTTTAATGTTTTTTTCATTATCTTACAACTTTTTCAGAGCATAGTTTAACTTTTTAAGCGCTTATTTTCTCATTTTACGTGCATATTTTATGCGCATATTTTGTGATTTTTAGCGCATTAAAAAACTTGCCCTGTTTATTATCACCGAGCCAAATTTGTAACAGCGTTTCATGTGGATTTTTTTCTGATACTAGACAGATAACATATCAGTTAAGCATCCAACAATGCCAAACTGAGCTCAAAAATTTCAATATCTTCCTTCAAACCCATTCCAACCTTGCATTCGTCATAGTAAATGTATTCATAATTTTTTAAAACTCAGATTTAAAAAAAAAATCTGTGAATCATTTACATCCCTATTAACAAATTCAAATCAAATCAAACCAAACATTATTTTTCTTTTCAATATAGCTTTTAACGGCCTTTAGTCCATACAAATTGGCGTTTCGTCCCGGCGTTCTCACTTTTCTTTTCTTTTTCAGTCCTTGATCAGTCAGTTTAATGCAAATCTCAAATTACAAGCACGTTATTTGTAGAACAAAACAAAAAAACATGCACAACAGCACAACTGGATCGCACGAACTTGCTCTCGAAGCTATTAACAACTAGAATGTAGCTAGACATTGACTGGCTGTACTTAGTTATCGTTCGATAACATTTTTATATTATTAGCGATAAAATAATAAAATCATGTTCAAGTTTAAAAAACTGATTTTTCTTTAATTTTATCTTTTTCGTAAAAAAAAAAAGTTATCCAAACTAATTTCAATGGCAATAATTTTTAACCAACTTAACCAACCAACTTTTAACCAGCTTATTAAAACTGTTCTAGAAATAACATCTACAAAGTTTAACCATCATTGTAAGAGCAGGTTTTTGAGCAAAACTTTATAAATCCATTGTATGGCAGCTCCGTATTCTATAGTTAAGCTAAATCAAAAATTTGACTTTCTCCTCTAGGAAATCAAAAACAAATGCTTCTCACCAAATTTGAAGCCAATCCGTCTATTCGTTTAGGCTCTAAGTCGATGTACACCTGAACGCACAGACAAAAAGACTCACGGATGCCATGTTGAAAATCATTTTTTGGATTTCTCCGTCGTCGTTATGTTAGTTTTGATTAAAAGCTCCAATTTTTTAACACGAAATCAATCCATGCCTTAAGTTGAAAATGACCTTCACTTAGTGACAAACGCCAAATGCATTGTTAGCAAAGACAGAGTGTCTTGTTTTATTTATATGGAGCTCTTTCCCATAATAAGTTACAACAAAATTTGAAATTTTTACGATTACATTAGTTAACAAAATTGTAGTTGACTTAAAAATAAACCATGTTGCTTCAATTTGAAATTCTTTTAAATTCTTCCTTTTTTCAAATTTCGCGGCGATCGTGGCCAATTTGAACCGGAACCTTTTAACATTTTTTCTCGTTTATTTCAATTTTACTGCAGGACTTGCTGACTTAGCGTTTTAAATTATTTTTTTTTAACATTTGTTTAACTGACGAATTTATAAGCGTTGTACCTATTCATTGAAACATAAAATCCTTTCAATGTTTTAAAATTGTAAATGTAAATATAGCTTTTTGTGTTAAATGAATCTTTATTTATCACAAAATAAAAATTTTGTATGTTGTTAAAAATATTTAGTAGAAAAGGGTATTTTTTGAGAGTTAGAGAAAATGTCGGATTTTTCAGTTAGTCAGTTAGTTAGTTTTGGTTTGGTAGATTTGAGTTATATCGTTCATGATTTAAAGGTATTTTTCAACGCTGAAACTAATAAAAGTACAAAAAACACCTTTATCTGATAAATATTTGTATAGACTGTTTAGATTCTTGATACTCGTGCCACTCACAACCTTTATCCCAAGTTTCATGAGGGTGGAGGGAAAAAAAAGTGTTATGGTATAGTCGTAGTAGCCCGTAGCGTAATGGTTAGAGCGATGGACTGTCACGCTGGAGGTCTAGGTTCACTTCCCAGCCTCGCCCACCTAAACAAAAAACTAAAAAGTTTTTTTCTATGGCTACTGCCTCTTGCGAGGAATTGCCAAATCCTCCAAGAGTATCACTTGTCATGATTAAGTGCTTCTCGTCTAGTTGTTCGGATTCGGCATGAAATTGTAGGTCCTTTCCATTCCAGTCGAAACGCGCACACAGGAATGGTTGCGAGTTGTAAGTCACTAGGTTCTGGTTTTTCACGAGCCGTTTGGCCACCCAATTTATTTATATATTTAATAATGGTATAGTCCCACAATTTTCCCTTTCCCATATAGATATTTTTATGAACATCTTATTTTTGGTTTTCATTAGAAATAGAGCATTTATACCAAAATTCATCAATGTGCCATTATTTTAATGGGTTTTTAGTTATATGTACCTACTTATCGTACTAAAAACATAGTCATACTACAAAAAACGATTCTAACTAGTCATATAGTCTTAGTCGTGTTCTCTTAGTTTAAATGTCATTAGCTTTACCCATACAAAATACCTCGAAGTCATGTGCCACATGAATTGATCGTACCAAAGTTAGTTTTTCCGTTTAATGCACAAAAATCTCCACTCCTCTCCACCTCAAGCTCCTACAAAATCTTAAGAATATTGTATATCAACATTTTCCAAAAAATTGTTTTTTTTTTCGTAAAAAGAAATTAAACTTTTTTGGAAAATGGTTTCTGCACATATGTGGGGCAAAACCTTTCCAACGTTATATAATTTATGTAGTTCCGTTGAGTATTTACAGAGAAAAGTGTACCGTAAGGTTTTGCTAAGCGTATTAATAAAAGTTTCTGGTTTTATTGAATAAATGATTTATTTCATTCTTCCCCATTCAAAAACATCCAATACTGTAGGGTCAGGTGAGCTTGCAGGCCATTGAACTGATCTAACTTTTTCCTATCCAACGATTACCGCTTACTCTTCATCTTGTCAATTTTAAACATCCCGAGCAAAGCACCATCAAGTTATGTATAAGATGAAGCTAGTTGAACCTATGGAATGTCCTTCAATAGTTCTGATAAATCGTTTTGCAACAACTGCAGATAGTTTGTAGAATTCAACTTAAGTGGCTACTAAAATTAGCATTTTTTCTAACCAAGAAATGTCAAAGTGCACCCGTCATAACTGTTTTAGTAAAAAAAATACTAAAAAAATTATCTAAAATCTCGGAAATAATTTTTATTCATAGCTTTTCGAGCTTAAAGCTAAAAAAAAAAACTTTTTTTTTTAATTTTACCTGCCGCTGTTTTTCCAAATTATCATAAAATCTATGGGTTTTTCGGCAAACTTGTTGCTTAATTTTATTTTTATTGTTGTTACATACATTCAAAAAAATTATTAAAACATCATGTTGAAAACGCATTTTTTGGACAAAATTGACCCCAAAGTCAAAAAATTAGCATGGTCAGGAAAAATGGAACAGACTAAAAACTGAATATCTTAAGACTTAGAAAAGATTTCAAATTTATTTAAACACAATTACATAGAATGGTATTTCTTCTAAAAATGAAGACCTAAACGAAGTTTCTGTCGTAAGTACTTACGGCGCAATTACCGGTAACATGGATCAGGGTAACCCAAAAACAGACTTTTCTTAAATTCCCGATAAATTATATCAAAATTGGAGATAGGCCCTTACTGTAGAACAATTTTTTTCTTAGAATATACCCCAAAATCATACCCTAAAATACTCTTGACGAATTAAGGGACACCCTATATAGATGTGTGTTAGCTAAATCAATGCGTTTATTGTGCGTTCAGCTACCCTTAATTGAGCTGATATTCTTTAAAGCACCTTTAATAAAGTGTAAAGTAGGTAGGTTTCCCTTTTTTATCTTACTTGTCTTAAAGGGCGAAAAGATGTTTTGTTGTCATATTTATAATTATTTTGTTGATCATTATCCAATGCAGAAAAAATGGATTTGTTTTCCTTTGACACTTCATTATGAAAACAATTCAGGATTCTTGTCACTTAACTTTGAGAGTGCTTGCTCGTTGGGAAGGTACACAAATGAGAGAAGAGGATTAATGTTAATAAACTTGTTCTTGTTAACAATAGAAAAAAAAAAAATATCTTCTTAATTAAAATATTGATTGCCTTTGAAAAAAAAAACAAGAATATCGTGTTAGCGTTTTGAGTTTTCTTCAAATACCTACGTGTGACATTGTACAACTCAAATCGTGTGCTAATTTGTCTGTCATTCAACTTCACTGATTCTAAAATTGCTCACTAATTGTTATTTAAGATCCAAAATGATTGATTAATCATAACATAGGTTATGTAGGTAGGTGGGTGTAGGTAAGGTAGAATAACTACCTTCGTTAGTGTATTCACTCTTGCAATTATTAATCCCTAGTTTGAATAAACATCTCTGGATACAATATTCCTTGTCATTGTTCGTTAGACACGCGTCAAAATCAAACAAACAAAAAAAGGACACACGCAAAAAATTATTTAACTAACTAAAAGACCTAAGCACACTTTCTGACGTAAATTAATGTATTATTCCTTATTCATTTGTGAATGAAACGAAACACCCAATGCCCTCAACGCTCGCCATCCACACAAAAGGTTGGCATATTCGTTGCTGTCGATAATAATGATGGTGAATGTGAATCTTTTGTTGCCACTTTGAGCGAAAGACTATTTAATACAAAGGCACTTATAGTGACCCGCCCGCAACCCACTCTCGTTCCCACTTGTCGCTTATCCTAAAGGAGCGTAAGGACGACGCTCTTTATTCTTATCACTGAATGACCAAATAAACAAAAGAAAAAGGCAACACACACAAATTGATGAATTTGCCTGAATCATTAATCACCCATTTTGTCCTAAGTCCGCCCTCTTTTGGTGCGCGGTTTTTATTTCTTTTCTTCCTTACAAAACATCAGACCAAATTTAGGACCTCTTAAGGATATTTTTATATCTACTTTTGCATTGAATTCATTGAGAGAAAGAAAATGAAACAGATAAAAAGGAAATAAAAAGTGAATTTACGGATGTGATGGGATGGGAAGGGGAGGAGGCAGAACGTCAAACCGAAGTGTATATATGTATATGTGCGTGTTTTGTTGCGTTTTATTTAATGAATTCTAAATGCCGTTTTATTTGATTTATGAGTTTGTCTAAATGTCTACGGCAGAGCTAGCCAACCAATGATAGGTGTACTATTTATCATAAACTAAAAAATGTTTCTAAATGTAAAAAAAAGGAAAGCAGGTACGTTTGTTTGTTCTTCTAACACGCTTGCATGAACGGACGGATTTTAATGAAATTCAGCATGAATGCTGATTAAATCATGTTATTGGATAAAGAACACTTTTTAGAAGGCAAGGAAGTTGGAGGAAGCCAAACGAAGCAGCAGGGTAATAGCTACTATTATGTGAAAATTGGTGTTTTTATTTCTTTTTTTTGTATTAACAGAATAAAAGTCAACAATCAAAAGCAAACACAGTATCCCCCATATTCAAATTCCAGTTGAAGTGGGATTTTTTAACAATTTTGTCATATTTCTAATATCTCTAATTACCTCCAGATCTAACTATTTATTTTTCTTAATCTATATCAACTTGGAAAAGTTCAGATGCTTCGAAACTTTGAATGACATTTTGAATGAATAATTCAAGACAGAAGTTTTTAATTTAAAATATTGATTTAATGGGTTACACTTATTCGTATTCTACTTACGTGCACCAGAAGTTTTTAGTTAATGGTAAGTAAGACTGATGTTTTTAATCGAAGGATGTTTGAAATAAAACAATATTACCGTTTCTAACTTCTCAACCGATTTTCATAATTTCATTCAGTTCGTTTTTCAGATTTTATCTTAAAGTAGAAACAATTTTGTCTTACTAGTATAAAAGGTTTGCTACCACTGGCTACTCATCATTTTTGTTCTAACTAAGTTAACACATAAAGTTCTTTTACAATAATTAATGGAATAATAAAGACAGACTTTTTGTTGTTGTTGTGGTTTTTTCGTCGGAAAATACCACAAGCAAGAAAATATATCAGTGAAGATGAAGAAGTAATTTTTTTGGTTGAATGTAATTAGATCGAGACTGACAAGATTTGTGGTTTTATTGTACAAAAAATTGTCTGCAAATTAAAGGTGGTTTTTCAAAGAGAGTCTGTGAATTTCGTTTGCCTCAAAAGAGTTTATAATATGTATTTTGTTTTTTAATTGAAAAGGCAGATTAATATTGAAAACTAAGTGGAACTTTTTGAAATGTCTTTCATGAAACACTTTTGGTCCAAATAAATAAAAATGTAAACAAAAAAATTAAAATGCCATCATATTTTTGTATGTATCTTAATGTTGTCCGTTAATTTATTTGTTAAACGTTTTAACGTACAAATTTTATTCATAAAGTAAAAATATTGGTTTCGTGTGGAAAAAAATCAAATTGACTTTAATAACTGCATTCTTAGCCTTAATTTAAGTTAAACATTATTTGAGTTTGAAGAATTTTTGAGAATCTTGCTCTTCTTTGTGGTTTTTCAATAGTTTACAAGATTCTTAAGATTGTTGCTTGCGTACAACATAAGTGTATCCTCCAATTGTGTGTTCAATAAAGTAGATGTTTTTCCTCTGCTGTTTGTAACGTAGAATTTTTCCTATTTTTCGCATAGTTGATGCATTTTTTCTGCCCGAAAATACGGAACACATGAAGTAATATCTCGAACTGAAGTTCTACATACTCGAAATGTAGCTTTATTTGATTCCGAATATCATCTTCTTCTATTCATTCGATCTAGTGCCGTGCATTGCATTTGAAAAAAGACCTTAGGCACTTACAGGTATATAGTTAAGATAAAAAAAAACAGTAAGAGTTTCCTTTCACCGTAATAAAGAGAGGCACAAAAAGGTCAATAAACTCGGATAAATCTACATAAAAGAGGAAATTATCAAGATCGCATCAACAATTTATTGGTTTTCAACATGATCACTAAATATCCTGTTAATGTTTCTTGAAAAATTTTGTAAGATTAAAACCTAGCTTTAATTTTATAGAAGAATATTTTTCGATACCAGAAACTGTTTCCAAGATAAATAGAAAAACAAAAAAAAAAATAGATGTTTCTCTTGACTACCGCTAGAGTTATTTTCTGAACTATAATAGATACCAAAAAATTGCTTTTAATTATTTATTTTTATGAAATTTAAAAAGATTAATTTTTATAAAATATTATTTTTTGATTTCAGTAACAGTTTCTAAGATAAACATAAAAAGAAGATACAAAATTTGACCATATAATTTTCTTGGCCTTATTTTTGTCGAAGACTATTTTTGTGGTACGAGAAACTGTTTCGAAAAGAAATGAGAAAAGTAAAAAGAAAAATTTTTTTTTTGACTAGTGGTAGTCTTTCTTTTCTAAACTATTATAAATACGAACAAATTGCTCACATTTTTTTTTAGGAAATTTAATGAGCTTTGTTTTTGTAGCAGATTATTTTTTGATTCCATTTTCCAAGATAAACGAGAAAAAAACGAGAAAACTACAATTTCCAAGTTGAACGAGAAAAAACGAGAAAACTACAATCATGTTTCTTTTCACTGCCGCAAGCGCTCTGGGCTACCTAAGAACTAAAAAGTTTTTTTCAGGGCTACTGCCTCTTGCGAGGAATTGACAAATCCTCCAAGAGTATCACTTGTCACGAATAAGTGCTTCTCATCTAGCACACAGGAATGGTTGCGAGTTGTTAGTCACTAGGCCCTGGTTCTTCATGAGCCGTTGTGCTACCCGATTTATTTATTTATAAGCGCTCTGGGCTAATACTTGGGGATTTTTCCTTTCAAAAACGGCTTAAGCGATTTTGATGAAACTTCGTACATATAATTGCCTCAACAGTTTTTATAAAACCTCGTACTCCTTTTTTTCCAAAAAGAAAAACAAAAAACGAATAACGTAAATAATATTTTCAGATTTTTTTGCAGGAAATATTTTTTATTTGGCATATTTTCAGATATCTCGTCAATGGCTTTGTTGATTTTGTCATAATTTTGCATCACGGTACTCCTAAGCTTGTCAAAAAATACTGCATTTAGAATTTGTATATTAAGTTGTCTGTATTGTATTGTATTATTTTAAATTGTTTTTAATTATTTATCGTTAACGATATAAAAATAATAACGAAACACGAATACACCACATCAATGTCTAGCTGCATTCTAGTTGTCAACTACAAGATCAAGTTCGTGCGATCCAATCGTGCATTTTATTTTATTTTTAACTTGAGTTCTCTTCTCTTCAGCTCTCTTCGCACCGCACATAATTTTGAAATGTGAAATGTCATATTCATTTTGGGATTTCAAGATTCTAACCGGTTGCTCCCTTTTCGACAACTTACCCTAATTCAACCTCAACAGCTCAACAATTCCATGCACATCAACGCAACGCAGGTATACGAAGTAATATGTTATACAGCTGAGATCTGCTACACTACACGCTACACCTACCTACATAAAGCTTTAGGGGGCAAAGGTATGTCGGCATCACGTAAATGAATGTAAAATATGCAGGATGTAGTCATGGATGAGTGCATCCAATACCAGAGATACAAAATGCTCTCTTGTATTCTACGAATGTACCTCCATGCTCCATGGTGCTTTGTCATCATGTGCAAAAGTCTTATACACATTATATCCAACCCCATGTGTTCGGATGATGAATCCTCCTCAGTCCATTCTCTACACTGACTGGTGATGGCGATGCCGACCATGATGATTACAATAACAACAATATAAACGATGATGATGGAGGGCGGTGTTGGCCAAATTGTTGATAAAATTGAACTTCTTTTCTTTCAACAATCCAAGGGATAATGATAGCAGAACGAACTCTTTGGAATATCAAGACGAAGGGTTAAAAATATATGCGAAATTATACTCACAAACATGATAACAAAACAGGGTAAAAATAAAAACCGAAATTTCAGTTACAATTTCAGTTGATGGTTAGCTAGAGATGGTGTAGAATTTATGAGGTTTCCCCTTTTGCAATATTGTTGGTCATCATTTTGTGATGAAGTCAACTGAAACAACCGAAGGAAACCATCCTCGTTAACTCATAAGGGATTCGAGTTTTTGAAAAAAATAAAAACGAAAAAAAAAAAACACAAAACTGACAGAACAAAGTGATATGGTATGCAATTATCATTGGATTTCCGGTAAATCGCAGGACCATGAAGGAAACGCCAACAAGCTAGAGAATTTTCTGATTAAAAAAGGGTCTTTTTTTTTGTTCCGTATAATTTGAGTATATGATTTCAGCTTCTAATGATTTCTTTAGCCCCAGGCCTATTTCTTCATATTCGTTTTTGTTACGGAAAATTAAACATTTCATTAGACAGTTTTATTTCCGGTATGTATCACTTTTTGTTTTATTTAACTTTTATAGGGTCTGTTTAATAAGAGGTTGACTTTGTCACGTTGTTATTAAAAGTATTGATATTTTTACATTCCAATCTTATGTTCAAACTACGCGGTTAGTAAAGGAATGCAATATCTGCTTATTTCGGCCTTGAATCTCTCTGGAAACAGTCCTAATTTCCCCTGTCTAAAAAAAGTATTTAAGAAGCAATTCGGTATATACGTAAGGTTTTTTTATCATCATCATCAAGTCCTGTAACCCCGATTGGGGCCTAAGGCGTTAACAATTCGTCTTCATTCTTCACGGTCAACAGGTAGATATTTTAGCTGTGATGGACACATCTTTCTCTGGGAACCTGCTTCTAGGACAGGTGATTTCCATGTTCTTGGTCTTCCAACCCATCCTGAGGATTCCATTCAAAGGATTTCGCAATATCATCGTTTGGTTTACTCAGTGTGTGACCAATCCATTGACTTTTGCGCTTTCTTATGTCGATGTCCCAGCCGAACTTGTCTTATCCTGTGCCACAATTCCTGGTTCGATATAGTTTGTGGCCAGAGATTCTTCAGGATGTGACTTAGAGAGTGACTCACAAAAGCCTGCAGTTTTCTTGAGATGGTAGACAGGACTTTCCAGGTTTCGCAAGCATGAATTTGACATTGTATTCGAAGAATCTAAACTTAGTGCGTAGGAAGATTTGACTGGATTTCCGAATTTGACACAGAGAACCGAAGGCAGCCTAAGCTTTATTAATTCTACTTCGAACGTTCTAATTAAGTACTTCCAAGGTATAATTAAACTTTTCAACCTCTTCAATTGGCGTCTTCTGTAGAACAATACGCTCATGTGTAGAGTTGCCTGTGATTTTTATTTTTGTCTTTTTGCTATTTATATAGACCGATCAACTCCCCTTTCACCTGCAGTGTTTGACACATCCCGTTGTTATTTGCTAGGAGACATACATCATCGGCATAGTCTAAATCACTAAGCCTTTCAAACGGTCTCCATTAAATGCCCGGTCTCTCTTCTGTACCAACTCTAGCCGTCAATATACGTCTTATATCGCGAGCAGGAACAAAACATGTCTCACACTTCGAAAGAGTCAGATGCACGACATGAGGTAAAGCCGTGATTGATTTTTTTTTGTGTTGATAGTCCCACTAAATTCGAATGTAGTATATCTCGTAGCGTAATGGTTAGTGTGTTGGACTGTCACGCTGGAGGTCTGGGCGCACTTCCAAGCCTCTTCCACCTAAAAACTAAAAAGTTTTTTTTTCAGGGCTAGTACCTATTGCGAAAAATTGACAAATCCACCAAGAGTATTACTTGTCATAAATAAGTGCTTCTCGTCTAGCCGTTTGGATTCGGCATAAAATAGTAGGTCCCTTGCATTCCTGTTAACACGCGCACACAGGAATAGTTGCGACTTGTTAGTCACTTGGCCCTGGTTCTTCGCGAGGTATTGCGCCACCCAACTTATTTATTTTTACTAAGTTTAAATTGGAGAAAAAATCGGAAATACTAGGTTTTAAAACTTCAAAGTTAATTTCGTTTATATTCTGTCCGACTAAAAATTCAAAATAATTCATTCTTTGCCTTTCGATACACGTTTAAATTTCACCTTCAATTTCACCTATTGGTATTTCCATATCCCTCAAAGGGTCCAAATAAGTCGTACCTTTAATGTAGAGGTATTTATAGGTAGCTCGCCAACATCACCGCCCACAAGAATTTCTCATTACTATTCTCTTGTTCTTAGTTTTTTGTGCCGTTTATTGGTTTTTCTTCATATTTTACTCCCTTGGTACTATTCTTGTCCATGTCCATCCGTCACAATGTAGGTAGATATATCTGTGTCCCACATTTTTTAAATCAGCTGCTGCAAGTCTATCTATCCCAAGAGTACCTATATATATGAAAACATGACTCAATTTATCCAAGGACATGCTCCTTCTGTTGTTACTCGTACTCCTGCTGCTGCACCTATTGCCTGAGGATATCATCTATTCTTAAATTGCATACCTTACCTACCTAGGTAGGAAGAGAGGTGCTTCTCTGATAGATTCGGACTAGTTACCTTACAGGTGTACCTATACTACCTACCCAACATTTTCGAGTTAAAATGTATCTTGTAGCGCAACAATGTCGATTGTTTATTCTATTCTCATACGTTTTTACAAAAACAAAAAATTAAATAAAAGAATATTCTCGCAGAATAGCTACATCGAGTCCTGATCTGCAGAGTCCTTATAAATGTTCATATGTTATGTAGGTGATATATTATACAAGTTGTAGTAATAGAAGTACTTGAAACAAATTCCATTTTAATGATTTTCCAACATGTTTTCGATGAAAATAACCCAAAGAGAAGAAAAGAAGAAGAAGGATAGAACAAAAAAATGTCTAATTAGACGAAGTATAGAAAATCTATCTATCTATCTGAATTGAGTGTACCTAATGTTTTATGGATGATGTGGGGGGAGTTAGTAGGTACGAGTGATTGTATAAGGTACTTTTCAGTACTCCATATAACGATGGCTCTTGTTTGGTTTTTATGTATGTATGTAGGTAAAAAGGTGAATTTTCTATCAAAAGAATGGAAAGAGCAAAGAAGATCCTTGAGAAAATAAATTAAAATTAATTTATTTTAAATAAATTGGATAAGACAACCAGTTTCATTTAAAGAATTCACCAGGCAATCAATTTAATGTTTGTTATCTTCGTAAATACCTACTCTCTGATAAAATGTTTATGTAGGTACCAGGTACCTACCAAACCAATAACTAGAATCATTTGGAATTTAATTTTATTCTTCAAACAAGAGGATCAGTTTAATGATAAAATATTTAAATGTATTTTATTTAATTGATTAGGATGAAATAGACAAATTTATTAACTTAAATGTACCTACTTCGTTGAAACAGGTTGTTGCAGATTTAAGAGGCGGAAGGGGTTTGTCTGCCCCGCCCTTTCATTTTCAATGAAAAAACAAATTATTGTGACAAACATCATATTACACCAATATAATATGTATAACTTTGTATACAATAGACATACATATATGTAGTTGAAATTTACTGTATAAAATTCAAAATAAATAATTGTATAAATAAATCTAATAACATGAATATTGTTCCAACTTCGATTTAAATGAAACAAGTATGACTTTTATTGTGGGAAAATTAACTAAAAAACCCACATTTATTATCTCCGTTTCCTCGAAGTTAAAAACACGTCTTTCATGGCCATAACTATTATATTTACAATACATTACAAATTTTTATAAATGATATATTCAGGAGAAGATTAGTATAGACATGAATGGCCAGTTTTGCCATTTGTCACAAATATTAAAATAAAATATTCAAAAGCCATGAATTTTTTTGTTCAATGCTTAAATTCCTTAGCTGCAGTATAGCAGTTTGAGATAAACAAAAATGATATTATTGATTTCTTGCCCAAATTATAAATTTATGCCAAACAAAATATATAAAAGTCATTATTACCTATACCTTCTTTTACATATATATATATAAAATTTTTAAAATATTTTTAGGAACAAAATTTGGAGAACCAATTTAAAAATATTAAACAACGAAAAAAAAAAATTTAAATCAAAAAACATTTTTTTATAAAATTAATATGAATCGATTCATCCAATAATGAGAAAGACGAACATATGAAAAATGTTTATATGGGTCTAATAGCAAATGCAAAGTAATTTGTATTCCTTTAAAGTACACTCGCGTGTTAAAAAAATGGAATCGCTCAAGTTTGCCTTCTAAAAACAATAATCGCGATGGATACAGTATCTATAATTAATTGTTAATAGGCTCGTTTTAAAGCTTGAACTTAAAACTTTTAACTTAAAACTTTAATCATAAAAATTCATTGGTTAGTTTTCGCACTATCCGCCATAATAACAAAAATAACAAATTATACTTGTTAAAATTGGAAAAACTTTGAAACATTGATACGCAATAAATGCGCCCATAATTGGTCTTTGGTGTTGATTGTGCTGTTAAAAGTGAATTTCAACATATCTTGACTTATAAGGCCTCCTAATCTTAGAAAATAATGGAAACCACGCCTGAAGAAGTTAGTCAAGTTGTCACACTACTGCAACAAGGAATAAAGCAATGTACTGTGTCCCGTCAGCTCGGTCTAAGCCAATCTTGCAGATCAAATGTCTACGGAAGGTTTAGACAAACTCGTAGGTTAGTGTAAAAGCCAGTATCTGTGTGCCACCGGATGTTATGACTGATTCATCGTGATGGCGTTTCTTCGAAATCGTGCTTTCACTAGCGTTGACGTCCAACAATAGCAGAGACGGTACGATAAAGACTCGTTAGTCAATAAACAGTTAGGAGACAACTTAAGGAAGCAGATCTTATCCCAAAATGTCCCGCCACGGGACCAAAATTAACTGCAACTCATCGACAAGTTCGAGTACGATTTTCACTATGCACTACAATTTGGAAGTTGAGCAATGTAGGCGACTAAACGTTTTCGGATAATATAATGATATCATTAAAAAAAGTTTTAAAAGCAATTCAAATTAAATTATTACTATAACTTGCTATAAAGTTATATTAATGCCTTACAAAGTTAGAAGTCAATTAAAAAGTACAAGTGACCTCAACTCCAGAAATAATTGTGTTTCGCCCAAGGCATAACAGTGGGCTCTTCAGTCAGTCTGTTATACCCTACTAAGATACAAATTTTGGTCGATGTTTACCGACTGTTATAAAAATCACAGCAAAAAGATACTGCGAATTTTAATATTCCTGGAGTTGAGATCACTTGTACTTTTTAATTGAATTTTATTCTTTCACTCCACTTAAAACAGAAGTAATTTCAATATTTTAATATTTAGATTTCTTTATCTTCTTTTTTTAAAAAAGTTAGAGCTCAAAATAAAGTATGCCATCTGATTTGTTTGATAAATGTGAATTGTTGAAAAAAAATCAAAAATCGTTGGAGCGATTTTCTAAAAGAATATTTTTTTTATATATAAAATTTTAAGTATTTTGTAAAATTCGACTTATAACGGTTTTAATGATTTTTGATCTCATTTATTTTAACTAACTCTTACTTTGCCAAACTGCATCCGATTCTTTATTTTTTATTTACACAAGGAGAGTAAGCTGTTTATACATAAAATACAATTTTTACTTGCGATATACGTAGTATAGGGCAAGTTTAGGATTCGTGCAAAAAAAAATGCGAGATAATAATTTTCCCTAATATTACGATTATAGAGAACGCGAAAAAAGTGGGTCTCGCAATTCTGTCTGTCTGTCTGTCTGTCCGTCTGTTTGTCCGTCTGTCTTTCCATCTGTCTGTCTGTCTGTACCTCGACCTGCAGGCTTAACGGCTGAACCGATTTTCTTCAAACTTTGGACTTAAGCTTCTCATGTTATTCCCTAGAGGGGAAATTGAAATTTTATTTTTAACTCAAAAAATAACGGTACCTGTCATATAACCAATATATGTATAAAAATTGATTTATAAGAAAAACGGCTCTAACGATTTTCAAAAAAAAATTACCAGCTACTAAAATTACTAAATCAAATATTTTGGTAGAACAAAACAAAATTTATAACGGTTATTAACGGTACCTGTCATACAACCGATTTTTTGGTTATCAAATTTCTCGTTAGCAACTGCACGGATTTCAACCGAAATTTTTAAACAAAAGGTCGCTTGCAATTTAAACAATTTTGCATATAAAAATTTTCAAAAAAATAATTTTTGGATTAAAAAAAAAAAAAACATTGATTTTTTTTTTTTAAAATTTCAATATCTTGAAAACGGGCAAATGATTTTTTTTTTAATTTTGTGAAAAATTGTATTTTATTAAATACTAAAAGTTGGCATACCAAATTTTATTTTCAAAAAATTTCAAGAATTTTTATATATAAAAAATTAATTTAAAAAAAAAAACAGCTTAACGATTTTTGAATTTTTTTCTTTCATAAATTCATATTTATTAAACAAATCAGATGGCATACTTTTTTTTGAGCTCTATATGTTTTAGCTATTAAAATAATTAATTTATCATTATTCGTAGTACCTAATCATTAAAATTGTTTTTAAAACTTTTTTTTTAATGATATCATAATGTTATGGAACCAATAAGTATGTACATTGTCTATTTCAAGCTACGTTAAAGTTGTTAGCTACGAGAGCAAGTTTTGTGCGATCCAGTCGTGTACATTTTTTTCTGTGCGGATATAGCCAAGTCAATAATTAAAAAAGGGCTAAATTCGCAAAAATGCTTCACGAAATCATATTTTATTCATACAGTGCAAAATGTTCGCAACTTCTAAAGTCGTTACCAAGGTATCTACAAAAAAGAATAAATAATACAACGATATTTTATGACAGCAAAGGGTTACAAGTTCATGTACAAAAATCAGTGCCAAGTAAGGTGTCCTACTTTGCCCACAGTAATGATGCAAACATTGCTTGTTGTACTCAGTTAACATCATGTTTCTTGCCAAAACTGTTTAGCCTAACTGTTTATGGCTGTTTGATTGGAAATTTTGAGCAGAATTTGGACAATTTTTTACCTATTTTTTGAGCGCTTCAAAATTATTTAGTTTTTCAGATTTTGTTTTTTACTCATGGTTAGATAGCAACTCAAATATAGGTAACATACATGAGTTTTAAACTAATGTGGTCTTGTAGAAAAATTAATAGCAAACAAGAATATAGTGGATGGTTTTTTCCTAACTTGCGCATTTCCAAAGTTATAAAGGAAAATGTCGGAAAAAATGGGGTGACTTTATCGTTTTTTTCACTGTTGCATTTTTCCTGCAGCGAGCAGAGGTTTTTCGAAGTTGCAAACTTAGCGGCAGACTACTCTAACATGCTTCAACAACATATCAATTATTGTCGAATTTGACTGGACTAATAAGGGTTTCCCCGCAATTAAATATTAAACCCATTTGTTTGGCATTCTTAGGTGTTTTTTTACTTTGGTGTAATTTTTTTTTTCTTCACAAAACCCCTTATTAAGTGGCATCATATCTATTTTATTATAAAAGTCCATACAATTTTTTTAGAATTACTCAGCACATTTTTAGCAAAATACAATACTAAAATTTATAAAAAAAAAAAAACACTACCACCATCACCGTTCAGGTTTTATCCCACTCTTGTACCAATGCGTAAGAACTACAACTAAGTATACCTACTCGTTTTTAAAAATGGTTAACAAACTTTTTTTTTGTTTACTTACCTTAAATGTAAATAAATATCTTGCGTTTATGGCTTGAGATGTAAGTAAAGAAACCTTCTTTAAATTTCGTGGTATGTAAAGCACTTTTTTTTTTCTTTTTTCCCTTTTTTTTGGTACATTTTTTGAAGTCAAATTCTAATGAAAAGTTTAAAATTTCACAAAAATTTGTCTTATGGCCTTAGGAAAACAAACTGCGTTAACAACTTTTGACTATACCTACACCTATGTAGCTGGAGCTTCCTAAAGTTGCATCATTCTTTGAATATTCTAGCAAAACTATTTCATTTTGCAGATAAAAAAAAGCACATTTCTCGAGTTGGTACCTACTACCTAATTGTTAAACGGAAATTCCAAAAATATTGCCTTAACCGCCTTTTTCCGGTTACCAAACTGCTTCTGCGGTTAAACACAGAACAATTAATTCCAATGACAGCACAGAAAGAGGCATAGGTACGCTCAGAAAAGACGAAGAAGGAAATCCAAAAAAAGACGACATACCTACCTACATAACGACGATGAGTATGAAAGATGAGCAAAACTGTCGTCACAAACCTAGAATTACCTTTAACAAACGCCTCCTTGTACCTTCTACAACCTGTTCTTCTAAAAAAACATCGTATACGAGTGTATAGTAGAGATAGATATTCCTCCCGCCAAACAACTTAAAGATGCATGGTGCTCCTGGCTTGTGCACAGCACTCACACGTGCCACACATAGTTGTAGTAGGCTCGGTTCTTAAATAGCATTTCAGTCTGGTGGTGAGGCATTACCCCAGGTGTGCACACTGCACAGCACATAGCAACATACTAGCTAGGCCTCCTTTGAAAGGGATATGTGTGTATACCATGTACCTGTACCATGCTCCTCTGTGGAGCGACAATGGCTATATACAGGTGTATACACCTGTTATTCTAGTTGTACTTTCTCAGTGCGGTGTTCATTGAAGCGTAGGGATGATACCAACGCAACGGTTGGTTGCTTGGATTCGAAAGAAGGAACAAGGATAGGGGTGATGTGCAACAAGGTAACCTGCATTCAAGTCTGCCATCATCGAGGTGTGTGTTTTTGTAGCATGATAGTAGTTATGATGTGCCACTTGTTCCTATCACGATTGAAAAGCAAGTGAATAACCACCACCATCAGCATCAGAACAGAGAGGACTGGCAGACTATTTCAAATGACATTAGATCCGTGCAGATACATTTATAGTAGTTGCCTTCGTCATTGTCGTCGATGTCGACGATAAAGTTGCATAATAGAGGCGCCAACTCGAAAACTAGATGCATGGGCCTTGGATATAGTGATGCGGTGTAAATTGCATATATCTACATACACAGTGTTTTTACAGGCGCAAATCTAATCCTGCTTCCTATGCACCATGCAGATCCTTGGGTGATTTAGTCTTCCCTAATGGGTCTTAGGGTATATCGTATTGAACACAAGGTGTATTTGGGATGAATTTTGAATGGAAAGACATGGTTATGTATACGGTGATGGTTGAGTTGACAGGTACACTCGTTAGCATCTTGTGTCAGCTTGAAAGGACCTCTACTCAATTTTCTTTTCAAAACTATTGCCAAGGGAAATAGTTTCATTGAGGCATATAAAGCTTAGGTATACCGACTCATATTCCGATGGAATAATCTGTAACTCAAAAAAGTCACATTTGGGCTGAAGTGGAAATGTGTTAATTATATTGACCAACTGGTGAATGAAAAACGACTTTTATACTTTTGCTTTATTTTTGCTAACTTAGCCACTTTTTGGAGCTATAGAAAAGTTCTGTATAAATATATTCCTTTAAGAAACGATAAATCAATGGAAGTTGACATTTGGGTCAATTCGACCCTTTTCACAGGATTCTCTTGTTGTTTTTGTTTTTTGTTTTTCACTATGGTTTTGTCAATGTGATACTTATTTACTCTTATTTTCGCCTCTAATTTCAGAAAGGATTTTCTTCATATTTTTTTTTATCACTGAGTAGGTATATGAGTGATACTTAAGGCCCAAAACAAGAACAAAAAATACAGCTGAAGATGTTAATAATAAATTTAGACCAAAAGCATTTCTCTTCTTTAAGAGTTTGGTTTCTTAATTGCTTTTGTTGACAGCGGCAAGATGTTTTTTTTGTGTAGGTACCTATTTCTTTAAGCATCACATAAAGTATATCCTTGCCCCATCTGTTAGTGAGTTGTCTTTTTGAACAGCATTCAATGTTGGTATATAGAAAATAAAATTTATTGTTTTATTTGGGTGTTTCTGTTCATTCCATCAGAGGATGGTTTTAATGATAAATCTGTCAGCAGGACGTATGTCAGTGGAAGGCTTTTAATTTTGGAAAATTTAATCAAAGAGTCCTAGAGTAAGTTTAAAGGAAACACCCCTTTTATAAACCAAAAAAAAAAATAAAATCCACAAATAAATAAGACTAAATACCACCTAGCTATAATGGAAATATAAATCAGTTAAGAAGCTAGTTTTTTTTACATTTTATACAAAAATTTCAAGGTTGTTTTTAAACTTCTTTTTAATGTTATTTAATAAAAAGTCCAAGTGAACTCCAGAAATTAATGCTTTTCACCCAGCTATGGCAGTGGGATCGTCAGTTAGACTCTCATATACTTTTCTTAGACACAAATTTTGATCTATGTTTACCGACTTTTATAAATATCACAGCAAATAGATAAAAGAATTTGTTAAAATTCATGCACCTTGAATAATAACATTTTATATTTAATATTTCCTCGTTATCCCACACCACCAATGTCATTGTTCTGCGATCCAGTCGTGTATTTTATTTTGATTTTGATCAAGTTTTGTTTTTTTTTTTTTTGTAAGCAGCGATAAAGGCTCTTAAAATTTTGCATTTTTGTTGGCATGTTTCCCGTGAGACTTGAACTGAACATACCTAAGTTTGCGAAAAATAAATAAATTAATTGTAAACACAAATTTTTAACAGTTTTTTTTAAATAAAATAATTTCAGACAACAAAACAACAAAAAAAATATAACGAACACAATGTGTTTATAACAAAATTTAACTTCTCCATGGAATACACAGTTCCTATATAAGCTTTTATTAATTTGTTAAAATTTAATTTAAGCTTTAATTAGATATTTTATTTATTTGGGAGCGTGGTCGAATTCTGGGCTTAACAATTTTGTGTGACTAAAATTCTGTTTTTAAATTTTTCCAAAACATTTGTATTACCAAAATTCTGTATTTTATTTCAAAATTCTGCATATGCAAAATATTTTGCAAATGGATCGCATGCCTTATTTATTTTGAATAAGTATTTGTGTAACAAAAAACAACTTTGAACCGGATTGAACTGTAAAGCTCTTTTTTTACAAAATTGTTAGGTTTAACCATGTTTCAGTATAGACAAAGAGCCCACAGCAAAGTAAGGGGTGTTAAAGTGAACCAAAACAAAAGTATATGAGTCGAAAGGTGTGGTAATGCTTATGAAAGAAATGCAAGTCTTGCAGACCCTGGAGGCGGCTTAAGATGCGTTATAGCAATTTGAAAACCTTAAAAAATCAACTTTGAGGATGATTGTATGAACCAAAAAAATGTTTATCCATGCCAAGGTATTGAGCCCCTGATTACAGATCTTTATGTTCAAGACCGATTGGAGGCGGCATTTACTCCGCCAGACCGTTTATAGAAACCGAAAAATTTAAAAGAAATGGGTAAAAAAATTATTAAAAAACAACGGTAAGAACTAAAACGCCATTTTATTATTGTATGTAAAGTCAGAAAACCCTTCTATCATATAAAAAGGGGTTATTAATACCCTTAAAATGTTTTAACATAGCACGAGCGATTAGGTAAGTAGGAGAGGATTTAAAAGGAGATACCTATGCACATTGGCTTTGAATGTTTGCACATCGAAATGAGAGGGGAAAGTAGGGCCGGGTAAAGCATTCCACATTCGTGTGGTGCGACTGAAGAAAGAATATCTGTACATTACAGTATGTCCGAAGTTGGGCTCGAGGGTAAACTGATGGGCATTCCTAGAAGTATTACGGTTGAATTTTTTAAGGGGAGGAATGCAACACTGGCTATTTCACTAGAATATTGATTATAATAATAGCGGAAAAATAAAGAAAGACACGAAACATTACGGCGGTGTTCGAGAGAAGTAATTGTTTCCGTTATAGATCTTTCACCTATCATTTTTCAAGTGAGTTTTTGGAGCTCCTGCCCAAACATGAGAATTGTACTCAAGTTTTGGACGAATAAAGGCTTTGTAGATCACAGCCAGATCAGAAGGGGAGAAAAACTTCTTGCATCTACGGAGAAAACCTAAACACTTAGCAGCGTTTTTGGCGACATCAAATATGTGGTCATTCCACAAAAGGTGGTCTGTGACACACATACCAAGAACTGAGAGCTGTTCGGTTTCCTCGATGCAAGTTCCACCTATGGATAGCGGCATTGGGGTGGGTTACGCTTTAACGACAGGAGACAGCATTGAGTTTTAGAAGCATTAAATTATACGCGGTTTTTGATTCCCCATTATACAATGCTGTCGAGATCAGAATTTAATGAGCTTATCATACGCTGCCGTTCACGTTCCACATCTGAAGGACATGGATGAGAATCTGTAAAGGAATATGAGAAGCTGAGGGTACTATCGTCAGCAAAACAGTTTAATGGATTAGAAGTTTTAGAGAAGAGATCATTAATAAAAATAAGGAAGAGAGTCGGAGACAAAACGGGGCACACCAGCGTTTATTTTTTGGATTTCAGACTTGAAACCGTCCAATACAACTTGCTGATCGGTCCGAAAAGTAGTTTCTAATCCAACGAAGAAGAGATTCATCGAAACCAAATGCGCGCATTTTCGATAAAAGAGCTTGGTGCCAAACTCTATCAAACGCTTTTGAAATATCAAGTGCAATAATCTTACTTTCTCCAAAACGATGTAAAGATTTGTTACACTGTTCGGTGAGATATACCATCAGATCACCAGTGGACCTATTGCTACGAATGCCGTACTCCCGGTCGGCTTTTGTTCCTCGAGATATTTCTTGAGCTGGAAATTAATCAGCGTGTCCATGACCTTGGAAAGAAGGCAATTGGTCGATAGTTAGAGGGTGAAGAAGATACGCCTTTTTTAGGGACAGGCTGGACAAATGCTGTTTTCAATCCACTGGGAAAGAGACCAATAAAGCAGGACAAATGGAAAAGCTTACGCAGTGGTTTTACCAGCGTTGAAGAACACCTCTTCAGAACAATAGGAGGGATACTATCCGGCCCAGCGGATTTATGAATGTCGAGATCTTTTAGAACTCTAGCAACTGCACGAGTGCGAAAGAAGATTTGTCCCATAAAATCATTTACGCTCTCAAATAGAGGAATATTTATTTATTTATTTTGTGAATAGGTATGATATCCCTTCAACTGATACAACAGGTCTAGTACTGTAGACAATAAAATTCATTTTTATGGTACACAAGGGCGTATACGTACTTTTCTTATTTTAGTTAATTTTTAATATCTTTATTGTGCGCAAGATGTAGCAACAATTCCTGATTTAAATTTTTTTATAAATCTTTCGATAATGGATAGTGGAGTTTGTCAATTAGCTTGCTTGTAATTTTTCAGTCCTCCCAACCAGACGAGGAGGGGCAGTTTTATCTAAAATAATGTCTAAAATTTCGAAAAGAAATATTAAAAACAGATGGTAGGTACAACAAATCAAATTATGTTAAACCTTTTTTCACAGTTAGAAAAGTCAGCTTTTATATTGTTTTGAAATTATGTATTTCAGTAACGGTTAGACCGCACTAGGCGGAACTGCACTGCAGCGGAACTGATATTCGCAATAATTTGTATGAAATTGTATGAAGTTCAGATGCCGCTTAGTGCGATATAGCTCATACAATTTCATTGAAATAATGTTTTGCCGCGTAGTGAAGTGTAGTTCCGCTGCAGTTGTGTGCGGTCTAACCTTAATACTTTTCGAAAAATTGATTTTTTGTATTCTTGAACATTGAAAAAAAAAAACTAAAATACTGAGTATATATCATTTTTTCAAAACTTTACGTTGTTAAGTATTAGTTTTGTTTTTAAGTTTGTTATTTTCTCATTTGTTTGTTGCCATGCATGTTTTTCAGTTTTTGAGAAAATTAAAAATTATTATTTTTAAATCTAGGTTTTAATGTATTTTAGCACACTTGCTTTCGAATCGAGCACCCTTTCATCCCTAAGATTCAAATATAAAATTAACCAATTGGGACTGAAGGGTGACCTATGTATGTGTCGATTTTTTTGTTTCAGTTAGAAGGAGTGCACTTTTTCACACTATCAAAACTATTGAAATAAAGAATATTGGAAAACAGAATTTTAATTATATGTTTAGAATCTTGCTCATAGAGAATTTTGAGTAACAGACATTTTAAATTAAAGTATGATGAAATACGGTACAGCCCATAGGGTAATGGCTGGTGCGTTAGACTGTCACGTTGGAGGTCTGGGTTCAATTCTTAGCCTCATCTACCTAAAAACTAAAAAAAAATTGTTCAGGCCTATTGACTCTTGCGAGGAATTGACAATCCCTCCGAGAGTATCACTTGTCATGAAAAAGTGCTTCTCGTCTGGAGGTCCCCCCTCCATTCCTGTAAACACATTGAATGGCATAGGAATCGGCGTTGCTGCTCGAAAAAATATTTGGTTCCAAAATTTATTTAAAAAAAAAAACACGTTCCTCTGCTTTAAAATATACCACTTACGATCTTTTCTTGTACTATTAAAAAATATAAATTTATACTGATTTGAACGTCAATTGGACCAATTTTCATAAAGTTCCCTCAAAATTCTAACTTATTTTGTGAAAATGTACATTATCATAATATATGAAGTTTGAGTTGAATTTATTGAATTTTGCGTGCTACCGTGCCACGAAGAAAATCCGTCAAAAATTAACTTCCGTGTCACATCGGCAAAGCTGTTAGGTAGGCCCTGGTTCTCCAAGAGTTATTGCGCCATAATATTTATTTATTTATTTTTATGAAGAAATACCAGTCTTTTAAAACAAACATTTTAACATACAGCATTTCGAGCCCAATCGTAACCATTTTTCCTTCTGGGCTGTTTTCTTTTCTTTTTATAAAATTTGATCGGGTTTTTTTCTTAAGATTAGTTGTTAAACTCTCCCTCTGAAAAGTGTTTCAAGACTCTCACAAAAATCACTTTATATAATATTTAAAAAAAAATATTTATAGCTTAAGACAACATAGCCTCAGTTGTTTAGATAATGTTAAGAAAAATCTTATTTTTCTCAAAAATTCCTAAATCCTTAGATCCTAATGGATTCGATTGACATATTTATCTGGGCTCAAATTACTATGATCTTCTATTTTAGCGGAAACAATTTATATAAATTTTTTGTTTGAAGATTTGAAATTTTGACAAACGAGTTATTAATTTTTAAATTATTAGCTCTAAATTTAAATCGGCATATGTTAACATTTTCCTAAATATGGTCAAAAAATGGAAAGCATTCTTACTGTTTTTTAAATAGGCTCGAAAATTTCTATGAGCTATGCATATATATATTTTGAAATTATTTTATAACAAAAAATCCGGTTCGACAACAAACTAGATGGCTTTTATCGTCTTGGTGTCAAAACTGTCACAGAAAACAGCACTAACGATTTTAATAAACATTTTTCTATGGAAGATAGGGTTCACAATCATTTAAAAGCCCGTAATATCATGGTTAGTGGAATTGTCTGGAACAATGGAGGTTTGCCTAAAAACAGCTAGAAAGGTTTTAATCCTCCAAGAGTATCTCTTTTGTCGCAAAAGAATGCTTCTTATTTAATTTGTTTGGACTCGATAGAAAATTGTAGGGCCACTCCATTCCCGCCAACAAACAGGACTAGTAGAATGTTGTAAGTTAACGAGCTATTGCGCCACAAAATGTATTATTAAATTTAAATAATTTATGGTCCAATGTTCACATTTTGGTAAACAAAATCAAAAATTATTCTAACTTTACCTAACTAATTCTAACTCTTTTCCTGAAAACTTCACTGGTTTTGAAAAAAAAGTTTGATCAGCAGCTCCTTAATATTATAGTTAATGGTTTTGGGCTTTCATGATTTTTTAAGTTGAATGCAATTAATTAAAAAACTAGTTCATATCTTACCCTTCGTTTCGCCTGGTTTCTTTTCAGCTTTCTCAGGTGTTTGTATTCATTTAGCTTTACAAAACAAACAATTTACAGTATCAGAACAATGGAAAACAAATTTCGACATAGAACATAAGTTTTTGATACAAAATTATTAACATCGCTGACCTGGGGGTCAATTCCCGATCTGTGAAGCTGTGAAGTGATAAATTTTCCAAAACTTCACACGCTATTAACTCTATTCTAGATGAGTGTTTAAAAATGATATTCAATGTCAAATCTTGATAAAAAATTACGAAGTTTTGACATTTTATTTCACTTTTTCACACTCATCCAGAATCGAAATATTAACGTTTAAAGTTTTGTAAAATTTATCACTTCACAGCTTCACGGATCGAGAATTGGCCCCCTGGTCTATTGCACTTACTTTTTTTTTTTTTGGGAAATTTACATTTTATTTTACGTTGAAATAATATTAACATTTAAATACAAGGAACCATATAAATGACATATTAACCTAAAATGAGCTTACATAACTTCACGTTCAATTACCTCGTTTCCATCCTCAATCGGCCTCCCACTAGCAATAATTAGTGTAGGGAAAAGGAATTTTAAAGTTCATCGCATTAACAGGGACCTTCCGGTATTAGCTTATACCTACCTAACCCGGGGTTAAGACAAGCGAGTAGAACTAGTAGCCCAAATAGTATAATATTTTTGCCTGCGAGTAGCCTGCCAGTTATCCTACTAGTGTAGTGTATTTTTTTCATTTATTTGTTTTGTTTCCATAGTTTCCATAATTTGTATATTTTTCTGTATGAAATATTTTTAAAAAATCATACTAGTTGACAAAACGCGCAGAGAGCTACTAGTCACACATACATCCATAAAACTAACACTATGATACAAATGCTACTAGTTCTACTCGCTTGTCTAAACCCCGGGTAAGTAATTACGAGTTACGAGTACGTTGATTATTTTTTCTATGGTGGGGAAGAGGATATTTGTAGCTCATTTAAATTCTTGAAATTTCAGGGACTTGTTATTTTTTTTGTTTGTCAAACAAATTGCTTCCATGCCATAAAAAATGTCTATATTAACCCATTAATTTAAATAAAAAACATCATTTTTTTGTTTCCACCAAATTATGCAAAATGTTTAAATTTCATTACTTTAACATAAAAGGCGATCAATCACCAAGGTCACAGCATGTCATAAATCATTCCTTGACTGTCACCTAATCGTGCAAATAACATCTCCGCCGCCACCGTGTGCCCCTTTAGTTACCTATACCTACGCCCTCACCATAATTTATTAATTCTCATAAAACATTTTTGTGTCAACCCTGGTGTTCTATATGTAATACCTACTCACACATACATAATATCATAATTATGTACACACACCCGAACACCCGCCAAAATATAATTTTGGAATTAGCGATTAACAACAAAAGCTATCTTTCTCCCTGCTACTGCTGAACAACCTGTGTCGTCGTCATCGTCGTCAGATGCCGCCACTGAAGGTGAAGGTGTATGTATGTATTTTTGTATTGTATATGAAAGAGGTTTCAATCATCTATGTCAAAATGTCTTCTTTTCTTAAAACACCCACTTGTAAAGTCGGGTTCCTCACATTTTACCGAATAATCTATACAAAATATATAAAGGTTATATGCTAATTCTTGTCTCCTCACTTTTTTTCCACCCCCGCTGTCTTCCTGGTTTATTTTTAATGTTTGACTGGAATTTCTTAAAGTCTCGACCATCAGGTGGCTTCATAAGCTATTTTTGCGTACAAATAGATGCACAACACCTAGAACAAAAATAAAAGAGCATCTTTTAACGGCATAAAGTTATAGCATCATCTGTGAACGTGATCAATGTTTTTGTCAAGGTTGGGGGGTTCTATAACTGAAAAAGGGTGGGATACAATGTCAAAGACACAAAAAGCCATCACTACTATATTATTACTATAGATACAAGATACCCCTTCTATTTAAAAGCAAAATACAAAACGACTTTGAGACACAAAACTCACCAACCGTGACAAGTCACTGGCACTGGCTTTTATGATAATGTGAACAAAATAAACTTCCCTCGATGCGAACCCCAATTTCCAAATTCAAAGACCCACAGAGCAGCAGTTTCTCTATATTAAAGTTGTTTTATCTTTACTTACCGACTAGGTCTAGTACTACTGTGTGGCTTTGGTTGTTGCTGAGGGAAGAAAGGGGGAGGTGGTGTTTTGTAAAGGGGGATGAAGTTATAAATTAAATGTGAGAACTGAGAACGGGTTTTCTAAGAGAAACAAAACAAACCAGACATAAAAGACAACACAAACACAAAAAAATCCAACTTTGGATGGGAAATTCACAAATTGGTAGCAAGAAGTATCGACCAGGAGAAAAACACAATACAAAAGTACCTACATTTGAATGCGTATAATGAAGGCAGTCACATTGATATTATAAGAGCTGAGAAAAAGCTTGTTGCTATATTCTTGGTTTGTCTGTTTTTGTCTGATTTGTGTCGTGGAGAATTTTGTTTTTTGGACTGCTGGAAACAAAAGAGAGCCAAGGTACTGAGGTAACGGCAAAATTCGTTCGTGCTCACCGAAAGGGATATAGCTATTGTACTTTGAAAATGCAGAGAAGAGTTGCCAGTAAGAAATTCAAATTTCATAAAATAAAAGAGGGTATAACTAAAATCTGAGAAAGATTTCTTAAAAAAATTTGTTCCATGACATAAGAAAAATAAGACCTACATTAATTATATTCCTTGATGAAATATATGTAGAAAAAATTGGGCAGAAACCATTTTGCTTCGAATATTTCTTTCCTAAAATCAAAAAAAAAAAAAATTAATTTTCGCATCCTCGAACTTGCGAATATCCAATCTTGTAAACATGCAAACGATTTCAACATACGAACATGCGAAAATAGAAAGATTTGAATATTCCATCGTGCGGATGTACATATGGTGGAACTCTCGAACATTTAAACTTGAAAAATTGCAAACATGGAAACGGGGGATGTGGGAACATTTTGAAATGTGAAAATGTGAACATGTGAACATGCAAAAGTGCTAATGTAAAAGAATGAAAATACGCGTACATGAAAAACTTGTGATTAACGTTTGATCGTGCGGACATGTGGACTTGCGAACACGCAACGTTGGCACATGCAAACGTACGAATATGTGGGCATGCGAACATATGAAGATGGTCGCATAACTTAAGTAATTGTCTAGGAATGCCCATCAGTTTACCCACGAGCCCAACTTCGGCCGCACTGTTGAGTACAGAGATTCTTTCTTTAGTTGTACCACATGAATGTGGAATGCCTTACCCGGTCCAATTTTCCCCTCTCATTTCGATATAGTACAGGCAAATTAAGATATAAATTGATTAAACGTGGGAAAAATTGCAACAGAAGCTTTTTTAATTGATTTTTGATCAGTTCCCATTACTGAACAACATATCCAAAATCGGAAAAAATTGGTCCATGGGAACACCCCGAAAAACGGGTTTCAAAATGGTGGATTTATTGGTGTGTTGTTTTTGGTTGTTATTTTTATTACGATGCGATTTTTCCTTTTTTCTTTGTATGTATATAGTTATCACTAGTACCTTATAAGACTGATCCATGATCCCCTCCCTCACTCATGACCCCCCCATTTATGACCCCCCCTTAAATAACAAACAGTTCAGAGCCTTACGTTAAGAGCCCTGAAATAATGATCTGCAGCGACTACTTTTCACAAATAAACACTCCCCATTTATGACGCCCCCCCTCTCGTGGGGGTGTTCCGTCCCGATTGTCAAGTTGCGGTTTTAGTGGGGGGTGGGTTGGCATTTAGGCACGCTGACATGCTGGCTCTGTTTCAGCGTTGATCGAAATGGCTTGCTCGTTGTCCGTGATTATGTTTTAGACCAGGATTTCATTCGTCCTTAGGTATCTCGGCTCGGGTTGTCGCTGCTTGGTGGCTATCCTTCTTATCAGTTGAATAGGGTAACTGGTGGTGCGTTCTATACAAAATTTTTTGCTGAAAGCACTAGGTACCCGTCAAAGGGGATGATGTTCGCATCTGTGTAAAGACGCTCGTTGATGTGATGTCTCATTCGCTGCCGGTTAAAATTTATTCCGGTGCAGATCCTTATTAACATTCTTTCGAAATTTGGAGCTCCTTCATAGCTTCGAGATGTAGAACCAGACTCGGAAGGAATTGCTTTAATATTATGTATCTTCGTCTTCTGGCTTTCTGCTTTTTTAATATGTTGTAAGGGCAGGAGTTGTCTGTAGCTCACTTTGCAGGTTCGAAAAACCTGTATTCGCTGCAGGAAAAATGCAACCGTGAAAAAAAGATAAAATAACCCCGGTTTTCCTGATATTGTCCTTTATAACTTTGGGAATATGCAATATTAGAAAAAACCATCCATTATAAATTTGTTTGTTATAAAATTTTCTACAAGACGACACTAGTTTTCAATTCATAAATTTATCATTTTTGTTGCTATCTTACCATAAAGTTAAAACAGAATTATGAATGAAAATCGAAGTAATCTTATAAAGCACTCAAAAAACAGGTACACAATTGTCCAATGCAACAAATTTGGAATCTAATATTACAATGCAAAATTCCAAAATCCGATCCAAAACGGACTAATAGTTTTGCCAAGAAACATGGTGTAATTAATAATTAATAATTTTCACAAAATTGCTGTGGTCAAAGTAGGATATTTAAATTGGCTCTGATTTGCTTACAACTGGTTGGAACCCTTAAGAGCCAGTTCGTTCACAGCTAATCATCTTGAATCCATGATTAGTGGAGCTGGGAAATCCTCGAATGTGTTTGTTGATCAATTTTTTTTTTTTTAAATTCAAAGTATGAGTTGCGTATCATGAATTTCACTAATCAGCGATTTTTGGTTGATTAGCGTTAGTTAATTAAAGCCTATTGAAGGTCACATACTAAATTTAACCCACTTTGAACAAACTGGCCCTAAATATCATAAAATATCGTTACATTATTAATTTTTGTTTCCATCAACCTTTTAAGCGATTTTAAGTGTTCGAAAAATGTTCGCAAAAATGGTTCACGATATCATTTTCTATTTGTAAGGTATACATTTTTTTGTGTCTATTATTGCATAATTAAATAGTTTGAAGTTAAAATAGCTTTTGGGAAAATTTTCCGTCTGAGCTCCTCCTTGAAGAATAAAATTGTTCGGGTTGGTATAGCTACATCATGAGCGATAAGAAGATTTTTGAAGGAAATAATTAAGTAGTATATGTATCTTAACTGTACGTAAAAGTACTTTTCGAATTAAAACGGAAGAATCAACGGTCCTGATTTATACCCTTCGCTGTCCGGATTTGGCCTGTGGGTCGCTTATTACCGATCCCTGCTATAGAGTACTTGATTCCAAATTTCTTGAAGAATTGGACAAATTCTTACCCGTTTTTTGAGTGCTTTTAAATTACTTTATAAATTTTGTTTAGATGTATAGTAAGATAGCAACAAAATATATCATGCACGAATTTAAAGCTACTGTGGCCTTGTAGAAAATTTTATAACAAACAAATTTATAATATATGGTTTTTTCCTTAATTGCATATTTCCAAAATTATAAGTGAAAATATCAGAAAAAAAAAAATTTAGTTTTTATTTACTCTTTATAATAATTACATCCCGATTTTCGAGTTTACTGTCGATTGACTGGCCTATATGCAAATAAATATACTGGGGGTGTTGTCAAAAGACGGTGGCGGGGGGGTCATAAATGGGGAGTGTTTATTTGTGAAAATTGGTCGCCGCTATCATTTTCTCTAGGTCTCTGAACAGTTTGTGAATTAGCGGAGGGGTCATACATGGGGGGGGGTCATGACTGAGAGAGGGGGTCATGGACCATTCCCGTTATCTACCAGTAATAACTTTTTACATAGAAAAAAGGAAAAATCGAATTGTAATAAAAATAACAACCAAAAACTACATACGAATAAATCCGCCATTTTGAAACCCGTTTTTCGGGGTGTTCCCACGGACCGATTTTGTCCGATTTTGGATATGTTTTTCAATCAAAAAAGTTTCTGTTGCAATTTTGCCCACGTTAAGTCACTTATTGCCTGGACTAATATGCAAACATTCAAAACCTATGTGCATTAGTATCTGCTTCTAAATCCTTTCCTACTTACCTAATAGCTCGTGCTATGTTAAGAACATTTTAAGTGTATTCATAACCCCTTTTGTGTGCGCAGAATATACATATATAAAACAAAAAAAACAATAATCATTTTTGAGAAAAGCGTGATAACTCCATAAAAAAATGCCTTTTGACGTGCACCTAACATCGAGCTAGAGCCTAAACGAATTGACCGATTTGCTTTAAATTTGGTACAAATATATATGCATTGGTTCCATTATTTTTGAAGGAGATTTTCCATTATTTAAATACAAATTTAAATGCATTTACCTTAAAAATACGTTTGTGGAGCTATCATGTCTATACCGAACCCACAGCATATGAATTTTTACCAATTTTTAGTTCTAGAAAAAAAAAATGTTTTATGTATGTAAGTCCATCAAGTACTACCTACATTATATTCAAAGAAATGTTAACAACCAGCATCATAGCAATTTTTAATACATCGTTTTCAAAATGAGTAGGCATAATTGAGTTAAAAAAATGGACACAACTGGATCGTACAAAACTTGCTCTCGTAGCCTACAACTTTAGCGTAGCTTAAAACAGACATTGTACATGTATTGGTTCCATTACATTATAATATTAAAAAATGTTTTAAAAACAATTAAATATATAAATTATTGCTATAAATTTGTTATTTTAATAGTTAGAACAGATCAAAAACAAGTATAAATATAAATTTAAAAATCGTTAGAGCGGTTTTCTTAAAAATTATTATTTTATATATAAAAATTCTTGAACATTATTAAAAATAAAATTTGGTATGCCAACTTTTAATATTTAATAAAATACAATTTTGTACAAAATTTAAAAAAAAATATCAACCAGTTTTCAAGATATTGAATTTTCAAAAAAAAAAAAAATGTTTAAATCCAAAAATCATTTTTTCGGAAAATTCTATATGCTAAATTGTTAAAATTGTTGTTATATAAAAAAAATTAGTTCAAATCAGTGTTAACGAGAAAATTGAAAATAAAAAAATCGGTTCTATGACAGGTACCGTTAATAACCGTTATAAATATTTTTTTTTCTACCGAAATATTTATTATATTAATAATATTACTTCGTGATTTTTTAATCGATTTAAACTTAAATTTATTTCGTAATTTAAATCAATTTTTGTATATTGGTTGTATGGCAGGTACCGTTATTTTGTGAGCTAAAAAAAATTCAATTTTTCCTCTAGGGAATCCCATAAGAACCTTAAGTCCAAATTTTCAAGAAAATAGCTCCAGCCGTTAAGGCTGCAGGTCAATGTACAGACAGACATACGGACAGATGGACAGACGGACAGACAGACAGAATTGCGAGACCCAATTGTTTCGCGTTCTCTAGAATCGTATTTTAATTTAATCGATTTTTTACAAGAATCCTTAACTTGCTACGTATATCGCAAGTAAAAAAGTTTGTTTTTAATTAAATTTTTTTTATTCCGCTATCGTTACACTTTTAGAAAATTCTTCATACAAAAATTGAAGAAAAATAAACATACAACTGAACCATTTTCAAAAAAATAGCAAACAAAAATATTTTTGTAAACCTTAATTAATACCAAATATTGTCTTTGAAATACAATTTAAAATTTAAGAAACTTGAAGGGGTATTATCCAAAAAATGCCAAGTACCTACCAAATTTGTAGAATATGCAGCCGTTTAAGTAAATATACCTAAACGAACAGTGAGCTAGACAGAATTCCGAGAAAAATTCTTTTGTGTTTCTTTCTTAGTATTTATATTGATACGTATCTTCACAATTAAGTTTAATCAAAAATAATAGAGTTTTAATTTACTAACGTACTTGTTTCGTGTGTCATTTTTGCTTTTGCATCTTTTTTATATAAAATAATCGTATTTAGTCCAGGCAAATTCGATTTTGGCATGTATGTATGTAACATAGAGTATCTTTTTTTCAAATAGGGTAACTTCGGGCATTATGGCGCACTTAATTTCATTTTGAAATAACTTTACTACGGATAACATTTTTTGATTCAATCAACAGTATTTATTAAATTTAAGAAAAATGGAACATACACAAAATAAAAAAAAGATAGCAAATAATATTTTTTAAGAAAAAATAAATTTAATTAAAAATAGTTTATAAAAAACCATAATGCCCTACCTATTGGCAATATGGCGAACCGCTAAAGGCAATATGGCGATCAGCTTTTTCTTTCTGATTCAAACGTCTACATCCATCACAAGTATTTTAAAAGTAGCACATGAATCGTGGGACCACTGACCATAAAGGACACACTGCATCCATTCGTCTTTTGTTGTCGTTGTATAGTCTACACCATAACCGGCGGCGGAAACATTTGGGCCAAAATCTTAAGGCCCATCAGAGTCGTCGGCTAGCTGGATTTTAACGTGCCGTCGCTTTTTTTCCTTTGTTTAGCGATCTTATAGCCTTTTTGTTTTTAATGTTCAATTTTGCAGCCACTAGAGTAAGTATGAAACTAATTTAACTTATGGCTCAACCGCGCCATAATGCCCTCACATCATGTGCGCCATATTACACAAAGCACACATATTTACAACAAATTAAGCAAAAAATTAAGTTCTCTTTACTTTGTACATATTTCCCGTTACACAAGAAAGCCAAAACTGTACTCTGCGTTCTAATATTCACATCAAATATGTGCGCTGTATGGTTACTGAGATACACACAATCAAAAACAAAGCAAAATTACAGTGCCAACCAGAACCGCTTTATTTTTTTTTGTTTACTCTTTTTCTGATTTACTAAACTAGTCCTATCAACTTACGATCTTAACTAGGCACTTGTTTGGTGAAGACGCAAGTTTTTGCATAGTTCTTATTTTAATCGGACTTTTGGAAGTGTGTTAATTGCGAGGTGCGCCATAATGCCCACTGCGCCATAATGCCCGACCTTACCCTAAATACAAATAATTATTTTATTAAAAAAAATCATTTTTCATATGATTTTTGAAAAGAACAAAAAACAAGGAGTGAATAATGCACATTCTTGCACGTTTTGATTTTTCCTGTGAATAGCACACCTTTTTGAGCAGGAGCAACCTCATATTCTCGTTGTTTACATATTTTCTGATCGATTCCCATTAAAATCTAAGACGCTATATGTTACATCCACATATGCTTCAATTTTATCCTAATTTGCCTGTACTAATTCGTTAGCATAAAATACAGATTTTTATATCTGAGGTTTACCACAATATAAACATTTGTACCTTAGGGGTGTCTAATAATTTTTGTTTGTCAGATATTAAAAATGGGTATCGTGGATCTTGTAGAGGATACCCACACAAGTATTTCTACGTTCCGGAATTTTTTTAAAATGGTACCTTTAGACCCCACGGCCGTTTTTTATGTAAAAAACACGTTTTTTTTCAAAGTCAACAAATGATCAAGAATTTCGCGTATCAAACGTGGTTTCACCGACTTTAAAAGATTTTTTTTGACTCTCTAGGGTTGCTTATAATAAAATAGCACAGGTAACTGCCCCTTAAGATTTCAAAATATGCCTTTTTTACTCGATAAATGGCTGAAAACCCCCCACAAATCGATTGATTTTTAAGCTTTTCTCGATTTTAAAGACCTACATCAGTTCAGGAACGAGCAAATAAGACTCGTATCATAGGTAATTTCGTGTGCTGAACTCAAATCTATCATCCGTTTTTCGCCATCAGCTCTAGTTTTTGAGATATTACAGTCTGAACATGGAATATAACCTATTTTTGAGATTTTATAAAAATTCGAAATGCTTTTTTTTAAAACAAATGCACCGATTCATCAAAGTACTGCAGTATGACTCATGTTCCTGTATGAATCGGTGCATTTTTTTGAAAAAAAGCATTTCGAATTTTTCAAGAATCTCAAAAATAGGTGAAAAAAAGGTTATAATCCATTTTCAGACTGTAATATCTCAAAAACTAGAGCTGGCGGCGAAAAACGGATGATAGATTTGAGTTCAGCACACGAAATTACCTATGATACGAGTCTTGCTTGCTCGTTCCTAAACTCATGTAGGTCTTTAAAATCAAGAAAAGCTTAAAAATCAACCGATTTTTGGGGGGTTTTCAGCTATTTATCGAGTAAAAAAGGCACATTTTGAAATTTTAAGGGGCAGTTACTTGTGCTATTTTATTACAAGCATCCCTCGAAAGTCAAAAGAATTCTTTTAAAGTCGGTGAAATCACGTTTGATACGCGAAAATCTTGATCATTTGTTGACTTTGAAAAAAACGTGTTTTTTACATAAAAAACGGCCGCGGGGTCTGGAAGTACCATTTTAAAAAAAAATTCCGGGACGTAGAAATACTTGTGTGGGTATCCTCTACAAGATCCACGATACCCATTTTGAATATCTGACAAAAACAAATTATTAGACACCCTTAAGGTACCTACATGTCTCCAAAATTTTGTTTCATCGTTTAATATAATTTTCTAGGTATATATATAGCTGCATACCTATTTTAAATTATCATTTTTGAAAGTACATAGGTATTCAAAAATAAATACGTTTGGTAGGTACTAACATACTTATACCAAATTTCGTCACCTATATTTTTATTTAATTAACAAACATTTTCAATAAAATGCCCTCGTAACCACCACAGCAAAATAAAAGTCTGACCTTTACATTCAATTCACCATCCAATTCCATCTACAACATTTCGCAATTATTTATTTCAAAAACTATGGCAACGCCTTATTTATTTTTAACATCATTTTATACACAAAATTTCAGTGTCATCTTTTTTTTTCTCATATAGGTATAAAATAAATAAAAAAAATAAATGCAAAAACAAAAACTAAAAAAAAACATCCGCTAGTCTCATCAAATGAAAAAAAAAATGAAGATTCACAGAGAATAGGAACCTACAAGAAAAAAAAAATAATGATCGCATGTTTCCTAAAATAAAAATAAATTTAATTTAAGCACAAAAAAACGCATGTTTTAAGCACCACAGCAACACTTTTCCAACACATTTTCTCTGTGACTCGACGAGATTGGTGGCAGAATAGATAAATTCTCTCTTCGATGTTTCTCTTTCTTTTTTTGTGTAATTTTTTTTAAACAAAATTCACCTGCTAGCTTGTCTCGTAGACTCGTGGTCCTGTTCGTGCGCTTCGTGGGGGAGTAAGCGCACATTCTTAGAGCGCCCCAGTGATGTTCTCTCTTCCCACAGAAATATACACACAATCCTAGAGAGAAATATTCATCCCCCCCGACCCTCCACTCCCAACAACACACAACACAACAACACAAGAAGAACAAAAAATTCCTTTAGGGGATGACGAAACAACCTGCGAAACAAGTCTGCTAGCTGCTGTTACTGCCACTCTGCGACTACCCACCACACTTGGCCACTTGTCAGTTTGAAATCAACCGTCGTACGTTATAGAACACAACCCGTTATATGTGTGTGACTTTTTGTTTGGTAGCAAATAAAATGGGTAACAACATAAAAATACGTTCGTAATGATGGGAACTCGCATAAAGTAATAAAAAAAAAAAAACAGGAGAAGAACGCTTCCCGAGACACACGGATGAGTGATTGTGTTTTTGGCCTTTAATCTGAATTATTCGGGCAACAAAAAAAAAAGTTATTAATTTTAAACAGTGAACGAAAAAAAAAGAAAACAACAAGGCAGTTGAATATCCTTAAAGGATAAAGTGGTGAAAGGAAGAGCGCCTTTTTTTGTCTTTTGGTGATTCCGTAAGGTTGCTCAAAGTTCATTCAAGCGGGAAAATTGGTTAAACAGAAAAAAAAAATAATAATAATAAAAAAATACCTTCCTTAAATTTTTTGTCAGTGAATTTAAAGTGGCAGATCCATCGAGCCAACGGATATGAGCAAAAGGATATCCCCAACAGAAAATTACGGTTTGTAAAATGATTTTTTTTTTCTGTTCGCATCTCCATAACAATTCTCCACCAAATCAATTTGTCAGTTGTAAAAAGTCAATTACTAAGTGGCTATATCCTGATATTTTTTTATGTTTTTGACAAATTCGAGGACCAACAAAAAAATCCGCAAGACTAAATTGAACAAGGACTCCATTTAGTCCTTAATTGAATTAGATGGGTTTTTAGTTCGATGCCTCTTCTAAATTGCACAATGTCCTAAATGGTCAGTGTAGCATGACGACATATCCTTCCAACAGCAATTCCCCCCCACCTCCATCTACCATCCGATTTCTGGCCTTTTCGCTTCGGTTTCTCCCAGATGATGCCGCAAAAAACCGCATAGTTGCCAATGGCCACTTTGTCCTGCGGATGTTCCATTTTTCTGTTTATTCATTCATTTTTGTGTTGGCTGTTTTGTAGTTGCTGTTATTTATTTTTGTTGTTGTTATATTGCTCCAGGACTAGAGAGTGATGTCATAAGTGAAAATTTCGTTATCACATTGTAGGATTAAATTTATTGTCGTCGCAATGCATCGCTATAACAAACCTACACTGCAACCTGCAGGCATATTCTCATATTCAACAAAATAAAAACTAAAAATATAAAAGGATAAATAGGAAAATAGCGTAACCAACCGACACTCTATACTCTATACACATCCTCTACCCCCAAGGAAATATTGTTGGTCAAATGCAATTTATTTATAAAAATAAAATGATATTATTTTTTTGTTGTTGTTGCACGATAACCATATTTTCACTGTCATACAAGAGTTTTGAAGCAATACATTTTTTTTGTTGCACTCTCCCACTTGATGTACTTTTTCATTCTTGTGGCGAGGCATATTGTTATAGTGTGTGTGTTATCCTTTTTGTGACACACAGAGGATAGTTTAAATTATTTCAAATATATTCTTTTGTTGGTTTTATGTTAATTTTTTTTTTGGTTTGTTTTAAGGCGAACAATTGGTGGAATGATAGGTTTCGTTAGTCTCGCGGAAAGGACATTATTGTGTACCATTATTCTGTTGTATATAGGTTTATCCTTGGAGTTATTCCTCTGGGGCTTATCCCTTTTAGCCAAGAGCGAAAAATCTATGATAAATGTGACATTTTTATGGGCATGTCTCTAGTACTTCATAGGAATATTATGCTTCGGTGGTATGTGCGCGCGGGATAGATATTTATTTATTTGTTCAACTCAAACCACATCTAAAAAAAATACCTACCTACATAGTTTCCATTTTTTCGTCCTGATGGAACTTGTTTCATTATAAAAATGTATGTAGGATGTGGTGTCATAAAGCCAGACTATACAATAATTTGTTTCCCGCCGCCAATCGTCTGAATAAAAAAATACATATAATATCTGTCCTCTGCCATTGAACTTTTGTTGCTTATTTTTTACGTGTGCGTTGGTGTTGTCAACTCTAGGGACTACCCCAACCTCCGATGATGGTCATGGTTGGTTGGTATATCCTTTGTGTGGTTAGGTGCAAGTTTGTTAGATTTATATGTCATCGGGGACATAGTCTGATGCATGCAATATTTTATGATGTTGTTTTAATGATTTTTTGTATTGTTTTTATTTTTATTCGTTATATATTCGACACAAAGTTTGTTTTAGACAGACAAGAGTTGGTATAGTGTTGGTATTTATTTATTTTAGATACCTATATATATATATTTTTTTTAATATTGTTGGTTTTAACAGTTTTCATCTGGTGTCACAATGAATGTCATTGCACTATTTTAAGTAAGTGATTAATTGGATTATTTTAAGGCGGTTTTGGTGTAGGTAGACCTAACTTTTATCTACCTATAAAGCAAACAAGTTTTTAGGAAGGATGTTGTTTATTGATTTGGATTTATTTTAGTAAAGAGCTTCCAAAATTAGTCCTTGCGAGCCTTTTATTGGGTGAACAAAAAATATTTTGTTAATTTTAAAGAGCGTTCTTATTTTTTGACGGCTTTCTATTTAAATGTGTTGAATTTTGTAACTGTTGCTTTTCTTTGATTTTGTATACCAACCAAAAAATGTTTCAAGTTTAATGACCATTAATAAACAAAAGACGATATTTAGAAAATTGTATAAGAATATCCATGTTTTTATTTGAACACAAAATCGTTTCTAATTAGCATTCTGCAATATTTCAGTCAGTCATATAAAACCCTACTGTCTAAAACACAAATTTTGGTCGATGTTTACTGACTCTTTTAAAATTCACAGTAGCTTTCTTGCTTTGATTTTTATAAGAGTCGGTAAACATCGACCAAAATGTGTGCTTTAGTAGGGTATAACGGACTGACTGAAGAGTCCACTGTAATACCAGTGTGGTGCAAAGGAAACGCAATAAAATAACACAAAAAGTTTTCAGAGAATTATCTTAATATTTTTATTTTGATAGAAGGATCTATGACAATTATGTGTGAAACTCGCCACGGCTTCAGTGGCATACCTCTATCCGATGATCCATATTTTCAATGACTCTGAGACATAATTGAGGTTCAATTTCGTCAATGTGCCGAATTTTCTCATCCTTTAGATCTTGGATTGTCCTTGGCTTATTGACGTACATTTTTGTCTTTTAAATATCCCCAAACAAAGAAGTCCAACGGTGTCAAATGGCATGACTGTGGCGGCCAATTAACATCGCCACGACAACGACGCGCGCCGCGCAAAAGAGCCAATATTTCAGTAAGCACGTTGTTGAAAGCCCCTTCAAGATCTAAGAAAGTGGCAAGAGTATATTCTTTATAGTTTATAGTTTTTTCAATAGTGCGCACTACCTCATGCAGGGCCGTTTCAGTGGATTTGCCTTTAAGGTATGCGTGTTGAGAGTTTTCAAGTGGGCATCTATCCAGGATGTCTCTAATATAGATGTCGAGGATGCGCTCTAAGGTTTTAAGCACAAAAGAGGTTAGACTAATTGGACGGAAATCCTTCGCAGATTCATGCCCCTGCCTACCGACTTTCGGGGTAAAAACCAATCTTACATGTCTCCAGGACTCGGGAACATAGTTAAGAGATAAACATCCTTTAAAAATTGTTTCCAGCCAGGGAACTGCTATCTCTTGCAGTTTCTGGAGCATAATTGGCAGTATGCCGTCCAGGCCTTGAGACTTATACGGTGAGAATGTTTTAATTGCCCAGGGAATTTTTTTCTTTTGTTATGACGGTATTGATATGCTCTACTCGAGCTGAAGACATGTTCCAAGGTTCCAGTGTCGCTAACCTACTGTTCTCGCAGCCCGGGAAGTGCTTCGTCATTAATAGCTCCAATGACTCAGCTGGAGAGACTGTCCAGGAACCATCAGGCTTTTTCAAGAATGATGGATTACAATGTTCCTTAGATAGAATTTAACCGAGCCTTGCGGGATCTTTTATATTTTCAATTGACTGACAGAATTCTCTCCAGCCTTGTTGCTTGGCTGATGCGAAAGCCCGCTTGTAAACCTTGAGACAGTCTTTATAGGGTTGATATAACTTATGTTTGTGGCAGATATTAAAGATTGTTCTAATCATTTTCCTAAGATTAAATAGGTCTTCATTCCACCAAGGGGGTAGTGTTTTACGGCTATATTTTATTGGACAGGAGACCTTAAAAGCAGTGCTCATTGATGCCTCAAAGGATTTCGCCTTTGACTAAAGATCTATCACCGAGTCTGGACTTAGGTTCGGTATATTGCCCAGTTTAGATTTTACAACTTGACTGAATTTCTCCCAGTCTATTCTTTTGGGATTTCTATAAGGGGATTTATTTTCGGTTTTGAATTAATGTTGAAGAGTATCCATCTATGGTCCGAAAAAGATTTCAGAAAGGATACCCTCCAGTATAATATTATATTATATATTACACATTTATCAGGGTTTTTCACAAGTGGTACAAAAGTAGAGCAATAGGGACAGCAAACGACGCCATTTTTCTTGCCGCTCTTTTGACATTTCTCTTTAGTAAAGTTTGCCATTTCATGATGCAAAGATATGCGAGTCAACATCGAGTTGAAATTATTAAAATTTACTACTGAAATTCGGAGTCAGTGGCCTCAACGTTAAGAGCGCTACGTCCAATTTATGGTCGTCATAATCGTCCTAGCAGATCAACAATTGAGCGTCTAGTGGAAAAATTTGAATCCACAGGCACAGTACAAAATGTTCCCGTGCTAGTGAGACAAAGAAGTGCCCGTAGTGTCGAGAATATTGGCGCTGAGGCTTCAGTTGCAGAAAGTCCAAATGTGTCTCTCAAACGTCGTTCTCAAGTGTTGGGCATCTCTGTGACGACGTTGAGTCGAATTTTGCGAAAAGATCTTGGCCTACATCCTAACAAGATTAAATTGACGCAAGAACTGAAGCCGCTTGACCACCAGAAGCGTCGTATGTTTGTGAATTGGGCTGAGCAACGACTTGAAAATGATTCGGATTTTCATCGAAAAATCATCTTCAGCGATGAGGCTCATTTCTGGCTGAATGGCTTCGTCAATAAACAAAATATGCGGTATTGGTCAGGCAGCAATCCACACGTACTCCAAGAGTCATCATTGCATCCCCAAAAAATTACGGTTTGGTGTGGTTTATGGGCCGGCGGCATCATTGGGCCTTACTTCTTCCGTGATGATTAAGACCGGCACCTTACTGTGAATGGGGATCGCTACCGTTCAATGATAACCGAATATTTTTGGCCCCAATTGGATGATATGGGCTTGGAGGATATGTGGTTCTAACAGGACGGCACCACAAGCCAAACAGTTAATGTCACAATCAATTTATTGGAAACCAAATTTGGAGAACGTGTTTTCTCACGAAATGGTCAAGGCGTTTGGCCGCCTCGGTCGTGCGATTTGACGCCGTTAGACTATTTCCTGTGGGGCTATGCCAAGTTTATGGTGTATGCCAACAATCCAGCGACGATTGGTGAACTTCGTACGAATATCAAACGTGAAATTGCAGCAGTATCGGCCGATTTATGCTTGAAAACCGTCGAAAATTGGGTTCAGCGTCTGGACTTCTGCAAGCGTGTCCGTGGTGGCCATGCAAAAGAAATCGAAATCCATACATAATGGCATCAAACGTACTATTACAGGAATAAAGAATTTTATTGATATCCAAAACCGTTTTAACCCGATATATTATATAGAGTAATAACTTTGGGTTTTTGGATAATCTGTACATAGGTAAAAATAGACGTTGCCTATATTTTGGACTTTAGCTTTTTATAATAGTAAAAAGTTTATATTTTGTTTTGTAAATAGCTTACAAAATTCTAAGAATCTTGCTTATAAAACTTTTTTTCCTAACTCTTCTCGGTATGGAGGTACTTATTATTTAAGCCAATTATTTCAAAAAAGAATATTGACTAAAAAAATACCAAAAATCGGGGGAGTGTCCTTTAAAAAAAAAAAACATGGTTTCAAATAATATAAAAGGCAAATTTAGTGTCATATGCAAAATTTCGATTTTGAAGCAATTTTGATGCTAAGAATTTTTCGAATTAAAACATTTTTGAAAATTTTTTTCTTGCAACATTTTGATATTTAGCTTTTTAAAGCGTGGTTTTAAAAATCTCAAAATTATACAATATTTAGATAGTACAGCTATACAGTTTTGGTAAGAATTTGAAATCGAAAACATTGTTTTTTTTTTCAAAATATTTGAGTTAAAAAACATTTGTTGAGAATCTTAAATTGTTTTTTTTTTTTCAGTTTTGTTGCTCTAAAAAAAAACTGTTTATTGAATTAAAAAAAAAAATACCAGTTGTTGACTACGTCATTATATGTAAAAAAAAAATAGACTGGGTTCGGAATCATTTTTTGTTCTTGAAATATTTGCGACGAAAATTATTTTTCAACTGTTTTTCTCAGTTAAAAAAAAGTGTCTGTTGATTTTTTTTTTAATATTTACCCATTTGGTATTGTGTAATTATGTGTAAAATAAAATTAGTCTGAAGTGAATATCTTATTCCGTTCTCGAGATTTTCCAGATATATTACATTTTACAGCTCCTTTTTAAATTGCTATAGTAAAAAAAACGGTTTATTGAATTTGTTAGAAAACCATTTTAGCACTTTATGACAATAATATCTGTAAATAAAATTTATCCGAGGTCGATATCTTTATGCGTTCTCAAGATTTGGTGGACGAAAAAAGAACCCCGAACGAACGTACATACACACATACAGACATCTTGCTAAAAACGAGGGATTCTGATTTTAGAGACCTCAAAACGTGAAGATATATCAAAATTTTCAATTCGACAAATCGCTCCAATTACAATAACTTCCAATGGGAAGTTCAAAAAGCTGGGCGTGACCCACACAAGTAATTTCCAATTGGAACCCTTTGAAACTACAGATGTTATTTTGTTAGTCACGAGATTTTCGTTACGAAAAACATAATTAGTAGTTTTTGTTTGCATTTCTGCTTTCTTGTAAGAGAAACAGTCAATTCAATTATTGATATCTGTCAATAATGCTTTTGTGTGCAAAATAAAATGAGACTGAGTTCAATATCATTTTTTATTTGATTTGATTAAAAAAAATGTCAGTTGATTTTATTTGTGATATAACGATGTTGAAAAAAAATAAGAGCTAGGTACTATTAATTATTAAATGTAATATTTTGGTAAAACTAATTTTTCACCAATAATGGTTATGAACGGTACCTTACCAGGTTTTTGATTTTAAAACTTCTCGTTAACGTCTTTTTCGATTTCGCCCGAATTTGTTATACAGGAGCTCTATAGCTTACTTTAGCTTTTATGCAATTTACAATGTAAAGGCAGCTAGTACATATGTTCTTACCTTAAAAAGTTTATTTTAAGCAAAGGTCAAAAAATTCGCCTGAGAAAGTTTGAAAAGATCAATTAAAACAAAAACAGGATCAATTAAAAACATAAGAAACTTGGACATTTAGAGCACCTTTATCCAGTGCCATCGTTTCTAAGTTTCTACGATGTACAACTTTTCTATGAAATTTCTCATTAGCTGCATACTCACCGGAAAAAAAAGAAGAAAAACACTTCAAAAATGAACTAAAAGAAAAAACAAACTCTCTCACCCTGAGCAATTAGGTGCGCGAAAAAAAGAACTATAATAGCGGTACGTTTTTTATCATCGATGTGAACCATTCACCTCTTCATCCACCCATTCGTTGCCACATACCCTACCCATACCCACCCTCTATAACCTTTTTATTTCTTACAATCTATTTGTTGTTAATTTCCTTTTCTATTTTACTTGATTTATTTTGCTTGTTCTTGTATGTTGTTCTTTTTTCGTTCGCCCCCGTTTTCAACTGTGTAAAGCTGGGAAATGTTTCTTTGAAATATTTAGCAGCACGAAGGAAATAAAGAATCAAGAAAGAAAAAGAAATATAATCACTCTGTGTGTATTTGATGTGCATAAATATGTATATAGCTTCGAGGAAAACTTAAACATCTCAGGACAAGAATAAGACGATGAAGTATAGAAAGAAATTAAACAATATGTATGTTGTATTTAGGTATCCAAAAGAAAAGTATGAGAAAGAAATTGGAACTGAAGACAAGCAAACAAAAAAAGTTTTCCCCAGAGCTATGATGCTAAATTGAAATTTTCCAACATCTTGCAGATAAAACACCAATTTTATTCAGTTAAAACTCAAGTAGCTGATGTAGGGGGATTTTGGCTCATTATACCTATCGATGGGAAATTCGCTTTACATTTTTGCTTGTTGTTTTCTCATCATTGTTTTTTTATTTTTTGCACTCACACATAATTGAAACATACAAATTTAGCAAAACGATATCTTTAAATGAAATACAATGAAAACAGTACTGAATTCTGGATTTACAACTTAAAAAAAAAAACGGTACCTACTACCTCATTTAAGGAGGAACTTTTGAAGTGTCTTTCATTAAGCTAAATTATTGTGATCCAGTGTAGCTAAATTAAAAAAAAATAGTTGTGGAAAACTTTTTTATTTTCTGATAATTTCCTTGACTTTAAAAATTTAAATTAAGAACCGTCTTGCATTGGCAAACAAAAATTAAAAAGCTTAACAGCTATACTTACATACTGGTACAATTTTCTTAGTGCAAAATTTAAAAAGAATTTTGGGTCATGTACTTACTTACTTACTTTACTTTTGGTGGCGCTCACAGCCCAGGATGGGCTTCGGCCTCAACTAACAAGCCCCTCCAGCCAGCTCTGTCCCTAGCTAGCCGCTTCCAGTTGCGCACACCGAGTGCTTTGATGTCGTCATTCACTTGATTGCGCCACCTGTTACGTGTTCTTCCACTGCTGCGTACCCCATCGGGGTTGGATTCGAAGACTCGTCGGGCAGGTGCGTTGCTGTCCATACGCTCCACGTGGCCCAGCCATCTCAGCCGCTGTATTTTCAGTTTTTTGATCAGGTCAACGTCGCTGTATAGCCCGTATAGCTCGTCGTTGAATCTTCTCCATACTCCTTCGATACACACCGGACCGGAAATCACACGAAGAATCTTCCTCTCAAAGCACCCTAGCAGATTTTTATCCAAATCTTTCAGTGTCCATGCTTCTGACCCATAAAGTAGGACCGGGATGATTTGGGTTTTGTATAAAGTCTCCTTGGTTCTCTGAGAGAGGGCCTTACTACTTAAATGCCTTCTTAGACCGAAGAAACAGCGGTTGGCAAGAGTAATTCTTCGCTTGATCTCTGCACTGATGTCATTCTGCGATGTAATAGTGGAGCCCAGGTAGACAAAGTCCTTGACAACTTCGAAGTTATATCTGTCCATCGTGATATTTTGCCCGAGTCGACGATGTTGAGATTCCTCTCTCGATGACAGCATATACTTCGTCTTGTCCTCATTAACCGCCAATCCCATTCTAGCCGTGGTGTTCTTACCAATTTTGACGGAGCAGCGAGATTTCTCCATCGTCATCCTGCACAGGCGGACGAGTTTGGCAGGGATGCCGAGACTCGACATGGCTCTGTATAATTCGTCCCTATTCACGCTATCATGGGTACATGGTCATGTACGAGCATGTTGAAAAATTCGGTTTCCTAAATTCAAATCTTCAGTTTTTTAGAAATTTTAAAAGTCCATAATTCTGTATTTTAAAATATTAAGTTCAAAATTCTGTATATGAAAGAAAAATGGTTTGGATAGTAAAAAAAAAGTTTGGGTCAGAATTCTGTGTGTTGGAAAATTATTGTTTCAAGATTCTGTATGCATTCCAAAATTCTTTATTTTAAAATTCTGTACATCTTAAATTCTGTAAATTCGATAAATCCTAAATTCTGTATTTAAAAATCTGAAAATCCATAATTTTGTATTCTTAAATTTTGTACATTAAAATTCTGTAAGCACAATTTTATAGAACAGAATTTAGATATATTGAATACAGAAAATTTGTGGTATCCTTAGTTTTGATTTACAGAATTTTGAAATAGTAAATTCTCGATTAACAGAAGTTTAGAAATAAAGAATAATATTTTTACAGAATAATGGAATACAGAATTATGGTTCAAGAGAATTTTAGAGTCATTCAAAAATTAAGTGCATACAGTTAAAAAATTACAGTTTTCGAGATATTTACAAAAAAAAAAAACATGCATTTAGCCCTTATCGAAAAATCAAAATTAAGACGTCAAAAAAGGTTTTTTTTTACCAAAATTATGATTTGTCTTAATTTTTTTTAAATTTCGTCTTATGTTGTTCAATAAGTGCCTTGAGAGAACGTTTCATAGAAAGGAAAATATTGACTTATAATTGTAAACATTTTCCTGAAGTGTTCTTATTTTCTTCTCTTTTTAGTTTAAAGGCTTTTTCTTTCAGCACATTAAAGGTTTCACTTTCATTTATTTCTATTTGCTGTTATAAGCATTTTGTTTTGATTTAAGAATTAAATTGTTGCACGGAAAAAACATTGTAGGTAAAGCAAACCGATAGATGATAGAGGGTTTTACAAAGAAGCCATAAAATAAAGGCTATAAGGTTCTTAGCTGTTTGATGGGTAATCAGGTGAAAGATATAATGCTAAATGTCAAAGTTTAGAGAATTTATTTTGAAGGAAAAAGAAAAATTAGGTTAAGAGGTAAGCTATTTAATTTGTTTTTATTTTTCTCAATGAAAAAGAAAATGTTCTCACTGCTTTTTGGGGCAATTGAATTGATTTATAGCGAATATAACGACAACTAAATGGTTTTGATTTTATTTTATTGATTTAAAGAGGGATCATTCTGACAAAAGGAGACCACAGGCATAGCATTGACACAAACATTTGGCAATGAATTTAATAAGCATTATGTCCCATTCCAAAACTATTAGACCGATTTGGATTGGATTTTAGGATTTCGTCCTGTACTCTAGAGTTATGAACTCCATATTTTTATATTTCAATAAGACAATTTGTTTTACCTGTTTGTTGGGAGCTTCAAAATACTGAGTTTTTATACTTATTCTAAGCAATGCATTATGGTTATGGTTAAGCAACAGAAATATAAAATGCATGCATTTGAAACTAAAGTCATCTTGTAGTAAATTCTATAATGAACAAATAAATGTTTTTTCCCTAAATTGCATATTTCTAAAGTTGGTTAGATAAAAAGAGAGTCGAAACAATTTGCCGATCCTTTTGTTACAAAGCGGCTTTTTATAACATTTATTTGTCCCATTCTTGAATATGCTTGTCAAGTTTGGTCACCCACTACGACTGTCATAAAGCTAGAATAGAACAGGTGCAAAAAAAATTCCTTAAGTTTGCGCTCAGAGGCTTAGGTTGGGTAAATCCTTACGATCTCGCACCTTACCATAATAGACTGAAACTTATTGACATGCCTAGTCTTGACGGCAGTCGTTCTTATTTATGTTTTGCCTTTATTGTAGAGTTAATAAACGGGAAAATAGACTCTTTGCACCGTCTTTCCTGTATCCACTTTAATATTCCTCAAAGAAACTTAAGGAATTTTGTCCGAATATATTCATATTTCTTACTATCGGATCAATTATGAACGTTTTTCTCCTTTAAACAAAATGTTTTATTTATTAAATGATTTCAATAATATATACAGGGTGCCCCGTAAAGAATGGATAACCCTGAAACGCTTCATAGTAGACTTTATGGCCGTCCTGAAAACTAATACAAAATAGTTCTATCCCAACCACAAGAAAAGATACATGCATTTTTTTGGTCAGTGAATTATTTTTTGCCTTACTTTACATTTTTGAATACCACGACTACAAGTGAATGAATTCCACCGTTTTTTTCTCGCAGCAATATTTAACACTATTTGTGCCAGAACATTAGTAGAACAAAATTATAATAACTGTTGGACTTCTTAGAGAAAAAAATTATTTAACTTTGATTTTCAATGCAAAATGTGAAAGAAAATAATTTTTGAAAAAGTAAAATCATCTCCGGTATAAAAAAAATGCATGAATACCTAAGTGGCCAACCATTTTATATTAGTATAGCTTGTTATTGTATCTTGAGTCAATAGCAAGTTGTTGATAAAAATCTGCAATACTAGAGGCAATTTAACAAAAAAAAAAGTTTTAAAAATTATCACAGTAAACATGAACATAATGCCATGCGTTGAACATGGTCGATTTTTGATTCATTGCCTGTTTTTATGATGTTGTCCTTATGATAAATCCAAGCTTTTAGCTTCTAGGGCCGAGTGCAACATTACTAAAAATGTCAGCAAAGTGCAACAAACGGTTGAATTTTCGAGGGTGTTTTGAGTTATACCTCTTCAACTTATGGTTGAAATTATTTTTTAGGAAATAATAAAAAATAAACTAAATCAACCAACAAAATATTTGATGGTTTTGTTAAGGCCCAATTGAAGAGGTATAACTCAAAATAACCTCGAAAATTCAACCGTTTTTTGCACTTTGTTGACATTTTCAGTAATGTTGCATTTGGCCCTAGAAGTCAAAAGCTTGAATTTATCACTAAAAACAGGCAATCAATCAAAAATCTAACATGTTCAACGCATGGCAGTATTTTCACGTTTATTGTGCTGATTTTGAAAACTTTTGTTTTTGTTAAATTGACTCTAGTATTGCAGACTTTTACCAATAACTTGCTATTGACTCTAGATACAATAACAAGGTATACCAATTTGAAATTCGCATTTAACGTGCATATTTTTAAAATGGTTGGCCACTTAGGTATTCATGCATTTTTTTTATACCAGAGACGCTTTAACTTGTTCTAAAATTATTTTCTTTCACATTTTGCATTAAAAATCAAAGTTAAATAATTTTTCTCTAAAAAAGTCCAACAGTTATTATAATTTTCTTCTATTAATGTTTTGGTACAAATAATGTAAAATATTGCTACAAAAAAAAAAAAACGGTGGAATTCATTCACTTGTAGTCGTGGTATTCAAAAATGTAAAGTAAGGCAAAAATGTAAAGTAAGGCAAAAATTAATGCACTGAGCAAAAAATTGCATGTATCTTTTCTTGTGGTTGGGATAGACTTTTTATTATCAGTTTCCAGGACGGCCATAAAGTCTTCTATGAGGCATTTCAGGGCTATCCATTCTTTACGGGCACACTGTATTAAAATTTGTTTAATCAAAATGTAAATTTTTCTAAAAACTTTAAATCAACTTTTTTTTCAATCACACAAATTGTACACCAAACTTTTATAGCTAAAGGCAAATATCAGAATAAGGGGATGATTTTATTTATTTATTCCTCCTTCTTGATCTTTTTTAACGTAATATTTAAATCCTAAGTGGTCTCTAGGACTATGTTGATTTTTTTAAATTAGACGACCAACGCTGGCTTCAGGTCTCTAAAATTTTCTAATCCTATAAAAAATCTTTAGCAAAGGTTTAGTCCTCTTTTATTTATCAATTATTTTTTTTTTTGTTGTTGTTTTCATAAATGATGATTTTATTGTTTTTATCCGTTATGGGTTATCCTTCAGCGAACAAATGTTTTTGAAAGCTACAAACTTGGCTACAGACTACTCTAACAAACCGTAACCCCATATAAAATAATTAGGACTACATCACGATTTTCGATTTTAGCACTGTTTTTTACGATTTGACTGGACTAATAAACCACCGCTATTAAATAAAATTAATCATCAGAATACAATTGATAATAGGAAATCGAGGCCCACTTTTTCAGTTATAAGATTATACTTGAACTGGAGTTTAATCAAACAATTCGAAGGGAAGGCTCACTATTGTTTAACTCCAAAGCTCGGATAAACCGCCTACAAAACTGGGCTAATCTAGAACCATCCAGATTTCTGAGTTCAGTTAATTTTTGAACGTTGCTGATAAAACAATAAAATATTCCTACCTACCTAAGAACTAAGCTTACATTTCGAGCTCAACTTTTAAAACTTCTATTTCAATAATTCTGTGATGGTTGATTATATTTTCAAACCTATCTAAGAAAAGTACTGCCTGTCGAATGTGTATCTTTTTAGCTTTTTAGCCAAATAAAATAGTGAACTTTATGTTTTAAGGAGCCATTAATATATCGTTGTTTATATACTGTCAACCAAGTATGAACTACTTTGAAATCTTATTTCTTCGAGATAAATATGAAAATAAATAAGATAAAAAATGTAACATAACTTAGTTTATTCAGATTCGGAAATATCACAAAAATTAAATTGAATCCGAAGGTCGATCGTGTGTCTTCAACAAGGTACCTTTAGTAGCCCTCAAGGGTACTTAAGATATAACACAACCAGACATAAAACATAGTGGTTGGCTAGTGTAGATAAACCATTTCCATCGGATGTTGTTTTTTATATTTATTTCTGTTGTTAAACAACAACAGTTGCAAAACATTTGTTGGGGTATATAAAAAAATATGTTTCCTCCAATTTTGTCCCCATATTTTATATCCATAATAAAGAAGAACAGCGACCATCATATCTCTGTGTGCAAAAAAGAGACGATTTCATTTAATCCATTCAATGCAATTGGCTATAAAAATGATATCGTCTCAATTTTACGATGATAACTTTCCAACGAAAGAAATCCTTAGCCCTCCTCTCTTCTCTATACATACAACACAACATCACATATTATAGCCTCGACTTTAAGCCATATAAGAATGTAACGTGTGTCTCTATCTCATTGTCGAAGCCTTTTTTTTGTTGAGCTGCCTTATCCTTTATTTAGTTAGATGGTATAGAGAAGGATCCAATTCCTGTCACAACCTTAAAATAATGAGATAGGAAGCATAAAAATATACATACATATACTCATACTCATATACCTACATCTTATTTGCTTAACCACGTTTAAGTCATAAAAAAGTGTACCATCTAGAAGGACATAAATCTAACGCGTATAAATCAATTCAATTTGAAGGATGTGTATGTGCTTTGTGCAGGTTTGTTTTTTTTTCTTTTTTCTTTTGTATTTTGTATTCTGTTGTTGTTATTGTTGGTCTTCTTTTCGGTTGCTTGTTTTTGGTGCGAGAAAGTCCATAAATGGGTGCGCAGAGCTTGTTCAAAATGCCTCTGTTATAATTTTTTTTTTGTGAATGGCTTCTTATCAGCATGCGTTATTCCACCGTTGTGCCATACCATGTAAAGTGATAGACCAGTTAAAAGGATGAAAATACAGAGTTTTGGTGAATGTTTTATTATTTTTTTCACTTTTTTTTCTCCGGCCTACCATGTCGTTGAGTTATTGTGGTGGATCATTTTATTCGGCTGTGACCAACAGATAATAATGGTAGGCTGTTTGTTTGGTTTTTGCTTTGACAATCTACACTGCTGAAAGGCTATAAAAGAAGGCATTTTTGAGATAATTCTAAGGTATTAATGGCAATAGAATTATATGTGACTTTGTAAGGTTTGAAGAATGATGAGGTTTTTAAGAGCAAATTGCCATTCAAATTGCTAGATTATAGGGAAGTTAACCTGAGATTGAAAATTTTAAGAAGGTACTTATTATATAGCATGGCAAAATAAGGGTGATTTTGAAAAATAACCTTAAAACGGTTTCCACTCTTTAATTTTTAATTCAAAAAAACTATAAACAATTTTAAAGTAACTTTTCTTATAGTCCATAGACACTCCTTGTTTTCTGATCGACAAAATGCGTACGATAGAGTACCTAGTGTTAGTACGTACATAGGGCTAACAAATCCATATTCTTTATCCTGGGCCTTGAGCCAATTGTCAGGTACCAGGTGCTAAAGGTACGCAAGAGATTTAATTTTTCCGTATGTTGTCTTGTACGGGATATTGCTAAAAACTTTGAAACAACACTGGCCAGACACCCACGATCGGAGGTTTTCAATGATTTTAAAGATCAAAAAAAAAAAAAAAAAAAAAACCTTACTTATATTCTGAGAGTTAATTTTTATATTTATGATGTTTAGGGCCCTTTTCAATACTCTTTGTAAGTTGCCAGACAATTTGAGTATCATTTTTGGACGGTAACCAGCGCCAGCGCCGTAAATCTTTTTCGAATTTGAAATTTTTTTGGTTATCGATTTGTCGTCTTAAAATCTCAGTACGCCAGTTGTTTTTTTTTTAAATTCACCGTTAAAAAAAAAGTTAAAATTATAAAAGTAAAAAGTGCCTATGAAAATTTGTTTTTAAAACTTTTGGCCTCCCACAAGCTCTATACAAATGTTTGAATTTTGAAAATTTGAAGGGCAAACGATTGCTCATCTTTAAATCTCGAAATATAATTTTTTATTTTTTTATTTACCGTTAAAGCCGTTAACCGTTAAAAGAAATTTATCATGAAAAAAAAAACAAAAGGATCCTCTGATAAATTTTTTTAAAAATATTTAGACTGTCACCAACTCCGTGAAATTTGTTGGATTTTTAAAATTAAAAAAAGATTGATTGGATATTTTAAAATCTCGATACGTTATATTTAGTTTTTTATAATCTGAAAAAAAAAACTTTCCAAAGGTTTTTTTTTATCATTTTTTTAATAATTCATTAAAAAAATTTATTAGGACAAATTTTACGACAATAATTTCATTATTTATTTGTTTTTTTTTATATTTCGCGCGCACAAAAAGGGTAATGACTACTCTTAAAATGTTCTTAACACAGCACGAGTGATTAGGTGAGTAGGAGAGGATTAATAAGGAGATACCGATGTACATTGGTTTTAAATGTCTGTGGATAGAAATGTGAGTGGAGAGTTGGGCCGGGTAAAGCATTCCACATTCGTGTGGTGTGACTGAAAAAAGAAGAAGAAAGTACGACGCGTCCGGATTTGGGCTCGAGGGTGAACTGATGGGCATTCCTAGAATCGCGAGTATTACGGTTGAATTGTTTAAGGGGAGGAATTTATAAATATTTCAATGGACATATTTTTTTAATTATATTTTAATGAAAAAAGTGACTATATTTGTGCTTACATTTAATTTGTTTTATCAATTATCTCTAAAGTTATGAATTTTCAAAGTTGGAATTACAAAAAAAAAAACATGGGATTTCCCACATAAAACGTCATTCACACATAAAGCGTCATTCAAAATAAGATAATATCCGTTATAAGGAGCATTCTAATTTACCTACATATGCAATTATAAAAAAAAAGAAATAAAATAATAAATAAATTATATAATAAATTATAAAATTTTAAATTATTTTATAAATTATAATATATACATTACATATAGTTGAAAAAGATCAATATTTCATGGCCTTTCGAGCATAATACATGCCTAAACTAATTTAAAAATCAACTGTAGTATTTGTATATGTAATCGTTCATTCCGGAAATATATTGTTTGTCTAATTTCTTTCGGCACTGGCAGTTTCAAGAGTTAAGCCCCGCAAATTTTCAAAGCCTAGCCAAGCTCATAGCAAACAAAGTTTTGTTGCATTTAACATGCAGATACCTACCCTTAATACTGTTTAATTCCCAATCCGGTTTTTGTCTAATATTCTCCTGGGACTTTATTAGGGAGTTCGTTTTTTTTTTTAGTAAAATTTCCTGCGGAGTTTACTGTTTTAGAACAGGTCCAAAAATTATACTGCGAATTAGATTAGATTTCAGGGTCAATTGTATAGCATTTTAAGTATTAATGGTGAAGCTCCGGTCACGTCTTTTGTCCATTTCTCTTCAAGCTTTAGCCTCGAGCTCTTTTTTCCCGTCCAATTTTATTATTTTTGTTGTTGCGTTTAACATGTACAATTTTTGTAGCCATTAACGTGTTTTTTTTTTAATTTATTTCGGGCATTAGCCCCAAAAATGTTGTTCGTTCAATACCTTTTGGGCTTAGATTTCTTTGTGACTATACACGTTGTAATGAATTGCTTTCTGTTATCAAGCCCAGCTTGTAAAAAGTATTTAACTGATCTACGTGAAACGAATTTTATGATATTTCTTATATTAATAAAAATAACAAAGGTTAATATTTATTTCTTAATTTATTTATTTTCAGAATATTAATTTAAAAAAAATCAACTTTTGAGGTTGACCGAAATATTCACTTTTACCTACCCTCAAACCGGTTCGATATTTCAAAAATAAGAATATTAGATAAAGCCACGTAATTTTTAAGCCATGTGTACATGCTTTTTTCTAAACCAAAAATGTTATAAGCTGAGGAATAAATATATCAATATCAATATCACTGTTTTAAATGAATTCTTTTAAAGTGAAAGTATGTTAATAATTAATAAATCTTAAAGGAAAAATTAAACTCTGTTATCCTTTATGATATTGAGCAAAATCTTGGTCTAAGACAAGGCATGAATACTCTATTCGCTAAAATAAGGCGTTTAAAGTTATGTTTAAACATTTAAAGTTTTTTATGACATTTTTAAGAAACAACTTCTAAATAAAATTCCTTCCTACTGCTTTCCTACATAAAATTAAAATTTAAACTAAACAGTTTTAACTTCTTTAACTTTTTAAAGTGATTTTAAATTTCTACCCACACTTTATACCTTGCATACAAACAAACGTCTTGTCTATATAGAGTTGAAATTCCTCGATCATCACGTTCTTATAAATTTCCCACCCATAGGCGACGTAAATGTTTTCCAATTGTTTCAGCTTGTTGATGGTCTTTTTTTTTCTACTTACCTACCAGTTCGTATATCCTCATTAAGACCTATTTGTTAAGAGGATGAATGAAAACTTATTAGTAAAAACAAATAAAAGAACATACCACCAAAAAAACACATATACGATATACCTCTACACAAGAAACAATAATGTAACACAAAAACAGCAGAAGCACCATCAGTATAGCATCAGTAGAAGACGAAGTAGCAGCAGGATCTTGAAACAATAAAGTTAAAGTAAAATAACAAAAGAACGAAAAAAAAAATTAAAACAAAAAATAACCAACATACAACACTTGGGCAAACAATTGCGAACAACTTTTGTTTAAGCCAAAGCAACGCAAAAGTTTCCCATCATCATTTTCTTCACATGCTCAGCTCGCATAATATGAATGCATGTACAAATACATACATTATACACGTTTCAATAGATTTAGCTTGAAGCCCCATAAGGAAAAGGGAAAATTAAAGAAGTTCCGCGAATTTCCAGAGTTATGCTATGAGTAGGATCTCCAACTTCCCTCGACGAAAAGGAAGACGACGGCGGCGAAGGTGGCGTTCCCTATATCTCATCCCTTGACGATGACGACACGACTTCCTTGCCACACCATCGCCATCGTAGAAGTTTTTATTCGTTTTGTTTCTCATCAGATTTCTTGTGCACGCTCCCGGCTCAAGGTATCCGAAAGTTTCTTCTTTCGTGGTGGTTGCTGGTTCTAGGCCAACACAATAGACCAACTTACTAACCAACCAAACAACCAACCATTCCAATTCCACCCACCACACCACACCACGAAATCGACATGGGAATCCAATTGGCTTTGGGAGCGAAATAATAATATAAATGTACGATGAGTTAAGGTACAAGTATATATACGTTCCCAGTTGGGAAGCCGCCTGTGGGAATATTCCTCAGACTTCTACAAGCTTTTGTTTGGTGCCCCTTTGCGCCACATTGCATCAGCGTGTCGGTCGGTTGGTCTGTTGGTTCAGTAAGGTTTCATTGAATTGAAAGAGATTCACCAGAACCACCGTCGCGCTGTTTCCACCGCCACCTAATCAGGGTTTACGGAGAATTATATTGTTAGTTTAGCTAATTGTTTTGCGGCAGATTGTGACCTACCAGTGTTGGTAATAATTAATGCTTTTCTTATAACTTTTTGTTTGTTTCGACAAATAATTTTATTTTTCTCTCTGATTGTATGACAAAGATATAAAAATACAAAACACTTGTACTTTTTGAAGAATACAATATTGGTAACGAATTGTAGAAAGTTGTTTTAGAAATATTAAATCCTCTCATAACCTAAAATTTATGGGACCACCTAGTTTTTCGGCATCTGTTTCAAAGTGAACCTTTGCCTAATTTTTCTTAAAACTCTTTTTTCATGCTTAAAGAAAATGAAATAAAAAAGCTGTTATTTTTAACATTTCAAGGCAGTTTTTTCTTCATTAGGTCAGTGAAAGAAGGGAAGGGGTACTAAATAAATTACCCACGCAAATAATTGACTCCATTTTTGGTCATTTTTTAAATAAATTGCTAAACTTTAAAAAAAAAAAAATTCCAAACTCTGCGTAGATCCCTTGTCTTGAACTGCAAGTATACATACAAATATACAGAGTTGTACCAAGTACCTTGTACTTGTGCTTGTACTTGAAAAAACAAGTACAAGGTACTTGGTACTTGAAAATCGCCAAATACAAGTACTTTTTCAAGTACTTTCATCTAAGTACATTAACTGGGTACTGTAGTACTGCCCAGTACATTTTCAAGTACTTTTCAAGTACAAATAGATTTTCAAGTACTTTTCAAGTACCAAGTACAAGGTACTTGGTATTTGAAAATCATCAAGTACAAGTACTTTTTCAAGTACTTTCATCTATGTACATTTACTGGGTACTGTAGTACTGCCCAGTACATTTTCAAGTACTTTTCAAGTACAAGTACATTTTCAAGTACTTTTCAAGTACCAAGTACAAGGTACTTGGCATTTGAAAATCATCAAGTACAAGTACTTTCATTTAAGTACATTTACTGGGTACTGTAGAACTGCCCAGTACATTTTCAAGTACTTTTTAAGTACAAGTAGATTTTCAAGTACTTTTCAAGTACAAATACATTTTCAAGTACTTTTCAAGTACAAATCCATTTTCAAGTATTTCTTAAGCATAAGTCTATTTTAAACACTGTTTGAGTCGTGTTTGAAATGTAATGAACATATTTGATATTTTATGAAGCAAATTATGTTATTTATGTGTAACATATTTACCTTAACGAGGCCGAGGGCTTGAAACGCGAGTTAAAATAGAACGATAAGTATCACTTTGATGTGTATATTTGCAAATAGCAACTATTAGTTTTTTGCCACCCACAATATGTTATTAAAAACAAATACTTCAACGGAATAACTAAAAAAATATCGAAACTATGGAAACAAAACAAAAAGAGGAAAGAAAAACATTAGGATAACTAATTTTATAACTTTCTAACAATCCTCCCATGCGGACCTCTAGTGTAGTAATAAGTCAAACGCCTTTAGCTCTACGCCTTTTATGAATTCACTGATACCTTAAAAAAATTAAATTAAATAAAAAAAAAAAACAGTTTCTAGTTTCACTGAAATTACTTACCGACTGGTAATTAAGTAAATACAAAATACTTGGTTTATAACTAACATAAAAGTGTCCACTTACGTACAAATTTGATCAATTTTATTAATAATTATTCTAGTTTTACTCGCGTTTAAAACCCTTGGGCTCGGTTAGGTAAATATGTTATACATAAATAACATAATTTGCTTTATAAATTATAAAATATGTTCATTAAATTTCATACCCGACTCAAACAGTGTTTAAAATAGACTTATACTTTAGAAATACCTGAAAATGGACTTGTACTTGAAAAGTACTTGAAAATGTACTTGTACTTAAAAATGTACTTGAAAATATACTTGTACTTGAAAATGTACTGGGCAGTACAACAGTACCCAGTAAATGTACTTAGATGAAAGTACTTGAAAAAGTACTTGTACTTGATGATTTTCAAATACCAAGTACCTTGTACTTGGTACTTGAAAAGTACTTGAAAATGAACTTGTACTTCGAAAGTACTTGAAAATGTACTGGGCAGTACTACAGGACCCAGTAAATGTACTTAGATGAAAGTACTTGAAAAAGTACTTGTACTTGATGATTTTCAAATACCAAGTACCTTGTACTTGTTTTTTCAAGTACAAGTACAAGTCCAAGGTACTTGGTACTTGACTGGTACTTGTACTTGAAAGTTTACAGCTCTGCAAATATATATATTCGTTTAGCTTTTCATCGCATATTTTCTGAATCACCCGTTTTACTAATTACTTAAGAAGGCATTTCAATAATCGAACCATCAAAAATTACTATGCAAATCCCATTTCAATGTTTTATCATAGAAAAATCCACAAATACAAGAAAGATCATAATGTGTTATATTTTCTGTCGAAATTTTGAGAAAAATCAATAACATTAAAAGAAAATTATATAATTAGTTTGACACACCCTTATGTTTGTTCATAGGTACATATTTCATAAGCAAACATTTATCTACTGTTTTTTTTTAAGGCATTAATCTAAATGAAAAAAATTATATCATTTAAAAGTCCGAATAAAATTAATTTAAAAAAATATTCCACATACGCCACAGTGATGCACAGTGATTTCAATTTTCAAAATGAAAAAGTTGATGAAAAATTTCAGAATTTGAAACAACATTACTCTACAAAGTTGTCACCCGAACTCTGATTTAAAAATTTGTTGAGGCTTTACATGGGTAAATGCAACACAAGAGTCATATAATTGGATTTTTAACCTAAATAATATTTTAATTAATTTTGCCTTGAAATTATGCACTATCATGTGTTATTTGAATGTTGGTGTCAATAATAACTAACCAACAACTCTTTTCTTATGATATACAATATAATATAGGTATTATATGTATGTAACCACACATAGTATGGTGGTAGGTAAATTTTCTTCATATTTTATGGGCCTAAATAAGCAAATCAATCAGAATCGGATGATTCGTTGATTCGCATAGCACCATGAAAAATTTAGAACATGCGTATAGGCTGAGGTCAGATATGAAAAAGGAAACTTGGAAGGGGATACTATTTTCCCCGTTTAGGCGGAGGGATAGCTATCTAAAAAAAAAAATAGTAAAAATAAAAAAGAATATTAAAAATAACAGCAGCACACTGAAAATTAGGCATGTTTTTTTAAATCCTGATGTTTTTTTTATTCCACCTTTTTTTAAACGAAGTTATTTAAGAGAACAGGTTTTGAAAAAAAAAAATTCTTTGCAAACTCAAATCGATGGCAAAAAGCTGAAGAATTTTATCACGCTTATTTTTTTTAAATTTAACGTCATTGAGTCAAATTTAAAATCACGATATATAATGGGATTTCTTTAATTTTTCATAAAAACCTTATAATTTTTATTTAAATAATTTAATTACGTAAGCAATTTATTTTTTTTAATATACGATTTCGAGAATACGAAGACTATTAATTCCTCTGTAATAATAGACTATTTGATTCTAATTTTTTATTAGATTTGGAAAATTTTGTACCTGTTTTAGTTTTAGTTTTTCAGATTTTTTTTTTAATTTATGTTTAGAAAGCAGCGTAGCATGGCGTTACTGTTAGCGCGTTGTCACTTCCTTGCCTCGTCCAACTAAAAGGACTAAAAAGTTTTTTTTTCAGGGTTACTGCCTCTTGCGAGGAATTGAGAAATCCTCCAAGAGTATCACTGGTGATGAATAAGTGTTTCTCGTCTAGTCATTTCGGTTTCGGCATAAAAAAATCCCTTCCATTCCTGTCAACACGTGCACGCAGGAATGGTTGCGAGTTGTTAGTCACTAGGCCCTGGTTCTTCACGAGCCGTTGTCAGTTTATTTGTTTATAAATTTTTATTTTCTTACACTTATGTAATATGCATGAATTTAAAAAGAAATGTGGTCTTGTAGAAAATTTTATAAAAAAAAATTATCAGTCAAGGGAAATTATAGCTACAGACTACTCTTTCATGCCCCAACAACATATCAAAAATGCAGCACTTAGCCCTTATTTTTGTAATTATTGACTGGGATAATAAGTTCCTTAGTTAAAAAAATATTAACTTATAATCAGCCTTAATATAACGAAGAACCAGGGCCTAGTGACTAACAACTCGCAACCATTCCTGTGTGCGCCTTTCGACAGGAATGGAAGGGACCTTCAATTTTATGCCGAATCCGAACGGCTAGACGAGAAGCACTTATTCGTGACAAGTGATACTCTTGAAGGATTTGTCAATTCCTCGCAAGAGGCAGTAGCCCTGAAAAAAAACTTAGTTTTCAGGTGGACGAGGCTGGGAAGCGATCCCAGACCTCCAGCGTGACAGTCGAACGCACTAACCATTACGCTACGAGCTACTAGTTTATTAAGGAAAGTGAAATCTCGTAGATGAAATTAACAATAAACAAATATACATTACTTAGCTAAATTAAAGCCGTCTAAACTACTAGAGCAAAGTTCTTGTGATCTACTTGTGCATTTATTTTGGTAGGTACCTACCTAATTAAATTTTCCAAAATTGTTTCACTAAATATACATAGAAGCGACTTGAGCTATACATGATTTTTTTGAACAAAAAATTATTTAAGTGTTAGGTTCCTACTTTAAAAGACACATTATTTTTGATGTTCATTTCCCGATTAAAAATGTGCAGGTATGTATTTTTAATAATTAGTTCAAGCTTAATTTAGAGAGAGGTTAGGTGCCTATTTCGCAATAAATTAATACCTGCAAATAACGCCAAAAAAATAAGTCTTCCCTTAGACTCAAGAACCAGGTCTATAAAACCCATTCAAGCATTTAACTGAAAGTTTTGCAAAATAAATCATTATAAGATTAATAATGTTCAATAATTCATTTCACATTAATCTTTTACTTAAAAGTTCCTAAAAACTTTAATAAATTTGAGGAAAATTTATATCCTTTCTAGACATCCTTCATCATCATAACTATTCTTCTGCCCCATTTATCAATATAGCTCAGAGAAACTTTTCTTGTATAGAACAAAAAAAAAACCTCTCTATATTACATCATCGAAAAATTGTCAAAAATTTGATTTCGATTTATTTACTCACATTATGACCCAAAAACCATTTATTTTAAATCAAAATATACTCCCTTAACACCATTTCTCAAACCATCTTAAGATTTTTCTTATATATCTAGCACTATCTCAAACGAAAAAAAAAATCCTATAAAAAGCCTATCTTACGGTCCTTTATATGAAACTTCCTTATAAACTTCAACACAATCTATATATAGGTATAAGTACGAAGGAACCACAAACTAATAATTTCATTTTCTTTCCAGATGACCGCAACTGAATGACCGTAACGTAGTTGAACCATACATAACCAACCAACTCAAAAAAAAAGAAAGAAATTTATACGACATTATACGACAACAAGGCTGCTCACCCGCAAGGCAATAAGGACATTCACTAAAGAGCCAAATGCGAAAATAAAGCACAGCAGCAACAACAAAAAAAAGAAATCAGAGAGTTAAATTACATCAAAAAAGCAACAAAAAAAAACAGGATTTGAAAGAAGAAGGGTATCCTTATGATATATAGTAGGCTAGGGATTAACAAGAGCTTACATCACAAGACCAACAGCAACGCATTAGGACTACAACAACTACTACTCCCAACTATACAACAACACTGCCAACCATCATCAACACCGGCAAAAAGAAGAAAAGAAAAAAAGAAAACCAACAAAGCTTTCTAAAAAATAAATAACATACCTACACCAAAGGACTAGAATACCAACAAAAAAAAACATAAACGGAAACGATAATCAAGATTCAGGATATATTTGAGAGGAGAAAAATAAAAAAAAGACAAAGAGTAAAAAAACCCGAATCCGATTAGGAAAGTACAATTTTTCTTCGTTTTTCTTCGATTTACCTCTTCACCAAAAAAAAAACTCCTTCTTCAATTGGGAGTAAAATATTTTTCTATAGGTTTGTCCTTCCTCCTGCATCACTTTAACGTTTGTTTGTGGTCTTCTCAATTTTCCATACGGATACACGGGCGAGTTCTAGTTTTTTTTTTTTATTTGGTCAATAGCTATTCTCAACCCACTCTTCTCATCTATAGAGACAAAATAGAAAACGACTACGACTTAAAATTGATGGACTCCAGCTCCAGAAGGAACACAATTTATAGAGAAATAAGGATATCGGTTGTTTAAGATCGTGACTATTAATATTTATGAGGTGCGCAGCAAAGCAATCTCTCTCTCCCAATAATATCAGGTTATTCTAGTGCGACATCATACACATACCATCATCTTCGTCCTCCCACACTCTCGCCCCATAACAAGGACCCTTCTCTTCTGCTCTAGTGGTGGCAACAAAAAAAAATATAATAAAAAATATCCTTCCCTACATCATAGTTAAAAGATAGAAAAGAAAAAAAACGAAAAAAGAAAAATTAACTCCATGCAGTGGAATAAATTCACAAGGATCCCCTACCGCAGCCATAGTTGTGTACCCTCAACAGCAGCATCCTTTTTTGTCCTTATTCCATGATAGTGTGTTGAAGTGCCATTTGCAATTGAGAAAAAAAAGTGTAATTAAAAAATATATAGAAGAAAAAAGTGTGCAGCAATACAGTGCGGTGTTAGTAATGCATAGCATTTGTAGCAGGTAATATCATTTTAGAGAAGTAAATTTCAAAGATAAATATAAAAAAATAAAAAAAAAAAAAAATAAATCCTGTGTGTATAAAAAAAAGTCGTCTAGAGTGGAATAGTATCTAGCAAAGAACCAACACGTCCGCCGCGACGACGTTAAAGTGTTAATGTGTTTAAGTAACATATGGAAGAGTTTAAAGAATTCACACGGTGAATTATAGCACTTAAGGCTGCACTACGCATTATCCCACGCGTTATAACACACCACACACACACGTTTACACATCACATATACACTCACACATCATACACATTCATACACTAACCTACCACCTCGATCCAATATAAGCCAACAATAACCCCCCCACGACGGTGCATCATTTTCAAAGGGATACTACACATCACGAGTATATCAGAGCTACACGAAGAAAAAGTGTGGCAGTGGTGACAGCAGGCGGTGGAAAACATTTTAAACATCACAAAATGTTGTTACAAGGATTTTTAATCGGATTTACTTTGTTAATTCATGGATTTGGTGGAGGAGCACATGCTGAGGCTGGTAAGTACTTTTAGTTTGAGCTTACTACAACTTTTACAGAGAGAGTCCTTTCATTTTTGTATTGTTAATTTATTCATTTTGATTCAAAAAAAATCTTATCAAATCAAAGTGATTTAGGTTAGAAACCATGTAGATATAGAGACCCGGATGATTCAATATTCTCTAAATATTTGAACATTTCTAAATGAGGTATATTTGCAGCAGCTCAACGGGATTTTATTTTATTTATACCTATATGTACTTTTTTTCTAGCCTGTGGAGTTTGGATTAACTTTGAATAGGCAGCGTGGAGAGAGTGTATATAAAAGGATGCTCTTTGTGATGTTTTTTTTTTATTTTTTTTTTTGTTTCATTTATTCATGATTGGTTGTGGGGGTGAATTAAATTTTTGTAATCCCATGTTAGCTGGATTTGAATTGTGTATTAGGCGTTGTAAAACATTATTGAGCCAATGGATTAAATTAAATGAAAATGTTTCGAAAATGAAAATGAAATGAAAATGGTCTTACATAATATGGAGGTCAGTTAGAATAATTAATTGATTTCCTAGTTATATTGTAGGTGCTTTGATAATAGGGCCACAGGACATTTATTGGGTTTTTTAATAATGAGCACATTAAAATCCTTAGTCTATGCTTATATATGGGTACTTCTTCGGTACAGCATACCTACATACATTATTTTTTTTGTTGTCTCAATTAGTTGTTTACGGAAAGGTCAATCCTTAATTTATAAAATTTATTTGGGTTTATTGGTTGGACTTATCATTACAATAAGAGAAAACTTGAAATACTTTTAGGAATTTTACAGTGAAAAGACAGAAGTGCCATGGACTTCCTAAAATTCACAGAACATTTAAAACGAATTTCACATTTCCTGCCACAGTACACTGTATAGTTTTACAGAAAAAAATAAATGGACAAATTAATCCTTTCAATTTGTTCCTTAAACCTTTCTGAGCCTTATAAAAAATGAACTTATTATATAAGTAGAGATTATGTACTATGTACAGTGGTCAATCAACGGGGAATTTTTGCAAACGTATATGTATTTTTAGAAATATAAATGATTAATATGGTAAATAGGGGTAAAACTTAATCAAAATTTTAAAAAAATCTTAAAATGTCGACTTTAAAAATCAACTTTAAACGAAAAAGTCATTTTCACAAATGCGTTGCGCCCAGGTGCCACAGAGGGCTCATCAGTTAGATACTGTCATACCCGGCTGAAATGAGTTTCTGGAGGTAAGCTCACTTGCGAGGCCATTACTAGGCCCCCACCCCTTTCCGAAATGTTTCTAAATGTGTTTCTTTTTCCTATACCTCTTTCGAAAAAGTGTAGACGCCATCATATTTTAGCGATTGTCATCAAATTCGAGAATAATAAATTGTTTTGCACAGTAAAATCTTAAAAATTTAGAAAGTGCCTGAATTGCAGGCAACTTGCGAGAAACTTAAAATATTTCTTTTAGATTTGAATTTCATTGAGCAAATTTTTGGCCAAATTTAAGTGGTAACATATAGGTCTACAGTTGTATTTTTGCATGCAAGATCCCAAATGTTTTTATAATATTAGGTTAACAGTGATGTTATTTATTGCTGGAAGCAACTAACATGTTTTTTCGTTGTGTTTCTTGCCTGATTTTACGACGTTAATTTCTTGGTTTTCGAGACATCCAAAGAAAATGGAACAAACGCGCTTATTTGCTTATTTGAGGTTCATATCAATTAATTTGGTTTCAAAAAAAAAGTAAACTAATTTTCCTCTACAAATCTCAATTTAATATTGCAAATACCTACAATCTTTTCTTTTCGAGAAAAAATTATGTAGTTTGTTAGTAGTTTTAGCTTGATAACCCTTCTCAATTTTCTTTGTTTTCACTATTCTGTTTTGGAACAGGCATAACACACCTAATCAAAAACAGTTTGGTTCTTCCCGGCATTATAAAGGACCTGTGTTTTTAGTTAGTGGAGACTCTAGTAGCGTCACATGAAAAGTTTCTCATGCCATTACGAGTTTTTTGGTTAACAAAAAACGGTTATTTTCATATTGAGAATGGAATATCGGAAAGCTTTCGGAAAAATAAACACTAGTAAAAAAATTTGATTTTGTAAACAATAGCGCAACATTTTTAACAGCCTACTATGATAATACTTAACAAATTTCTAGTTATTTAACAGTTAACTTAAATTTTCTCATTTTACTTCATTAACTTCAGCTGCACATGTCCAAAAAAGTGACAGTTCGTGCAAAAAAATCAAAAATAGTACAATTCTAAAAAGACAAAATAAACTTTTGTTGAATTTAACTTAAGTCAAATGTAAGGAGATAGTACGATGCTTAGCTCGTTTAAAATTAGAAAAATAAAAATAGTATCATACTAAAAATGATTTAACATTGTTTGCGCCAATTTTTTTTAAAGAAGCCTAACTTGGTGATAGCTAAATTTAATTTCAAGAATCAAAATTAAAAATTAAAATACTAAAATTTTTTGAAAATCATTTATATCACGTCTCTATTTGCTTACCTTACTCGTATTTTTTTTCTTTAGCGGAACGACACAAATGGGTGCATTCAGTTTTGCGTTTGGTCCGGATTTACATTGAACGACTTTTTTTGTTGGTATTTGGCATTGACGATTTTTGTATGTTGCTGTGATTGGTTGAGATTGCGGGGTGCAGTCGATATGTTCCTTACAGTTTCCGATGAATTTCTTATTCAGTACTGGAAAAATACTGGAAAAATCAGCAATCGCGTCCTCATGCCCATGTAGGTATTTCAAGTCACGATTCACTACCGTTATAAATTTATAGTCTCCATATCACGTTGAACACATTGAAATAAACGTGGCAGAAACTTTCAGATTGGTTGTTCGAGTTACAAACTTTGTGAACACTACGTCGCATTAAAATAAATGTGGTGCAAACTTTTGAATTTATGCTGGATTTACACGGTTGACCATCATATTTTCTTCCTTTTTAAACACGTTTATGTTGCATTTACACGACTTTCACAAATAATGTTGGATTTACACGATTGGCAGACATTTTGTCACGTTGAAATTTACACGGCAGCGGCGAATACTCTCATAATTTATGTTGGATATTGGATTTACACGGTTGGCTAACAGCACTTCTAGATTTACATGAATCATAAATTATTTTGTTGAGTTTACACGGTTGCCCATTTTATGTTCTCAAATATTGAACACTATTATTCTGGATTTATGACATCCATAAACTAACAAATATTTAAAGGGGAAACTTTCAATAAATAAGGTTGGATTTAAACAGTTGTCTAACATATATTTTAAAATTTTAAAGACTATTATTCTGGATTCACACGATATACATAAACTTACCACTGTTTAAATAAAGGTGAAACTTTTGCAATTTTTGTTGGATTAACACGATTGCAATTTATATTTTATCAAATTAAAAAAACGATTATTAAGGACTATGCGACGTACACAAAAGTTACTAATCTTTAAAGGAGAACACTTTATGTTGAATATAGATTTTCTCAGATTTATGCGACTAGCATAAAATAACTACTTACATAAAGGCGAATTATTCGTATATAATTTGTTAGATCTACACGATTGCTTATCGGGTATGAGTTTGCTGCCTGTTTTTGTTTGAATGTGTAAGCGAATGTTATTGGAAAATATAATAAGTAGAACTTGTGGAATTTGTGACCTTTAAATCTTCTTAGTGATAGTAGCTAAATGGGCTGCAGGTCAATTGAAATAATTGATTTGTTTCAATTGACCTGCAGCCCATTTAGCTACTATCACTATAATAAGTAGAGGTGAAAAGTTAATGAATGGCATAATATAATTTTCCAGTATGTAAAAATGCCCGGGTTGTTGATTGTGGTGGAAGGTAAAACCCTAACCAATCATGTTTGCTTTACAAAAAATGAATCGGGTGGCACAACGGCTCGTTAAGAACCAGGGCCTAGTGACTAACAACTTGCAACAATTCCTGTGTGCGCCTGTCGACAGGAATGGAAGGGACCTACAATTTTAGGCCGAACTCGAACGGCTAGACGAGAAGCACTTATTCGTGACAAGTGAGGATTTGTCAATTCCTCGCAAGAGGCAGTAGCCCTGGAAAAAAAACTTTTTAGTTTTTAGGTGGACGAGGCTGGGAAGCGAACCCACTGGCTACTGTTTGATTTACATGGTCGGTGGAAGTTTAGGTATGTTGAAATCAACACGGCGAATACTTTCACAATCTCCCAAATCAGTGAGAAACATTCTCTCCGTAGAGCGAATCATTCACAATGATAACAAAAATGGTAACAGAAATGCAAAATAACAGCAAAAACTAGCGTATTAAAGCTCTTCCCTTCTCTGCGTTTCAGTTCGGGTGTCGAAATGTCGAAATCAAATGGCGCCAATAGATTAAATAGGGTGTTATTGCCTAATATCTCGGCCAACACTTTAGCACCAACGGAAACTAAGAAATTTCTCTTTTCAATTTGACAGGTGTCGAAATGTCAAGATAAATGTCGATTAAGGAGGTGGATTTTACCTTTTGTCACGGCCAGCACTCTTCTAAGTCCAGTGGAAACCGTAAAAATCGCACTTGACAGTTGAAAGTGGTGGCGAAATGTCAAAAATCCGAAAAATCACACCTTTTGCTTTGAGAGTTTATAGTTTGGGTGAGATAGCAAACCATACAAATTTTGCAAATATTTTCTTATACAAGTAGGTGTCTTTAGCATAGATATTTAAAACTAAGTAAATATGTTGTCAAGCTTTTATATTAATAATAATTACCACCTGCACAATATTTCTACCCTTTGAAATTTGAGAACATGAATGATGTTGGAAATTGATTGATATCGGGAATAAGTTTACCTGGGGAGTTGGGCGGTCATTTCATCAAATTTATTTCAGAGATATTTCAGATAGCAGAAATATTTTCAAGGAAAACAATTTTCCATGGGAAATATTTTTTCGAGATTTGCTGATAAACAAACTTTAACAAAAGGGACCAGGGCAACGCCGGGTCTTTCCGCTAGTAATCTTATATGCACTGCACACTTCACACATTTTTATTATATTTTCCAGAGCTAGATCGGAATTTGTGAATAATTATTTGTGAGCAACCAGTAAGAATAACATTCCTCCAAGATTTATTCTATTAATGTTCCTAATTCAAATAAAATATAAACAACCTCAAGAACGAAACAATGTGGGTATATTTTTTGTTTATGTGAAAATTCTTTTTCTAAAAAAAAACTAAAATCCAAGAACTCCTGCAGGACGGTGAAAAGAGCGCCAATTTAACTATTAAATATTTTTCCAGTCCGTGGGTATATAGTAGTGTAAGGTTGTGTAGCAATCGTATGAATAGGTGAATATGTTTTATTTCGCATAAAACAAAAACAAAATAAAGAAAAGTTTTTAATGCATTTTTGTCATAGACTTTTAGAGAAAAAAAAATGTGGCAGGCGGATCGCCATGCCACACACGAATTGCGATTAAATGAAAACAAAACGCAAGTCACTGGGCCGGATATTTTTAGAATTCCACTTCCAGGCGCACACATTTTTACAAAGCTGAGCCAACAAAACAACCCGTGCGAATATAAAATTCAAAACTGACGATGAGTCGTCATGACGGATGAATATAAGAATGACGGTGCGACGCGACGCGACACAGAACATCCCCTTTCCGACCTCCATCATATTTCTGATGGCATCGCCAACTTTCTGGCGAACGACATATTTTTTTTCGAGTTGATGATTCACAAAAATGAAATTTCACATTAAAATAGCTTGATAAACAGAAGCTGAGAGTGAAGTGGGGTAAAGTGGCAGTTGGGAGGTTCACACACTCACAGTTGAAGAAAAAAATAAAATGTAAAACTGCCAACGTTGAAGAAAATAGAAAATCTTTTTTTCAGTTGCTTTTCTCCATCTACATTTCCATTTCCAGCTGCCGCTGCCTTGCAAAAAGAAAACCAAGAGATTCGAATTAATTACCATCTTTGTTTTATTATTTCTCCCACGGGGCGCCATTATTTTGTGCAAAAGGAAAATGTAGAACGCGTGTGAAAAATTGTTCCAATTTTCCCACTGGCTGGCGCTGCTGTTCCTGCTGCTACACTCTTTGCCATTCTGCTATATTTCTGCAGCGCCATAAGTGAGTGATCAAGCGATTTTTGCACGCGATTTTCACTTGTAAGAGATCTGAGATACATTTTTATGGCTTCAATAGCGCAGCGGAAAGAAACGGAATGCAGTCTTTTTTTTGGAGTGCAGCTGGAATACCTACCCACCTATATGTACATGCAAAGTTACCTTTTTGGAATGCATAGTGGAATGATTTGATTAAGTTTTAAAAAAACATAAAAATTATCAGAGGAAGTCATTGTCGGACATTTTTTAAATGAATCACCAGACCAGAACGAAAATTGGCTTTGGAATTTTATTTATTTTTTATTTCTTTTATATCTTATTCTTCTACGAAGAAGAGAAAAAGGTGTTAGAGAACAGAAATTCCCATGGATTAAAGTTGACTTTGATTATTCTGTAGGAATCTACGTCATGGTGGTCATCAGCAATTATTTGATTATGGAAGGAAGGCGAAAGGGTCAATGAATTTTTGGCGTGTGAACTTAATGAATATACCAACCATCATTGAGTAAAAGGGGTTACCACAAAGCACTTATTAAAGTTACTTTTTAATTGAAATTGAAAGTTAGCGTGACAATGGAACAACTTTATTTGATTATGTGGACAGTTTTTTGGGTTATTTCTTAAGTTTTGGTTGCGTAGAGAACAAACGGTGCTGATGGGTTATCAGACGCAACAATAGGTAATTTGGTTATAGAACTAATATTTAAGGATGATAAATAGATAATGCTTATTAGAGTCGGAAAATCATACAGCAGCTAGCTGAAAATTGTTCAACAATTAAAGAGAGTCTTTCACGTAGGGCTCCAAAATTTCAAACGCGTTTTTTGAATATTTATTGGGGAGAAACTAGACAGAAGACATAATTAATAATACTGAGCGTCAACATGATTTTTGTTAAAGCGACTTTACTTAATTTTCCTAAAGATTTGGCAAGTATTTAACCCGAATCCGCTGTCAATTAGGTCGCGGTTTCAAGATATTTAATACAAACAAAATGTAACAAAAAAAAAAAAACATTTTTCTTTGACTTTATTTGTTCGTAAGAAATTTTGTTTATACAAAATTTAAATGCAATATTTTTTGACGACCTAAGGAGCACCGAATTGCAATATTATGCAAAAAGTAACTAAGCCAATGATATTCGGGAATATTCCAAAACAAGTAAAAATCGTCAACCCACGCAGAAAAACAATCTAGATTTCGACAAGGCACTAGAGAGTTTTACATATATTCTGGCAAGGGCCTAGCTAGGGTAAGCAAAGGTTAGAACAAGGGTTTTGGCGATTATAAACCCTTTTGCCTTGTCAGGCACAAAAAAAAGGAAGCTTATGCGCGACTAGATCCGGCTCTCTTCTGATTTTCAGTTCAATGCGCTACCCACTGGGCTAACTCGCTTAATAAAAATTCAATGTCGAAAGTGAATAAGTTCCATATTCTAATCTTTAATACTCTAATGTTTCATGCCATATTGCATAAAAAAAACACAAAGAATAGAAGAGGATTTTATTTATTTGCTTTTAAGGTAGAACAACTGAGAACAGGTTTTCTGTTCTAGCTTGTCTGACGTTTCTCACATATCTGTGCTGTTCTGTTCCATAGAGATCACTACCATAATAAAGAGTGTGAGAAATTGCATGAGCTATAATTTTTGTTTGTGTAGGTACAAGAGACATCCTGATGAAGTACATGTTCAAAAAGCTTTTACTAAAGAGGGCCTCAAGATTGTTTAAAATGTTTCCCTCGTTCAAATTTTTGTTACTGAAATCCAGCAAGGGCTTTTGCCAAGTATCTGACAAGTTTTCCTCGTCTAGATTTTTCATAGTAAACAGTTACTAAGGCCTTGCCTAAACTATGTAGACAGAAACTTTGCATTTTTCTAAAGAGAGACACAGTTTTTGGCCATTTCGTATTAGGATATCTCGAAAAAAGATGCAAATCCAGCAATTCTGAGAGCAAATTCAAATTAAAGACAACAAAAACCTTCTGTAAACTATAATTCGGTTTATACCTGTGTTATTTTTAACGAAAACTTAGATCAAGGGATTTTTAACATTCAGATTACATTTAAAAAAAAATGGGCACGACTGGAACGCACAAACTTACTCTCGTAGCTAACAACTTTAATGTAGCTAAAAATGGGCTATGTACAAGTAAATAGCTATAAGTTCCAAAATATTATGATAGCAAAAAACTTAAATAAATTATTATAAATTTATTAATTTAATGGATTTGAGAGTAAGGGCTCAAAATCAAGTATGCCATCTGAATTGTTTGATAAACATGAATTTATGAAAAAAATAAAATAAAACATCGTTGGAGCGGTTTCCTTAAAAATTAATTTTGTATCTTTAAATATGTTCGTTCATTTTCAAAAATAAAATCTAGTACGCCAACATTTAGTATTTAATAAAATACAATTTTACACAAAATAAAACAAAATTCATTAGCCCGTTTTCAAGATACTGAATTTTCAAAAAAATTTCATTATTTATTTAAAAATCTAAAAATTATTTTTTTGAAAATTTGTATAAGCAAAATTATTTGAATTGTGGAGGAGCTCTTGAATGAAAATTTTGGTTGAAATCGGAGCAGCTGCCAACGAGAAATTTGAAAACATATAAATCGGTTCTATGACAGGTTATTGGTAAAATTTGTTATCATTAAAATATTGACCATACCTTAAATAGTAAAAGCACATATTATTATCAAAATTCTTGGAGTCGTTTTCGAGAAAAAGAATTTTTTTCTTAACGGTTTTTCAACATTTTTGTATGGAAGGTACCGTTATTTTTTAACTTAGAAAGATGACTTTTTCAAACTATGCTACAAAATAATAAAAAACTATCTTACACCTAGTTTTGAAAATATTGACTTAGTTGTTTTCAACATTTTTTTAAATTTCAAATTTTTAATTTTGGTTCACAGTAATGTTTATATTTTTTTAGAAGATTTACCAAACAAAAAAAGGAAATTTTAAACTTAACTGTTTTCGAGAAAATCAAAAACCAAAGAAAATGGTTGTACTGGAGGTACCCACAATATTTAATTTATGAAAATAAAAAAATTATATATAAAAGTAGCATTTCCTTACTTAATTTATTGAATTTTTTTTAACAAAATCCTTGGACCTGTTTTTGAGAAAAATATTATATATGTCAAAAAAAAATTGAATGGCAGGTACCGTTATTTGTGGTCCTAAAAAACATTAAAACAAAGTCTGGGCATATTAGTCAAAAACACTTTATACCAAGTTCGAAGAAAACAGACAGACAGAATTGCGAGATCCACTGTTTTCAATCATCGTCATCGTTATGTTAGGGAAAATTATTATCCCGAGTTCGATTTTTTTTACGAATCCATAACTTACCATTAGTAACTATATCGCAAGTAAAAATATAAAATTTTAAAGATAAGCATAGTTTAAAAAAGATAAATTGGTAGGGAAGAGCTACAAAGGACTTCAAAGTTAAATAAAAATATTGTCAAATTTCTAATAAGGATATCTTAATATGTAAAGTTGAAAATGCAATTAAACTAAATCTCTGTGATAGATAGATACGTATCCAAGTAGCAGTAAGGGAAATAAATATAAAATTATATCTACTTCATAGCAACAAAAATCCACCCATGACTTTCGTACATTAATTCTTTGAATTATTTTTGTATACTTCTTGCACCCTTAATCCTTTATTTTATTTGAACACTTCTGGCATGAATTTTAAATTAAACAAATTAATACAAATAGAACACCCCCCCTCCCGCAGTTGTTTGATATAATGAAGCACAAACATTCTAATTAGCACACACAGTTAAAGAAAATCTTCATCCCTGCTTTATAGTTATGTAGTTTGTTTATGTTAACTCTTATTTATTTTCAGAAATATTTACCCCAAAAAAATATTAAATAGAAACATAAAACATTTCAAACATCTGTATTCCCCTATTCTCGAAAATAAAATCCTCCTCTTTCCATTAAAATAAATATGTACATATTTTCCATTCAAGAAATTACTCTCAGTCTAGATATTTACAATGTTTTAATTATATCTTGTAAAAATTTCCATTTCCAAAAGGCAAATTAAACAAACTTATAAGAAATAATCTCATGAAAATTATTTTAATAAATTATATTTCCACCATTAAGGAAAAAAATAATAATAAAAAAAAACAACCACCTCGCGAGGATTTCAACTACTTTCCTCACCTCTTTTCTGTGTCATTTTAATACTGAAAAATGTAATTGCTAATTGGATGTCAAAAAAATGTTCAACAAAAAAAAAGACAGAAAATTATATAAAAAATCTATCTCAACAAGACAAGATGACGGTTTAAGTTTTGTTAAATAAAAAAAGAATTTGAAAAGATTGTAGGTAACGTGCAGTTTGAACAGAAAATAAAATTCAAAACGGAAGAAAAATCTCGCTAGCCATAGAAAAACAAAACAAAAACAAAAAAAAAAAATACCAAAATGTACATGAAAATCTCTCATTAAAAAGTTTCAGGACCAATCCTCTGAACACAAACTAGAAAATCAGGCTATACAAACACACATAGAGCGAGCATCAGCCAGCTTACACAACCAAAAAAGAATTAAAATTATAAAAATGGAAAACAACCAAGCAATGAGGAGCAAACGAAACAAAAAAAAATCCAAAATGACGGTTGAAGTTGAACCCGAGCAAACACCCCCGACACCAACCCCAAACCCACTAACCTCTGCACACTCTGGTACACAACATTTTGCTGCTCCTTATTCCGTGCGCTGAGAAGCGAATCCTTTTGACCGTTTTTGCTTCCTTCAATGGGTTTTCGTGTGCCATCATCGTCATTATCATCATCATCAGCAGGATAAATATTAGCACAGTGCTCTCTTACTGATGCTTCTTCACAACACAACTCTGAAGACTGAACTTCAGACCCTCCTGTCCTCAATTTCTTGTTTTGCTTCTCCAATGAATCCTTTTAAATCATTTTTACTGTTTTTGTTGTTGTTTTTTTTTGTTGTTGTTGTTCCTCTGAGAAATTATATTAAATGTCAGACCATTTTACAGGGCTGTAATCCATGGTCGTCGTTGTCGTGTCGTTGTTATAAAGACTTTCAGAACTCGCACAGGTGAAAAGTCTGCAAAGAGTACGCCAGATGGAGCTGCTGCGGTAAAACACACTTGCGCCACTGAGGCCAATGTCACTAGCAGCAACACAAGCACTGCCACTCGAGATGTCATTGTTTCCTAAGAGGATTCAAGGGAAAACAAGAAAATATCTTTACACAGCCACAAACCCCATTACCACTACCGAAAGCGAGATAGAGAGAGCATGAATAGAAATGCTAACAATTTCTCGTCCCAACTCCCGCCCCATTCCACTGCGAATGCACCTACTTCCCACCGCGCCGCGCCAGAAAAGGTAAATAAATCTCGAAGGGAAATTCCATTAAGGCTTGATGGTAAAGTTGGAGGAGTTTTTCTTATGTCACCTTTGGAATTGCGTTGTGTCCTGCGTCACCACCTTCCATTCCCAGCATCATCGTCGCATTTCACAAGACATAAGACGACCGTTGATCTCATTCCGAAATAGTAGGGCATAGCTCAAGGAGCCTAAGACAAATTACAGCATTTGAGTTTGAGAGATTTTATTGCGGGAATTGCGCTGTGTACCTATGTATTTGTAATAGAAGGACGACGAATTCTCAATTCTTGAAAAGATGTCTCGTTTCGGGACACAAATTGTGCCAGAATAGACATCACGAGTATTATTATTGCAAAACAGGATGATGATGCCAAATTGTAATTCCACAGAAAAACACAACCTGAATAATTGGATTAAGAAGTTCGTAATGAGGTGACACGTCAATGTTAGACAACTCAACAACACTATATGGATAAGACTACAGGTACAGGTGCAATATGTTTGTGACGATGCGATGATTGTGACAAGAACCTTCAAGAAGGGATTGTGGTTGAAGTGCTGAGAGACTAAGGCTGAGGTAGAGGCAGATTACAACCATCAACTTCAATTTGAGCTTAAGCAAATGCAATTTTGCAGTTCGTCGCTCATTTTGGTGTAGTAGAGTTAATGTAGGTATAAAATAATTTATGTTTTTGTACTCTTGGGGATGTATTTTAGTTCGCGAAATGCTACATTTTTGTTTGAACATTTTAAATGAAATTAAACATTTATTAGAAGAAATCAACATCAGATGAGTACTGAGATGTTTCATATCATTGGGATACGGTTTTGTATAAGCATATACTCGTATGTAAGGAAGACAGATGCAAACTTCGAAATTTAATGCAAAATGTCCCAAACGAAGGGGGAAAATGAGGTAAAATAATGCCTCCCAGTTCCCTTCAGATAAAGGGAATTTAAATATTTATTGAAAAGACTCTCGTGCCTTGAAAAGTCTCAGCCTAAGATACACCATTTTTCGTTTCCTTCCTCATTGATTTCAAGAACGCTACTTCCTACTTTTCAGATTGAAGAATATTCCATTAGAAATGGCTTCGTCTCACAGCCGAATTTCTCTTCTTTGTCTTACTTTAACATATGGGTGCTGGGCTTTGATTCGAAGACACTTGGTTGGAGTTTTGTTATGGATGCACTTGCTGTGACCAAGTCAATAGAGAGTTGCTCAAAGACTTCCCAGTTATAGATATATTCTCCTCCGTCCTCCATTAGCCCTCCTCAAGCAAAGGTTCAAATATCAGCTAAAGAATTTTTCTTTGAAAATATTCCAGTACCAACTTGAATTCTGATTATCATGCCACATTCAGTGCCGTAAAAAAGGACAGGAAGTATTTTAATTTTGAAGAACGTGCATTGCATTTTTCGCCTATGTAATTTTGAACACATTTGTTTTGCAAAAACTAAAGCACCAGGGGGAGGGCTTTTGTTGTTATTTATCGTATCTTCACTTTTTCATTCAAGTAGAGCGGATGTTCACTATCAACTAGTAAAAAAGGTAAGCCGCAAAGTTGGTGCTATTAATATATTGACGTTTTTTCCTTAGCAGTGATTTAGTTAGAGGCCTTCTAGTTTCGCCTTCTCTTTAAAAGCTTCAAAGTATTCTATCGACACGTTATGCGCATAACCTAGACCTAGTAGTTGGACGAATCTGTAGAAGAATGACCTGTTTCATAACGAGATAGAAGAAGTCACATGATAACGAATGTCCTTGCTGAAAGTCTGTGCATTCTTGAAATTGTTCGAAAGAACTATTTACTATTTTCGCATAGTGTACCCTAAATATGTCCAGTGTATTGCGACAAAATTGGACCTAATTTAGAGCTTTGATATGTGGACGTTTCGAATCGGTTGTTTCCAAGATTTTTTTCCGTGTGGGGGCTCACTGATTCTTGATGAAGAGCTTAAAACTGGATGAAGAAGGGCTTGAGAACCTTACATAAACCTTAGATATGATAAGTTCTTGTTTCTAGAAAAACAAGGTATTTCCTTTTTGTAGATGAATCATCTAAAAAACTTTCAACCATTCATCGTCACGCAACGGGTTCTTAATCTAGGGTGAAAGGTCGTCTATGGTGGTTTCACCTACATATTTGATAGTGCTGCAATACTGCGACCACAGATTGCTGACATTACGTAGCTGAAGTGAGTTGATACCCATTAGTTCAGACTATGACTTTTAGGTGTGCTAAAAGCATCCAACATAGAATTTCTCTTTCCTCTTGTTGACAGAATCAAACTCTGAATTTTGACCGTAACAATTAAATGGCCATAAGCGATGCCTTTCCTTAGATCTCGTTAGTGGTTTGTTGAGCTGGAGATTCCTTAATTGCTCTATGAATCCTTAGCTTTGGAAACCTAATTCAATTGCATCGCTGTATAACGAGTTGCAGATGTTTTTATAGCTTCTACAGGAATATGTTCTCTTAATTAAAGAGAGCTAGCGATGTAAACGCTAGCGAGAACAAAATTTGACATTGGCGTACTACGGACACGTTCCTTTCATATGTTCCATCGAGGAGGTCATAAAATTCTTAAAATTCTGTTCCCTAGCTCTGTCGGTAATGGGAGTGCAGACATATTATGCTTATATCTTAGAATTTGCCTTCGATTCGAATCACAGAAATAAGATAAACGGTACCGGCATTAAGTCTATAATTATGCTTATAAAAGCTATGATTCTTTTAACCACCCTTGCTCCTATCTATCCTATCTCCTGGATCGTGGTAATATCGCATGAGGAGACACTCAAGGTTTTTAGGAGTGCCTAGGGGTCTAATGTGTTGTAAAGTTCCAAAGTACATAAATAGGTGCTGTCAATTCGGTTGCAGTTTTCATTGTAACGAAGCGTTACAATTACAACTCCTACACATACCCTAACCATATTTCAAGCGAAACTATAGATCTCCTACATATACACTAATTGTGTTGCATTCAATCACTGGAGTAATAATTCAGAAGTCGTAATTATTCATATATTTAAACAAATGAATTTACGAGAATTCCGAAACACATAATATTTCAATTAGCCTACTTTCAAGTCACAGTGACTTTTTACTGAATTATTAATAAGAGGACCTATAGAGAACGATCCGTTTGATTGACCTTTATAAGGTGTGTTAACTAAGAGAGAGGCACGCAATCTGCACTTTTATAGAAGCCACTCTAAATTTTTAGTAGAAATTATCTTAGAGTTAGAGTAGGACCATTAGGTCAATTAGAATTAGTTAGACTTTTAGTATTTTTCTTAGGTTATATCTTCAAGGTTCCTTTGGACAAAGATCGCCTAGAGAGTTCCCCCGCAGCCCTTTCCCTAGACTGCTTGCTAGGGACAAGAAATTCCTTCGAGAATTTCTAATGAACTTTCCTTAGGCATCCTCCGCAGGGTTCCTTTGGACAAGATTCTCCTAGAGAGTTCAAGGTCTTGCCCTAGACTGCTAGGGATAAGAAATTCCTAAGAGAATTTCTACTCAACTTTCCTAAGGCAGCCTCCTCAAGTATCCCTTGGACAAGGTTCTTCTAGAGGGTTCCGCCTCGAGTCCTTTCCCTAGACTGCTTGCTAGGGACAAGAAATTCCTACGAACATTTGTACAGAACTTTCCTTAGGCATCCTCCTCAAGGTTCCTTTGGACAAGGTTCTCCTTGAGAGTTCCCCCGAGTCCTTTCCCTAGATTGCTTGCTAGGGACAAGAAATTTCTACAGAAATTTCCTAAAGCAGCCTCCTCAAGGTTCCTTTCGACAAGGTTCTCTCTCCCTGTGAGTTCCGCCCAGACCTTTACTTCGATTGCGTACGGAAGACACCTATTGAACTGTAAAATTGTATAAAGAACATTTTAATTTATGCTAATAAAATAAAATAAAAAAGAACATTGTAATTTATGCTACGAAAATAAAATAAAAAAATGTAAAAGGAGAATTTTGGAAAAAAAAGAAATATTAAATCAGAGTAAGATTCGCCAAACCCAATTTTTGTTTCTTCTTTGGGTAAGAACTTTGGGAAACCGCTGAACTACCTCAGCCACAAGAAAAAGCATCACAACATAATAACCTTCAAATGACAACAAGTCCCGGAACATATTGCTCTCATTTGAAGGTAATTATGTTCCGGATCTTCTTGCACCTATCTTACCATCCTAACCTTATCAGAACTAAAAACAAATATTGCATTGCAGTTCAATTGTTACAAAACTTCAAGAAATCAATGACACAGAACAAAACAAAAAACTTGAGAACCAAAAACATTTCGTTTCCATCTAATTGATATAACCACAACAAATACAAAATACACAAACTTCATGATATACGAAAAAGTATCAGCTTCGTATGCAAAAAAAAATCCTTTTTGCCCAGCATCATCTCCCAATTCATATTTTATTTCTCAAATTCCAAACTGAAGCCACATTTGCATCAACAAAAATTACATAGTATCTATCTATATCTAGGACATAGCTTAGAAAGACACTCCCCCTCAATGATGATGTGGCCAGAGCAACAGATCTGCCTATCACCTATCCAATTACTTGAGTATCCCATGGCTATAGAAGCTGGATGATGATGATGACGATACAGCCACACCTGACTGCTCGTATATAGAAAACTATTCATTTCATTTCAACGTATCCAATTTGAAGCTATATAAAGTATATATCAATCCATCCAGTTCTCCACTCACATGCTGCCCCTGCCATACCATAGATATAATAACTTTAGATGAAAGAGAAAATTTGAAATCACGTAGCTAAGCGTCGAGTATGTAGAAATAATAAGGGAAAACTTCAACTGAAAAATAAAGTGACAACCATGTTAACATTCCATATCTTTTTACCCATCATCATCATCATCATCATCATCTATGATGGTATGGTTGGCTGCTGTTGTTGTTGTTGTTAACATCAGCATCATTTAATCGGAAATTGAAATTTATTTTGTATCTTATATTTTGCTAACGACAAAAACCCTAAGGAATTCCTATTCGGATGTCATTTTCATTTCCCACAGTTTAAATTTACATATGTTACCTATACGATGTATACCTACAAGAATCTGAAATGAATCCTTCAAGATAAAATTTACGAACGCAATAATTAAAAACGAACCAAACGGAAGAGAAAATCTCAAATGATATCTACCTACACAAAAAAAAAAAAAAAAAAAACACATCAAGCATTGAATTTTCGATTTCAACGAAATATTGATAACAAATGTACCTTAAGGATCGCACCTTGCTACAAAAAATAGATTCTTTTTAAGGAAATTAAAAAAATTAAAATGTAACAGATGCCCTTGAGTAAACACGAGCTATTGATTAGATAAACAAGAGGGTTTAGAAAGAATAGACACCTGCAACCTGCAGCTCAAACCAGCCACGCGCCCTTCGTGGCTCCGTTCCATTTCCATGGCAGTTGTTAGGTAAAAGATACTTCTTAGATACAGGTGTTTTTTTCTTAATAGACATCTAATTCTTGAGATAGGAAAATCAATTAGCTACACCCATTAGAAAAGTAGGTAGAAGATTTTCACCTTCGGGAGCACGCTGCCATCTGTCCGGATTCGAAATTTACCGGGAAAATCAAAAAGTTAAACTCGCATCCAACAGATGCTTGTTTATATTTTTGTAAAATATAGAAAAGCGATACAGAGAGATAAATATCTTATAGATTTTTTATTATTATACATGCCAGATGAAATTATATCCCATGAGTTATTCATCGTCTGTGATGCTTCTTAGGACTTTTGGCGTCTTTTATTTCATCTAATAATTCATCGTCGATTGTCAGAGTGTCTCTTTCTCGTTGTTCTTCAGTGCGATTCTGAAATCAGAAAAGTTTGCATTTCAAGAGTTATTTTTCGCAATAAATATGAAAAACGATACCATAAGAAAAAATTTTTTTTTAAACAAAAAATAACATCCTTGAGGCCCAATTTGTGCTTGCTGAAGGGCATATCCATCCAGTTCACAAGAGAAGCACAGCATAAAGCCAGGGTGTTATATCGTATCGTGTATATCTTCATGCTCAGTTTCATGTTTTTCAATTATAAATTGTTACGCGGGAAAAGGCAGAGAGGTAGATAGACTTTTAGGTATAAACCATAGCAGCCAGGAACTTGGAAAAATACATACTTATGTAGGTACTTATATAATATTGAACATTTTCCATATTTTCCATTCCATCTTGTGAAAATTTATTGACTTGGAAAAGTCAAGTTGCAGAAAACAGAAAATAAAACAAATAAAAATATATGAAAAATTATGAAAATTTCCAAAGAACACACACACATAAGAAATATAGGACCCAACAGCCTGGCAGGAAGATAATCGTAAATTTTGTTTCAAAACCTAAAGATATATTCATTGCTTATATTCCATGATCCGATGATGATGGTGCGTGAAAAAGATAGAGGAGAGTGAGAGAGGATTTTTGAGTTTTGATTTTAAAGAAGGAAAGGGAGAGGCCCATAGCCTGAAAGATTAAAAACATTGTTAACTGTTGCGAGTTATAAATTCGAGCTTTATTCAAAGTGTGACGATTCGATGATGATAAGATTGGTGGCGATAGCGGTGGGGTGGGGGAGGGTGCTGGTTATGGTGGTGAAGTTTGGAATGGAATTTTAGTGTTTTTACCTAAACAGATTGAGATAGGGAAGTTATACTTAAAATACATACATATACATTGAACAACATAAGCTTAAAGTGATTAATTGCTTTAAGATGACAGTGTCATGTTGTTGCAAAGGAGCATTAGGCTTCGATGATTTTTTTGTGGAAATGGGAGAACCTTACGAGAAAGTATTTTATGGAAACATATTTTATGTTTTTTTTTAGATGAGTAAGAGGTTTTTGGTTAAGTTATTTATTGATTTTGAAAATAATTAATTAGACTTTATGAGTTTCGGTTTTTGGTAATAATATATCCACAAAAGATGAAGGTATCTAGGTAGGTTTATACATCTAGACACAAATATTTTGGGTTCTTTTAGATTTTAACTCAATTAATTAGTTTAATGTACGAAGGGTTGTTTTCAAGCTTCACACGCGAATTTGATATGGAATTAGGGAAAATGAAGTTGATTTATATACAGGGTGATTGGTATAAGGTGCACCAAAAAGCTACATATAATGAGTAAGTTGGATGAAGGCAAGAAAATAATCGTATAGGAGGGTGGGTCTATTTACCTCCGTTTAAACGGGAGGAGCAATTTTCTAAAAAATTGACTTAAAACAGATACAAAATTATTTTAAAACAACAGTATAGCTTGCAATGTCCTGCCATACATTTTTAGAAAGTTAAAAATATCTTCTTTAATTTCTTTTTTAAATTAAGTTGAAACCAGCATCTTAGTAAAAACCAGAAAAAACGAGTTTGATGAATGATGATAATCAACTAGTTGCTGAAATGATCATTCATATCTTAAAAAGTAAAAGTCCTAGATCCATCCGGTTTTCAGGGTTTGACTAAAAATTAATAAGAGCATTGAGTTTTGAATATAAAAATAGTACTTAATAAGGTAAAATTTTGAAAAAAAAAAACAGTTTTGAAATATTGTAAATATTTTTTTTTTTCAAAATTTCGAGTTTGAATATTAATTTTTTAAAAACTATTCACAAACGCAACTTAATTAAAAATGAAAATTAAAGAAGAGATTTCTGGCTTTCCAAAAAGTTATGGCAGGGCATTGCAAGTTTCACCGTTGTTTTTAAATAATAATATTGTTTTTGTGTTTTAAGTCATTTTTTTATAAAATTGCCCCTCCTACCTAAAAACGGAGGGAAATAGACCCCCCCCTCCGATAAGATTTTTTTCTTGCCTATACCCTTCTCTGGTTTTACAATTGACGGATGTTTTGAGGATCGTTATACGCCTCAAGATTCTCTGGGCCCTGGCTGGCCGTAAGAAACCATTCCTGTTGTATTAAACAATTACACTTAAATTGGCACCTCGTTTTTCTCAAATTCTAATCGGGTATTGGTCCCAACTGCATTTTTTTGTTAAATAAGTTACGTTAGGATAAATTGTTGTTGCATTTGACAATATCGATTTTTCAGTTATCTCTTCAAGCCCCAACTTCGGACTTTGAGAATCCCTAGAGTTAAACCAAGAGCCGTAGCGTCCATTGGGGCAACCATATATGGTTTGCCCCGGGCCCCACATTCTCTAACTACGGCCCTGCTTTACACTGAGGGAAAAATGTATGTACTCAGCACACAAATGTGTTGACTAATTCCATAGATTTCTGCACACATGACCTTATGTACTCATTAAATGATAAATCTGTAGTGAGTACACACATTTTTGCCATAATGTATTCAATAAAGAATTTTATGCACCCATCGCATAAGGATGTGTCGGATATCTGAAATAAAATGCGATTTTTCGAGTTTTTCACATAAAATATAGACTAAATACACGTTTTTTATATTCAATACATAACCCTATGTGATGAATAAACATTGCTACAAAAAAATTTAATGGATACACGTTGCTTTGGACTCATCGCATAGCTCGTGTACTGAGAAAACTGTTTTATGTAGAAACCTTCCGAGTTTATGATAATTCTACATAAAATATAGACTAGATACACGTGGCTTTATACTCAACACATAACTTCATGTGATGAATATAATCTGGAACAATAATATTGACTGTATACACGTTGCTTTGCACTCAACACATAACCTCTTGTGATGGGTAAATTGTGTTTCACTTATATTGATTGGATACACGTTGCTTTGTACTCAACAAATAAACTCTTGTGATGAGTAAATTCTACTTTATTAGGATTGAATGGCTACATGTTGGTTATACTCATCGCATAACACTATATAATAAGTAAAGTAACGTTGCACCTCTCTATGTATTCGTTAAATAAATATTAATGTTTAATTCACCCAATACATAAAAGTGTACGGTTTATAGAGTGAGTACAGTTTATTTGTATATTTTATGCACTCGTTCTATAAATATAAATTCTCCATTGATTCATTACATAAATATCCGTCTGTTATCTGTGATGAGTATATGATTATGTAGTGAGTACATTTTCTCGGCGGCATTCAATGTACTCATGACCTACATATTATGTACTCATTATATAAATATATGTACTCATTACATAAATTAAAAAAAAATACATACTCATTACATAAATACTATGTACTCATTACATAAATATGCACTCATTACATAAAAAAAGGAAACCTTTATTTCTTTATTTTATGTGCTTTTTCTTTTTTATGTAATGGGTTCTTGACTTTGCTTTTTATCACAAAGTTGTTTTCACCTTTTATTACTGTGGGGAATTTCTTTCTTCACTGATAGTACCCACAGCTGATTTCCCCTTTATTCTGAAATTATACAAATTTATTTTATTAGAAAAAAAGTCAAGTTTTACTTACCTGGATTTGAACTGGTATCCTTCCAAGCACCGAGCGAGCATCCAACCATTGAGCTAATTCGCAATATGATATTCTCGTCCATAATGTTAATAAGTTAAACGTCTTTAAATTTACTTACAAACGTTGAATACACGTTGCATAGACTCATCGCAAAGCTCGTGTACTGAGAAAACTGTTTTATGTAGAAACCTTCCGATTTTAAGATCTGCACACATAAAATATAGACTAGATACACGTTGCATTGTACTCAACACATAACCTTATGTGAGGAATAAATGCAGTTACAATAGTATTGATTAAACGCACGTTGCTTGCTCTCGGATTTTTGAAATTATTTAGTCAGTACATATGCCACTGTATAGCTGGTCAATAGCTCTGTGTTGAGTCAATATTGCCTGTATTCAATGCAAGTTATAACTTTGCTATAGACTGAGGTTGGGTTTTATTTGGTACATAAACTCCAATGTAACCAGCACACGTTAACTTTACTCAATAAATAGAGCTTTCATCGCAATCCTTTGCAAACTTCAGTACATAGAGTTTACATAAATGTCTCTGTACTGAGCCCATACTTTTTCCCCTCAGTGTAGCCCCAAACACTCTTTGGAATAAGTTATTATTCTTACCCCAAACTTGGGTTTTCTCAAATTCCTTTAAGAATTAAGCCCCAACCAAAATCTTTGGGGCTTAGAAAAAAAATTAGATAATATGTCAATTTAGTTTGATTCGTCTCAAATTTAACACAAAAACTCTGTAAGTGGTAATGTATTGCTTTCTATATTTTAATTAATTTTAGGAATCGCTTGTGTGGGGGGGGGGGGCTTTTTTAGCCCGTATAGTCACAAGAACCCATCACGGTGTATCGACAGGAATTCTGCTAAGAATGGGACTATAACCATAAGTTCCAATTATGTCATTTTCCCTAAAAATAATGTCAAGTTTTAAAGATTTTGTTTGTATATACATATTTACAAACTTGTAATTCTATAAGTTTATTAATGTCTTTATATCACTTCAATACATAAATAACATACATATATATACAAAAAAAACATGTCAAACAAAAAATGTTATCCTACCTACGTATTTTTTCTACAAGGCCTCATACGTCAACATACAAAAAATTAGGCATTGAAAATAAATTATGTATTCAGTGCACACCACTATACTTTTCTTCATATAGTATAGATATATAATGTATTATATACATATATACCTATACCTACCTAAGCTGCTTAAAACAAAAATTATTGTAGCACACAGAATTATTTTCAAAGAATATTAAGATCTTTGTGGGATTGTTTTTTTTTGCTATTTTTTGTTTGTAAAGAATCACAAGTTCAAAAGACTGGTCTCTTTAATAATATTTTTTTTCCCCTTAGTGTTTGTAATTAGAGATATTAAAAATACTTTCTTTGAAAAAAAAAAAAAAAAAAAAAAAATATAATTTTGAAGATAAAAAATTAAGTAACAAAAAATAATAGACATTGGTATTGTGATAAGTTATAAAGACTGGTGGGGATTGGTTGTAGTTGTATTTTCAATTTTGCGGCATTAAGAGGGATGACTTTAAATATTTAATGGAACAATTATTTTCTTTCGGTATAAACTGGCGATTTTTTTTTTTTTTTTTTTTTTGTCCAGCCATCTCTTGGAATTAGGTCCCTTGGCCCCTCAAAAACACTACCGGATTTTTTTCGGATTTTTAAAATAATGTGTAAAAGTCATGAGCAAATGGAGTTTTTATTTGTAAAAAATACTAACCTTACCTATATATTGGTTTTTAATTTGTTTTATGTATTAAAAATATGGTTTCGTTGCCGAAATTCATACATTTAATCAGGTGCTCCATTTTGTTTTCAACTCATTCACTAGATATACCTGACTTTAAAAAAGCTACTCAAATACCTTTTGATTGAGTCATAAAGGTCTTCATTTGCAAAGTGGGGCAAACATGCATAAAACATTCAAAATGAAAAACAAATATATAGAAAACTTTAATCATTTTTCACTGATACCTCTTATACCTACTAAGGGCCAGTTTTTCAGTACACGGTTAAAATTAAACCCAAATTTAGTATGATAACTCTATATTAACTCAACAATACTTTTAATATGACGGAGCGAAAACTATGCAGCCTAACTGCAAGTGTTATCACGACAAAACACCTTTAAATGATTTTGACATTTTTTCTCCCGTGTTTTGTAAGACTTTTTGCACTCACGCTCCACTTAAAAACTGCTTCCTCACGTATCTTTAGACAAATCTATTTCCAGAGTTAACTAACTCAGGTTTAACTCACCACTGAAAATCTGGGACCGATTTTTTTTTTCACTAATTAATAATTCCACACAAATTGTTTGACATCTTCATTTTATAAATCTCATCTCATAATATTATTTCTTTAAAAGTTACTCAGACCAATGGAACCTAAGAGACTAAGAGACTGCAAATGACATTTAACCTAATTACTTCAAACTACCAGGTTGTTCCATAGGAGGTGTACGACTACGAGTAGATATATAAGAAAAACTTTAGCTCCTATAAAGTTTTCCTTGTTTAATCAACTTGACATCTCTCTAAGGAAGTAAAACAGTCAATTTGCATTTCAGATAATGTTGAGAGAATCCTGTGCAAGAACAAAGGAACAACACTAATCAAGCAGAAAATGCGTTTCATTAAAACTTTCTCTTCAAAATAGTAGTGTTGCTAAGCAACACTGTTATCATAAACAAATAAAATGAAAAAAAAAAAAAAAAAAAAAAAAATCTTTGTATAAAAACATAGAATTCCTACCTTAACAAGAAAAATAAAATATTGCTTACATCCTTATACCTATGCTTTTTTTATAATTAAATAAAAACAAACAAGGATTTTCTCTCAACTTCTATTCTTACGAAAACATGTCGAGCTCAGGTTTTTCTATCTTTGGAATCATAAAAAAAAATACTCAACCATCAAAAACATGTCGCATGTAAAAAAGTTGATCATTTCATTAAAAGAAAAACTTCAAATTAGACTATACGACTTTTCCTCAAAGGTAAGGACTGACTTTCTCTGTGTTATGTGATTGTATTTGTTTGGATTTTTAAATAAATAGAAGAAACGAGAAGGAACGCACTCTGTGTGTGAGTTACAATGAGGAAAATAATTAAGTCATACAAAACTTTTGTCAGCTATCTCAGAAGACGAAGGAGAGAACTCCTTCCATGTATATAGTTAAATTTTCTTACGATACCAACGGTAAAATAAACAAAAGTGCCTCTACCCATGTAAAATAAAAAGAACTTGTTATGGATACAGCTACCTTTTTCCCTCGCAGCAAAAGTTGAAGACATATTTCAATTTTTTTTGAAATTTATGTTTGAGGTAGGAATTTGCATTTTCAGAAAAAAAAAAAACAAAAAAATAACAAAACTCACAACAAACAAGGATACCTACCTAGCTATTTATTTCAAAGTTTTTAAAATTTTCGTATAATTTTCTTGGGTGCGGGAAAGTCCTTTCATTTTTGGCTCACATTCTTAAAAAAAAACTAAAAAAAAAGAAACTTTTTTTTAGACTATGCAACAAAGCCAAGATTGTTTTGTTTGTATTTTTAACATGTGGTGTGGTTGATGAGCATAAATAAGCCAAATAAAATGAACAATAAACAAATGCTATGCCGCCACCGTGTACTCCATTTGCATTTCAGGAAGGATACTTACATAAATTATACGTTCGAAAGTTTGTCCTTTGCTATATATGCGTTGCGTAACTATTGTAATGAACGTGTGTATATCATCGTCCTTAGCTACAATAAAAGAGAGGTTTCAAGGAAATCTGTCAGTTTGAAATAACGAATATACAACTACGACGACGAGGACAACGACGACGACAAGAACGACTATAAGAATCTATAGGTGTAGTAGGAGGGAGGATGTCACAAAACTGAAGGTGTTTGAATAAATATTTTTGCTTGTTTGTTTTACTAATGATGCGGCGACACCGCAAAAGGAATTATAAATGAATTTCCTGACTAGAGCATGTAATTTAAAAATATGAAAGATTTCATGATTTAGCTATAGGCTGTGGGTAATTATGGCTTTTATATGTATAGGTAGGTTGGGGATGGGGGTTTATTTAGTAAGTTGCGAAACGATTTTGTTTTTTGGGTCATAAGGATATTAATTTTAAGAATGTATGGGTTTAAATTTGAATTAATTTTATTAAAAATAGTTGTAGCCACATATGCCTTCCTGTAAAACCAAATTTTAACATAAGGGTGTCCCATACTTTGACAATGTTTGAATTTTTTAAGTTAAATACGGAAAAAAATATACTGCAGGTCTGTCTTATTAACCCGTGCCGACACTGAATCTTCAATATTTCCATACAAAATGCACGTTGTTTTTATTGTATTTTTCTTTTATTTTCAATGAAATTTTAAAAGTTTTCAATTATCATGAGAACTAGGAGTATTAGAATTTGTTTAAACAATACTTACACAGTTAAATATAACAACCGATATAGTGGTAAAATGAGTAAATAACTTTAAAAAAAACTGAACATTTTAAAAACAAGTTAAAATAACAGTTTTGAAAATTTTTGATAGAATAAAAAATAATAGGTCCGATCCTTTACTTTGTGCACAGAAAATCACAAACTGTCAGATCTTGGAGAGCAACGTTGATATATTCTCAAAAATATCATAACTGTGCCAAAGTACGGGAACGCAAATTCAACCAAATTCCGTATTACATAATGTGCTGGACAAGTAAGGCACGATGTTTGGCTTTCATTCTTTTGCTCTCAAATTGACATTTTGCTGTGATTTTCAGTCCGAAGAAATTTCTCGGACTGAAAATCACAGGTAGGGGAAATTATTTACTCTCTCGTGAGCGTTGTTTTTTGTAAAAAACTGTCAAATTATTGAGTACGGGAACGGCTTTGGACTGAAAATCACACAAATGCACAGAAAATCACAGAAATTTAAAGTAAAGGAACGGACCTATTGTAAATTAAATAGTAGTCAACAGCTAGAATGAAATTAGACATTTACTTATTGACGATGTATGTGCATGGTTCAATAATGTAATTTAAAAAAACGAATTAAAATTAAATTTTGAAACTTTTTATACATAAATTATTTTAAACATTTAAAAAAAATTGGAATGTCAATTACAAGTTATTATTTTAATGAATATACGTATTTAATTTAAAAAAAATTTCATTAACATGGTTTTTGAAAAATCGGGTTTTCAAAAAAGTAAATGTTCTCTTTTTAATAAAAACAGTTTTTCGAAACTTTTAAATGCGATATTATTTAATTTTTATAAGAGCATGTGCATAAAAAAAATTTAATTGGTTAATCTAATACTGAGAAAGTGAAAAATATGACAAGCGGTTCTTTGGAAAGTATTGTTAATAAAAATGGAAAACAAATATTTTCAAATAATAATAATATTAAAGAAAGTATAATATACTAGTCTTATATCACATTATGTACATCTTCTTATCAAAATTCTTGGAGCCGTTTTTGAGAAAAATAATATATTTTAAGGGTTTTTCAAAATTTTTATAGAAAGTGTACCTTTATTTTTGATTTTAGAAACACGATTTTTGAGATATTCTACAAGATAATAAAAAAACTGTTTTAAGGAAATTGGAGTTTTTTTCAAAACATTGAGTTTTCAAAAAAACAAATGGAAATTAAAAAAAAAATGAATATTATAGTTTTTTATTCAAAATTTTGTTTTTAAACAATGTTAAAAACTTTGTAGAGCCTCATCAAAATGGCAAAAGAACTGTTTTTGAGAAAACTAACAACAAAAATTGTGGTTGTACTAGTACCAAAAAAAAACTATTAAAACAAAATAGTCAAAAACTAGCATTTGCCGCGTTTATTTGAAGTCCTGAAGCGCCGTTTTTGATAAAAATAATATTTGTCTATTCACTTAATTTTTTTTTTTACCTACCGTTATGTTTGGCCTAAAAAAAAAACTGGGCAATTACTCAAAAAACAGTAAGTACCTACCAAGTTGGAAAAAACCAATCAGCTATTTAGACTATAGGTGCGCGGACAGACAGACAGAATTATGAGTACCAGTTTTATCGCTTCCTCTGTCATCGTTATATTACGCAAAAATTGAATATATTATGTGTACTATTTTTTTCCAAATCCATAACATGCTAAGTAAAAATTGAAAAAGAAAGAAAACAAGAAAAAAAAGATTTTTTCTTTGATTTTATTTTTATGTAAAAAAAGTATTTTTCATACCTACAAATTTAAATACAACGTTTTATGATTAACTAAGAAATACCACATTGCTAAATTATAACAAAATCAAAGAAACCAAATAATGACGAGTTATTCGGGAATATTTCAAAATAGGTTTGAAAAAATCGATTTGCTCAAAAAATACACAAAACTCTATTTTCGTTATTTTTGTCCAAAACTTGGTATGCAGTATTATTAAATCTCGTCTATAGATGCCATTTACCAACTTTAATCAAAATTGATAAAGCCGTTTTCGAGAAAATTTTATAAGTCTAAAATCGTTATAGGGCAGCTAACAGTTCTAAATCAGCTAAGACAAAAATTTGAATTTTCCCTCTAGGGAATCAGATAAAAATGCTTTACACAAAATTGAAAGCAAATGCGTTTAGGATCTAGCTCGATGTACAGGACGCACATATGTATAAACAATTTGGAAGACGTTTTGTCGAAAATCACTTTTTTGGATTCCTCCATCATCACCGTGATGTTAGTTTTAATTAAAACCTCGAAGTTATTTTTTTTTTTGACACAAAACCAAAAAATTAGGTTTTGAAAAATCAACTGTTTGTTTTTAATGCACAAATCGTTTGCCTTAGGTATGTATGTACATAATACGCCCTTATTTATAAAGAAAAAATAGTTATTTCAGCTCCCGTGTTTAGGAAAACTACACCATAGAATAAGAATGTTATTGACTTAAATGGAGCAGTAAGCAATTACCTTTAGTTTGAGTCTGGAAAATTTGTGTTCTATGGTGTAGTTTTTTCTAAATACGGGAGCTAAAATAACTATTTTTTGTTTATAAATATGCGGGATAGAGTTTGCAAAGTAGTTCTGTAAATTCATATTAAAATGACTATATACCTAGTCTTCTTCTCATCCTAAGTTGCTACCTCATTGAAAATTTATTACGCCTGTAAAATTTAATTCCGAGTTTTAGATTCCGAGATTTAATTTTACCTGCTAATTTGACGTCAACTTGAGAGGTCCACTTTCTTAAAAAAAAAAAAATAACTAAAGCGCTTCCAGGGATTGGATAGATTTTCAAAAATACTTAATTACAAATTATAATTAAACAAGCAAATTATTGGTTTATATTCGTTTGCCGGATTATACGTACTTTTTTTAAGCAACAACGCACTTATTGTTCATTGGGGTATAGAAAGTTTCGACAATTGTTCTTCTTTCCTGATATTCAAAAATGACGTTTCAAGTTAAGGAATATCACAACAAAAACATGAATGTTAAAAAAGGAGCCAAGTTCTTCTGTATACAAAAACCTTTGTGTAACAAGTCAGCCGTACAAAGTAGTGAGATCTAAAAGTACGCCAAGTTCTAAGTTTATTAATGTTAAATATCAAATATTTTAAGTAGAGTTATATGTAAGAACCTTAAAATATATCAGGGAAATCTGTTATTTAATGATTACTGACTTAAATTGAGCGGGTTTACTTGGCAAGTTTTTTTATTACCTAATTACTCAATTTTGAAAAGAAAACTTGCCAAGTAAACTAATTCAATTTAAGTCAGTAATCATTAAATGGTTCTTCTATATAACTCTACTTGAAATATTTGATATTTAACATTAATAAACTTAGAACTTGGCGTACTTTAAGATCTCACTACTTTTTAAGGCTGACTAGTTACGCAAAGGTTTTTGTAAATAGAAGAACTTGGCTCCTTATTAACATTTATGTTTTTGTTGTGATTTCACTACTTTTTGCAAAGATTCTTTTTATCAGGAAAAGTGGGTGGATGAAACGCCCCTGCATAAAAAAGTTCATGATTTCGACTTTTAATTTGCCTACCAACACTTGAAAACTAACCACTTTACCAAATTTCATATTCCTGCACAAATCGGAAGTGCTCTCAATATATTTAATATTAATTCTGTAAAAATGGGTGGTTCCCCTTTGCCTTCATGTCAAGTCCTATCGCTCTACCAAATTTCATCACTCTACGACAATTCAGAAGTTCTCTACATAGTTGATATCAAATCCGAGAATATGGGTGGGTGCCACGCCCCTGAATGGATAATTTAAAATTTTCCAATATTTCCTTTGTACTGACCACATGATCTACCAGTTTACCAAATTTTATTATTCTGCAACAATCAAAAGTTATCGATATAATTAATAACAATTCTGCGAAAATGGGCGGAATGCACGCCCTCTGAATCCGAAATCTCAAATTTTAAAATTTTGCATTTGCTTGCACCTCTAGCCCTACCGTTTTACCAAATTTGATCGTTCTACGACAATCAGAAGAGCTCCTCATAATTGATATAAATTCTTATTCAAATGGGCGGATGCCACGCCCCCTAAATGTAAAATCTCAAATTTTAAAATTTTCCCTCTTCCAGCACTTTAAGCCCTACCGTTGTACCAAATTTCATTGTTCCACGATAGTCAAAAGTGCTCCAAATAGTTTATATCAATTCTATGAAAATGGGCGGATACCACGCCCCCTGAATGAAAAATCTCAAATTTTAAAATTTTTCCTTTGCCTCCATTTTAAGCCCTACCCTTCATCAATCTACGACAAGAAGAAGTGGCCGGGTACCACGCCCCCTGAATGGAAAATCTTAAATTTTCCTTTGTATACACCACAAGGCCTACCGTTGTGCGAAATTGCCAGATTCTATGATGTCGGGAAGTGCTCGATAATTTTGACGATCTGTCAGTGAGTCAGTCAGTTACGGATTTTGCAAATGTTGCAGTATTATATATTGGCAACCACTGATGCTAAAGAATTGAAATTTGGTGGGTTGACTAAAACTGGTGAGCTTAGCACATGCTGTGAGTTTGAAGTTTCTGGCTTTATTGGCACTGAAGTTAGAGGAGGATCGAAAATCGCCTGAGTTTGATCATGTAAAAAGGTTGTAGTGCCAGAACTTGGCTGGGCACTACCGTGCCCTTTGATAAGCTAGATTTGACTCATTGTTGGCGAAAATTCTTAAGACTCAAATCTCACTCTTCGTTATAAGGTTATATTTAAACATCTAGTTAAAAAGATTTAAGACCATGTATTCTACCATCTAGTCTAAAATAAATAATTTCTATATAAATGTTGCCAACTTGAAGAAGATTTTTAATGTCCCAGTTTCCCCTAATAAGATTTTAACTATACGAAACGATATTGTTCATTCTGAAAAAAAAAAAAAAATAAACTCATACCATTCAACTTAATACTTAACAAGTTAGTTACGACGTTTAAAGGGGAGAACTTGTTTAGGATTCTTATCTTATTCTCAATAAAATACAGGAAATTCCTACGTGCCTTTTGAAACAATACCATATAAAACACGTGTTACAGTCTTAAAGTATAGATACAGGTACATAGGTACACAAAAACACCCCAAGTGATAAAACAAAACAGCAAGTAAACAAAATTAAAAAATAAGATATCTTCCAATTTATAATGTGTAACGGCCGCTTAAAACTCAATTCTTTTATTATTTAGGGTCGATAGAATGAAACAAGTTATAAAGAAAGTATACCTAACCTATAGTTAGTTACCTGCACCAAAAGCACTTCAATCACACATTGGATTTTTTTGTTTGTATCTCTTTAACTTCTCCCCCTTTTCAAGAGACATTTGTTTCAAAAATAAGAAAGATAAAAAAAAGACAACAACTTCAAATATTTTTTTATTTAAGTTTCCTTAGAGGGGAACCATCATCATAAGTTGTAAGAAAACCCACCCAACCATGAAGTAGCCATCTGTTGCGTCGTCATCGTCCTCTTTCTCCTCCACCCTCAAGGCTTTGATGAATTTTCAACATTAAAAGAGGTGCAAACGCCAACAAGGAAAAATTGATATAGGGGAACTTTGGCAATTCTGACAAGATACGACGACTTTCAGACAATTTTTTGACATGCGACAATCAGCATAGATCCTCTTTTTTAACATCGCAGTAGAGTGGGAGGTAGCCTTTCCCTGCGGGTAGCATAGAAATATAGGCTTTTTACAGAATAAACTTCAGAAAATTTTTTTAGCTTAGCTCTTGTTTATTTATGGTTGGATATGAGTTGAGGGAAGGGGATTCTGCTATTGATGGAAAACAAAAGAAATTTTTGCTGACAGATTATCACGCAAAAGCTGTTAAAGCCCAAAAGTGTTGACTTGGCAAAGACAATAAATTTTATTGTAACAGACATTTTGCCATTGGATAATTATTATTAAGCAAAGTAGGTATAGAAGGTAAGGGTATGAAAATGTATATCTCTATCTATCTACACCTACTTTATATAATCAAGACCTGTGCGTGCGTTGTGTCTTATTTATGAAAACACACAAAGTAAACATGAAAATAATCAGATAATTATATTTCGGAGTTATTGTTTTATTTACCTAGCTAGGTATCTTTTTAATTGTGATAAAAGCAGCAAGTTCAACATTAGAAAAAAGAAATGGAATTATAATCAAAAATTACGTGTTGATAAAATATTTATAATCCATCAAATAGTGTTCCTCTTGATTGTACAGCTTTTAGGGATGTGTAGAACAAATTGATAAGTGATTTTGGGCAAGATAAAATCAGTTAAGTTTTACTTGCGATATAGGTAGGTACTATATGGTAAGTAACCCAAGACACAAATTTGCCAAGTAACATTGTTGGAGCGAGTTGAAGCAAAACTGCTCTTTTACAGCTCTAATATAATGTAATCTAAGGCTATATAGCTCTTTAAGAGTTTATAATAGAGCGCTCTGTTGTCATGTTCTTGTAATGTGTGATATTTTAAGAGGTTTAGAACTTTAAAAAAAAAAAACACAAAAAATTCGAAAAAATGAATGAAATATTTATTTGAATCGATAGTTTAAACCTTGCAATTTAATGTTTAAAGATAATTTTATGCAAATATTGACCGCGGCTGCGTCTCAGGTAGCCCATCCGCTGAGTCCAATTTTGGCATACACTTTCACACATATCGGCCGGTATCTCACGAATGAATGCATGGATGTTGGCTTCCAGTGCGTCAATCGAAGCGGGCTTGTCCCTATAGACATTAGCCTTGACATACCCCCACAAAAAATAGTCTAATGGTGTCAAATCGCACGATCTAGGCGACCAATTGACCGGCCCGAAACGTGAAATTAACTGTTCACCAAACTCGCCTCGCAATTGCGCCATTGTTTCGCGTGCTGTGTGGCATGTGTCACCGTCTTGTTGAAACCACATATCATGCAAGTCAAGAACTTCCATTTCGGGCAAAAAAAAGTTTGTTATCATCGCTCGGTAGCGTTCACCATTGACAGTAACGCTGCGATTCGCATCATCTTTGAAGAAATATGGCCCAATAATGCCGCCGGCCCATAAACCGCACCAAACAGTGGCTTTTTCGGGATGCATTGGTAGCTGTTGCAATGCTTCTGGCTGATCTTTACTCCAAATGCGGCAATTTTGCTTATTTACGTACCCATTCAACCAAAAATGAGCCTCATCGCTGAACACAATTTTTCGATAAAAAAGCGGATCCTCGGCCAGCTTTCCAAGAGCCCATTCACCAAAAATTCGGCGTTGTGGTAGGTCGGCTGGCTTTAGTTCTTGCACCAGCTGTATCTTAAAAGGCCTTACGCCCAAATCCTTCCGCAAAATTTTCCACGTAGTGCTGTAACAGAGGCCTAACTGCTGGGAACGGCGCCGAATCGACATTTCGCGGTCTTCTGTCACACTAGCTGATACGGCCGCAATATTTTCTTCACTACGCACAGTACGTAAACGTGTTGGTGGTTTAATGTCCAACAAAGTAAATTTGGTGCGAAATTTGGTCACAATCTTCCGAATAGACTGCTCAGAAGGTCGAGAATGCCGACCATAAAATGGAAGCAGCGCGCGATGAACATTTCGAACCGAGCACGAATTTTGATAGTAAAATTCAATAATTTGCAAGCGTTGTTCATTTGTAAGACGATCCATGGTTAAATTGCAAACCAAACTGAAGCTGTTTGATAGTGACACAAGGTACTAAACACACGTCAGCTGTCAAAACCAGTGTTGCCAAAACAAACCAGCTAAAAAATCGCCCGTTACATCATCAATTTCTAGCTAGATAAGGTTGTGAGCTACGAGAGCAAGTTTGTGCCATCCAGTCGTGCCCGTTTTTTTTTAAAGTAAATCTCAGGAGTCATTTTAGAGAAAAAAAATATTTTCCTCAGCTGCTAAAGAATGTGTATCACAGTGGTTTAAATTTGTAATATGACTTTCACAATGTTCTAAGTAATTTGTTCTAATCAACCAAAATCGATTACCAATTTCCAATGAACTAATGAACCCAAATTTCCTGAAAAATTTACGTATTGCAGTTTTCCAGTTATTTAAATTAAATTTAAATAATTTTTTGAAAAAATTTGGTTTCTATTCAAAATCATTGAAAATCCACTGTCGCAAAAGCATGTTTGATTTTACTCAAATTTTAAGAAGAATTGTTTTTTATATGAGTGTTTCTTATAATACAAATTCTATATACTACTGAAATACATCAGCCAAGTAGAAGACTTAGCATTATTTAATTGGACTTTTTGAATAATTGATTCAATATAGCTTTTAACGGCTTTTAGTCCACAAAAATTGGCGTTTCGTCCCGGCGTTCTCGCTTGGACTCTTCAGTTGACAGTGAGGGCCTTGTCAAGACTTTTATGGACTAAAGGCCGTTAAAAGCTATATTGAATCAATTGTTTTTTAGCCACTATTTTTTTGGGGAATTCCTTTAAGAATTAAAAAAAAATATTTTCGAATTAACTTTTTATTTTTAGAAATGAGTGTCTTTAATGTCTCAAATACATTTAGGGCTTTTCATATTTCTGATAAAGTAATATCTCCATTTCAGCCAGTACTTGAATCAAAAATTCAACTACAGCATCACAAAAGTCAAATTAGAAAAACGAAAAAAATACATAAATATTCTCCCTTATTTCTTGAAATTTATTTATCATCATTCTACTTGAATGCTCTTAAGTACATATCCTTAGGAAAATATCAAATGATCCTTCAAACTTTTTCTATAACCTCTTTTTTTTCGCACGGATAAAAAAATACTTTCACATGAAATCCATCAGTCATTTTTATAACATCAAACTTGGTTCGCTTTATTCATATCCTACCAAAAGCATCATGTATAAGGTAAATACATAGATATATGTACATAGATACCTTAGTGCTTGTCTCCTGCTGATTCTTTATAAACCTACTTACGATAATATCCATCTCAAGGTTATTAAACAGGACTAATGGTGTAACGCATTTTTACGGACTTTTTCACTTTGTTATTTCTTTTTTTCTTTTCTTCGTTTATTTTATTTAATTTTTTTTAAATGAATTTCCACACGCATTTTTGGGAATACAACATTATCCATCATACGTTTTAACATCAAAGGAGCATTAATCTTCGACTTTTTCATCATAAGGAGTTTTATTATTTTGTACCAACAAAACATGCAGCAGCAACCTATAGCGAAAAGAAATTTGATGGAAATTCTATACTAAGCTAGCTTGACCGCGCGTGTGGAAATGGCAATAAATTTTCCAAATTTTTTGTTTCGCCTTGAGATGTTCATTTTCCTACTGTGAGGGGGGGGCGAAGGGGGCCGGTTTCTGGAAGAAATCATAAAACTCCAGGTCTCGATATTATATGCGTTATGTTTTTCAGTTCGATTTACGTTGATGATGATGGTAATAAAGGTGGGTGGTTGGTTGTTGGTGGACGGGGTTATATGTATTTGTATGTATATTTGGGTTGGCGATAAGATTTAGAGGGGTTCTTTTTCCCTCCTTATGATTAAATTCATGTTTGTCATAAATTTCCTGGACATTTTTGTCGTTTGTTCGTTTGTGTTTTTTTTTTTTTTGTTTTATATTTTGACTATTTTCTGAATTGTTTTTTGGTTTTGATGTCCCCTAGTGTGTGAGTGCTGTGTGACACATCAAATGCGTAAATATAATAAATTTTATATGATTGCCTTCGCATTGGGATTTTTTTTTTATTCTTTATTCATTTAATATTATGAGAAACGAAAAAAGGTAGATAGGTACTTAAGTATATACATGTACCTAAGTATAGATACTTATATAAAATTTATATACTTACATATTTATATGGAATTTCGGACTAGGAGGTATGTTCCTGAAAGTTATTTCCATTATTATTTATATATTTTTTTTTTGGAGAGAGTAGGGTAAATGTATTTTTTATTAGATTAGCCTTAATATGATCCTAGGATTTTGGGTTTACCTCTATATCTACGTAACTTGTTTTTTTTTTTTGAAGTAGAGAGAAATGTGTCCTTTTGGCAATGACACACGACCACCAAAATGACCCAATGTGGCCAATTGGATATATAGAAAAAGGATACAAATATAAATTCCTACAAAAAAAAGGAAAATAGGATAACTTAATGGACGACGGACGTTTGGATACTACAGATTATTAATTGGATTTAGTTTTTATATTTTTGGGAACAATTTTGGTTTTCTGAGGACATGTGTATCATAGAAATAAATCTGCAATTCTGTGGAATTAGATTAAATAATAATTCATGATTTTTTTTTTTTTTTAAGTTGATCTCCTCTTTTATAAGCAAAAACTAGTTATCTAAAAATCTGGAATAGAAGGATAATAGATAAATTTGAAAATGCATAGTATTGGGACATAAATAATAAATTGTATGTTTTAATATTATCAATAGGATAGGTTAGGTAATGTATACAGGGTGATTCGCATAAAGTGTGACCAAAAGATATAGAATGTTAGGTTAGGTTAGGTTAAAGTGGCTGTCAGGAAAACGGCTGACACACTTAGACTATAATTAGGTCCGTTGTGATACCACATGATAGGAATGAGGAGATTATCCTCATTACGAAAACCATTCGGAGCTTTTTATGAAGCGAGAGAGACAGTGTATGTCTGTATTAGCCAGATCGCTTGGATCATTGAAAAAGTAGTCCCCCAGATGGAGTCTGCGCCTCTGTGAAAGAGCAGGACATGTGCAGAGGAGGTGAGGAATTGTTTCCTCCTCCTCTTCGTCCATGCAACTTCTACAGAAGTCATTTGAGAAAACGCCAAGTCTTGTGGCGTGTTTTCCTATAAGGCAGTGTCCTGTTATGACACCTATTACGGAGCTAATTTGTGATCTGCTAAGTGATAGCAAACTTTTAGAGTGCCTAGGGTCTAGCGATGGCCAGATTTCTTTTGTGGCCAGACATGTAGTAAGGTTTGTCCATCTAGAGTTTGCTTTCCTTGCAGAGTTTTGTTTTAGCAAAAGTTTACACGTAGCGATCGGTATACCTGTGTTCCACCTGTCAGGCAAAACGGGCATTAGAGTTCCATTTCTGGCAAGTTCATCGGCTTTACAATTTCCCGGAATATCTCTATGGCCCGGCACCCAAAGAAGGTGAATATTAAACTGTTCCGCCATCTCTTCAAGAGACGATCGACAGTTTTGGGCCGTAACGGAGTTGGTAGAGACAGAGTTGAGAGATTTAAGTGTTGCTTGACTATCTGAGAAGATGCGTATATCCGATGTTGATATCACGTTTTCTCTCAGCCAAGACAGAGCTTCTTAAATAGCCAGGATTTCCGCTTGGAATACGCTACAGTGGTTAGGGAGCCGGAAGGAGAGACTTAAATTAAGTCTGTCTGAGTACACTCCTTCCTCAGCTTTCGACCCATCAGTATAAAAATGAACTGAATCACCTTTGAGAGGGTCCCCAACGTCCCAAGATTCTCTTGAGGGTATAGTGACCTGGAAACTTTTGTCGAAATTTAGTTTGGATGTGGTGTAGTCGGAATGACAAGGAATAGATTCATAGAAGTCTAGTATTTTAGTATGACCGATAGAGTTGTTGGTCCATTGAGAAATGGCTTTAAGGCGGACGGCTGTGTTCGCAGCCATTTGCTTGCCATATATATCGAGGGGTGTGAGGCTGAGGAGTATGTCTAGTGCAGCTGATGGTGTCGAGCGGAGAGCTCCACTTATGCACATACTTGCTGATCTCTGGACCTTGCTCAGCTGGTCACAGTACGTAACTTTATCTAGAGCAGTCCATCAAATTGTTACCCCATAAGTGAGAATCGGTCTTACGACCGCAATGTAGAGCCAGTGAGTTATGGCAGGGGATAGACCCCATTTAGTACCTATAGCTTTTTTACAGGAGAATAAAGCAACAGTGGCTTTTTTAATTCTCTCTTGAATATTAGGTTTCCAACTTTTTTATCCAGTATGAGACCTAAATATTTGGCTTCATCTGAAAAGGAAAGTGAAACACCATTAATTGTTGGAGGATTTATCTGTGGAATTTTATATTTCCTTGTGAAGAGGACAAGTTCTGTTTTGCGGGGGTTTACACCTAGCTCACAACGTTCTGCCCATTTTATTAGCTTGTTAAGAGCGGTTTGAAGAAGTTCTGTAAGAACCTGGGGGTGTTTCCCTGATATAGCTATTGCAACATCATCGGCATACGCAATCACTTTGAATCCTTCACCCTATAGATATAGAATGTAGTTTGGGTCTATATATTAAAAAAAAAAAAAAGGGTTTGTGAAGGATGGGGGAATATAATAACCTCCTTTTTAGGAGAAAAATTAACGAAAATAATGAGCTTAAACAGAAACAAAATGTTAAATAAAACAAAACGGTAACACTTTTTTTTTTAAATGACAAAACCTGCACTGAGATGGAGCTCAGCATGTGGCTTCGGTAGCGCGGTGGGTATAGGCTGTCGGTTTCCAAATTCCCAGTCACAGTTGATGACTTAAGTTCAAATCCTATAATTTTCAAATTTTCAAAAGAACATATTTTGGATTTTAAAAAAAGTATTAAATTTTTTTTGAAATTCAATAACTTGAAATTTTGTATAAAATTGTGTTTTAAAAAATAATAAAACTTGGCATACAAAATTTTAGTTTTTTTAACTATTCACAAAATTTTATATATAAATAAAAGAACTCGGTCTACTGATTTTTTGTTTTTCATAAATTCATATTTATCGAAAAATCAGAAATACTTTATTTTAAGCTTTAGCTATTTTAAATGTTTTTTTTTTTGTATTTAATAATCAAATCTATAAAAATGTATATAATTATTTATGTTTAATTTGTTCAACACGTTATATTTTACGACATTATTGTTCATAATATTATGGAACCAATACGATAAAGTTGCTAGCTACGAGCAAGTTTTTGCAAATATTTTGCATTTTATTTCTTTTTCTTCTAAGAAGTTGGTTTCTTTGTTTTTTAGTTTCTTGAAAAGTAAAACTTCTATAGCAATGCATTTTTCAATGTAGAATTTATTAAAACATTGATTTTTTGATCTAAAATTTTACTTAATTACGTAGGTATAAATAAAAAAAATCGAAAATTTTAAGTTTGGAAACTAATTTTTCAAAACTATTCACAGAAATAGTTTTATTGAAAAAAAAAAAAAAAAAATAAGAAAAGGGTTTCTAGTTCAACAGAAAGTTTTAAGCCAAGTTTTTAGAAAATTTCAGTCGTAATTTGTTAAATTTAATTCTCTTATAGGCGGACAAAAACTCTCTTTTGTTTGTGATTTTCTGATGCCCCTCTTTTTAGCAATACTTTTTAATATTTTTTTTTTAAAATTCAAAACGCTCGTTTACGGATTGATTTTTTTGGCTATTTTGTATCAGTATTCGGTCCGTTTCTTTTTTCTGATTGTCGGTCCATTTTAGTAAAGTATTTCAAAAAAGCATAATATACAGAAATAAAATTGACAGGAGTCTGGGATGAAATGCAAAGAAAATCACAGAAATTGACAGCAAGGAAGCAGTCATGGAATTTAGTTCATTTTTTTTTTCATTAAACCGACAATTGCATTAAAAAGAAGAAAGTGTTGTCACCCTCGTCGCTATCCGATTAAGGGAGGTTTCACTGTAGAAACATTTTTGCTGTATAAACTTCTTAACTCTTGGTATGGATAAAATTGAAAGTAGGATAGCTAGTTTTGACTCATGGAACCCAATGGTTCGTGCATTGAATACATTAAATTGAGATAATGTGGTATAGGTCGGTAATGTGGTATAAGCAGTTTTTTCGAAAACCAAGTTACCAACTTGAAGTATGGTATGCCTTGTTTACACATCGTCCCCTTGAATCCCGGCACTCACACATTTGTTTTTTGTTCTTGTGATAGCAAATTTGACAACCGTTGGCTTTTTCTTCCTTTAAAATAAATATAAGTCATAGGTTTCACAGTAAAAATGATATGCTTTGAGCCTTTGGGCAATGATCAATATAAGTTCGATATCGAAATCATTTCGTCTTAATTTTCATCAAACACAACAAAATCATTTTGCTTAAATATTTTCAACTATCTTAAAGTTAAAACGAGAGTTGGCCACGAGACGAGACTCTGCGAGACTTTTGTAATTCTCGTCTCGGTCTCGTTAAAATCGAAAATTTTCAGTCTCGTCTCGGTCTCGTGTCGGTCTCGTATAATTAAGTCTCGTCTCGGTCTTGTCTCCGAAAAATACGATTTTCGGACAAACTATTGATTATTGTAACGAAATATTTTTATTATCGAATTTTTTTTAAACAATAACAACAACTTAAAGGCGCTACCACCAATTGTTTGGCTGGAGATAAAGCTATTTCGTGCTTTGCCACTTTTGCACTGATCAGTCTCCTTTTTTGTGGTGCTGAGCGTTTATCCAGTTTTATTTGAAAAACTTTTTATGTAGACCATAGGATTCGAACCCTAGCATATCAGATTTGCTCAGTCTTAGCAGTCGTGTGCACTACGCACTCCACCGCCTTAGACCACTCACGTCACAGGTCGAGATTTGTTTATCAAATGCATTTGGAGCTTCAGCATTTTTATAAGCGCTTTTAAGTATGTTGCCTTATTCCGCCTCCATTTTTCTCCATACCTTAAGTGCCTTTAAGTTGTTGTTGTTGTTCAAAAAATTCAATGAAATTGACGGAATAAAGAATGGTCAAACCTAATAAGCTGACATTCTAGTACGAATAGTACAATAATAACAATAATATTTTTATTATCGTTTGAATATATGCAGAATAAAATAAAAATTTAACCGAAATGAGAGTTTTTGATTTATTAGACTCTCTGTGAGTTACGGTCCAAATATACAGTCTCGTCTCGTTTCGTCTCGGTTGCTTAAAAGGCAGTCTCGTCTCGTCTCATCTCGTCTCGTCTCGTCTCGTCTCGTCTCGTCTCGTCTCGTCTCGTCTCGTCTCGTCTCGTCTCGTCTCGTCTCGTCTCGTCTCGTCTCGTCTCGTCTCGTCTCGTCTCGTCTCGTCTCGTCTCGTCTCGTCTCGTCTCGTCTCGTCTCGTCTCGTCTCGTCTCGTCTCGTCTCGTCTCGTCTCGTCTCGTCTCGTCTCGTCTCGTCTCGTCTCGTCTCGTCTCGTCTCGTCTCGTCTCGTCTCGTCTCGTCTCGTCTCGTCTCGTCTCGTCTCGTCTCGTCTCGTCTCGTCTCGTCTCGTCTCGTCTCGTCTCGTCTCGTCTCGTCTCGTCTCGTCTCGTCTCGTCTCGTCTCGTCTCGTCTCGTCTCGTCTCGTCTCGTCTCGTCTCGTCTCGTCTCGTCTCGTCTCGTCTCGTCTCGTCTCGTCTCGTCTCGTCTCGTCTCGTCTCGTCTCGTCTCGTCTCGTCTCGTCTCGTCTCGTCTCGTCTCGTCTCGTCTCGTCTCGTCTCGTCTCGTCTCGTCTCGTCTCGTCTCGTCTCGTCTCGTCTCGTCTCGTCTCGTCTCGTCTCGTCTCGTCTCGTCTCGTCTCGTCTCGTCTCGTCTCGTCTCGTCTCGTCTCGTCTCGTCTCGTCTCGTCTCGTCTCGTCTCGTTTCGTCTCGTCTCGTCTCGTCTCGTCTCGTCTCGTCTCGTCTCGTCTCGTCTCGTCTCGTCTCGTCTCGTCTCGTCTCGTCTCGTCTCGTCTCGTCTCGTCTCGTCTCGTCTCGTCTCGTCTCGTCTCGTCTCGTCTCGTCTCGTCTCGTCTCGTCTCGTCTCGTCTCGTCTCGTCTCGTCTCGTCTCGTCTCGTCTCGTCTCGTCTCGTCTCGTCTTGTCTCGTCTCGTCTCGTCTCGTCTCGTCTCGTCTCGTCTCGTCTCGTCTCGTCTCGTATCGTATCGTATCGTATCGTCTCGTCTCGTCTCGTCTCGTCTCTTCCCGTCTCGTCTCATCTCGTCTCGTCTCGTCTCGTCTCGTCTCGTCTCGTCTCGTCTCGTCTCGTCTCGTCTCGTCTCGTCTCGTCTCGTCTCGTCTCGTCTCGTCTCGTCTCGTCTCGTCTCGTCTCGTCTCGTCTCGTCTCGTCTCGTCTCGTCTCGTCTCGTCTCGTCTCGTCTCGTCTCGTCTCGTCTCGTCTCGTCTCGTCTCGTCTCGTCTCGTCTCGTCTCGTCTCGTCTCGTCTCGTCTCGTCTCGTCTCGTCTCGTCTCGTCTCGTCTCGTCTCGTCTCGTCTCGTCTCGTCTCGTCTCGTCTCGTCTCGTCTCGTCTCGTCTCGTCTCGTCTCGTCTCGTCTCGTCTCGTCTCGTCTCGTCTCGTCTCGTCTCGTCTCGTCTCGTCTCGTCTCGTCTCGTCTCGTCTCGTCTCGTCTCGTCTCGTCTCGTCTCGTCTCGTCTCGTCTCGTCTCGTCTCGTCTCGTCTCGTCTCGTCTCGTCTCGTCTCGTCTCGTCTCGTCTCGTCTCGTCTCGTCTCGTCTCGTCTCGTCTCGTCTCGTCTCGTCTCGTCTCGTCTTGTCTCGTCTCGTCTCGTCTCGTCTCGTCTCGTCTCGTCTCGTCTCGTCTCGTCTCGTCTCGTCTCGTCTCGTCTCGTCTCGTCTCGTCTCGTCTCGTCTCGTCTCGTCTCGTCTCGTCTCGTCTCGTCTCGTCTCGTCTCGTCTCGTCTCGTCTCGTCTCGTCTCGTCTCGTCTCGTCTCGTCTCATCTCGTCTCGTCTCGCCAAGCGAGACAGAGACTTTTCTCGTCTCGTGGCCAGCCCTAGCTTACACACATATCTAAAGGTACCTACCTGCCTTAAAATAAAACCTTAAAAAACCAAACTCCTCCAAAAATTAAATGTTCATCCCTAAGATATTTTTTTTTTTAACTTTTAAATCTTCATCGCAATTCCACAAGCATTGTGTTATAAAATGTCCACTTTAAACTTGCCACTATATCTCACTTCCTTTTGAAAATCCTTTACAATGGTTTGAATTCATATCTGCTACCCTCTCAAAATATAGAACTCCATCAGCTTATCTTTATACTGCCATCAAATCCCGCCGTGAAAGTGCCAACAGTAGGAAAACAAAAATAAAAAAAAAAAAAAAGTTTATCCAAAGTAAAAACAACCTTCAAGTCTCACTTCATTACCCAAGCAAGCTTTCAATTTATTTTTGATATCCTGAGGGTAGGTAGGTAGAGGGAGTTATGTATACCTTCAAAATACTGACGAGGATATATTTTCCAAAAATTTAAAACGACATTTGACGCCATATCACTGCCACCACCGACCGTGCATCACCATCAGCACCGTCAAAAGCTCTCTTCAAAAAAAAAATGTTACTCGTCAAAACAACAACAACATATAAATTCCACTTGGCTACATTTTGAAACAAAAGACTTGTGAAGGTACACATTTAAAGGATATGAAATTCTAGGAGTGAATCACCTCGGGGAGTAAAGTCATTTAGACCCTATGAATGACTCCTTTCCGCTCATTCGCCCACCACTATAGCATCGGGGGAGGTAATGAAAATCTTACCAAAAATCTCAGCACACACCCAAGGCAACAACATCAGCCTCAGTCCCTGTGCTGTTCAGCCTCCCAAACTTAAGACAAAGTAGAAGTTGTTGTTGTTTTATGTGTGGGCGAGGTTTATATTCCATAGAAAAGCACAAACAAAAATGAGTCCAACCAAAAAGTAAGGTAAAAGTGCGGATAATGTATCCTTCTTGGCATCAGCCAAGCGAAAAAGAATGTGTTTTTTGTATTTTTTTTTTGAGTTGGTCTTAGTGAGAAAGCCCATTATATCCTGTGCTTGCCATAATAATCCAATGCAAATTAAAAGGAAACGGGAAACTTTATTTTCATAAAACTTACATTTCTTACACCGCACCAACACACCTCATGAAGGTGGCGCACACTTGCTGGCCGGGTGGTGCGGTGGTAGTAGCACTTTGACTTCATTGAAGGTGCTGTAGTTGGTGTGAGGTGGAGGTGTATGTTTATGTCCTTAGTTCCGGTTCCAATTTCTTTGCTCGAACCACAGACAGAAAATTAAGACCCATTTTTGGGACATGCAAAAGTAAAATATATATATAGGTACCATAAGTCCCTTGGGTGTAATTTACTTGAGGATCGTGACATTCATTATCATACAATGGTCTTGAACTCGTGGGGTTCGGTTGGTCGGTTGGGTCGTTGGGTCGTTGCGCGTCAGAATACGAAAGTTTCGTGTCAAAATGCCAATAAAAAAATAATTATACGACTCGCAAAAAGGGACAAAACTTCAAGTAAAGGAAGGTTTATTCTTACAAACACAATTTTCTATGGTTGTGTGTGTGTATATGTATAGGTTTCCTCAGAAACGAGTGTTTTCCTTCTAGGACGAAAAGAACCCTACAAAAAACTACAATATGGACAGAGCTATTTGGAATGCCACACACAGACATACACTTGAAGTCAAGGACACACATTTATGCTTGGAAATTTGTTCTCCTTTGCGGATAGTCAAACACAAATAAATTCCCTATTTAGTATCACGGATGTGAATGTGGATGAGTTCCCCAGTGTGCTCTCGTTCCATCTTGGGCCATCTCGTCCGTATCAAAACCCCATCAGCTGTGTACCCAGTCCCAGAGTGTAGAGTGAGTGCAAATAGAAATTAGTCCTGCCAGAAAATACAACAAAAAAAACTTGGATATATCTGAAGGAGCGAAGCGCCATGAAATTCGAAAGTCCTGCCTGATGGGTGACTAATGAGCGGTGGTGGCCGGGCAAACGCGCAAATTTTACCACCTGTCTACGTTAAAAGCATCGTAATTTTTGGTCTGCAGCATCATCATTTTCTATTTGCTTGACGTTTTCGACGTTTCGTCGACCGGGAAATAAAACAAGTAAAGCCTTGCAAGTTGGCAGGTAATCTTATTTTTATTGTAGAAGTAGTATTAATGACAATGGGGCATATTCATAGTCGCAGATAGACCCAGGTTTAACTAAACTACAGTTTAAGACAATTTTGGCTCAATGAATACAGACCGATTTTAATTACAAATTGTTGGTTTTATATTTTTATAAGATAATTAACTTGGTATACTACACAAATAGCTTCAAATATTTTGAAATGATAACCTTAAAAAAAAGAATCAACGTCCGAAAATTCAACCAAAGCTATGTTTGAGTTACCCCCAGGTCTAAAATGACTATGAATATGCCCCAATGAAATTTTCGTTGAATTATGAGTTTGTTATGATGGAATGGAGCAATATCTTACATAGTTTATCTACCTTCCCACCCACACAAATTAAATAAGGTCATAGAATGATGGCTTTGTTAAGAAAAAACAAACCGACAAGAAATAAACTAACTTTTCAACAAGAAAATCTAAAATGTTTGATAGGTTTTTTTTACGGTGCCTTATTTCCAATATAACATGACAGTTCAAGTTACAATATAGTTTAGATCATCACCTCTTTGATGTGTTACATCTAAGCTGACGGTTGGGGTTAATCCACAGAAAAATGGCGACTTCCGTAACAGACTCCGTCCAGTTGGGCGTAAAAACGCGTCAACATTTGAATTTTTTTTTAAATGTTCACGTGAAAGTTTATAATTAGCAATTTTGTTGTTAAACGGGTAGGCTAAAAACTTTGAAACTTTTAGGGATGAAGGCTGTTATTGTTATGGATTTTTGTCGAAAAATGTTAACAGTTTTAGAACGCCTCCAGATATCGATTAATTATGCCGATCGTCCACTAGGCGCTCAACGCACACATTTCAAGTTCAAAACATTCAACTCTATAATGTACGATGCCTTCAATTCTATTAAACCAACTTGTTTGATCCGTTTAAAGATCGTTGCCCAACGATTATACGGCTACTGTACGAGCTCGTGTTGCCTGTTGAAGATGTTCGATCAACGTAAATTATTTCTTCAGCTCGTTGATCAACCTTTTTAATTTTATTTGGTCCTGGTGCTGGTTGCAGTAGACGTGCAGAAATATGTGGATGCGACGAAATTTGTGTGCTTGCGTGAGTTGAACCTTTTATTGTGAAGAAGGCTGTAGAAAAAGCTAGCTATCTCAAAACCCGGAAAAAGGTACAACGACTAGCTTGGAATAACGGAGGTACAAAGTTCTACGCCACAAGCAGGGCTCAAAATTTTTCTAAATCTTCCTGCACTGGACGAGTACATAAGATGCACAGGAGCAAAAAGCGCACTTCGACTTAAAGAAATGAGCTCTTAGAAGCACAGCACCTATGGTCATGGGTCTATCTTGCAAAGTTATTACACATGTGGCCGGCCTTGATGTGACGACTGACTAAACGTACTACCTATAATAGATTTCAAAATACACTTCTCTATTTTAATTACCGAAACTCAAGGATGGGAACCCAACTCACTAATCAGTGAACAAGGTATCATATTCGACACCGATGGGTCAAAAATGTAAGAAGGAACAGGGGCAGTGGTGTTCTGTGAACCTTTCAATATTAGAGAATCATTTAAACTCCCAGATGAACATAGTGTCTTTCAAGCTGGAACTTACGCTATTGAAAAAGTGGCAGAAATGGTACACAAGAAAAAACTGAGCTCGCCGGAGAACCCATCACATTTTTCGTGGACAACCAACCTGCTCTAAGAGCATTAGCCATTGAGACTATACGACCCAAGACAGTAGAAAAATGCAGAGGCATACTGGAAAATATTTGTAACTCCAAACAAGTCGAATTCCGTTGGTTTCCTGGACATAGCAACATAGATGGGAATGGTATAGCAGATGGACTGAGAAGGAAAGGGTCATTATCAAATAGAAACAGTAGTAGCCAGCTATTTACGGGACCAGCAATCATTAAATACGGGACCAGCAATTAAAAGAAAAATTGACCTAGCAATGAAAGTTGAGCTGAGCAAAAAGAAAATTATAATCTTGATAGGTGTACTAACGGGTCATTGCAACATTGGCACAATGGCCACCAGAATAGGTCAGGAGTTTGATGAAATTGAAAAACCATTAAGCACCTGCCCTGTGAGTGTCGAAACCTCCAAACAAATCGCCTACGTTACTTCGGAATCAGGTTTGTTGGAGAACTGGACGATCTAGCACAGGTCTCAGTGGCAAATATGAGAAAATTCATAGAAGTAACAGGCTGATTCGCAAATGAACCAGTCTATATTAACCATTAGTAAGGAACATCCCTGTTTTTATTTTGTAAGGGGATCACAATCGACCAAACGGCCCCGTGTATGTAACAGCCTTGGCACCCCTGGTAAATTAGATAATTTTATCTCGTTAGAATTGAAGTGTCAAAATTTGTATGTCAAAAATATTCTGGAAAACATAATTTTATCTCACAAATTTGTTGCGAAAAGTTCAGAAATAAACCTGATACCTGGGATAAGTCATTTGTGACGTTTAATTGGATTATTTCCCACGTTTACTCAAGTACTTTTAAGGGGGTGTTCATGTAAACATCTTGCGGAAAGTTATATTTGTATCTCGTTGCATGAATACCCTTATTGTTACTATAAATTATTCAACCACTTGTCTATCGGTTGTAGCAGAAATTTTTGGAATGATTTTATTTGTGACATTTAAGTTATTGTTTACATTGTCGACACATTGTCTACATTGTCTACATTTTCGACCGATTGTCTACGTTGAAATGCAGACAACTAAAGTCGACACGTAGAGGAACAACACTGCTCGTCTCAGTCTCGTCTCTGAAGAATACGATTTCCGGGCAACCTGTTGACTATTGGAGCGAAATATTATCATTTATAGTTTGAATATGTGCAGAAGAAAATAAGTATTTACCTGAAATGCGATTTTTTTTTAATTTATTAGGCTCATTGTAAATTTCGGCCAAATATACAGTCTCGTCTCGGTTGCTTAAAAGGCAGTCTCGTCTCGTCTCGGTCTCGTCTTGCGAGACCGAGACCAAGATCGAGACCGAGACTTTTCTCGTCTCGTGGTTAGCCCTACTAATTTTATCAAAAATTTAATAACTTTTGTCACACAGCGAATTTGGACAAACTGTTAACGGATAATGAATGCATACACATGTACCTATATACAATTTGAAGGCCGTTCTAATTGGTGCTGTACCCACGCTCCATAAGTACATCTTTTCCCATTGTCCTTTATTTTATAAGTCTTAAACAAAAAATTAAATAAAAACTCATTGGCATCTACTTCGTTCAGATTGTCATCTTTGACAATGATTTTATTACAGGATGTTCCCTGGAAGGTTCAACACATCACTGAATATAACATTCCTGATCGCCTACATTTTGACACCACCTTGAAATGGATGCATCACCTTTTGCCTAAGATGGTGCTATCATAAATTTAATAACATTTTTTAGTTTTATATCCTTAGGGTATCATTATTTTTCTTGGTATTACTTCTTTCACATAAAATAATTGTTTTAATTTACAACTATTTTAAAATGTGCTTCAAAATGTTTTCCCAAAAAATGCAATTTAAAACTTGATACCAGTGCCTAACAGCAAAGACTTTTAAATAATAATATGGAAGTTTAATGTCCCACTCTCGATGGCAGCGTTTTTTTATCAAACTCCAACACCGCAGCGCCATAACACTTAAACTAATGCAGAATTTCCATAAATCATTTAACACGCGCCACCCGCCCGACCGACGCCTTTCCTAATGTTACTCCCTACCACTCTGTTGTTATAATTTTCATTTTAATATCAAAAACATCTCAACAACAATGCAAAACACCTAAAGTTTCTATATGCATATAAATAAATTCACTACATTATCATAACCATACACAATGCCATTACCAAGTGCTATCTAATACTTTTCTCTACACACTCCATTAAAAATTCAACAATTCAATGAACCGAATGTGTATGTCTACACAAACATTTTACTCGCTATAAATATAATCATATAAAAACATAGATACACTATACACAATATAGATATACTTTAGCGCCTCTCTCTCTCTTATAAATTTATGAATTATTTGCATTTGGTTATCGGAAGCAGTGTTTAAAAAAAGATACTCAGATAGGTACCGTTGCCATTTTTATACTAAATGCGAACAACAACAACAAAAAACTCTACATCCGCCACTTTGTGTTGTGGTGGTTTGGGCGGGCACTTTGTGTTGTTCAGACAAGAGTGTGCAAGGACACATAACATGATTCAAAAAAATAATGTAAGAATCCTTAAATACACATATTTATGGAGAAAAGTAAATATACTAAAAACATCGAACAATGCCGAACAGCTCCTTGACGTAACTTGAGTATTCCTGCTCCTGTGTTCATATATACCACGCTCCATTCATTGGAAATTGCTTAACCAAAGGAATTTCTATACATTTCAGCCCTTAAAGCTTTTTCACCTCTCATCAGTCCTCCTCAGTCCTCAATGCTACTGATGCTGATGGTCTTGAAAGTCTGTCAAAGTCGTTGGGAACAATTTGTTCTCATAAAAGAGACACCCGCACTAGCGCGGTGTGGTATTGGGTGGTGGCTGCTCCTGGTTCTGTTTTTGTCTGATGCTGTCTCACACTTACTCACATAAAATAGAAGCATTCTCTGTGAGTAATGAAATTTCAATTTAGAATCACTGAATTGCGAAGCTGATGCCAGCGAAAGGAATAATTCTATTTCATGGTATTCCGCATCATTATCATAGGCATCACGAATTGGAAAAAAATCACCATTCAGTCGTACATATTTGCTGCAAGCAAAAAATTATCAAAAAATTGTATAAATAGAAAAACATAGAAAATCATAGAAATACGTATTATGTTGATTTTTAAGCAGTTATCTACAAAATTGAATAGTACTCCAACAAACATAAAATATGGAGCTACAATTTATGTCGAAAATAATAATTTCTGCATACCACTAAATAGATCGAAAAACATAGATTCAAAACATAGAATCTGTACAATATTTCCTACGCATTATTATCAGAAAAATAAAAGAGTGTCCTAGTGTTCTAAAAAATCTCAAAAACAGAAACATAATTTTGTATCATAGAAACGTAAAAAGTTGGATAAACATAGAATAAAATAACATAGAAAAAGAAAAAGCAATAATGTTGAACAAAAAAATAAATATTGCTTTGCCCAATAAAGTCAATATAAACAACACAAACAAAAACATAGAAAAATCATAGAGTCACGAAAATCACGAAAAAAAAAAAAAAAAAAAATCACGAAAAATCATAGAATCACGACATAGTAAAATAAAGTTAGTATCTAAATTGTTCATACAAAAAAAAAAAAAAAATTATTAAATACTAACCACACATATATAAAATAGACACAATAAGTAATTTAGCATAGAAGTAACCTAAATAAATAATCGAAAAAAACATAGAAAGAAACAAATTTCTTATTTGCCTTTAAGATAGAGACATTTATGTAAACTGTAAAGCAATATTTTTTAACATTCATCTTACGGAATTAACCCTTTAAATATCAAAATTAATACAAATCTGTTCAGTTAAGGTAGAATCTGAGGCACAAGCACAGGTGGACTTGGAAAGCGACCAACACGACGACGAACGGTATGGTCAAAACCACTTTTAACTTCTTTTAAGGTCATCACTGGATTAAAAAGAAAGCACAAATAGCCCAAAACAAAATTAAATAAAAAACATAGAATATATAATAGAAACATAGACAAAACATAGAATCTTAGAGAATACAAAATTTTAAATCAATAATCAACTAAAAAAAGACTTAAATACAAAAACAGATATGTATCGCTAATAGCTTAATACAAAACATATCTACAAGGTAAATAACATCAAAAAAATCAATTTAAAAACTCAGAGAGCGACAACACGACGGTATGGCGAAAATCACTTTTAACTTCTTTTAAGAAAAAAATTGTTTTAAGACGAACTAAAAATAGTAAAAACAAAACTTTAAAAAAAAACATAGTCATAGAAAAACAGAGAATTTTATAGAACTAAAATTGAAAATCAATAATAAGCCACGAAAAAGACTTAAATATAAAAACAGATTTACTTTTTTAGTTTAGAAAACTGCCAACAGCCCCCCCCCCCCCGCCATAGAATTATGCTTAGACAGGACAGAAAAACTATCGTGACGGTTTGACTAAAATCAGTTTTGAATTCTCGTAATTTTGAAATTAGATCAAGGCGAAACCAAAAATATCAAAACAAAAGTGTAAAAAGAAACATCGATCAAAAACATAGAACATTATAAATATAAAAGGTAAACAAAATTAAAACTTAAAACGGTTGAATTTTTGTTAAACTTTTCTACTGCTCCCTTAAAATTTTGCGGCTTATAAAGCAAACAACCCCACAAAAGAACTAATTTTTTTTGCGTTTTTTTGCCTTATGGGGGCTGTAGCTGGAGCCATTTTATTTTGTAACCGAGACACTTTGTGTGCTGTGTGTGTATGCCTTTCATCTCAACTCAACGCTCTCACAAAGGACTTGAATTTGACAAAGGAAAGGACACAAAAAGCCTTTTTCCCATCATCACATCGCATCGAAGCGAGCGCGTTAGTCTCGGGTTCTCGTTTCGCATTCACGGTTAGCGATAATGAATTCCATTAGACAATGATTGAAAGATTTCCACCTGACTGAGTTTGTGTTTTTTTTTTTCTTTGCTTTCTTTCGTTCGTTTGCTCTTTCCTCTTGAACTTCCAATTCAAGTGAAATTGCCACTCTCAACCGATGCCGATCAATTAATCAATTCTAAGAAGAAGGCAAACTGAGAGGCTTTAAGATTGTGAAGTGAAGCTGAGGCAAACAACAAGGGCACAAATCAGAGTGTGTCGAAAAGCTAGAAAAGACGGCAAACTCATTGGCGGATTGCGAGACAACAACAGGGATTAAAGATTGTCGAAGCACCGGATATATAAATAAACAGGAAATAGTGATGCATGAAAGTAGATGAAAGAGAGAGAGAGAGGGAGATAAAGTAGAAGAATTGACAAGAAAATATGTATTTTGTATAGACGTATAAATAATATAAACTTATTTTTTTTTGTCATGTTTATGCTCCAGTTGGTTGGTCGTTCGTCCGTGCAAAAAGGTTTTCTTTGTGATGATAAAGTGAAGATAGGCTGTGAGAGCAAGTGGCTAAGATGGATTGCTTTCTTAGCTTGAAAGATGTCGAAAGGATGGTGTGCTCAATTTATTGGTGGAAGTTAATTTTAATTATTTTCATTTATATGCAAGAATTTTTCGACATCAGTATAAGAATGCGAAGTGTTTAAAATTAAATTCCTTATGTAAGAGTTAAATTTGTTCAAATTATTTCGACATAATTAAGAGGGCGAAAATTAAACTTAGTTTTTATGAAGGTTTTCCACTCAATTATTATATTGACACAGATTTACACTATGTTAATTAATCGACCAGTTAAAATTAAGTATTGAATTTCATAGCCGAAAATAAATTAATTTGGTGTAGTTTGTTTTTGTTTGAAATTCGTCAAAAAAGGTCATAAAAAAAATAAATCGCGTGGCACAACGGCTCATGAAGAACCAGGGCCTAGTGACTAACAACTCGCAACTATTCCTGTGTGCGCCTTTCGACAGGAATGGAAGGGACCTACAATTTTATGCCGAATCCGAACGGCTAGACGAGAAGCACTCTTGGAGGATTTGTCGATTCCTCGCAAGAGACAGTAGCCCTGAAAAAAAACTTTTTTAGTTTTTAGATGGACGAGGCTGGCACAAAAGGTCAACAAGTGTACAAAATTGGCCAGCCATGGTAAAACTTTATTCAATGGTTAAAGTTTTTCAAGGTCAGTCGGGACTTTTAGCCCCTCATTAATGGAGTATTCGCAAAAAAATAAATACCATATGAAGGTTACTAAAACCTCATAAAAGTTTCAGTAATTGGTCAGCCATAGATTTCGTCTTATAATTTTTTAAAATGTTCTAATTTTTTTAAATAAATGTTTAATTTTTTTTTTTTAAAGTCCTTTTTCGGATATTCGTAAAAAAAAGTAAAGCATTTAAAAAGGCCACGATATCATAAAAGGTCAACTATTTTTAGTAATGGTCAGTCATAGATTTTTTTAATACTTTTTAAGTTTTATTTCCAGGTCGCATGTATAAGACTTTTAGCACCTCATTTTTGGGATATTCAAAAAAAAAATGCATTTGAAAGGCCTCATAAAATGTCAACTAATTTCATTAATTGATTAGCCTGAGATTTGTTTTAATGATCAAAGTCGTATAAGACTTTTAGCAAATAGCACTTCATTTTTTTGAATATTTGAACAAAAAAACAAGTCCGCATAAAAGGTAAACTAATTTCAGAAATTTTTTCAGTTAGGTATAATGTTTTTTAATAATTTTTTAAAAGATTGTTTCAAGGTCATAGTATAAGTCTTTTAGCACGTCATTTAAAACAAAAATAAGTATTTTATCTAAAGGGCAACAATTGGTCAACAAAAAAGCTATTTTCAATAAGTGGTCAGATATATATTTTCTTTTGTTAAATTTTTAAAGATTTTTCAAGGTCAAAGCGATTTTTAGAACCTAATTTTTTGGGAAATTCACAAAAAATAAATATACTATCCGAAGAGTTACTAAAACTTCATAAAAGGTCCAACTGTTTCAGTAATTGGTCAGCCAAAGATTTGTTTTTTTATAAAATTTCAAAATTTTCCATTCAATTTTTCTTCGGAGACGACTTTTAGGACCTCAGTTTTGGGATATTGGAAAAAAGTATATTATTTGAAAGGCTACTAAATATTCATAGAAAGGTCAACTAGTTTTAGTAATTGGTCAGACGTAGATTTTTGTAATGAATTTTTATTTTATTTTTTGTCAAGGTCGTATAAGATCTTAAGCACTTTATTCATGGAATTAAAAAAAAAAACGAGTATGCCATGTAAAAGTTCAACAATTGGTAAAAAAGGTAACTTTTTTCAGTAATTAGTCACCCGCTGATTTTCTTTAATAAATGTTTAATTTTGTTTTCATGGTCGTATAAGTCTATTTGCACCTGCTCACTTTTGGGATATTCGAAAAAAAAAAATAAATATTATCTGAAGGGTTACTAAGACTTCATAAAACTTGAATAATTTGTCAGCCATAGATTTTTTTTCATAAATTTTTGAAAATGTTCAAGGTCGTATAAGACTTTTAGCAAATCATTTTTGGGATATTCAATCCCAAAAAACACCACAAAAGTAAAGAAAATCCTCATAAAAGGTCAACTTATTTCAGAAATTGGTCAGCCAGAGTTCTTTTTTAGTGTTCTAAGTTTTTTTCAACTAATTTTTTATTTGCCCAGTTCTTAAGTTAGTCACCAGTTTAAAGTTAAACTAGCGTAAGCTTACCGAATTGAAAGGGTTTACTTTAGTTCAGCTTCCATGAGTTGATCACTCAGTGAAAATCTGGGCTTTTACTATAAATTGAACTTCTTAAAAGCTAGGTAAAGGAATTTGCCATGAGCCCTGTACCATTTTTTTCATTATATTGGTTTCGTTTAAATTAGAAAATTGTTAAAATTAAAAAATTAGTATACTTCTACTTTATGTTTTAGTTCAAGTTATATTTATAACTTAGTATTATTTTTTGATTTTGTCAGTTAAATATTTTATTAAAAAATCACTTCCTTAAATAGCTTCAAACAATAAAGACTTATTTATTTAGCAACTCATTTCAAAACATTTTCTATTTTTTTTTTAATTCTAAAGGAATACAAATATTTGTTGCAACTAAATTATCCCAATGGTCTTTCAACACTGTTTTATCCCGCAACACACAATCTTAAAAATCAGATTAGGTCCAGCGAAAACTTTTTCACATGGAAAAAATCTGATAAATTAAACACACATGGGAAATTTAATTTTGCGTGCAAGATAATAATAGAATATAGAACTTATTTTGTATGCTATTTTTATTATTATGATTATTATTTTATTATTGTTGCTTATGGTTGGAAATCCACTGGACATACAGGAAAGACAACATAATACAAAAAAAAAAACACTCGGTCATGCGTGAGAAGTCTGAATGCTTAATAAGTGCTTTTGTTTGTCCGCCACCACCCATCCCCACACAGGTCCACTAATTTGAGTGTGTGTGTGTGTGTATGAGAGGGTTCGGAAAGATTTGCGATAATATTTAGGTTAATCGGGGCTAAAAATAGATTAAGTGGAAATAAACAGACAATGGAAGATGAAAGGAAAAAGGTTAGGAGTGCCGCTTGTCAGTCGTTATATTGTTGAGTTTGAGTCATAATAACTGGTAAGTTATTAGATACAAGCAAAAATATATTAATAGTAGATAGAAATCTTGTTTTGTGTCAGAATTTAAATAATTAAGTGAATAATATTTTTAACTATAAAATAAAATAAAAAGTATTTTTGGATACACGCACTCAGTCCACTTATGGTCACTTCTATCTATGTCACTTTCACGTGCCAAAGATGTTAAATTAGGCCACAACTTGTCACCGTAAGGAAGGGTTACATATAGGGTGGGCCAAATACAAGTTTCGTTTTAAAAATGCAATAAAATTAACAAAATTAAATGTTGTCCATGTTTTATGGCTTTCTTAGTAGGATCAAACATTCTAGGAAACACAACGTCGTTCAAGTGGCTGCCTCGGCTGGCTTCGCAGTAGCGCATTCTGTCACTCCAATTTTCCAAGACATTATTGTTGATAGTTTCGGGCTGTGGGATTGCTTGGATGATACTGGCCTTAAGTGCTTAAATCGTTTCCGGATTACTGGCATAACATCGGTCCCCCACTTTTACCACCAAAAAAAAGTCCAAAGGGATCAAATCGCAGCTCCGAGGCGGCCAATTGACATCGCCAAGATGGCTGATAACACGATTTGGGAATTTAGTGCGCAAAAGATCGCTTAATGCATGGACTGTGTGGCATGGCGCATGAACCAGAGGTCGTCCAAATCATTGTCTTCAATTTCAGTACAAAAAAAGTCATTTAACATGGCTCTGTAACGCAAACCGTTGACCGAAACGTTGTTCCCAGCCTCATTTTCTAAGAAAATATATCCAATGATGACACCACTCCATAATCCACACCAAACTGTCACTCTCTGTGGATGCATTGGCTTCTCGACAGTAAAGTGCGGGTTTTCTGAGCCCAAAATGCGGCAATTTTGTTTGTAGCCACCAAGATCGCCATGTCAGAAAAGATAATTTTTCACCTCAAGAATATTTCCCAGTTTTAAATATTTCAAGCGTAAAGCGACTCATTTTGTTCCGCGGAGGTATGATACTGACTTTCCATTAAGATTTTGAACAGGAAACAGCTGTCACTGTCAAAATAATCTTTCATTCGTCTTTATTCACAGGGCAACAAAATTTTACCAAAATGTCAGCGGCAGATACAAGATTATACTTTTCCGAAGGCTTTGAATGTCCTGAATTCGAATTTGATCTCAGAATTCTTGGATTGTCTCAGGTTTTTGAAATATCTTTGTCTTAAGTATACAAAACCTGTTTTGCGATGTTTTTAAGGTTATATCACACATCAATCAATTTTTATCTAGAAAACTATTTATAGGATTAAATAAGATTTTTTGAATTCGAAAATGACCTGAGAATTTCTGAATTGGTTCAGGTTTTCGAGAAATCGTAGTCTAAGAATGCCAAAAACCTAGTTATCCATATTTTGAGTCTAATTTGGACCAAAAATTTCCATTTTCCCAACAAAAAATCATTATGGCACCTAAATTTTAATCTATCTTAAATGTCAATCCTTCTTCGAAAGTATTGGAAGGACACAATTTTGTTTCTAGAGAGGAAGATTGGTACTTTCATATGCCTAAATGATTTAAGTTAAAAAAATGTTATTGGTGATACAAATTAACCCCAAAAATAACAAAAATCTCGGTTCTTGGAACATGTCTCGAAAACCAGAGCCAATCCAGCAATTTTGAGTTCGGATTCGAATTCAGATTACAAAAGACTTTCTGAAAAGTATAAATTGGTTTATGCCGCAAGATATGTGTTCCCCTGTGAATCAGTAATTTCAATGCACTGATTTCCATGATTTGTAGATTGGGACACTGGGGCGTATACATACTTTTTTTATTGAAATTTCAACACTTTTTCTTTAATGTTATCACTGCCATTTTCTACAGTTGGGTATCGAAAGTTTAATTTTTTTTACGCAGGAACGTTGGGATTCAGATTTGTCATTTCTAGACGTTAAATTTGTTGACAGTTCGAGGCCATAAATGAGTAACTACTGCAGTCATTTCACAATGTATTTCAAGTTCATAAAAGTAAAGCTGCAAAACTCCATTACTTCAGCCACTTTGCACCTTTTTTTTTGTCAATAACAACAATTTTGGCAAATAATACCAGCAGTAATGGCAATAATAATATTTGTTCACTCGATTGAGTCAATTATAAGAGCCATCGTGGATTCCAAGGTGCTCCTCTATTTATTTTCAGTAATTTATTCTTCGAGTGTTAATATCCTGTTTGCTTAATATATTGCTTATACAATCAATAAATAAAGCACACCAGTAGCGTACGCAGGACTTTGTTGGGGGGGGAGGGCTCAGTCTCAATTTTGGTGAAATTTGATTAAGATGTCAGTGTATCACAAAATAGCAAACAAAATTAATGCCTTTCGTATTATTAACCACCAGAAGTTAAATTTCAATAGAAAAATTAAAACAAGAGGAAACGCACACAAAATACGCCCTAGTTATGAAATGAATTTTACCTTTCTTTCTTTGTAAACAAATATTTCTTGTAAAAATCCACTTTGACAAAAATCCACTTTATGGACTCGATTTTAACAACGTCAACGGTAATAGGGGTAGGTGAAAAGTGTATTCACATTTTAATAAATAAAATGTCTATGTTTTCTTTGAATAATTGCATTCCTTCCGTTAAACAATTCAACCGCAATACTCGCGCTTCTTGGAATGCCCATCACTTTACCCTTAAGCCCAACTTCGGACGTACTGTTAAGTACAGAGATTCTTTCTCTAGTCGCACTACACGAATGTGGAATGCTCTATACCCAGCTCTATCTTCCCCTCCCATTGTGATCTTCAGACATTCAAAACCAATGTACATCGGTTTCTCCCTTCAAATCCCCTCCAACCTACCTAATCGCTCGTGCTGTGTTTATCACTAAAAGGGTATTCACAACCCCTTTAGCGCGCGCTAAATATAAAAAAAAGCTAATAGCTATGTTATATAGCCGTATTTTTTGATAGAGAAAGAGAATAGCAACTCAGCAAAATGTTTACACGAAAAACTATAACAAAACAAATATTTATTGGGGCGTTTCATATGGTGCCATGCAATAAAGTCCAATGAAATAAAGTCAAAAACAAAATTTTGGACTTTATTGCACTCCAAGTCCAAAGCCAATTTGGACTTTATTTCACACCTAAAGTCCAAATATAAAATGAAATAATATCCAAATGAAAATTATTTTTTTTTTTAATTTAATAAGGTAGTTTCATAAATTTCGGGCGAATTATTTTATTTTGTCGTACAAAAACACTTTTTTTAACAGACCGACTTAGAACATAGGCGTCTGCCTGACGACTGAGCATACCCTAAGCGGAGCGAAGGAGTCGCGTGAGTGGAACAGAGGACCCGAAAAAGGAGTAAAAATCCTTGAAACCGCAAGGCTCGTATCGTCTCGTCTCGTCTCGTCTCGTCTCGTCTCGTCTCGTCTCGTCTCGTCTCGTCTCGTCTCGTCTCGTCTCGTCTCGTCTCGTCTCGTCTCGTCTCGTCTCGTCTCGTCTCGTCTCGTCTCGTCTCGTACTTTGGGTGGCCCCCAAAGTACTGTTTAGTACAAAAAACTTTACTAACAAAAACGGCTCACAACATAGGCGCGCGAAATAATTTTGAATTTTCGCGAGAAAATAATTTTTTTTAGGTATTTTCATAAATTTGGCGCGCATGTTTTACTTAAGTACAGTTTAAATAAGATCAATTATAAAAAAGATAGTGCTATAGTGGTTATCTTTTAAGTTTTAACTTATCATAATAGTTTAATGCGACTATGAATACGGCCCATTAACTTAAAAAAAAAAAAAAGAGTTTGAGAAGATTGTCTACCTCTGATTCGAAATGTCATCAATTGACTTACAGCTTTCTTAATGCCTTATGTCGTAGCGTTAGAATTAAGAAATAACATTCGGCAAAAAAGTAGATATTTAAAAATATTTTTCGAATATTTGTTACGTTCACTGAGCGCGAAGATACCGGTTGAAGCATAAGGCATTAAAAAATAGAAGACACTAAGAGAATGTATTATGTTAATAAGTGCACTGCATTCGTTATTTCATTCCGGCTTTTTTTTTAAATGGGAAAAGAAGGAAAAAAATAAATGTGTAAAATCATTTTGCGAATTTTGACTGATTGCAAGGGAATTTTGTTTGGGTTTCTATGAATACTGAGAAACGTTTGAAATTTCAAACTAAATCTAGATTACGACATCCATGTCTATAGTTTTTTTTTAAATTAAAATTGAAAATACTGCTAAAGTGTAAAATTAACAAAAATAAAATTTGAACTAAAAAATAATAAAAAACTTTCTTCGAAGATATATGAAATCTTAGCACAGTATACTATATTGCCTGGGGGCTCAATCCCCCTTAGCTCCCCCCCTGCGTACGCCACTGAAGCACACACATTGTAAATTATCTACTTGATGTCTATAATACGTCTTTCAACATTTCAACTCATTTAAGTCATTTACTGTATCTTAAAATAAATATAATATTCAAAGGAATTCATGTAACAAGGTCAAATATAATGTTGGCATCATCGCTTTTTTTTTCTTATTCATTTTTTTTTTTTTTTGTTCTTGGAAAAAATCTGATTTGATGCCAAAAAATTATTATCGTGTGGGTCATAATAATTCATCACCCATTCATATTTTTGAAACAAAAAAAAAAAAAAAACATAAAGTTGAATGACATCAGAGAAGCTCGGTAAACAAACATCCAATTTTTAAAACATTTTCCAAACAATTTGTGGTAGGTACATGTCTCGCTAATTAATTTAAACAAATGAAATAATTCAACAATTCTCCTTTTTAACAACAATTGTTTATCAATTACAGAAAATACAAAATTATTCTTAAATTTAACCCTGTTCCCTATTTATGTTGTAATTTCATGATTTTTTTTTATTATTTTGTTATTTTTTTGTCTTTTTTTTCCATCGTCAATGTCTAATGGAGAATTTGGCAAAAATCCAAAGCGTACGTGTATATTTATTATACAAGGGAACACAGAGAGTAGGTTATAAGGTTGCCGAACTAATATTTTATACGTGTTAAGAAAATAAAAATGGAAAATAAATTTAAAATGTTATACCATGTTATATGCTCAAGACATCGACATCAAGAACGACAAAATAAAATAATATAAAATAAAAAATAAAAAAAAAAACATAGCTCCAGGGTAATCGTCAATTTCAATTGTCAACTAAGAGATACAATCTGCTTTTTCTTAAGATGTGTTTTCTGTAATGAAATCAATTTCGTTCTTTTTCCCTTTGAGATACTTATATAGAAAAGAACGAAAGAAGAAGATCCATTTTTTTGTTAAAATATGCTTCTTGGAGAAGGCAATGTGCCAAAAATTATTTTTGTTTTATTTGTTTTGCTGTTTTATTAGTGCCAGGAGATAAAAGACATTTACTATTGGTGATTATTTGTTTGTTTTACAATTTAATGGGACCTGAAAATGAACTTTTTTCAATGTTCGGCTTCTGATGTCGTTTTCAAGTTTAAAGTTTTAAAAAATTATTAAAAAGTTATTTTTTTATTTTGTCTTCAACTGTTTTTTATTAGTTTTAAAAAGTTGGACAATTTTGGCCTTGTCATCTAAAAAGGTTCTTAGTAGGGCTGGCCACGAGACGAGAAAAGACTCGGTCTCGATCTTGGTCTCGCATGACTAGACCGAGACGAGACGAGACAAGACGAGACGAGACGAGACGAGAGGAGAGGAGACGAGACGAGACGAGACGAGACGAGACGAGACGAGACGAGACGAGACGAGACGAGACGAGACGAGACGAGACGAGACGAGACGAGACGAGACGAGACGAGACGAGACGAGACGAGACGAGACGAGACGAGACGAGACGAGACGAGACGAGACGAGACGAGACGAGACGAGACGAGACGAGACAAGACGAGACTGGCTTTTAAGCAACTGAGACGAGACCGAGACGAGATTGTATATTTGGACCGAAATTTACAGAGAGTCTAAGAATTTCAAAAATCCAATTTAAGTTAAATATTCATTTTCTTCTGCACATATTCAAACTATAATCAAAAATATTTCGTTCCTTAATCAATAAGTTGGCCGGAAATCGTATTTTTCGGAGACGAGACCGAGACGATACCTAATTATACAAGACAGACACGGGACCAAGACGAGACTGAAAATTTTCCATTTTAACGAGACCGAGATGAGACTTACAAAAGTCTCGCATGGTCTCGTCTCGTCGCCAGCCCTAGTTCTTAGCAAGATTTGTTTTTATTCAATCATTTTTTATATCTTTTAGTATTTTTCTTGTACATACATACATGGCTTTTAATTTTTGTTTTTCTACTGTTTTTTTTTTTTTTTTTTTTTTGTTTACATGAAGTAATCGTTCTTTTGAATTTTGATCGATTCGGAATTAGTTGCGTGTTGAAAGTTTAAAACGCATTCTATACCCGAGACATGGCAGGTCCATTTTATTATTACTCAAAGTCTAAAGCGAAAATGACAAATCTGAAGTTTTTTCCTTTCAAGTGCTTCATAAATTCATTTTAATTTATTTTTGTCGGCGAGCAAAAAAGTGCTAAAGTGAGCTGAAAACAGAGTGTTATTTTTTGAAAAAAAAAAAAAAAATAAACCATTTTAAGAAACAATTGGAAGGTTTCTTAAAACAATTTCAAGAATCTTTCAATATACAGTTAAGATATAATTTTGAAAAAAAGAAACAATCAACCTGTTTTTAAAATATTGTTTTTAATTTTAACTTGCGATATACATTTCATACAAATACGTTATACGTAGTATAGGGCAAGTTTTGGATTCGTAAAAAACTCGAGATAATAATTTTCCCTAACATAACGACGATAAATGTCCGTCTGTCTGTATGTACCTCCACCTGCAGCCTATATCACTTAAGCGATTTTTTTTTTCAAAATTTGTACTAAAGGTTCTTAGGTGATTCCCTAGAGGGAAATTGAATTTTGTTTAGCTCAAAAATAACGGTACCTGCCATACAACCCATATACAAAAATTAATTTATTTCAAAAATGGCTCTTAGGATTTTGGAAAAAAAATTACGAGGTAATATAAGGAAAGGACTATATACGGAAAGAATTGAAAAATCACCAATTGCAAAATTTTAGGTTGTAATTTACGAAACTCTTTTTTTTTTTTGTAAATCAAGGCGCTTTTATTAAAAAATAAAAATCGTAAAAAACAAAATCTTAAAATTCGATATTTATTATCAAAAGTAATAATTCGAGCTTGTTGACTTGAAAGTAAATTACAATCGCAATCTACTACTTAAGGGGAATAATTTAAATTTACAACTTATTGATCTTGTTTTGCGAAATTTAAATGGTCATTTTCATTTTCTCAATGCTCAAGCCAACAAAATATAAGTAGCTACGATATAAATATTGACCCCACACTATCGCAATTTACGAAAATAGTTATTTGCAAAACTATACAGTAAATTACATTTTTTTTATGCGTAATCTAACACTTCGAGGGGAATAATTTAAATATTTATATGGTGATTTGAACGAACGAACAAGTAAATAAGTTTTTAAAGTGATTAAGCTTCAACATAGTCCCTTTATATCGTGCGATGGCCTAGGTAGAAGCGTATTGAATTGATATGCGGAGGGTACCAAGATCCAATCCCAGAGAAATCAAGTAATTAAAATAAAAGTCTTTTTCAAATATATAAAATTGTATATACATTTCAAAATAAAAAGGAAGCGGCTGCAAACACCCATGTTGCCGACAAAAATAACAAAATAAAAATACACGCAAATCAACATTTCGACCACAATTCGTAGATTTGAAAATTTTAATTTTTTCCATTTTGACCACGAAATAATAATTTTAATAATTCAATTTGTATGCCTGTAGTAAAAATAAATTTAAAAAAAAATGATACCTAGAGTAGTGATCGAACCCGCGACTCCAGCTTAGCCATCAATCACTATATCCAAATTGATACAAATTTATATCAAATTGCGATTCGCTCATGGTAATTTTTTTTTTCCTCGATCGAGTTATTGATACTCAAAAGTGTTGAAATATAATTTTTGAGTGTCAATATCTTCATTTCGCTCATTTTTTAATATTGCAAACAAAAAGTTTTAATTTAGTAATTTCCCATCCAAGGTCCAAAACTGGATTCATTTTTCGTGATTTGTAGCTTATTTTGTTTGATCTGATCTAAGAATTCTTTCCGTGTGCTTAATATTTTGTTAGAATTTTTTTTTATAACGGTTTTTAATGGTACCCGCCATAGCATTAATTGTTTGGTTTTCAAATTTCTCGCTAACGGCTACAACGATTTTAACCAAATTTAGAAAGTAAGAGGTCATTTATAATTTTAACAATTTTGCATATACAATTTTCGGAAAAATAATTTTTGGATTTTTAAAAAATTATTGAAATTTTTTTTTGAAAATTTAATATAGATAAATAATAGAAACTGAATAACTTCTTATTCTCATACAAATATAGCTTTATTTAAAACTAACGTTTTCGAGAAGTTATTCAGTTTCTATTATTTATCTATAAAAGAACTCATACAGTGCCAAAAAAGTAATTTATTACTTTATTTTATTACTATAATGTTTTTTTTTTTAAATTTTGTGAATAAGTATGATAATTTTATATTTATAAAGTCATCAGAAGTCCTCTAATTACCTTCAAATCCTATTTTCTGATCCTGTAAAATTAGGCAAAAAAAGACGACATTCAAAAAAAAAGGACAATGGCATACAATTTTTTTTTAAGGTTGGTAGATGCAGTCAATTAAAACCAAAACTTAAGGTAGTAGGGGGGAGGGGGGTATAAATTATTTTTGAACATGTAGTTTAATATAAATGATACAAGTTGAAAAGTATCAACAATTTAAAAATTTTAGTAACATATTTTAAAATTCGAAAAATCTCATACTTTAACCTAAATATTAGTGTGTTAAAAACATTTTGCCAATGTAATAATTTTTTCCCGTTACAGAAACATTTTTTTGGATAAAAACGAACACAAAGAACGTTTTGTTTAATGTTTTTCCACAGCATCGCCTTTGCAAAAAAAAAATTCAGATTTTTTTTCTTAATTTAATTTCGAAAAATTTAAAAAAATAAATAAAGTGAATTTTTGCTTCCTTTTTCACATAGTGGCGGTTTTTCGAAATCAGACTCTATTAATTTCACAATGGTTTATGTTTTGCAATTCAATAAAGGCGCTCATGAAACCACACTGCTGGGCTTTAATGACATAACTTGAATTCGTGTGCACAGCCTTATTAACCATTTTACCATTTATTAAGTTTCGTTAAAAGAAAAAAAAAGATAAATTCTTTACATGTCATCAGACAAAACACACATCAGCAATTCTAATGTATTTATACCCATTCCTAAAAATAAAGAAAACATTACTACTAATAGCACAAACAAATTTGAACAAGAATTTCCTAAAATATTTATAACCATGATAAGTTCTACCAATTATTATAATTGACACAAGTGACACACACAAGTCACAGTTATATACACACAAAAGAATGTTCAATCGATTGACCAAATAATGATTATCCATTTTGATTGGAATCTATCTAACTGTCTGTCTTGTCCAGTATAACCTCCTCCTCATCATATGCATATGTCATTCATTCCATGTCGACTTATATAAAATATCCAGAGGGTCCAATTAACATTTAACATACATTATATTGTACCACCCAAGTAATTCTCCCCACCACAACAACAACAATAAAACATAAAAGATTTTATGTAGAAATTTTGTATTTGATAGAAAAATAAATCCCCGGCATACAAACCAGAAACAGAGATAATGTAGGTATGTCTAGTCGAATAGAGCTTAAATCAATAAATGACAAAACGTCAAGTAAACACATACTAATACGATCGTCTTACAAATCGTATCTGTCAATTAGAGGGAATCCCTCTTTCTTTCACAAAATGCTCCAACATTTCCCGGACTCACTATACTATATGAATCGCCCATCCACGCCTTTGTAATTATTCTTCCGATAATCTAGCTATATTAAAATCCTTTTTCCCACATCACTGCGATGGTCAATGATGTCCTTTAAGCATCGAAATAGGTGGTAACTATCGCATAAAATCACTTTGCCAGACAGGTTTGGACTGCGGAGTTTATCTGCCCACCGCTGCCGCCACCGGCATCACTACCACAGGGCCGACTAATCCAGTGTCGTCGTCCCCTTCCGCACCAGTGTGCACCAATGACAAACCCTTCAATTAACTGCCCTAATGATCACTTGAAGTCCTTTTAGTCTAATTTCACATGACACGATAGATGAATGAGATAGAAGCAGAGGCAATCGGGCAGGAAGCTTCAGAACATAAGCGAGCGCCCACTCATATACCTAGTGCTGCGGCTGCTGGCGGGGCTATATAGGGGAAAGGACGACCAGGATATGCAATAAATACGAAGCCCAAGTAAACTTAATTGTTGCCATTCTGTGTGGTTGTCGCCTGGCTGAATCCTTTTGGGCATGCTAGTGAATTACGCCCAAAAGGCTTTATAAACTCACCATAGACAAGCTACCTATACCTTGTACCTTCGACATAAACCAACATCCTTCCTTTTTGCAGCGCACACCTGACTTCGAATAGGGGATAAGTAGGACACAAAAGGGGCAGATCAAGAGGTGCGGTGTGATGGGGGTGAAGGGGAGGGCTACACTGTACCTTAGCCATGTCATGCAAAATAAAGGACCTGAAGAAATTAAGCTCATCCTGATGGCAGAGTGTATACTCTTGGTAAGTTAGTCTAGACGCGATACGATAACGACGGATGACGACAACGACAAACGACGACGATGTAAACAGAATCCCTCTCTCTGTTGAATATGCTTGCATTCGTCCTTTTCACAGGATTCACCGAGTACATAGTTTAGTTTATAAAAAAAAAAAACAACAAAAAGAGAGGATGGAAAACAGTTTATATAGTTGATGGTCTTTTTTCGCCAGCACACTTCTTTCTCAAGGCAAAAGTAATTACAGGTTAAATAAAATTGCAATTTGACGGTGGTGAATAGAAACTGGAGGGCTTCACAGGCACATAGGCGAGAGGTGCTGTACCATGAAGATTTTTAACCCACTGCGCTGCTGGCATAGTGGATCGCTTTTCTAAAGAAGATTGAACGGATGAGACGTCTAATCACTTCAGCCGACAGAGTGACATTATGTGAAAGCGAGTTTTGTCGCTGGGGGTATGGAAGGTTTTCTATTCAGTGATGTAGTGGTGTTGCAGTAGATCTTTTGGTTTATAAAGAACTTGGCTGCAGGTGGATTTGTAAAAACAATTTATAACTTGTAAATTTTAAACTAAGTACTAGAGAATATGTATACAAAATGGTCTTTGAAGCAAGGGTAAAATTGTTAAGTAAACTCTGACAAGAGAAATTCCCGGGATTTTTGTCTTCTTTTCAAAGGAGGCATATTTTATTACAAACGAGAGGTCTTCAGATAAATATCAAAAATTGATATACATACTTTTGTATACCTATGCATTATACACTGGGAGCCGGTTTACTTTTCAAAAAGATAGATGCGAGTATGTGTACCTATAACTTAATTAAATTAAATAAAGTGTGTGAGTTATGGAATAGAAATCTTTATTAAAAATGAACGCATTTTGAAAAAAGGACTAATGTTGCATTTTAAACAGTATACTTGGCAGCATTTCTGTCAGTATACTGTCAACAAAAATGGGAAAGTTCAGTTTTTTGCCAGTTCAATGACAGGCACACTGCAGCATTAGACTCTTAATAATTCTTCAAATGTTCATTCTGATTCACAATTTTCAGCTAAATACGTTCCGCAGTCCATATCTTTTCCACTGCTTATGGTTATCCACCTTCTGTGAAGGTCTTAATTAGGAAGAGCTCAAGTAAAAATATAATCAAGCATGGGAAAACTTCGTGTTTCATGATGACAAATTTTATCCCACTTCTGACATTTTTGTGAAAATTAACTATCTATGTAAACTCGTCAGCGTCAAGTGGTGAACTATAAACATTACACAGATTTTATTTGTTACTAAGCTAATTGATTACCAAAAGTAAAATTAGTTAACACCGCAGAAGCTTTTTCCCTTTTTTTCTTCGAGGTATTTTTTCGAAATAATAAATGGAATAATAAATAAAATGCATTTTTTAAATTATTGTTCGTTAAATTTGTTTCCGATTTTTAGTAAATTGTAAAAAAAAATTAAGCTATAAAAAAAAAACAATTAAAAAAGCTAATTTATTGTACTTATTGTTTAAATTTACGTTTCCAGAACAATACGATCTCCTGGTGAACCTGATGCAATAAAAGCCCGATGTTCCACAAAACTACAAAATGTCTAATTCTGTATTTTTACTTGCGATATAGCTACTATATGGTAGGTTATGGATTTGTAAGAAAAAATCGAGCTCGAGATATAGAGAACGCAAAAAAAGTGGTTCTCGCAATTCTGCCTGTCTGTCTGTCCTCGCCCCTACAGCCTAAACGGCTGGAGGGATTTTCTTCAAACTTGATACAAAGTGTTTTTTGACTAATATGCCCACACGTTTTTTTTTTTAATTTTTTTTATAACCGAAAATAACGGTACGTGCCATATAATTTTTTTCGCCAAAAAGGAAAATGATGTTTATCTCAAAAATGGGTCCGAGGATTTTGTTGAAAAAAATTCAAAAAATTAAATAAGGAAAAACTACATTTTGATAATTTTTTTATTTTCAAAAGTTAGATATTTTACATCCAGTTGTAATTTTTTCATTTTTTGTATGGTAAAACATCATTGTGAACCAAAATTAAAAAAAAAATTTTTTGGAAAACTAAACATTTTGAAAACGACTTGGTCAATATTTTCAAAACTAGGTGTATGATACCTAGTTTTTGTTATTATTTTGTAGAATACTTGAAAAAGTCATGTTTCTTAATTCAAAAATAACGGTACCTTCCATACAAATGTTAAAAAAACGTTAAAAAAAAATTATTTTTCTCGAAAACGGCTACAAGAATTTTGATAGCAAGATGTGCGTTTACTATTTAAGGTATGGTCAATATTTTGATGAAAACAAATTTTACCAATAACAGTTAATAACGGTACCTGTCATAGAACCGATTTTTTTGTTGTCAAATTTCTCGTTTAAGGCTGCACCGATTTCAATTCAAAATTTTATACAAGATCTCCTTTACAATTCAAATAACCGCTCGAGGTTTAGTTTAATTTAATTAACTTGAAATCTTAAATTTATAACTTTAGTTTAATCTAATTAACTTGCTATATATTAAATTTGTAACTTCATTTAAAGAAAGAAATGAAATATAAATATTAAGAAAGAGGAAATGTAAATATATTTATTTCCAAAAATTTTACATATAAAAATATTATAAAAAAATATTGATTTTTTTTCTTATTCAGTATCTTAAAAACGTGGTTATGAATTTTTTTTTATTTTGTTTAAAATTGTATTTTATTAAATACTAAATGTTGGCATACCAGATTTAATTTTTGAAAATGAGCGAAAAATTTTATACTCGTATAAAAAATTAATTTTTAAGAAACCCGCTCCAAGGATTTTAGATTTTTTTTTATAAATTCATGTTTATCAAACAAATCAGGTGGCTTACTTGTATTCGAGCGTTTACTTTCAAAGCCATTAAAATAAAAAACTTATAAAAAAAAGCGCGAGTGTAACTCAGTACTCGTGGCAGAAGTGAAACTTCTTTGGCGATCTAAAAATCTCTATATGTATATATTATATATATTAAGCTTATATGCGTAAGACGCAACTATGTGTTCTATATCAAAATGATCGATGGGTTGGGGTTGTAAACTTGAAAATAAAATAATAATGGTGAAAATTTAAAGTAAAAAAAGGTGAAAATTTAAAAGATATAAATCAGTTTATTTGAGTAGGTTTTCCGACTATTTCCAAAAATTCCTACACTCAAAAATTTGTATACGACAACTTTCATTTGGTTTTATGTATTTTGCAACCATATATAATTCAAATTTTTAGCGGACTCTCCTGATTTAATTCAATTTTTTGAAATTAGCCTATTTTGAGATAAAATGTTTAAAATAATTTATATCTCCATACCAGTAGGAGATAGATAAAAATCTTAAGCGACTAAGATTCTTAGAATTTCATTTTCTATTCACTAAAAAAATTTAAAAACTCTAGCATTCTAATTAAAGAAATTAGAAAAAAAAAACATAGAAGGGCATTTTCCATTTTATCTGCTACAATAATATAGATTATCAAAAAATCCAAACTTATTGCACTACTAAATATATTAGCCTATCAATACAAATTTAAACTTCATCTCAGCAGTGCACATGTGGCGTTTCACAGAAATTCAACCTTAAAATTTCACTCTCAACGCGTCCAAAGAAGTTTCACTTCAATCATTTATAGTAATAATTTATTTAAATTTTTTTAATGATATATTAATATTTAGGAATTTTTACATCATCAATTTCTAGCTACGTTAAAATTGTTAGCTACAAGAGCAAGTTTGATCGATCCAATCGTCACCTTTTTTTTGTCATTGAAACAAGACCTAAATTGCAAGAGCTTATCTAGCCTAAGGCCAATAGTGAAGGTACCTAAGTACGCTTTTCAAAATTTGTAGTATCAAAGTTTTGAGCAACATGTGTATTACACCTTATAGTAATAGTACTAAAGTACCTACAGCCAGGTAGGATACCCGAACGAAAGATTAATTGCCCAAATTAATTTTGAAGAGAATCATTATCGGCACTTAACTTTCGAATTGGTTTGTGTTTGTGTCTGAACCCAAGTATAACACGGTGTCATACACTCAATAGATATCGAATAATCTATATGTAATGCTATGAAATAGAAATAGAATAACTGCATCCTTATTAAAAGTCTATATGGTAAAGTATTAGATACAAAATATACCTAGCTTGCAGAAGAAAACCCGATCTATACATGAATGCATTTCTATTCACCTTTATAAGCAGCATCAATAGTTATTTTATCTTCTATATGATATCAATCCAAGAAACAAAAGCATCTCAAATCAGCCCACTTAACCTAAACAAGACGAGAACAATTATTAAGTCACTGCCATTGAATTAACTTAGCTATACACCAAATGGAACACATAATAATCCATGTCCTATTGTAATTCTACTCTATATACGACTCCTCTTTTGCAATATACCGAGATGCATTAATAATTTCTAACAACTCAATCCTCACTATAGCGTATTGTGCATCAATTTCTTCCAGGCGGCAAAACATAGATAGATGATGTTTTCTAGGTTCTAGGACATTCATACTGCTGCCACTGGCAGCATCGACGTCTTTTCGTCGTCGTCGTTCGAAAATCCCTAAACATACTGAACTGTACATAAAGCTGCATGTTATGGTTCTATACAAGTTCATTCAGTGTTATCCTTAAGAAATTACTTTTCGTCATTCCCCCCCCATCACCACCGCCGCATTACAGACACAAATATGCACACAAATTCTGGCTCTATGAGCCTTTTGATTAAAGGAAACACTAGATCAAGAGGTACCCAATACACACATACACAATACATATTTCCATATTACACACATATCCGTCAGTCAGTTTTTCATCATCATACATTACATACATTCTCATGACCCGGAGGCTTCTTCTTCTTTTTCCTTGTTCTGGCTCTAGGTGCTTGTCTTCAAACATTTTCGGAGTGAATAATGTTTACACATCAATTGATGGTGATGGGATGGAGTATGGAGTCATATCATCACCACAGCTAACCCACAAAGCGAGTGGGATCCCCAGATTATTTTCAAAGGCGTCTTCTATGATCCTGACCAAACTTCTGCATCCACACAAAGTTAGTTGAATGGATACTACCCATATATTTTGAAAGGAGAAAGGATTATGTATAGAGGAACATGAGCATGGTTGCACACTATTAGAATAACTGATTAGATAACTCAACTCAATTATTACTATTTTTGAAGGAGGTATTTTACTAATAAAAAAGTGGAGTCAAAAACTATAACTATAATAATACAAACGAAAAAAACAAATGTTTCGTTAATAACAAATGTTCTTTATATTCATAGTTTTGTCATTGATAAAGAAGTACAAAAAAGTGGTTTTCGTTTTGACGTCGCGTCATTCAGTCTGTGTCAATTGTTCTATGTGTCCCTGTCCACTGTACTCATTCGCGCTAGAGCAATTATTGATGTTTCCCCCATTTAAATGAGGGGAACAATTCAAATTTGTGTTCTACTTCCCCTAGAACTGGGCAGCTATAAGTTTAAGATTAATTTTTCGAAACTGGCTTTAACAATTTTGATTAAACTTTTTATGTACTTTTCATTTCTTAAGTCATTGTAAGAAAATTGAACCACTTTTTTGAAATTCATTAAGTGGAGAAAGGGGTCCGAAGTTTTTTTTTTTAACTTAAGTTATTTCCACATACAAGGGGAATCCAATCTACAAGGGGAGTGTGGTACACGAAATTTTGCGACAATTACCGTTCTATCAAGCTGATGTCACACACCATGAAGATCGTTGAGCGGATATTGGATGGCCGCCTACGAAAAATAATACGGCTGTCTGAAGACCAGTGCGGGTTTGTTTCGGGTATATCAACCACAGATGCTTTTCAGAGTGTAAGAATCAGAATGGAAAAATATCGGGATTCCTCAAGACATTGTATTGGTTGATTTTGAAAAAGCATTCGACAGACAACCACGAGATCGGATATGGGTTGCACCTAGGCAACGAGGAGTTCCAGAAGACTACGTGCGGATGATCATGGACATGTACGAGCAAGTACAACAAAGATAAGATGCCCCGCAGGAATCAACGAAGAGTTCCCAATTAGAGTGGGTATGCACCAGGGACGCATCTTGAGTCCTTTGCAGTCTGGTTCTCCATCTCGAAGAGGGACATGAAGGAACTTCAATTGTTCGAAAGAAATCTACTAAGGATTTGTACCGGACTACATTTCGACCGACAGCGAATAAGATATCACAGCAACGAGCGTCTTTACACTGAGGCGAACCTCATCCCCCAGGACAGGTACCTACTGCTTCAAGAAAAGAAGCTAGTAGGTACACCATAAGTCACCCAAATCAACTGATGAGAAGAATGGCCACTGAGCAGCAGCAGTTTGAGTCCTTTGCTCTTTATTACTGTCCTTGACTTTCTGCTTGAGGAAAAGGTGACGGACACCTAAGTGAATCAGTTATTCTTTGCTGACGATGGAGCCATCATAAGTGAAAGTCCTGTGTCCTTGCAACAAGCACTTGATGTATGGGTGGATGTTCTAGAGGGAATGTTCTAAGAGAGTGGATACCGCATTAGCGCGAAAAAGACCGAATACCTATGCTGTCCATTTTCTGATCCGCACAGGCCTGTTCCGGACATCTATTTAAATGGAGCAGTGCTTCCCGAGTGCGAAAAGTTCAAATATCTTGGATTTGTGATCAATAGCAAAGGATCTTGTGATGACGACATCAAACATCGCGTAAGCAAAGGGTGGATGAAGTGGCGGGAAAACTTCGCCATCTTCTGTGATCGAAAAATGCCCCTAATCTGAAAGGAAAGCTCTACACGGCAGTTGTTCCTCCAGCGCAGCGCTTACATACGGTTAACAATGTTGGACAATGTACAAAAAGTATGAGAGTAAATTGATGGCAGCTGAAATGAAGATGCTTCGCATGACAGCAGGAGTGACAAAGCGTGATCGAATAAGAATCACGAGAATCCGAGGAAGCCTACACATCAAAAATACCATCTTGGACAAAATACAGCATGATCAACTTAGCTGGTACTGTCATGTACAAAGAAGATGCCATGAGAATCCAGTTCAAAAGGCAATAGCACAAGACGTTCCAATACTTTCGCGGAAGAAAGGCAGGTAGAAAAATTCCTGGATGAAACAAATGCAACGACATCTTCATTTAGTTAGCCTCAGGCATGGAACAATCCAAAACCGGGAGGCCTGTCGACGTTTTCTGAGGTCCACATGGCAAACCCCACAAGTGGAACCTTAGGTGAAGCAGTTGAGTGGGAAAGTTGTGGCCCCCCTCGAGATCATGACAATCGCTGGTAAAATGAAGAAGAAGAAGAAGAAGAAGAAGGTTTTTTTTCCATACAATGGACATTTTTTTTAAATTTTGTTTAGATATCTTTCTTTGAAACTCACAATCAAAGTGTGTTTTCCGCATAATTTCTGTGGGATTTTGTATGCAATTTTTGAAAAAAATTGATATTTTAATCATCAGCCTTATCCCAAAACAATAACTAAATTCGATGTGCCATTTATACACGTTATTTCAAAGGACCAACAATTTGAAGGTGTTAAAGCCAATAAAGAGACTAAGGATCCTTACTTACAGAGATAGCAGACAGAGACCGCTATTAATTGTTTTAATTTAAATCGCCTTTATGTTTGTATGCATACACAGCATTAACTTTGTTAAGTCACAATATCAATCGATCCATCCTTATTTTAACTTCAGCCCCATCTATACCCGCCATACGTCCACCATCCATAGCGTCAAGTTAAGCTGCTTACAAATATTTCCACATTTAAGGTTTCAATATCATATTCGCACACTGTTAGTTGAAATATCATTAAGTATGTTATGTGTACTTCTACTTATAACTGTACATATTTATATATAGAGCTCCTGTCTCATTTCCACTCAATTACATCCCATATCAAAATTCCGTCCTGAATATTTACACGCACCCAAAGCCACACATACACATATAAGTATAAAGTATAGTATGTCAACTTTAATCTCCTTTTCTATAAATTTGGCAGCTTATTTTCAATAAAACGACAGGCAGACATAAATGTTCATGTTCATGTTGTTGTTGCTGTTGTTATTATGCTTGCGATAAACCCCATAACGAAAAAATCCCTCAAAGTACCCAAAAGTGACGCATTAAGTCTGAAAATTAATTTCAATTTTCACATGCTGTGTTTTTTTTTCTGCTTTGCTGGCTGTGGGTACGTGTGTCTGTGTGGTCTGTGTCTGTTTATAATGTGAGTTTGGAATGTGGAAAAATTTCATTGCAAATCAAAACAAATGAGAAAAAAAAAAGTCCTTATAATGGCGTAGGCACACACGTGCCCATTCAGAGCCCAAAATCCTTTTCAATTTCAATCAATTACAAAGTTTTACCCTAGAGTTAAGCCCGCAAGCAATCTGCACCATGTTATTCAGTCATACCCTACACTCGTTTAATTTTAACCCCCACATTTTGGTTGTTGTCACCATCACCAGCAGCTGCTGTTGCCCAAAGTCATTTCCAGTTTCTGGAATGATGATGTGTGTTGACTTTATATTTCAACTTCATTAAAATCCGCATTGGGAATTCGATACTTTCCCTTATATACCCCCACAAAACGAACTCAATTCCACATTAACATCCGGCAGTAACAACGACAGCAAAATTAATAATTAATTCAACGACAAAAAATCACAACACCGTCCAAATAACATAATTCTGTGGTCTACCTCCCTCCAGCTCTGTTGAAATGACCAACTTATGTATACAAGGCAGTGAGCGGGTGGGAGTTGGCAGTACTCTCATCATCAGCTACCATGTGTGACACTTTTTCGGTGTCATATTACATTTTAGCCGTTGACAAATTGCGCTCAGGTGTAACGCCATCGATGACAGGCAAACCAACGGAATAAAGTACCACCGACAATCACCACCACCGGCAACACTTCTCTTGGGCAAGGTGATCGATTTCAATACCCGATGCACATCCATTCACATTTATCCCAATCCATAACTACAACAATAACAACTATGCTATACTTTTTTTTAGCCTTGGAGCTTTGAGAAGCCATAGAGTAGGATGCAGGTACGAGTATTGAGAGAAAAACAGGCAAGAACGGAGAATGGCATAGTAAATTGCTAAGAAACCGTCAGAAATAGTCTCACATTCCACTTCAATCCCCAGAAGCCAAGAGAGAACTCGTTAGTCATCGTCCTCAACGCCACTCTGTTTGTCCACCAATGGGCCAAAAGTGTCAAATCGAGAAGGATAGCAGCAGGAATATTGCACAAGTTTAGTTGAAGAAGGTAAAAGTATAGGGAAATAAAAAAAAAAAAAAAACGAAAGAAAAGAAAAACAAAAAAAAATATAAAATCGACTGAAAGGAAGGGGGCACTTGAGAGTTTGCGGTGGTGGCTCTTATCCTGTCATACTTGCGGTTGGCTTAATCGCTCGAAGGAAGTGACCGTTTTTGTGACGTTTCAGTGAAGGCTGTAGTGTTGTCGGTGGCATCGACTTTGACGGTCACCCGAGGCTACTTTATTCGTTTAGTCCTCATTGCACCTCTTTGTAAACGTTGTTCATTGAACATTTAAGCGCGAGGTAACAGCGGGGGTGTGTATGGTTTTAGATATACGAGTATAACTGTGTAATGTGTGTTCTGAAGCTGTGAAAATGTCACTCGGTGTCAGTATGGTGGACAGCTTAGTGTCAATTTATGGAGGACAAGTTGTTGGCTTTTAGCTGCGAGTGTGGATGATAAGAATATTTTATGATGATTTAATTACGCTAGCGCCCACTAGACGCGCTCTATTGACGTGGCTGTGTAGGTTTCCTATGGTATTTTTTAATCGATTTTGTTGGGGCTTAAGGATCTCAGTACCTATCTTACAATTCTGAGATATTTTTAAAAGAAGTTTGTCATCTAAAAGGTCAGTAAATGGTCATAAGAGTGTTGTGAAATTATTTAACGCGATTTTAGGATGAATTTAACTATAATTTTATGATGGTGGATTTACTATCCACGAAACACAAATGGATTTCCGAATCCAAAACAAATTTTCACAAACGAGTATTTAAAATGAAAAATGCACTAACCGGCGTGCGTCGCGAACAAAATGAAATGACAATCTGTCAAACAGAATGAAGTGGGTGCGTTTAATAATTCACAACCAACAACACATATGTAGTGCTGTCACCCAGTAGCTCAGCAATGGGGTGGGTTCAGTAAAAAAAATTATTTTAGTAATCGAATTCGATTAATAAAAGAATAAAAAAATGTAAATTGAAAAAAAAGGTAATGTGCAGTACAGGATGTACTTGCACAAAATGGGCGCCAGTGATTTTTTTTTTGAAAGAAAGGAAATCACAAATCTTTTGAAGCAAACAACAACGACGAATTTTTAAATTGAAATTAAAGAACAAATTTACTTTTTTTTTTAATAGTGTTTTTAATGAAGCTAAATTGCTTGGGAAACCTTTACGTGTAGGATTAAAACCCAAGATCTTTTCAATTAAAGTATAGATATACAAAATAGCGATTTGATGGCTCACGGGGAACCATTTAGTCACAAAAAGAACAAAGTAAATCTGGGCCGTTAACACCGTAAGAAAAAAAAAAGGAATAAATCACGCGTCCCAAAAATTAATTGGGTTTGAAACAAAACTAAGCCGAACTATAATTTACTTGGACGAAAACTATATCAATAAAATAAAGCGAACTATCGGAAGTTTATTCACTTAAACAACAATTAAATGAAATGATTTGTACCAATATTCAAACTCTACTTATCTGTTTTTCTTTTCTCTATCTCCTCGGATTTCCAACCTGGTTTCCTCGCTCCTCGAATCTTTTATTTCTTCCTCTAACTTTTTCCACCTTCAATCCAATCTTTTGTTTTCCAACTTTTATTTTTCTCCTTTATAAAATCTTTTTCTTGATCTTTTCCTCTAATTTTTTTTCTCGAATCTTTTCTTTTCTTTCTAGCACAACTAGTTGCTGAGTTAGCTCTCCAAAGAGTGACTTTCCCAGCTTAAAATCTTTCTTCCCTCGACCATTCCATTCACCCACACATTCATACATTCAGCCATACGTTTTCGTGATTGTCGGTCACGGGACACCGGCTTTCTGGAAAGACTCCTCGCTCCCAGAAAACCTCCGTTGTTGACTTTCAGCGAAACTTTGCACTCACGCTCACATGCACGGATTCAGCAAGTTGTTGGATGTCTTTCCAAAACTTACCGAATCTTAATGGTCGAGTTCAGACCCATACCCAAACTATATTTTTCGAGAAAAATCAAAAGAAGTAAAATCAAGAAAAAGCTTAATCTGAGCATTTTCTCAGTTACCAAACAAACTATACGCGCGTGATTCGAAGCGCGATTGAAACTATTCTACATTTTTTTGAGAAGAGATAAAGGAAGGAATATTTTTTTCAAAATGTGAACCCTGATTAAATAACTTCCGATAGTTCCTCTATATACAATTCAATATTTTAAAACTAGAATTAAGAATTTCAAAAGTTAGATACTAAGCATTAACGACCCATATTACAATACATTTATAAGTTAAGTTAAATTTAGGATGATGTTTATTTTATATAGATTTAAGTAGGAGTCCGCCTGACTCGCTTACTTCTTCAGCTCATCCGCCGGCACATCAACATGAGATCGTCCGTCTACATGAAAATCAAAGTATCGTATTTTGGAACCAACTGTTCCACTCGACTTCGTTCGAATACCTGTACTAGTTGATTTTCCAAAATACTTTAAGAGCAGGTCTCTGGTTGATGGAAACCAGGTATCTACTGAACTCTAAGAGCATTTTGGAGCCACAACGGAAAATAAATGTTACATGGATTATGAATAAAGACATAGGCCAGTGAAACTTGTTGTGGTAAAATTTACCGCAACAAGAGGTTAGCTATTGTTTCAGTAAACCCCCTTCAAACCTTGTATCTGAAGAAAAATCATTTTTTATTTATTGTGTGATGCCTTATTTCGTGACTAAGATAGCCTTGTTGGTAGTCGATGTTAAAGTTTTATTATTATGTCAAAGGAAAGAAACAGGATGTAGGTAGTTGCATTTTTTAATTATTTAAACAAATAATTATTATCGGAGCCGTATCTGAGAGTAGGGAACTTCGTTCAAAGTTGTGTAATATGTGCGTCGCGAAACAGTGGAGCTACCTATTTTTTTTGCATCAATTTTCCGATTGTTATAGGGATTTTGAGTAAGAAAATATATACTTTCTTCATAAAAAATAGCTTATAAACTATAAGCTTTAATTCTATAAACTGTGCGCGCAACGATTTAAATTAAAATTAACTTAATTTAAAAATAAAAGAATTTAAAGTTTAAACTGCACGCTATCTTCTTAAATTACTACAATTTTATCAAAATAGTGCCGTGTTAATTTAACCATAACTATAATGTTATTGAAATTGTTTTTTTCTGGAACTTAGTATGGGAAAGTAAACAATTTAGTTTTCAACAAGGCACTAGAGAATTTAACATATATTCTGGCAAGGGGCAAGCAAGGGTTAGCAAAGGCTAGAACAAGGGCATTGGCAAGTATGACCCATTTTGTCTCGTCAGGCAAACAAAAAAAAAATAAAATTTGGCTTATGTGGGATTTTATCCCGCAATCTTCTGCTTTGCAGTTCAATATCTTACACCCATAGTGAAAAGTGTGATATGAAAAAGAACACAAAGTAAAGAGAGAAAAAAGTGTCTATGATACAGAAAAATTGTTTTTTTGTTTTTGGTCTACAAGAGACATTCTTGATGGGGTATCACAACATGTTCAACAAGTTTTTACTAGGAAGGGCCTCACGAGCATTTGAAAAGTTTTACTCGTCTTAATTTTTAGTACCTACTGAAATCGAGCAAGGGCCTACCAAGTACCCGACAAGTTTTCATCGTCTAGATTTTCCCTACTGAAAAATTACCAGGGACTTGCCCAAACTAAACAGAAACTTGGGATTTTTCTAGCCGGGAAAGGACTTCTAAAATTTTACACGTACAAATATAATAAGGATAGCAAAATACATTCATAAATAATTTTTGAAAGATTTTTTTTGCATCAAATTCATATGCCACACAAGATATTTATTAATGTGCAGATAAAAATAAAATTACAAAATACCGACCCCTGTTTTGGAAGTATCGGATTTTCCAATAAAGAAACTAATTTATGTGAAAAATTTAGTAAAGCTAAGTACTTTAAAAAAAAAATAAATCTCCTGTGTACAAATTTTAATTTTAATAGATTAAGCCAATAATTCCAAAAATAAAAAAAACGCTGTTTGAGACCATTTGTCAATAATGAGTCTTGTTAAAATTGTTTCTAATTTGTTTCCAATGAATTTTGCTAAAATTGTTTAAATTTATAGACTTGATTTACTGTAGAGAAATATAGGGCCTTAAATATAATTTGGAGCCAAAAATTTAATTATAAGATAAATTGTATTAAAAATTACAAAAAAAAATTACCCATTCGCCTTAGTGCACCATTTTTTTTTTTTTTTTTTTTTCGTTTAATGTAATTTTGTATAATAGGTGTTACAGGTCTTGTACCAGTTTATATAGGATCATGAAATCAGACCAGTTATATTATAGGTAATACTGAATCCTTAAGATAAAGAATGATTTCTCTGCTTGATAAATATATTCTCACCTGTTTATTGCGATGCTAATTTTCAGCATAATCTCACTTGGAATAAATTGAAGAATCCCTGGGGTGGAATCGGCTAAGGTGGTATGTGATGAGTGATAGTCATTATCGACAAATTTAGTCTGCGTAAGGTGACTGTCACAGGTGATAATCATATTTTTGTGACTATTTTCTGTGACAGCTATTAAGCTATCACTTTCATATTAAACTATTTATGTATTCTATATTTTCTGCATTTTCAAGACAATATTTCTTGTATTTGAATAAATGTATATGCAATGAATGAATATTTACATAGTTTTTTTTTTATTCTAAAACATTTTAGCCTAAAAAAAAAAAATTGTCATGAAAGCTTTTTGTACACATTATTTACCTACTAGTATCTAGGAAAAGTTTTATTAAAAATCTATTCAAAAGTGCATTGAATAGTCATGTTTTTTTATTAAGAATTAAAATAAATTGATTTCAGTGAATAGTTGCAAAAAAAAAAAAACAAAAATAATTGTGCTTTTGCCAAGAAAAAAACTAATCTTCAATAATGGGTGCAGGGAATTTGGAGCGCGGGTTTCTTTAAATCAGCAGAGAAGCACATCGGCGACGGTGTGGTTTAATCACCTTGAACTCGAAACAAATTTATATTTTTCAATATTTAAAACCTAACCAACGCACAGTTTTGCTTAATTTTCTTGCAATTATTCACTAAAATTTGTTGATTTTAACACTTTCAAATAAATTTGGCGACTGCAATAACAAAAAAACCTTCAAATTGACTTGAGAGAAATGTCAAATCTTGCTAGTATGTATGCAAATCAATATTATCTCTTAAAGTGATACCAAATTTGGCTTATTTTTTGGTGATCACTTTACGCAGATGGAAAATGAAATACTATCACATGTGACTGTCACAAATGTGATGATCACAAATCACCTTACGCGATTCTATCCCTGAATTGAATATTGCCAATATGGGTAGGTATGCCAATATGAGTTTTTATCTTATTCAAGTTTCAACCATTCTCAAATGCTTTCCTTGTATCCAAGTATTTTACTCCTGCCAATGACGATCAAAATCGACAGTATTTTAAGTGAAGTTTCTAAATACATATTCTCAAAATCTCATAAAGAAAAAATTAAATCTCTTTTGTTCCATCCACTTCAGGGTCTCAACTTGAGGTTAAAAATTAAGTTTCTAGACAGATTTTACTACAAAACCCGTTACGACCTACATAAGTTAAAAAATAGTCCATCAAGGTGTTTTCAAAATATATTCAAAAAATTAAAATTGAAACTTTTTTATAAAATCAAAAAAAAAAATCTGGAAACGTTGACCTACAACTAGATAGGTAAAGTATGGATCACCATCTTATTTATGAGAATAATTATAGAAAGTGTAATTTTTCTCCCATCATTTGGATTAGAAAAAATACCAAAAGGTAGACTTAAACTAATAGTTATACTAATTAAGTGATTTTTTCGCAAAAATCTCTAAAACCTTTATCGAGAACAAAATATTTTCCTTAAATGTTTAACAACTCTGTAAGGCTAGATCTATTATTTTTCGAACAAAAAAAATATGTACCTCATGAGAATGTTCAATAAAGCACATATGAACCAAGTTTTAAAAAAATGTAACCCTACACGAAAGGTTAAAATCACGCAGACGAAAAAACAGACGATGGACAGAAAATTCATCTTCCTTACATCTTTAAATATTAAGTTTGATCAAAATTATGAACTCTTTATCATTAAGATTCCATAACTTGTTATAAAGTATACGAACTAAAAACATCAGAATTCGGAATGCAATATTTTGTGCCTTGTTAAAACCATCTGCGTCTATAAAGTAAATATTTAGGAACAAGCCAAACATAAGAAAAATTTCCCAAAAAAACGTCTGTAGGTACTATTTTGGGCAAAAATCTTAAATTTAGATTTTTTTTAATATATTAAAAAGAAATAGCCTAAACGAAAGTATCGCAGATCTCCTACTAAGGGATCACATAAAACTAAAATAACTCTGTGAATTAACAAGGTTAATCTTTGTACTCGTATACTAGTTTGTGAATTTGTATGAAGCCAACACTTAGTATACAGATACATAGTTCAGCATTATTAATTGTTTAGATCTTAAACAGCAATCTAGCAAATATCTCTGAAATCATAAATTTCCCCAAAAATATATCTCAAGTAACAACACCATACAACATCTGTACATTCTACAACCCATCCAAACCAACCAGCCAAACCATCAGCTTAAACTAAAAGAGGCCTATCAATTTATCAGCCTTTCAAAGCCCATCAAATTGCTCCCATCATCCTGCCACAAACGCGAGATTGAAAGAAACTCAAATTCATCATGTATCCCCGTGTCATGAAATATTCCATTTGAAGAGTGTAAATAGTTGATGGTTTGAAGCATAGCTTTGGAAGCAGAAGCAAAAAAAAAAAAAAAAACAACAACAAAAAAACTAGAAATAAAAAATTGCTAGGCTGCCTTTCTCTGCACGTCATGACTATTCAATAATTCACAAGGGATATGTTTTCTGGCTTAAAGGACGAAACAGGCAACCAACAAAAAAAAAATGACCCATTCGATGAGACACGATGGATATTATAACATGACACACCAGTTTATCCTTGCACCTAAAGTAGATATATAGACAGAAGAGTCTAGATGTACAAACGACACACCATATCAGCCCAGGCAAAAAAGGATATCAAATAAAATGGATTCGCCATCTTAAACATTCTGAATGATTGGCATCAGGTTGCCTATTTGCCATGTCATTTGTCATTTGGTATATTCCTCATGCCATTCGGAAGGACATTTTCCATCCAGGACAACCGATGTTGCAATGTGTGTTCCGGATATCCGTATGAAAAATCACATAAACCGCATTATAATACTAAATCTACCTTTATGAATGTATGTAAGTGTTAGTGTGTGTGCTGTGTGCTTTTCTCGTATTCATGCCTAATGTCTGCCATTTCCGTCTTTTTGGCTATCACTGGGAGTCCTCTTGTCGTCCTTCTTGCTTGTATGATGTCGACCTATATGGCGTACTTTACATAATAAGTGACAACAAAAGTGTTGCCTGAACGTGGAAAGATAAGAAAACCTCTCACTCTCTTTGTCTGCTCAAGGACTTTGCTCTCGTCGAATGGAGAGAAATCTTCTTCATCCTTAACGAATATGAAACTGGACTTGTGTATCGTATATGCGTCCGTTCAAGAGAAGGCTTCGGATTTTTTTTTTTTTTCACTTTTTTTGCTCTCGAGTCTGAGATGTGCAGATGAAATTCCTTTCGAACGACTAAAGTTTGAATTATGCTGTGGCTATGTTTCCTTCCTGGAAGTTTCTTCCTTATTTAGTAGTCCTTATTCGATTTTTGAAATTGTTGTAGGTAGAGTTATATGGGTATGGGTAATTCTATTTTACCCGTATATTTCTCAAGCTTTTCTTCATCTCCTTTACTTCAAAGCCTGTGCGATGGTGAATCCTTTTCGTTTATAAATATGTTCCATAACCTCAACATTTCCTTATATATATATAAATCTTCAATAGTTGGTATGAATTTACTTATACTTATTTATTATATCGAAGAATGTGTATCCTTTTTGCCTGATGGTAAAATGAGCTTCCTTCTAAATCTACCATAAATCCATCTTAGAGATGCTACCGCCATGATAGAATGGAATGTAATTTATTTCAGGCATTTTACTTGGGTTTCTTGCAAGTCCAATTTAAGAAGAATATAACAAGTATACATAGACATAGGTACCGTTATATGTCTACTTTAGTCCTTTTATCTCACAAAATTATTTTCCATTTAGCAAAGTTATGCCTTTCCATATACATCACTAAAAGGACTTTTTCTTTATATAAAATTATATTAAAGACTCAAACTTGTTTAAAATTAAATTTCAATGATTCTTTTGTGTAATAAAATTATGAGAGTAATAATTATTTGTTATTGTATTTTTTTTTTTTTTTTTTTCTTACAGAAATAATCTCGGAGCATTTGGGTAAAACAGTTGAATTACCATGTCCAGTGAACATGGAAAACTGTGGCGCACTGCATTCGATCAACTGGTTTAAAGGTGATACACGAATTGCAGCTGTGCTGCTGGATGATAGCAATATAACTAGTGTCTCAGAAGGCTATAAAGATAGGTAAGTCATTTTGTCCACTATATTTTACTTTACTTAAAATTGTCCGCATGTTTTTTTGAACACACTAGAATGTAAAATATGATGATTTTTTTAAATTTATTTTTTAGAGTAATAGTGGAGCAATCTCCATTTAAATTAATTATTAAGGACTTGCAAATATCTGATGAAGATATCTACCTATGTGATACAACATTTTTTATACCATTAGAAGCTTGTGATAACTACAATGGATATCGTGTAAAACTTAATGTCTTAGGTAAGTTTACTAAATTCTTCCTAAATTTGCTTGTTTTATATAATTTTCCTTTTATTTAAAAATATATATTTTACTGTATCTCTGTATCTGTATCTGAATATAAATTAATTTATGATTTAAAAAAAAAAATGGATTTTAATTATTGTGCTACATGCTTGCCTCCTTATTCATGTTTGTCTACAAAAAAAAAATGTTTGTCTTTTTGTTTGTGTCTACCCGAATGCCAAAAGTAAAATCAATTATTTTTAAATGAAACAAAACAAATATTCCAAATTACTATAAGAATTTATTAAAATATTACCCCTGAACTGGAATGAAAACAAAAATTTAATTTGGTATGCCCCCACCATCCATCATCTGCCTGTTTGCTTGCATGTGTTTGTGTTGCCGCTGGAATGGTGCATCACTTTCCCCTTCCTCAAAAAAAACAAACCTCCTTAACAACAAAATTTAAATAAAGTTCAAATTCACTTTGCAAAACACACAAATACAAAAAAAAAATCCATTAACTTTTTCGTCCCCAAAATTTATAAAGTAATGTATTTTGCTTGTTTAAATTGTTTGTATAATTTTTTTTTGGTTCATAAAATATTTTTCAAGAGTATAATTGCTTTTATAAACTCTTATCATATTTTTTCGTATATCATTGAAAATGATCATTAAAAAAAGAAAAAAAATATATTTCCTCCCCCTTCTCAATATGCTCAACTCTCACCTGGATTCAAAAACAAAATAAATAAATTAAAAAAAAAAAATTAAAAAATAAACCCAACAAACATGCTTAAATCTAACAAAAAAAAAAACTACCATGTCAATGTAAATGTTAACAAATCAAAAATATTTATATAAAAAAAAACCGTAGAAAACATTGGTAAATGAACTTTATATACATTATTTTTATTATTTTTTTTATTTTTTTTTTTATATTTATAATTTTATTATGTTTATTTTTTTTTAACAAAAAAACATCTTCATAGACTAATCGATGTAATTTTCTTTTTTTTATTTTCCAACTTTTTCAAAATCCACATAACATAAAAATCAATCAAAAACAACAATACGATAATAATTAATTATTTAAATTTAATATAAAAAAAAAAAAATATAATAAAAATTGGATAAAAATACTTAAAAAAAAAAAAATAATTAAAAACATATCAGTGCCACCAACCGAGGTTGTGATAATTGATGAGAAAGGAGATCGCTTGGAGAACGGTACTGTTCTTGGGCCGCTACAGGAAGGACATACGCTCAGATCAACGTGTGTTGTGAAAAAAACAAGACCACAACCAACTGTCGGATGGTTCAGAGGAAATAAGCGGTTAACAACACGTAAGTAGATTTTTATAAAAAACAAACTTTTAATTTAAAAAAAAAAATAGGTTACAATTGAAAATTATTGTCAATGCTGTTTCCCTTTGCTGATCAAATTCACATTCATTATATTACTATAAAAAGATTAATGTGTCTTATTTATTACAAATGTAGAATGACTAAAATAATGTTTAAACTATAATGTCTCAGCATAATTTTAAATAATCCTTGATTTGTCAATATGAAACAGACTTTATACAGTACAACCTCTACCTCAGGCTGATAGGACGGTGACAACACTACTTGTCCATTCAAGGGAAAAAATGGAGAAACTTCATAATAAAATCACAGAAATTCAGAGTAAAGGAACAGGTCCCTTACTCTGAATTTCCGTGATGCAAGTTTTCACGTTTTAATATAAAAAAAAACGGATACTAAACAATATTTCTGAAAAGTAGGGCAGAGAACCACAATCTACAGCGAGTTTTTTTCGCACAAGAGAATAAAATTTAACATTAAATGTTAAATTTTAACGGTACGGTTGAAATTCTTGTCCGCGTCCGATCAACAAAAAAAAAAAAATTATACAGATTTCGCTCATAGAGTAAGAATGGGAGCATTGAAAATGACTTGCATTTGCTAGATAAATCAAAAACATAACTAATTGTTTGCACTTAAACAAAATTCCATTAATTTAAATTAAGTTGAAGCAAGATAAGTTATATAGAACTCCTTATTTAACATAAATACACAATAAAAATAAATTATTCCATATGTTTTTGAATTTTGAAATACTTGTAAGGAGGTGATGTTGACAACCTATCGTGATGCAATAAGGTAAATACATTATAATTATTTTAATTGTGTAAGCTTTTCATTTGTGAAAGCTACAAAAATTGTTGTGGGTAACTGATGGCTGAACACAAGACTGTAACTTCAATCAAAAGTGCTCAACTTTGTGTGATACAGTCATACAGTGTTAAATATTCAATTAAGAAATATTTCCTTTATTGTTTTACTAATTATAATGGGTTTGGGAACAGTGCCTTCTTAGGATGCATCATACAGATGTACTTTTTCCCAAAGTTCCAGTAATCAATTAGGATGTATGTATTAATCTACGTGCGTTTGAGACATTTGGAACTGACAATCCACTTTGAAATCCCTGAAATGCCATATTTTCTAAAATAGAGCTTAACATTAAACTATGAAATAATTTTTAAGGTTGTTATATGAATTATAAGGCCTTGGGAAAAAGTGCATATTTGTGATGCATCTTAAAATGCACTTTTTCCAAAGCCCTAATAATTGGTATTAGAACCTAAGAAATCATTTCATAATTTAATGCTAAGCTCCTTTGTAGCAAATATGCCATTACAGCGTCTTATAAGTGGATTGACAATTATTGGGAAATTTATTGAACGAACATACCTATAGGTTAATATATATGTTTCTGCATAGACAAATTTAAATGCATTATTTGAGCCTTGGAAAAAAGTGAATTTTTGTGATGCATCCTAAAATTGCACTTCTTGAAAGTCCTTTCAATTGGCAAAACAATCTCAAAGTAAATTCAGCAATGGACGACATTTTTAAAAATATCGACGACAATTTTGATAAGTGCCAGTTTTCTATTACCGATTTGCAATGGCTCATCTTGCACCAACGCCATCAAAATCCAAGTTGAAACCGACGAACTAGAGAATAATAGCCAAATAAGGAAACATATCGATTACGTTGAACAAAATGTTTCTACACCTGAAACATGTTCAGTAACCGTTCCTAAGAGGATAAGAAAATTAATATTTTTTTAATTTGCAATATAAAACTTAATTTGTGTGTAAAATGCAAAATAAAAAGATATACTATATGAGTTAAATGAATTTCATGAAGTTTTTTAATCGGGAATAAGCTTGCATTCATTTTATTGTTTCGTATTCAGGGTTTCTTTTCAAATAACCACACATACCTTTGCATATATTTGATTATTTGTTACACATGTAAAATAAATTCTCAAGTGTCAACTATCGATACTAATTCCAATTTCCAAACTTTAATTCTTGAAATTTCGAGAATACTTGGTTACATTCCAGAAAAAAAAATTATTTCAAAAATATAGGAAAATATCTATTCCTCTTTTTTTTTTAATTCTTTGACTGGATTTAGTAGTTCATACATTTTTAAGTCAAAATTACCTAGGCACCTTAAGCTTTCCAAAAATATATCGGTTGAAATAATTTTGCATCCAATTTTCCAAAAGCTATAACTTTGGACGCGATATCGTATCATCTTCAAAAATATATCAAAATTTGTTAAACTTTGTGCCCTACTACTTAATCATAAGAGCAAATCACATTAGTTAGTAAAGAAATGAGAAAAATGAGAAAAGGTAACAAAAAAATAAATAAAACGACATAACATCAAAAATTTTGTTCACACAAAAAAAAGTTTTGATGTCAAATAAAACATGACAACTTATGACAACTTTTTATCTAAATTCAATTCTCTCGGAGATTTAGATCAATTCGCGTTTTCCAAAATGGCGGATTTCCCCAGGGGGGTGGCATGGCGACCCGAAAAACTCAACATAAGCTTTTCTAATAGCCCTCTTTCAGGTAATAAAAATTAAGCCGTCCTATATTTCGTTCCACAAAAAAGTCTATCTTTCCTGTGCTATAAATGAAATATCAAAATAATATTTGAAATGCCAAACAAGAATGTCAAATTCAGAGTTAGACCAGTTTTAGACGTTTTTTGTCCTAATACTGCCTTGTGAACTTAGATCCGGTACTAATGATGTGAAGAAATGCTGAAGTACTAACTTTTCGTTAGGACCGAGATTTAGAGCTAGTACCTGGTCTAGCTAGACTAGGTACTAGACTGGTTTAATACTTTTGTGAAGAAATTGGACGTAAAAGAAACTTTTAATCAAAATGAAGGTTTAAAAATATTTAATAATAGTACAGTCAACGAAGGAATTTTGCTTGCAAAAAATAGTGCTCTCTGGATTATTTTTTTATATGGTAGGGGTTACCCCCAGGTATAACGTACCCAAAGTACCCAGCCCAGCGCCGCGAGCTAAACTCTGAAGGGGGGGTTAAAGGTACCTCTTTTTAGATTTTCGTGAATATTTTCACAACCTAGCATGTTAGCGGAAAAGTCTACACTACTTAATTAGAGACAATTAAATTATCTAGAAAAATATATATTCACATTTTTTCTAGGGTCAAAAATAAATGAGATGCGGGTGGTAGAAAAGCCAACAAATCTGAAAAACCTGTTATTGTCTAAGATATTGAATGTTTTCTGACCAATTACTTGGAAAAAACAATAAACGTTAATACACATATTCATTCACTGTTGTTTCATCATAACGTGAAGCTTAGAAAGGAGATATAATTTCCTTTTTTTTCTATAACTGAAACTATACGAAAAATTCGACGTATACTAAATTAGGAAAGATTTAAATAACAAGAGTTGTTAACATATGGCGCCAAAAACTGATAACGTTTTTTTTAAAGGAACATAATACAAAATTTATTTGCCATAGAGGGTGATAGTGATAGAGGGGACCCTAAGGTTATAACATAATCAAAGTCCTCAGCCCAGGGCCGCAAGCCTTAGACAGGAGAGGGGGTAAAGGTCCCCTTTTGTACTTTTTCCATATTTCGGGAACTAAGCATAATAGAGGCAAAGTCAATACGACAAAGTGAAAGAAAATGGAATTCCCTTCTAATAAAAGTTATGTTCATAGTATTATAAAAGTAAACTAATTTACAAACATTAAATTTCTAAGGAAATACATTTTTTTTAAGTTTTCTTTTCGATATGTCTACTCCCGCATCTCTATAACTTCCAGCAAAACTAGTGAATAAATTAACGTTCATTGTTTTTTCCAAGTAATTGGTCAGAAAACATTCAATATCTAAGACAATAACAGGTTTTTCAGATTTGTTGACTTTTCTACCACCCGCATCTCCTTTATTTTTGACCCTAGAAGAAATGTGAATATATATTTATCTAGATAATTTAATTGTCTCTAATTAAGTAGTATAGACTTTTCCACTAACATGATAGGTTGTGGAAATATTCACGAAAATCTAATCCTGTTTTAGCACGCGGACTTGGGCTGGGGACTTAGGGTATATTATACCTAGGGGTAACCCCTACCATATAAAAAAATAATCCAGAGAGCACTCTTTTTTGCATTTATTTTATAATTTCGAGTCTTCGTTGACTGGGCTATAACTAATTTTAAGTTGGAAGAATTAACAAAAACAATATTTATTTATATTTTTCATAAAGTTGCTCATACATATTATATTGATAAAATTAAAAAAAAAGGAATAATTTTCTGATTGTTAAAAAATCGATCAACATAATGTTCTTATACCGCATGTAAATATGTTTCAAAACAGACAAAAGAAAAGATATCACTTACAGTTCCTATTTCCGATTTTAATCTCAAATCCCTTACAATACCCAACAAAGCCCCCTTTATAAGTTCAAATTTAAGTCAAAATTCAATCAGAAAAGCATGTCGTCTTGGAATATAATTATGTTAAATTTCCCTTATCTAATAGGAGAACAAGAAAGATATACTTCCTTCAATTTATTAAATGTTATATAATGGTTCCTAATGGAATTGAAAGAATGTAATCGTTTTAAGTCAAGCATATATAAGTGAGTATAGAGGTAGGTAGTACCTTGCTTGAGGGGGCACCAGAATTTTACAATAAAGAGGCTATTCTATATATCCTCAGTACTCAAGGCTTTACTATATTAAAAAAGATGATGAGCAAATTTGCCTTAAGCTCCACATAACCTTTCCTCCACATAGTCTCATAGTCATGCACTTTATTTCGGTTTTTTCATTTATTCGAGCGGCTGCTTAGGAATTTTATTTATTTTTCATTTTTGTTTGCTAGCTTAAACGAGTAGGCAAAAAAATTAAAGTAATAAAAATGATAGTCGAGTTGTGCGGAGTGCATATAATACAACCCCAGTAATAGTGTGGCCGGAAGGACATTTTTATGGAATCTTTTCTCTATTACATAAAATATTTGTAATGATATCTTTTGTTTTCCTTTTTTGCTCTATTTTTATTTACTAAGACCCAAAGAATTATATTAATTATTATTTTTCTCGTTACTATTTTTTTTTTTTTTTTGAAGATTTTTTTCTTGTTTCGATGGTAAGGGTTTTATAATTGCCATCAGTTGAAAATAAAAACAAATAATAATGGGAAAATCTACCCCTTAAGAATTTATTAGGAAGAGATAATAAAATGTATAAACAAAAAAAATGTAAACTAGGGGAATTTGTTAATTAAAGTTTTACTTCGTATTATTAAATTAATATTTTAAGAATATTTTTTTTTTAGAGTTAGAAGAATTTTAAGAAGATACATTTTCTATTTTAATGAACTCTTATACAGTGATGAGGAAAATAATAAACATAATATAAATTATTCCTCAACCAAATTCCTAAAATATTTAAAACAAAACCCGAAATTCTCAGACGAATAGCTTTGGGGGATCATATGAAATATGTAGATAAAAATACATTCCAATATTATGTTCGATATAAAATATTTAACTTTCACATTTTAGACCAGATTGTGTTGGAGTTTCGTTGAACGTCTTGCATATCAAGTCCATCGCGACAAAAAATGCATTTTATAATGTTGTTTCAACAATATAAACAACATTAACTTAAGTCTCAAAACAGAAAACAGAGGATCAAAGCCCTTGAGTATTAAATGAATTTAATTTATAATTTGAAAGTTTTTGGCGACCTAAAGGTCAATTTTTCTATTGTTATTGTCTTCTTCTGAAATTAATTTAAGGCAAATTTGACCAAAGGTCGAGTTTGACGCGTGCAAAGTCGAATTTAGGCTAAAAAAAACTCTAAATTCATTTATTTCTAGGGGTCGTAAGGTCTTGAATTATTATTGTAAGCAAAAACAATCAACAGCTTCTGCAAATTTCGACCTTATTATCTACTGGGGAAATAAAAATAAAACAGGTGTTCGGGGGCGTATGTACATTTTTATTTGACTACAGAAGTGAGACAAAATGATCGCAAGCTTTAATATTGTACAAGATTCTATCACCATAATTTGCAAAAATTAATCTTGGAAACTAAAAGTTAAATAAAATAAAATCCACAACTGGGTCGCTTGTACTAGCTCAATTCTCTTAGAATTCTTAAATCTGTTTTGTATAAAAACGTGGATTGCAGAAGCAAATAAATATAGAAATATATACTATTACTTTAACAACTCAATCAAATTTAAAGTTTGAGCTAACAAATCCTATAGTAATTTGATGCCAAAAAGAAATTTTAAATTCAACGTTGGGACATCTAAAAAGCAAAATAGTACTAGCGTACCTTTAAATGCAAATTTTAAACATTTTTAACTTTGGGCAAACTAACTTTTAAGTATTTATTATAGTATTCAAATAAGACCGAAATTTAAAAATTATTAAAATTATAACAATTTTAATGATAATTTTAATATGTAAATTTTCCAATCTGTTAATGAGAAATTTGAAAAATATTACGTTTTGCCTATTTAAGGGTTGATAATATTATAAGAGTCGTTTTCCAAAAGAATCAGATTTTCTTTAATTTATTTCAAACATGTTATGAAAAGTACCGTTATTTTTGATTCTAGAACAGGTGTTTTTCAGCTTTTAATATGTTGGTTGTAGTACTGAAAGCCCGTTGAATTAAAAAAAAAAGTATTTCGATTTACTGAGTTCTGAACGAAAAGATTGATATTTTTGTTTTTGAATTATTTTGTAAATAAAAAAAAAATAAATGAAATATAATTAAAAATTACGTGAAAATTTAAAAACAAATATTTTGCTTGCCAACTTTAAGTATTTAAAATAATTCAGTTTTATACAAAATTAAAAAAAGCATTTTTGTTTTCAAGATACTATATTAAAAAAAAAAGCAAAATAAAATTTTTTTTATCTAAAAATCCAACAATTATTTTTTCGAAAATTTATTTATGCCAAATTTGGTCAAAATCGTTGCATACGTTAACAATAAATTTCAAATTATAAAAAAACGGTTGCATGACAGGTACTGTTAATATGCGTTCTTTTTAAGTTTTTGTTTACCAAAATATTGATCATATTATTAGCATTAGCAGTAGTTCGTATTTTTTTTTTACAAAAATCTTTAGAGCAATTTTTGAGAAAAATACATTTTTGGATACTGGTTGTAGAGCAGACAAAAAAAAAAACGAATTTCATTAACCCTCTAGGGAATCGCCTAAGAAGTGTAAGTTCAAAGTTTAAAAAAAAAAATGGCTTCAGTGGGTAATACTATAGGTCAATCCATAGACAGACAGACAGAATTGCGGGACCCACTTTTTTCGCGTCTTATAGCATCAAAATGTTAATTAAATTTATTTTTTTCCTGCGAATCCAAAACATGCCATGTAATACCTAACCTATCTTCTACCTATATCACAAGTAAATATTGATTAAAATCGAAAATTCTCTTTTGATTAAGATCACTCTAAAGTGATTAAGATAAAATAAAAACAAAATCTGTGCAACATTTTGTTGAAATCGGTTGACTTTAACACGTGCCATATAGATGTTGAAACTTCCCATATAAAATATATAAAACTTACCATTTATCAAGAACTTCCTATAAAGAATGAGAACAAAAATATTTCCACAATTTTCAAAATTTGTTTACCCAGTTGAGCCTACTACTCACCTCTAGTGTAAATGAAATTTATATATAAAAGTGACAATTATTTCACTGCGATGGAATTCAAAACGAGAGGTGAGTAGTGAGTACCCAAATTTGAAAATGAAATGTGAACCGGTTCAAACTCAATTTCATTTCATAATTTTCATTTCCCAATGTACGGCCACTAGGAAAAACAAATGAATGTGGACAAGTGTGACATTTGTCTATTAATTATTTTGCTGATAATAAAATTGAAAATAAATGAATAAAAAGCTGAAGGAATAATTTTGGACCTGACAATAACTTATTTTTGAATCGCTTGTGCTACCGACAGGCCAAAATCAACACAATTTTGAATTAATACAGTTTTGCCAATTTTTGTATTGAAAATTCTTTCAATTTGACAGTCATAAAAATAAATAGTTTGTTCATTCATAGTGAGTATCAAATATTAGGAAACTTCACGTGGAGAATCAATTTTGGTTTCATAATGAATATTCACGTGAATTTGAACCACATTTATTTTTCAGTTCACAAAGAGGTGAGTTCTAGGCTTTAAATATGGGAATGAAAATTAGTGAACTATCGTTTTTTGACAAAATTTACTTTTTTCCTAATAGTTTAGGCAATTAATGATTCTGATAGTATATTTTAGGATTTTCTAAATTTTTGTATAAGATATATGTTAAGTTTCATTATTATTCATCAACTTTTAAACTTTTGCGCATTTTTCAAGTAAAAATGCTAACAAATTTCAACAGCTCGGCGGCACCTGTTAACGTCAACCGATTTCAACGAAATTTTGCACATATTTTTTTATTTGACCTTATTACTTTAAGGGGGGGGGGGCGGCAAAAGAAATTCCAACTGTGCAAAAATAGGTGCCATCCTACAAATACACAATATGTAAATATATGTTTGTTCATACATATAGGACCTAACGCTGTATGTAGAAGGAAAAATGATTTAGTGCAGAAAATATTCTTTGCTACTTGAGTTCCAAAAGCGAGCTTCTTAAAAATTGGAATATAATTAATTCCTCTTTTTCCTCGAAAAAAGAAAAGTTAGATATCGAGAAAAACAAAATGTTTCTAAAAATCAAGGGCGATCTAAAATTTTACTTTCAAAATAAAAAAAAAACTTTATGAGCTACACTCCACGTAATCATGAAAAATGCAGAGATATAATATCTCAATCAAACGCCAAAAACAAAAAGGTCTACCCGCACCATTTTAACCTCAATAAATAACAATTTTGCCCCCAACTATACATCATAATATAGATACGATTGAAGAATACAAATTGTTTCGCTGTGGTGTTACAAAGATGTCATTCAAGCCGTTATCAGGATTGAAATTTTTTTTTTTGTCTTTCTTTAAATTTATATTTATTGCTAAATAACAAAAAAAAATATACAAAACATCTTGACATCCTATTTATGTGAAGCGTATATATAGATTATATGTATACAATTGGGATGTCCTTTTTGTTGTGATGTCATTGTTCGCGCTTTATCTGGGACTTAATTTAAGTGAAAAAGTCAAAAATGTTTTGAATCTAAAATATCCTTTTTTTTGCATAGTAGGTATATTTCTTTTGCTGATATCCTTTTTTTATCCTTTCTTTACTATAATTCAAAAATGAATCCTTTTCTCTTTTGAATTCTGTCCAAATTCCATGAATCACTCGTATCAGCAAAGATCCTTATTATTAGAGCCCGAATCGGGATTACCATCAGACATAGCTATAGACAGCATTGACAATAATACAAAAAAAGGATACTCTTCTATTTTCTATGACTTAAAGGAAGTCACAGCGAACAAAAATGAAAAAATAACAAAAAAAACTGAATAAATTAACTAATTTCTATTCCTTTGTCATGTGATTTTTTTTTTGTATATCCCTTTTCCACAGATTCACCCACCTACGATGAAAAGGATGGTCTCTATACAGCCACTTTGGAATTATCGTTGGTATTAACACGCCCGGACTTGAACAGTACAATTGAATGTCGTGTTGAATCATCGGCAATTCAGGGTACAATCCGCAGCGCTCTCCATGTCGATATGCAAGGTAAGGATAGGAGAATGGGTAAATGAGGAGTATAGTTAGTTAGACAATCCGACTTGTCCAATGTCCATTGCTTTGTAATTGCGAAAATGTCCTTTCAATTTACTGATTGTGTGAGTGCAAGAGTAGTCAACGTTCACGTTGCATTCTATCAAACTCATTGAATGAACTGTAAATGGCTTTGGAAGAAAGTCTCTCTAAACCAACAGCACGACAATGACTTGCAATATTAATTATGCATCATTGTCCTTTTGTCGAAGTAGTTGTAGTTTAACAATCATCTTGATTTTATTTTTGTTTTTTCTTCATTTTTATTTTCTCTTTTTTCATTATCTTTTTCTTTTTATAGTTCGTCCGACGGGCATTACATTGTCTGGAGTGGAACATCACACCGTTCAAGGCAGCAAAGTTGTGTTAACATGTCATGTAAGTCGATAGAGAGTATGGTTGTATTATTCAGTGGCAATAATTGACGTAATTAACATTGATTGGATGTCTCTGCATGTCGTTAAGGCATTTTCTAGACGAAGTTCTTTGAGGGATTATTTTTTCATTTCATGTCTTTGAAAGGGTTTTCTATGCTTCCTTAAGGGTAATTGTTAGTGCAGGAAAAATATGTTAGACATATTGGTGCCTGTGGATAAGAGAAGGTTAATTGTTAGAATGTTAGTGGTGGAATTTAAAATGACTGCTATCGAAGGGAAGCCCCTAGAATAGCTATTGCGACGATATTAGCTTTTACAAAAAGGATTTAGATTTGAGGATATAACGAACAATAATCGTTATACATGTAGTTGTGTATAAGTTCAACAAGTCGACTTAGGCCCATTTTATTCAATATGCATAAAATTTAGCACCTCCATTAAAACTGAAATTTTAAATTTTTAATGGACACTTTAAATTTAATGAAGATGGGGAAATGTAAGAATTTTTAGAATCAGATTAGAAGAGTTTTAAGTTAAAATATTATTGTTATTTTATAAGGAAACCATATTGAAAAAAACCTAAGCCTTAATTTATTCACTCTGTTGAAAATTTCCAATTAAAATGGGAAAATTTGTAAAAAAATATTAAAATTTAAAAAAAAAAACATAATTTTTAATGGCGATTTTAAATTTAATGGAAAGTAAATAAATTGGGCCTTAAGGTCTTTAGAGTTAAAGATTTTAAACTTTTTGTTAATTTGTTTGTTCGACTTGGAAAATTTTTGTAAAGCCAAGTAATGAAAGGAAGAATAACCCTTGAAGGCCATTTCGATGGAAAAATCCCCGGCTGCAAAAATTCCAAGTTTCTGTCTAAAAAAATTTATAAGCACCATGCAATTTCAGTATCATACGACACTCTGTTTCCTTTGTCTTCTTTTTCATGTCACATGTGTAACAAGAAAAGAACAGAAAGGCACAGAAGAGTTCATAATCACCAAAGCCCTTGGTCTAGCCTTTCCTAACCCTTGTTAGCCCCTTGTCAGAATCTATGTAAAACTCTCTAGAGCCTTGTGCAAAACCAGATTGATTTTCTGCGCGGGTCAGGATGTTTTATCTCTCTTTAAATTCAGTTTATCAAATTATAAAAAAAAAAAATGTAATTTGAAATTTTGAGTTTGAAAATAAATGTTTCAAAAATTATTTACGTACAGAAAGGCTAAAACAACTCGAAAAATGAAATTAAAATAAGTAAGTAAGATAAGAAATAAAATAAAATAAAATAAAATAAAATAAAATAAAATACATAAAATAAAATAAAATAAATAAAATAAATAAAATAAATAAAATAAATAAAATAAATAAAATCAATAAAATAAATAAAATAAATAAAATAAATAAAATAAATAAAATAAATAAAATAAATAAAATAAATAAAATAAATAAAATAAATAAAATAAATAAAATAAATAAAATAAATAAAATAAATAAAATAAATAAAATAAATAAAATAAATAAAATAAATAAAATAAATAAAATAAATAAAATAAATAAAATAAATAAAATAAATAAAATAAATAAAATAAATAAAATAAATAAAATAAATAAAATAAATAAAATAAATAAAATAAATAAAATAAATAAAATAAATAAAATAAATAAAATAAATAAAATAAATAAAATAAATAAAATAAATAAAATAAATAAAATAAATAAAATAAATAAAATAAATAAAATAAATAAAATAAATAAAATAAATAAAATAAATAAAATAAATAAAATAAATAAAATAAATAAAATAAATAAAATAAATAAAATAAATAAAATAAATAAAATAAATAAAATAAATAAAATAAATAAAATAAATAAAATAAATAAAATAAATAAAATAAATAAAATAAATAAAATAAATAAAATAAATAAAATAAATAAAATAAATAAAATAAATAAAATAACTAAAATAAATAAAATAAATAAAATAAATAAAATAAATAAAATAAATAAAATAAATAAAATAAATAAAATAAATAAAATAAATAAAATAAATAAAATAAATAAAATAAATAAAATAAATAAAATAAATAAAATAAATAAAATAAATAAAATAAATAAAATAAATAAAATAAATAAAATAAATAAAATAAATAAAATAAATAAAATAAATAAAATAAATAAAATAAATAAAATAAATAAAATAAATAAAATAAATAAAATAAATAAAATAAATAAAATAAATAAAATAAATAAAATAAATAAAATAAATAAAATAAATAAAATAAATAAAATAAATAAAATAAATAAAATAAGTAAAATAAATAAAATAAATAAAATAAATAAAATAAATAAAATAAATAAAATAAATAAAATAAATAAAATAAATAAAATAAATAAAATAAATAAAATAAAATAAAATAAAATAAAATAAAATAAAATAAATAAAATAAATAAAATAAATAAAATAAATAAAATAAATAAAATAAATAAAATAAATAAAATAAATAAAATAAATAAAATAAATAAAATAAATAAAATAAATAAAATAAATAAAATAAATAAAATAAATAAAATAAATAAAATAAATAAAATAAATAAAATAAATAAAATAAATAAAATAAATAAAATAAATAAAATAAATAAAATAAATAAAATAAATAAAATAAATAAAATAAATAAAATAAATAAAATAAAATAAAATAAAATAAAATAAATAAAATAAATAAAATAAATAAAATAAATAAAATAAATAAAATAAATAAAATAAATAAAATAAATAAAATAAATAAAATAAATAAAATAAATAAAATAAATAAAATAAATAAAATAAATAAAATAAATAAAATAAATAAAATAAATAAAATAAATAAAATAAATAAAATAAATAAAATAAATAAAATAAATAAAATAAATAAAATAAATAAAATAAATAAAATAAATAAAATAAATAAAATAAATAAAATAAATAAAATAAATAAAATAAATAAAATAAATAAAATAAATAAAATAAATAAAATAAATAAAATAAATAAAATAAATAAAATAAATAAAATAAATAAAATAAATAAAATAAATAAAATAAATAAAATAAATAAAATAAATAAAATAAATAAAATAAATAAAATAAATAAAATAAATAAAATAAATAAAATAAATAAAATAAATAAAATAAATAAAATAAATAAAATAAATAAAATAAACAAAATAAATAAAATAAATAAAATAAATAAAATAAATAAAATAAACAAAATAAATAAAATAAATAAAATAAATGAAATAAACAAAATAAATAAGATTAAGAAAATAAAAGAAAGGATTGTTATTTCTGAGCTTAAATAACTTGAGGATAAAATTTTAAATGTAATCGTAGTTTTCAATAATTTGTTGCTTATCTTTAGTCAATTTCTTAAGAAATGTACCTTCCCCTTAATGGAGGGAAATAGACCAACCAGTCCTTAACAATTTTGTTCTTTTTTGTTTTGTTCCCATCCATTTTATGTGAAAATTTATTAAATGCAATTATTGCCATTCTGCGTGTACTCTTCATATTCTTAGCCAAAGTGTTTTCTAACAAAAACTTAATTTTTTAACCCTCAGGTCTATGGAGCTCGACCAGCCGTCAATATAACATGGTCTAATTCATCAGTGCCAATTATTGATGATGGGAATGGCCTCACGGAAATCCGAACGCAAGAGGTAAGTACACTCTCATTTACTTTTGTGTAAGACTCAGACCCTGAGTAATAAACGAATATAGAGTCGCATTCATCTTTTTTCTATGAGCTATACTAAATTATAAGCTAAATTCAACTCTAAATTCGTATTACTCAAAGCCAGAAGACTTAAAAATATGGAAACCAATTTAAAAAATAATCACTTAATAATTCTCTTAACCTATAATTAAATGGTTGGTTTAATTTATTTTTAGAACCCAAAAGAAGATGGCACATTTCACACAAGGAGTGAGCTAGTATTCAACGCGTCTCGCTTTGAAAATGACATGGTATTCCGTTGCGATGCCGACAACATTGTATTACAATTGAATCGTGAGAAACCCATTTACGCCTTTGTAACACTCGAAGTGATGTGTAAGTATAAAACTTACATTGTCCTTGTTTATTTCCACAGAACCTCTTTCATGTCGATTTGATTCTGCATTTTTTCTCTTACCATAATTTTTTTTATTTATTTTGTTTCTTCCTTTCAATATAGACCCACCCGTGGTGAAAGTCAGTCCACCTCACATAACAGTGAATACCAGCGATACAGTCCTGTTAAACTGTGAATATGTTGCAAATCCTGCCTCGTTGACAAGTGTTAAATGGTAAGCTTGGAAAATACTCTTTTTCTTTTTGAAATGAAAAAAAAAAAACTAAAAATCCTGTATAATTAATGTAATTATCACTAAAACGTTGGGGGGGGGGCTTGACGCGGAAAGGGTGTGTTTTCTGACGGGAAGCTTATATGTTTTTGTTTTATTTCCATTTACTAAAAAAGAACACGGCGAACGTGATGATTTTTATCTTTATTGCGACATTATGGGTGCAGGAGAGTGCGGATGATTTGTTTTTGTTCTTTTCTAAACATGAAAGAGAAGTGCATGCTTAATGCCTGTCATGCAACTGTCAGAGCTGTCATGCAGTAGATGTATAGTATATAGACGGTGCTCGAGGGGTTCATTGGAATGTCTCACTGTAAATTCTGTCAGTCTTAATTTATATTTATGTCACTGGCATTGCCGTGCACTCTTTTCTAATCAAAGCATCTAACATAGGCAAACAAAAATAATTTATGGTGGGATTTTTTTTATCAACAAAAAAAAACATGAAACAATTTTTATCATGCAGGTAGGTAAAGCTAAAAAGCAGCAGGACTTTGTCACAAAACAGTAGGAGTTTAATTGAATTTTTTGTAATTTTTGTTTGAAATTTGATTTTTTGTTGGGTAAAAATTTAGATCAAAGGCAGTTTAACAAAAAATTAAAAAAGTTGAGTTTAAAATTAAAAGTCAATACAAAATAACATGTTCAGTTAAAGTGAAAAGGAAATATATATATGTATTAGGCACAAAACCTCAGCACATTTTTGACATTCCTATATACATATGTACGTCTCTTTTGAAATAAAATCAATTTATTGAGATATTTCAAGCATGCCAATACCTCTTGAACAGCTTCATGTTCATTCTTCAAATGCGCCTTTGATAATGCAAATACGAAGAGAGAAAGATTTTCAAACGTAATCTTTTTTAATTTCGTAGTAAAAGGGTAGGTGAAATTTAAGACTCAAACACGATTTTAAATTTGATATTTTGTTTGTGTTATTTAGTGTATTTTGAATAATCATACATTTTGGGAAAGGCATAGGGCTGGTCACGAGACGAGACTCTGCGAGACTTTTGTAGGTCTCGTCCCGGTCTCGTTAAAATCGAAAATTTTCAGTCTCGTCTCGGTCTCGTATAATCAAGCCTCGTCTCGCTCTCGTCGCCGAAAAATACGGACAGCCTGTTGATTATTGGAACGAAATATTTTCGATTATAGTTTCAATACGTGCAGAAGTAAATAAATATTTAACTGAAATTGGATTTTTCAATTTATTAAACTCACTGTAATTTTCCGTCCAAATAAACAGTCTCGCCTCGGTCTCGTCTCGGTTGCTTAAAAGCCAAATTTGTCTCGTCCCGGTCTCTTCATACTAGGCTTAGGCAAAATAATCTGGTAAAAAAGTTCAAAATCTGTTTAAACAATATTTTAAAATTTGAAAAACCCTAAAGATTTAATGTGCCATAGTTAAACTTTAAAGAAATTCAAAATCCTCAAACATTTTTTTTCAAGAAAATTAGCGATTTCATTATTTGTCAAATTTTTTGAAGTCGGCTCAAATTGAATACATCTATCACATACCTTGTAGTAGCCCGTAGCATAATAGTTAGTGCGTTCGACTGTCACGCCTCGTCCACCTAAAAACTAAAAAGTTTTTTTTCAGGGCTATTGCCTCTTGCGAGGAATTGACAAATCCTCCAAGAGTATCACTTGTCACGAATAAGTGCTTCTCGTCTAGCCGTTCGGATTCGGCATAAAATTGTAGGTCCCTTCCATTCCTGTCGGAAGGCGCAAACAGGAATGGTTGCGAGTTGTTAGTCACTAGGCCCTGGTTCTTCATGAGAAGTTGTGCCACCCGATTTATTTATTTATTTTTTGTCACATACATACCTTAATTATTTTAGGTATTGTCCTAAGGTCTTTGGCATATTTAAAGCCCCAAATTTCATTAGGAACATTTTTTAGAATGTGATTTTTAAACTGAAATGTTAGTATTTTAATTCGTACTCGATCTGTTGCGCCTTATGTATGTATGAACATTTGATACATTCCAAATTCATTATTTAAATGATTGTAGAAATATTTAGATTTTAAATGAAAATGAAATGTATAGGGATATTCAAAAATTAGTTTTTATTTGTATAAGGAAGAGTGTGTACATTTAAGCAAAAAAAATCTTAACTAAGATTTATCAAATCGAAAAAGCCTAGAATTTCAATGCCCCAAAATTAAAATGCGAAAAAATACAAAATCATCAATCCGTTTTTTCAAGAAACCTTTTAATTCCCTGATGGCTTGTCAAATGATTTTAAATTTAACACTCGCCCATTTTTCATATTTATAGGTATAAGAACCTTTTTAATTACGTTATTCCAATATCCTTAAATATTTGCAGCAAATAAGTATTTAAATTCCCAATTCGTGTTTCGAATGCAACTTTTAAAATTCTGTACCATATGTATTTTTGTTCTAAGTTGAGAAATGTGCTAAGGTCCAAGGCATGTAATAATTTTTTATCCTGAAATTTCAAAAACCGAATGCAAAATTATAAAATCCAAAAATACAATATTTTCAAAAGAATTCCAAAGTCTGGGCTTAAGGAGAAAAAAACATCGTTTTTCCAAATGTATCAAAAACGAGAACTTCAAAATTGAAAAACCCTTAAAGTTCAGTTCCATTCCTGTCGAAAGGCGCACACAGGAATGGTTGCGAATTGTTAGTCACTAGGCCCTGGTTCTTCATGAGCCGTTGTGTCAGCCGATTTATTTTTTTTAAAGTTCAGTATCCCTAAAATGAACCAAAATAAATCAAAACTTGTCCTTATTTCCAATTTTTGGTTTTTAAATCCAAATTAATTAATTTTCTATTAATTTTTCTCTAAGCGGCGTTATTATGAATGTTGCAACTACTTTTATTCTCTATTATTTTTTTTTTAATTCTAGGTACAACAAATCGTTTTTGTTTTATCTTCCCAGAGTTACTTCTAGATTTTCCAATTCATTTTATTTATTTAATACCTAACATACCATATTCTATACTATCCAGAAAAATGCATTAGATTTGTATTTCAAAACTTCGATCATCACTTTCTATCCTTGTGCAATAGAAGAAAACAATAAAATCTCTAAAATCTCAAATAAGTCTTAAAAATTATTTTAAAAAAATTCAATGCAAATATAAATAAAACAATATCTTGCGCAAATTTTGTGTATTTATTAACACACATCCCTCAATCAATCAATTTAAATCAAAAATTTCTATTTAATATTGGTTTCCTTGATGAATAAATATCTTCACAAAATCATAATAAATTCCGACAAAATGTATCCCAAAAGTCAAATATCATATAAGGTAGCAACATTATTCTTCTTCGAATTCATGACATGAGTAAAGGTATTTTTATTATATTGTTAACTCTAAAGTGCTGCACAAACTAAATGTTGAAACCCATAAAAGTCATTTAAAGTTTTCAAACTGACAGGCATGCTATACTGGTCATCATTGCCAACAAAAATCCCACAACTATTCTAATCTGGTGGTATATTCTCCATCATTTTTGCAACAAAATATATATGCCTATATTTTGGTTGTATACACAATGTAGGAGTATCGGACTCTTGTCCGATACCTTTATGCTAACCCCTTAAGGGTGCATCTGAATGTTGTTTCATAACAAATGTTATTTTCTGGCTTGGTTATAAACATAAACCACAAAATGACACATTGAATGCTATATCCTTGGTATAGGTTATAGGTTGTTTTATTTGTATTTTTATTTTAATCAAGTCAAACATGGACAATAGATTTTTACTTTTTATCTAACTTGTTTTAAATATCTATATAGTACTGTACACTGTACGTGTACACCAACAAACATACGTATACCTAAAAGGAAATCAAAATTAATTGAAATACAAAATCCAATTTACACAGAAATAAAATAACAGTTAGGGTAGATAGGTAAAGTCCTTGCAACCCCCACAATCGAAGGTTTTAGCAGAGTGATGAGAGATTGAATTCACCCTATTCCCAAAGTCCAAAACCTGCCTAGACTGACATCATGTTATATACAATAGAACCATTGATGTTTTTGGTTTTTGTGTTTGAAATTTAAGGAAAAAGATGTAGAAATTGCAATTCTATTAAAATTTGAAGGGTAGGTAACTCACTGTTACAATTTATCAGGTGAATTATGCCATGTTGTGTGGGATTATTTTTTTTAAGGGTATGTTCTTATAGAGAAAAGGAGTAATTTAATTTTGTTCATACCTATATATTTTGTGGTATAATGTTTTTAGATTTAACTGAAATGCCTCAAAAACACATACAAAGTAAATATTGTTCAAAATATGTAATACAAAAAATAAAAAAAGAGTCTGTTTTTTATATTTATATTTGAATTTGTTATAAATTGTTGTTTTTTTTGTATAATCAAGGACCATGTATACTAATATTGTTCTTGACAAAATATGAATTTATGCAAAAAAAAGGCCGTTTTTTTTAAACAAATAATTTAACAATAGATACTATTAAAACTTTTATATTAGAACTAATACAAATCAACTGAACTGCTTACAAGAAAACGAAAAATGTAAAAAAGGGATCTACCAGAGGTATCATTAATTATCATTTTTCCAAAAAAAACTTTGCCAAGATAAAGCATTTCCCTATGTAGGTAAAAGATTTATTTAAACAATTAATAACAATCAACTCCAGAAATAATTAGTGTGTTTCGCCCAGGTATAACAGTGGGCTCTTTAGTCAGTCTGTCATACTACAGACCGACTGAAGAGCCCACTGTTATACCTGGGCGAAACACAATTATTTCTGGAGTTGAGGTCACTTGTACTTTTTAATTGAATTATATTCATTCACTCGTTCACTTTCACGGTTTTAAAAACTGAAGTAATTTTAATATTTTAATATTTAAATTTCTTCATATTTATTTTTTTTTAAACGTGTCTTAGGAGCAATTTTTGAAATAAATAACATTTTCTTTAATGGATACAAACATTTTTATGGCAAATACCTTCATCTTTGCTCTTAAAATCTCAACGAAAAACATGTGAGAATATTACCCGAAAAACACTTAGTACCAAGTTAAGGAGGCACAAAACTGACGTAGTGCGGGTTATCCTCTAAAAAGCTTGATTTTTTCGTTTTAGCTCAAACCGATTTTAAATTAATAAAAACATTAGTTACAGTAAGAAACGTTACATCCTCGTTAAATGAGGACCAATTTCTATTTATTAATAGCGAATTTAAATTTAATGGAAGTGAATAAATTACTCTTTAAACTGTCTGAAATAGGGCAAACATATAATTTTGACCTGTTTATACTACCTCATAAAAGGTAATTAAAAATGTCAATCAGTTTCGGTTAAAGATAAGTGTTATGCAATTTTTAAGTGAATTTTAAATTTGTTCTGAAGGTAGATGGCACAATAAGGCACAAGAAACAATGTTCACATAAGGTAAATGAGTTCCAGGTCTTGAAGAGGCATATATAATAGCAAATTGCTTTTTAAAGTTTTTGTCCGACTTTTACTATTATCCGTGTTTTTGGGGAGTCTAAAGGAACTCAGAAAATTTTTACAAACAAACAGTAACAAAAAAAAAATTGGTATAAGGAAATTAATTTTTATTTTGGGTTTAAAAATTTAGCACTTTCTCAAAAAAATTAATAACTAATTACTTAAAAAAAAAGATAAATTTATAAAAACAATAATTAGCCGACTTCAATACCTTTTATGACCATTTAGTGACATATTTCATAGTGTATAATACACTGATATTTCATTTTCAGTATTTTTCAAAAAAGTTTCAAAAATACCGTATTGAGATAGGACAAAAGGCGATCAAAAGTTCTATTTTGATTTAAGTATTTATTTTTATACAAGAAAAACCAATATTAAGAAAAAATCATCAACCCGATCATTACGAGAAAAAACTCAAAAAATAAAAAATATTGTTATTTGTGGATGAGATGATCCATCATATTAAAAGCTGGAGTGAATTCTTCTTTTAACTTGAATGTATTGTATATCTCCTTGCTAAATTTAAAATTTAATTATTTTTTTCCTGCTTAAATTTTATTAATTTTTTAAACAATTAATTTAAATAGAAAATCTTATGTCCAACAAAAAGTCATTTAAGTAAAATTGTCAAATTCGGCTTAGTTTTCGAGTTATACCAAAAATATTGAAAAACGACAAGTGTGACCATTCTCAGAATTATGCATAGATGATTTGGGGCAAATTTTGTGCTTTAAGCAAGCTAAAGTTCAAGGCAAACATATTCAATAATTAAAACCCGTGGACGCAATTGTTCCTTACCGAATAGCACAGGTAGAATTAATAGGACATATAAAACATAAAATTTCCTACCCTCATTAAATTTGGTGAAAACGTTACATTTACCATAAGAATGAAGAATCAAAAGAGTCTATAAAAATATCTTGTAAGGTAGGGTGTTGTTTTGAGGGGTAAAGGGGGGGGGGAGTTTTCTGTGCGTCAAGACTGTACAACTAAGACGATACGACCACCGGAAAAAAAGTTATAGTCATTTTTATTTAAGAGTGACTATAATTTCAGTTCGATAGGAAAATATTGCCGAACACCCTTTAAAATAATGATACGTTGATGAATAAATATTTCATTTCTTATGGAAAACAAATATAAAAAGAGTCCATAAAAATATCTGTTTTAAAAGGGTGCCTTGTCTAGGGGAAGTGAAAAGAGACGGCCTTTACCATAACACTACTTGTGAAAAAAATATTATTGTTAAAACGCGTTTATCAAAATACCGGCTTACGTAACTATTTTATCCACGTCATTTTTGACGACAACCTAATACTTTTTCTTATAACATTTTTTTTTTCAATTTCACCTAACGGTTTCTCCTGAGAAGGCATTTTAAATCAAACAAATTGGTTTTGACCCTGAACTCCAAAGGTTGCTGTATGCTTACATTATGTGGTTCCTAAATTTGGGTTCTTTCTAGAAAACTTATAACCTAGGTACTAGTCTCGTTGGTGAAATTCAACTTTCTTTGTGCACTTGCAGCCCTTATTAAACTGAATAAGGCCTGTTTGGTGGTGTTTGCACGTAAAATTCAAAAACCCCAGGATCTAATTCACTTTAAAAAATTCTGAGGGACAAATGCTTGTCCTTTCAGCTGTGATTCTATGCTATTCTATATGCATCACGTTTCAGAGAGCCTTCAATTCCTGTGGTATATGAACATAGGTAAACCATACCTACATAGATACAGTTATTCGATATTTGTTTTTGATTAGTATCTGGTTGCACAATTGATATGATCCGCGTCACTGAATGGTACAATTTTGATGCTGAATGTTGCTTACTTTATAGGCGAAAAAGCCTTCGATGGTGATGGTGGTGGTAGTGCGGTGTTGGCGGGGGAATTGATGTGATTTTGTTGTGTTCGATGATGTGAATGATGATGTGGAAAATTATAATCAAGGATGATGATGATGCTGATGAGTTTGGGATGATATTTTGGGGATGAAATGAAATTGATGTTCCCTTGTGTAGTTGTTGAGAGAGAGAGAGAGAGACTCGTACAATAAATTGTTTGATTTCTACGGTTAGATTTTATCCTTAACATATCTACCTACAGCTTATGCGGTATAATAATAGTAATTCGGGAAAAGCTAAATAATTGTTAAAAGGGGAGGCGGTGGGCAGATTTGTGGATATCTCTCACGAAATTTCACTTTGTAATTATTTAGCATGAATACATTTCGATCTGTTCATAGTTTTGGAAAGCGATCAAATAGAAATTATTTGCTAATCGACATTGAGAGCTTTGAAAAGTCAAAATGAAACGATATGATTGAATTTTCTTAATGCCCGCCAATTACTTTAAACTTTATATGACTGCATGCTTTGTGGATGCCACTCATCTAATAAAAATAATCTACAACATAGATAGGGTGGTTAGGAGAATTTTGAATACACGTTGGTATTGAGGGATTGGTTGATAGGAAATAGAAAGTTAAATTTGTTTGAAGTTATTTCAATTTAATAAACTCTATGATAATTCAATTCAATTGTAAATGTGGAAAATGCAAAATACTAACACTTATTCTCATCAATTTGTGTGTCAGACTGCAAGAACTCATTTGAAGATGAAAGGTGATTAGCTGTATCAGGAAGGAATAAGCTTTTTCGTTTTTGATAGTTGGTTGAATTTTAGTAAAATAAGGTTTGATTAATCCACGAAAATAAATAATTTAACATTGTACCAATAGAATTAAATTTTCGCTGCGAAAGAATTTGTCTGAAAGCATATTGTTAGATTTCCTCATACAAAACCAAGTCCATGTTTCTAAAATAGCCTTCCAAAATACGCATGCAATACGCTTTCTATTTTGAGTTTTATATTTTACTGGCTGACCCATCGAGCTTCGTTTTGCCCAAATTCGTTAATGTAACTTACTTACTTAAAAATGCTGGCGCTGCGGTCCGGTGTGGACCAGGGCCTCAACCAACTAGCCTTCTCCAGCCAGCTCTGTCCCTAGCTAGCTGTTTCTAGTTTCGCAGCAAAGTTGGTTGAGGTCCTCTTCCACCTCCATGCGCAACGGTTTTCGGGGCCTTCCTCTACTGCGTCGTCCCTCGGGGATGGATTCAAAGACTTTTCGCATCCGCTCTACGTGACCCAGCCACCTGAGTTTTTGCCTTTTCACTTTTGTGACTAGGTCGATGTCGCTGTACAGCCCGTTTAGTTCGTTTGTGTATCTTCTCCGACATTCCTCGTCTATGCATACGGGACCTAAGATCACTCGCAGAATTTTTCTCTCGAATATTCCTAAAGCGTACTCATCTGCCGTTAAGAAGGTCTATGCTTCTGCACCATACAATAGGACCGGTATGATGAGTGTTTTGTACAGGGACACTTAAGTCATTCGAGAGAGGGCATTACTTTTCAATTGCCTACTTAGCCCGAAGAAACAGCGATTGGCAAGAGTTATCCTTCGTTTGATCTCAGTGAATATGTAGCGGAGCCCAGGTAGACAAAGTACTTAACTACCTCAAAGTTATATCTGTCTATGGTGACCTTCTGCCCAAGACGTTGGTGTTGAGCGTCCTTTCTAGATGACAGCATATACTTTGTTTTGCCCTTATTCACCGCTAAACCCATCTTTGCCTCTTCCTTCTCAATGCTTACGTGACTATGCTCCAGTGACATCACGCTTTGTTCTTCCAATTGTGTCAATATTGTCGGCGTATGCAAGAAATTGGATGAACTTTTGAAAGATTGTGCCTCTAGTGTTGACATGAGAGTTCTGCACTATGCCTTCAAGTATGATATTGAAGAAGTCGCATGACAGTGCGTCGCCTTGCCTAAATTCTTTTTTGACGTCGAAGGTGTCGGTGATGTCTATGCCAACCTTGATGGAGCAGCGTGCTTAATGTAATGCAGATAATAATTCCGAGTTTGCACAGCATATATGCTTCTTCATCTAATTTGGTCAATTCAAATTCCTTATTCAACAATTCTATTGCATACAATGGAAATAACTGAAGTTAAACAATGTCGATATATTTCAATCTTCCTTGCGTTTTTGCACTGAAATGCTTAATTGAAGACAATATTTTCGTTCTGTTCTCGGGCAAAGCGGTATAAAGCAGGACATTTGCCAACACGTTAGCACGCGAAATATAATTGACAATTTGAGGCACATGGGAATTCTGGATTGATCCCACAAACGTACAGCCGCATTCATTTTGCGACTTAAATAATTCTCATGGCGATAGCAAGGCGCACGGAAAATTGAAGATGCTTAAAAAGGAATGTTAAATCGTTCGGAATGAGCGGCCTCACAATCGTCCCTTGAAAAACATTTGTTTTGAGCTTCTTCATAATCAAACGCGTTCCGTTACAAAGTTTTGGTGCATTGAGGTTGCGAACAAAAAATTATTTCCAAGACGACTATCAATTTCAAAATGTTTCAAAATCCGTGGGATAGTTGGTGGCTTCGTTCATCGGTGATTTGATTTTGAATGACGAAATTCAAATGATTGACATCCTTTTTTTCGCTCGTGCACTCAGCAAATCATGATCATCTTATTTCGGAGTGATGTCCAGGAAGAAAATGTTGGCCTGTCGTTGTAAAGTGGAAATTCAATCAAATCAGTTTAACCTTGAGCCAAACTTCGGACGTACTGTTAATTGTAGAGATTATTTCTTTAGTCGCACTAAACGAATGTGTAATGCACTTTACTCGGCCCTATTTCTTCCTGCTATTTTGATATTCAGATGTTCAAAACCAATGTGCATCGGTATCTTCTCTTAAATCCTCGCCTGTTTTTCTAACGCTCGCAATGTGTCAATCATTTGAAGGGTAACGAAAACCCCTTTAGTGCATGCTTAATATAAACGAACAAAAGAAATCGAGTTCGACAGCTTGAGCCGCTGACTAAGTCGGCTGGAATCACGCCATTGCCCATCGGCAACAATTGCCTGGAAAACTTCGTAAAGTAAATCCCATGTTCGTTTTCAATAGCAATTTCTTCACGTATCGTCAAAGAGAGGCAAGCATACAATTCATTTGTCGGAATTGATATTTGAATGACAGTCAGCGTTTGACGAAAATTGCCTGACAGCAAAATATCTATGCCGCACCAAAACGTCACGTTCCTTTCAATTTGTGATTCAGCGCTCGTAATACTTGTTTGTGCACTCGTCCCAGATGATGAATCTAGCATTTCTGCAACACTTTCGCCATCGGAGACTTCTTTAAAATGTTGATTGTAAGTTTTTCATCCACTTGCAGATTCAATGGCAATGTCAATGCAGAATGGTTCAACTGCCTTCTATCAACGAAGACGCCACCCCCTTAATAATCTGCCAAAGCCATCTCTGATCTCGTAACAAATCAGAGCTAAAGGAATGTGCCTCCAGTTCCACCAGGCTAATCATGGAAGAAAATGTCTCCATTTCCGTTATCCACTGCTTGCACCAATTATTCGCACACTCGTTTTTGTTCTGAATTCACCATTGGCATGGATCGAAAGCCTCGCTACAATTCAACATTGGCATGGATCGAAAGCCTCGCTACAATTCTCAATTATATGCGAACAAATTTACTAAAAACAGGATCTTCCCGGATTTAAAATTTTCCTGGGAATTTTCTCCGATTTTCCTCCATTGTGTTCTTTTTTGAGTCAATACAAATCCGTCCAAATCAGCCCAAAATCGTGAAAATCAATCGCTCCGTTTTCGAGTTATGAGCGGACAAATGTTTAGCTACCAGCTAAAAAGATTTCAGCTTAAAAATTTGCTATTTCTTATTTAAACCGCACAACCATCCAGTTCAAATAATTCCGCAAGAGGTAATTTGTCTTAACTAAAGTCCTTGCATATTTCTCAGCCTTCTACAAAAATACCACCAACCCTCGTCATATAATTTTGTACTTAAAATAAAACGCTTTATAGATAAATTTGCGCTCTTTTACAAGAACATGCAAAAAAATTACTATTCTTGATTCAAGCGCGTGTTGGCTGCAGCTTAAAATCCCTTGAAATATTCCGGACGCATTCCGCTTGTAGGTACTAGGTATACCGAATGAATTTTAATAATAATTGCTTTCATCCTCTTAGTATGGTGTAATGGAAATTCATTTTTTTTTTGCTGTTGTTGCTATCCTCTTGAATGAATTCCTGTTTTCTGCTGGCACTCGCCGGTAATACCCTCGTTCAGAGGTATGTCAAAGCATCTCCGATGTCGTCCTTTAAAATCATATCTCAGCAGGACTATATGGAACTGTCGTCCTGGATGCAATGCGAGCGCGAAGGCTTCTGGCAATGGCAACCACCCAACATCCTGACCATGACCAACCACTAGCCTGTTGTGTGTCTGGTGTTGTCACATTCACATTAATTTCCAGGATCGTTAATTTAATGCGAAAGCGAAGTCGCATAAATCTGCCTGAACAAGAATAATTAATTTTAATTACCAAGTATGGGTGGGATGATATAGCTGATGAGGAGAAAGGTGCGAAACCAATCTTCATCGGCCGGTCCTAGGAACAAAAATAAAATAAAATAAAAAAACCCAAACGAGGTGATAAAACTCTCTGTGTGACCAGAGACACGCTTGTGGTGTCGTCCTTTTCGTTGGGTTGGTTCTCTGTGTCGTCGTTGTTAGTGCGGGTGAGTTGTGTCCCAACACAATTTACAGGACATGAACTTTTCACGATATTTATAAATACGTACTAGCTAGGTATTATGTGTGGTGCTGTTGGGCTTTATTCTATAATACAAAACAAAGCCGAAGTGTATCGTGTATCTGAATACAATGCGTCCATCATATTGTCCTGATACCTGATAGATTACCAATTTATGTGAAACCGATGAAGGATACGATGGAAATACGTGATTTTTTTTTTTATTTTCCTGACGTCCCAAAGCGGAACAGGATATGAAAAGCCACTAATTTATACCTTTTTATAAAAAAAAACTCATATAATGAGAATAGGACGGTTGGTGGTGAGGTAGAGGAGGAGAAAAATCACAAAGTTGACCACGTTGAACGTGATTGACTGTGCATAATTATTATGATCCTGGGAAATATACACACACCTAGAAGTATATGAGTAGGTGGGTGCATGTGTGGCTTAAGAGGTTTTAATAGCAGTCCAGTTATACCTAGATACATACATAATGTAAAGTACGGTAGTCAGGGCCGACATATAAAACTCGTCTATATATAGGTACGACTTATCTGGGCACAATTAGTTTTTTTTTTTAATTTAATATTAAATTAAAATATGGATCACCACCATGGCATAACGCATAGAGTCGTTGATTTAATCTGGAACAACTACCGTTAAATTAATAATTCAATTTTCATTTTCAATTTTTATCAACGACGACTATGAGGACGACGCACGCCGCCGCCTATGACGACGACGACCGAGGCATTTGGCTCTTGTTGATGTGGCTGTTGAATATTAATAATTTTCAAGTTGATTGATTGACACAACCATGTTTGACAAGGCTGTTAATAGAATATTATGATTGTCATTTGTAGGCAGTTTTGTCGCAGAGATTTAATTGCTTGTTTTATATTGTGATAAGAATGAAAAATGATTTCGACAGAATCGATATGGACGTGACCTATTCGATAATAATTACCAGGAATATTTTCACTTATACACTTACCTGTTTAAACTTTTTTCTGTATAAAATTACAATCATTATCTGGAACGAAAAAATAACGTTTTTAAAAATAAAAGGGTTGCGGCTGCGAGTTAGCATGTCTGATATTTTGAAAATTTTCGAACTTCTCAACTCAAAAACTTCAACATAAAGAAAACAAATTATTCTGCAAATTTCAGGGTTCTATTTTCATATTAAACCGTGCCTACTGAATTTTCAATTGAATCATACAAATAGGCGTGGCATTTTACCCAAAATGTCGGTAAAATTGTAAAATCTGATAAAAAAAATCTTCAAACTTTACAAATATAAGACGCATGAGTGAGTATATCATTGGCCCTAAGTAATAATCGAATTGAAAGTCGAATCTGGCTTGGATTCGATTTTTTTTGTATGGGTTAAACTCGACTTTATGATAAATTCAACTCTAAATTCGTTTATTACCTAGGGCCCAGAGCAATTTTTGTACCCAATTTAAAATAAAAATTAATACAAATAGGTATCGTTGTTTTTGTGTATTCGTTGATGTTTTTGACTTGGTAAACATCTACAGCCAACTAAGTACGAAATGTTATTTAAAAAAGAAAATTTCGTCTAAGTGACGTTTACTAAGTTAAACCAGCGAACATGGTGGTTGAGCGATGAAATAAAAATCAGACGTGTCAAACAAATGATAATAACTTTGACAGAATTATTAGGTGTGTTCGGTAACGTGATCTACTTATTGTGGTAGATTTTCATTTTGTTTTAATTAAAAGGAAGCTTTGTTTCATGGACTAACTCTTTTTCCACAGTTTGGTAAACTCATAGAATAAGCGATTTTTATTAATACGGCTGCTATTGTTTAAAAAAATGATTTTTTTATTTTTACACTCCTTATGATATTTGCCAAGTTTGAAGTTTCTATAAATTTTGACAGTTTTAACAGAATATGTATTTTGTATGGAAAATTGAAAATTCAGTTTGCATAGGTTATTAAAAGATGGAGACCTTATGCTTGCTTAATTATTAATTTATTTCGAATCGAGTCAAATGAATATTTTTGTCAGAAAATTAAAATCAAACGTAAAATTCAAGAGTTGAAATTTCATATTAATGGAAATAAAATGCTGATTTGAATTGAGTATCAAATATTGAAGAAAATCTACCAAAATTAATGAGAACTCTGTTGTCACCAAAGAGTATTGTTCAGCTAACACGCACACTTTCTCATGAAATATGAACTTTTGGACACATTATTTCGCATGAAGTCGTCATTTTCTTCCATTTCAGCGTTTATGTCACAAAAGTTTGTTTTATTTCATATCTCTAATACATTAATTGACTTCCATTTCTTTTTATTGATTGATGAATTAAGGTCTTAACTCAAGTATTTAAGCCTACTTTGTGTTTCTTAAGAGTAGGGCTGACCACGAGACAAGACTTGGCGAGACTTTTGAGTCATTCCATTTCAAAACGTCTAATCGAAAAGCCATCGCATTTTTGATATTTTTCAAACTATGTTGGGATCATCTTTAAGTTCCAAAAGATGGAAATCCAGCTGAATTTAATTTTCGCATTCACCGTTCCCCCTCTACCTCCCTTGAAAAATTTAAAAATCATCATTTTAATGTTTTTTTATTTTATTTTTAGAAATAATATTTTTAAAGATATCAATAAGTTTGAGGTGTCATTTTAAAGATAGAAAACTGTAGTTTTTGAAAAAAATATTTTAATTTACAAAATCACAAACAAACCGTGTCACCCACGGTGCTAAAAAACGTGTATTTTACTGATTTTTCTTGATTTTTAACTGCCTCTCGTTTGCCGACTGTTAAATGTAAGGTTACGCGCTAATATTTCTCAAATACTAAGAATACATACTTTTAAAGAAATAAACCAAAATTGACTTATTTTGTTGAACTTTTACATAAAATATCACTGCTTTAAAAATGCATATTTTGAAAAATTGCATTTTAAGGCCATAATATCACTACACCCAAAGAAAAAACTGTGTAAAATAAACCTAAATCGTGGTACAAGTTAAGTTAGTCCTAGTGCCGTTTTGAACCTGGTAAGTTCTAAGGTAACTTTCCTTAGATTCCTTATGTATAAATAAAATGAGCCTTATTTTTGGTAAACATAAGCGATTTGCCTATGGCATTTTATCCTTAATCTTTGTTGAATTCAGCCATTTAGTATCTCACCCTAACTTCTAAGGTAAAAAGAAAAATAGTTTGTTTTGCCTGAGGCAATTTTTCCTGCATACTTATGCACATCAACCAAGTGCTTGAGCAGAAGTTTACCTAGTATTTTACCTATATTTTACCTATGGGACGTGTTGGCTTGCGCAGAGACGCTGTGTCATAATTCTGAAATGTATAGAATTAAATTTTATTTGAAAAAAATTTTACTTACCCCGATGAGATTTGAACATGCGACGCACAGTACGCTTCCACTAGGCCAACTCCCAATACAAAATTTGGATGTTGAAAACTAACTATATACACTTATTTAACATTTTAAATAAGATATACTTACTAAAATTATGAAATAGTGAGGATATCGTATTATCATTATCTTTAATCAGAAAAATAACAAGAAAATTCTTAAAAATTCAATTAGTCTTTCGTTTGTATCTTTACCTCGGACTGAGGTGAATCCACATTAGACCTTAGTTAATTATAAGGAATATGTAAATAATATATAAGAACCTAGGTAAAATTCGCCTAGGCCTTGGTTAAAATTTCAACTATAGACATTTAAGGCGTCAGCATTTTCCTATTACATGGTTAAATGACCTTAAACCTAAGGCAATTCAGTTTCTTAAACGTATTTATGCCATTTTGCGTTACCAAGGATGCACTCAAATTGCCTTAGTGCTGGGGGAGTTATGCTTGTCTTATAACTTCCATACAAAAAAATGTTACCTTAGTTTTTTAAGTCAAATTAGGTTTTTTTGCGTTAAAAATGACGTACATAAATTGCTTTAGTTCTGGGCAGATTTATGCTCGGCAAAAAACTTCCATGGAAAATATTTTACCTAAGGCGTTTAAGGCAGTTTAACACATATTTTTTCTCTGAGTGTATGTTTGACAAAAAATATCGAGACGAAATTTTTAGCATTACTTACCTTGTAATTTCAGCTTTAATTTCTGAAAGTTTTATTTTGTTATTTTCATCCATAGTGGTTTAAAGAAAGCACTTTTTTCAAATAATAACGAAAGTGATACTAGAATTCGAGAACCGTTATGAGCAATATTCTGAATTTATTTGTTTTTTCTTTGAGATTCAAATTTAAAGCCCTTTGTATGGTGAATTAAATGAGCTAACATTTATCAAAATCTTTCAAAAATTGTGAAAGCTCACACGAACTTGCTCTTTAAACTACCAACTAAAATGTAGCTAGAAATAAACCCTACTTATGTATAAATGGTTCGATAATATTTAAAAACTATGGAAATTAATTAAAAATAACAATTTCGACATTTATTGATTTAAAACAAAAAAGAAACAAGAAAATCTGAAAAAGTCAAAATTAAAGAAAAAAGATTTGTTCGTTGGATTTATTTAAAAAAAATATTAATGCAAATTTCAAATGTATTTGTTGATTAATTTAGAAATACTGAAATACAAAATACTGATAAAAACAACAAAGCTAATGACGTGATATTCTGAAATATGTAACAAAAAAAAAACAATTTGCTTAGTAAACCTTGAAATTTTATTTCCGAAATTCGCAATTTGGAAAAAGATTGGTACGTTGAATTATTAAAACTTTTGTATAAATTAGACATACAAAGTTTTATCAAAATCGTTGCAGCTGTTTTCGAGAAAATTTTATCAAACTAAAATCTTTGTAGGACAGCCACCAGTTAGATGAGCTTAGACAAAACTTTGAATTTTTCCTCTAGGAAATCACATAAAAACACCAAGTTTGAAACAAATTTGCTCAAGCACTCAGGCTCCAATCGATGTACATCAGGATGCAAAGACGCACTGATGTATGTACCGCACCGACGGACGTCTTATCGAAAATCAGCTCTTTTGGATTTCCCAATCATTTGAATTTTTTAGTTTGCCCCGATTAAAACCTCGACATTTTTTTGACACTCAACCAATACTTGGTTATTTCAAATACGATTTAGTTATAAGAGAAAACTTCTTTATTGAATGAAAAACAGAATGATATATAAAGAACAAATTAAATAGAAAATTAATATTTGTGAAACATTAAATATTGACTACTTGATTATATCAAAGTACAACGAAACAAAGTACAAAAGTATGAAGTAGATTTGCGTTGACAGAGAAATATATTCTTCAACACAACTCCTCAACGCATATTAACTTGAAAAATATAAATTATGTGATTGGAATACCACATAAAGCTGCAAACTTTAGATGCTTCATTCTTGCCAGATTCTTTGTAAAAATATCTGCCACCATGTTGTCTGTACTCAAATACTCAAGTTGAATAACGCCATCTTCAAAGAGTTCACGAATTTGATGATAACGTATGTCAATGTGCTTACTTCTTGGATGGTAAACCGGGTTTTTTACCAGTTGTTGGGCACTAAGGTTGTCATTGTATAATACAATTGAGTTGTAGCTTTTAGATTGAGTTTCTAATTCTTGAACAAAATTTCTTAAATAAACAGCTTCTTTGCTAGCCTGAGAAAGAGCCATATACTCAGCTTCGGTGCTGCTGAGAGCAACCGACGTTTGCTTCTTAGACTCCCAAGATACTGCTCCTCCAGCTAACATAAACACAAAGCCGGTGTAGGATTTGCGATCATCCGCACTGCTTGCCCAATCTGCATCCACGAAGCCTTTAATTTTGTCTGATGATTTGGTGTATGACAATCTTGCTCCGCTAGTTGTGTTGATGTAACGTATAAGATGTTTTACAGCAACAGAATGTTCTTCATGAGGGTCAACGTTGAACTGTGACAACTTGCTGATAGTGTGCATAATGTCAGGTCTTGTCGATACGGCTAGATACATTAATGCTCCCACTAAAGATTGATATCGAGTCTGGTCTTCCCTTTTGCACGATGCATTGGTACACTTAATTAACTTCGTTCCAGGATCAAGTGGTGTATAAGCTGGTTTGCAGGTTTCCATTCGTTGTCTTTGCAGGAAATCTAATATGTACTGCTGATGGTGAATCGCAATTTGACCTCTTGAACCACATCGCTCAACTTGTATCCCAAGAAAATATTTTAGTGCACCTTTATCTTCGCAATCGAACTTCGCCATTATGTTTTCCTTTATGTGGGTCATAGATGATTCTGTTGAGCATGCTATCATCATGTCGTCAACGTAAACTGCAATTATGTTGAAACTCTCACCTTCATTCATCACATAAACGCAGCTATCACCATTGCACCGAGTGAAACCTATTTCAAGAAGCACGCTATTCAGTTTCTTATTCCACTCCCTTCCAGCTTGTTTTAGTCCGTAAAGCGCCTTTTTCAGTTTGCATACTTTTCCAGGATTTTCAGGATCAAAGAAGCCTTCAGGTTGTCTTATGTACACAGTTTCGCTCAAATCATCATTCAGATAAGCGGACTTCACGTCAAGATGATGCACAAGCAATTCATGTTTCACTGATATTGCCAAAATTAAGCGTATCGTAGAATATCGGGCTACAGGTGAAAATGTCTCGAAATAATAAACTAAGTACCTCTGTGCGAATCCTTTTGCGACGAGCCTGCATTTGTACCGAGAAATGGTCCCATCTGGATTTTTCTTTATGGTAAAGACCCATTTGTTGCCTATGACTGGTTCGTTCTTTGGTAGGTCTACAAGGTCCCACGTATCGTTTGATAAGAGAGCATTAAACTCTTTTTCCATAGCAACCCTCCAGTTTTCAGCGTTTTTGTTAGACATTGCCTCGGAAATTGTTATAGGAGTATCAAGATTATTTTCAACAGCATTCACAGCTTCAATCGTTTTGTACTCCTTTCTCGGTCTGCCTATTTTTCCAGTTTGCTGAATTTTAGGACGGCCTGGTCCATGCTTCGATGAAGTACTTGCTACGTTTTCTTCGTTTACAGGAACAGTTTTCGGTAAGACGTCATTGCAGTTTTCTGGACTAGTTTCTGAAGTGTCTGCATTACAATTTCGATTTTCATCCGTATTGCAACTATCGTTTTGAAGAGGTGGAAAATTAAACTCTTTGATTGAGTAATCATTTCCCAAAAAACTTTGATTTTCTTTTGCCTCCAAGTCCAAAGAGTTCTCGAAGAAACGAACATCACGAGCCTTTTCAATTTTTCTCGTCACCGGATCGAACAACCTATAGCCTTTGGACTCCTCCGAGTATCCCACCATCAAAAATTCCTTACCCTTTGCAGCAAATTTAGAACGTCCTTGCTTTTTGTCCAACACAATAGCCTTTGACCCAAATATTCTAAAATGCGAAATGGTTGGTTTCTCTCCTGACCAACTTTCAAATGGCGTTATGTTTGCCAAAATTTTCGTAGGTGATCTATTACGAATGAACGCTGCAGTATTGATAGCCTCTGCCCACAGAAACTCCGGAAGACTTGAACCTAAGAGCATACATCTAGCCATTTCCACAAGAGTACGGTTAGCTCTTTCAGCAACGCCGTTCTGCTGTGGTGTGTACTCGATAGAAAGTTGACGTTTAATCCCATGTTTGTCTAAATAATCGTTAAAAGATTTATTTAGGTATTCTCGTCCGTTATCGCTTCGCAACACTTTTATTTTACGACCTGTCTCCAACTCTGCCATCGCTTTGAAACTCTTGAAGACATTGAAAACCTCGTCCTTTGTTCTGATAAAATACACCTTTGTGTTTCGCGATTTGTCGTCAATAAAAGTTACAAAATAACGAGCCCCCCCTGCAGATTGAACTCGCATCGGCCCGCAAACATCTGTGTGCACTAGCTCAATTAGCTCCTTGGTTCGAGACAGCGATTGTTTTGGAAACGGTTGAACAGTCATCTTTCCTTTTGCACATATTTCACAGTCCGGCATGCCACTCGTTGATTCTATATTAAGCCCAATAACCATGTTCTGCTGTTTAAGTTGTTGCAAGCTTCCCATATTCAAATGCCCATAACGTCTGTGCCATACGTCCAAAGCACTAGCATTTGAATTTGAACTTAAAGAATGTGCCTCTGATTTGGACTCAACAATATATAAATCATTTCTCTGATGAGCTCGGAGAACAAATTCTCCCTGAGAGTTCCTTACAATGGCCATATTTCGGACAAAATCAACAGTGAACTTATGATGTGTTATTTTGCTGACAGATAGGAAATTGCCGCGTAACTCAGGAACAAACAAGACATTTTTGAGTAAAATGTTTTCCGAACCTACTCTTAAGCTTACGGATCCGATTCCGCTGGACAAAACAAAATTATCATTTGCTAACTGGACCATCTCCCCCTTTAGTCTTTGAAGATTTACAAAAAAATCTTCCTCGCAGCACATATGGGACGTAGCACCACTGTCTAGACACCACTCATGACGACGAAGTATTTTCTTATCAGCTGAAAAAATTCCAAAAGAATGTGCCTGATTATTTTTTGAAATTTTACAATCCGCTGCAAAATGTCCCCTTTTGCCGCAAGAAAAACATTTCCCTCGTGTTTTTGACTTAGACCTCTTAGAGTATGACCCCCTTTGTTTCGATTTAGCTGCGAAAATTTGCTGATTACCTAAACTGCTGCTTAAATCTTTATCTGCTCTTCGTCGTTCCTCTTCTATTAATTTGATCTTGAGACTTTCAAGCGAAGGTAATGTGTCACGACTTTCGATAGCCACAATAAAATTTTCAAAGCAATCCGGGAGACTACACAATAAAATTATGGCCAGCAATTCATCCTCTATTTTAACTTGAACTTCATTCAATTTCTCGACTACGTTGCTGAATTCATTGACATGATTGGCGATGGACTGACCATCGAACATCTTGGTCTGTAATAACTTTTTAAATAAACTCACCATACGAGCTGGTCCTCTTGGTTGATGAATTCCACGCAATTTCTCCCATGCTGCTTTGGATGTTTCGCAGTTCTTTACATGGATAAGCTCCGTCGTTTTAACGCTCAGCAAAATTGAAGCAAGCGCCTTTCCGTCTGCTGCTTTCCAAGCTAAAAGCTCCTCCGGTTTCGGTTCTGGCTTCAAAACATTTGATCCATCGACGTATGACCATAAATCAGCATGTACTAACACAATTCTCATTTGTATGGTCCAAGTGCTGTAATTTTCTCCATCCAGTTTTTCTATTTGATACAACGAACTCATCGTTAAATAATTCGACACACGATTAATGCAATTTCAAGAACGATAAATAAATGCAACTTATTTCTTTAGTTATGACCTGGGCCCATAACCTATTTCAAATACGATTTAGTTATAAGAGAAAACTTCTTTATTGAATGAAAAACAGAATGATATATAAAGAACAAATTAAATAGAAAATTAATATTTGTGAAACATTAAATATTGACTACTTGATTATATCAAAGTACAACGAAACAAAGTACAAAAGTATGAAGTAGATTTGCGTTGACAGAGAAATATATTCTTCAACATTGGTCCTTAGAGTATGTACACAAAATGATTGCTGGAAACTTTCATGATATAAGAATATCTTTCCAATCTAGCTATCTCTTGCTATTCATTATTTCGTATGATTACCTTTTTATAAAAAAAAATCTCCAACTTGCATTATTATGAAAATCCTGTTTTAACTGGAAATAAAAGCTTTAAGAATCATAATTAATTTACATGTACACTCTCTTTATTCATGATTCACAGAATTCAAACTCATTCTGTATCTGTATGTTTCTCACTAACTGACCATTGAAGCAGTAGATAATAGTAATTACAAGGAAATGGTTAATAATTATATTCCATAGTATGTTTTATGTATAATGATTTTTACTGGCTTCTTAATTCCTGATGACGAATTAATTTAATTTTTTAGCAATAAATAAAACATGGCCGGAGTATTCTGCTGCCATGAAAAATAAAAACAAACAAAATATTATAACTTCTTATTTACAATTTCAAACATCTTGTTTTTGTTGAACAAATCAATCCTGATAAATGACGTATTTTATACATTTTTCTTGTGATAGATAGATAGATAGATGTTTTATTCATATTTTCCAAAAGTACATCAGTTTCATTTTATATACAATTCATGAATAAGTAATATAAGGCATGACATATAATGTCGTCTGCCTGAGGGGCATCCTTGTTAAACATTTCAGTATAATAATAGCATTGATTTATTATTTCAATGTTCTTCAAAATCAAGCATTCTCAAGATCTATTTTGGTAATGTTAAGTTATGGTACAATATTTGTGTCTAACTTTAATTTTTTTAATTTTTAAGGACTTTTAGTTTAGTTAAAACGGAAGTGGCAGTTTTAAGTTTAATGGCTTAAGGCCCAGTTGAAATTGAAACAGAATTTCGTATGACTTTAAGTTACATTTTTTGGACTTTTAGATTAGTTAAATCAAATTATAGTTGTTATATTTGAACTTTTAGATTAGTTAAATCAAATTAGACAAATTTTTAACGATTTTTAGTTTAGTTAAAACGGAATAATAATTGAATTTAGCATAATGAAAAACAACTTTAAAACATTAATAGGAGCATGATATCTTTTTTTTTAATGTACTCATTAAGTATAGCAGACCGGTAATTTGTTGCTAATTTCAAATATTAAAAAAGGTTTCCACAATTAGCTCCATTTAAGATGCTCTTTAAATATTCCATGGTGAGTGTTACACAACCAAGGAAACACAGTCTTAGCTCTTTAAGAACAGGGCAGATAGCCACAAAATGAAAACCATCTTCTTTTGCCTTAAGATTGCACAACGTACAAAAATGAGTGGCGGTTTTGTTGTATGGCGTTCCATTTAAATTCAGTAAGTCACCCCTCGTTCTGCAAATCAAGGACGCTGCTACCAAACTGAAATCATCCCTAAAATAATTATTTTGGCCAAGGTTCTGGGTATATAATCCTGTTAATAGATGATACCGCTTGCTGTATGCAGTTGTTACGCTGGTAAATGTCAAAAGCTTCCACTAGGTTATCGACTTGCGATTTTAATCCGAAGACATCAGTCCACTGCAGGTTCAGTTCACACCCACATTTTTGCGCCAGTATATTCCAATCTGCAACCCAGTCAATCTTTTTTTCAAAAACATATTTAGTAATAACCAAAGGGATTCGGTTTTGACTGTAGCCTAGAACCTTTATAACATAATCGCAGTGCAATTTCAGGGTGTTTATGTACAGTGATGGTAAGCCTGTTTCAAGTTGAATTATATAGTTCGGTGTATTTGACGGCAATCTAAAAAGTTTTTTTTAGAAAAAAACGTTGAAGCTTCTCTACTTCTTCGTAAGATCTTTAACCCCATGTTTGACAGCTATAGCACATCACCGAACGCATGACAGATTCGTAGACTCTGTACTTGGCTGACGCCGTTATATCCGAATTTCTTGAAATGCTTTGCCAGGAAGCGTTGATTAAGCTTTTTGCAGAAGCCAGCTTTTTTTCTAAATGGTATCCGCTCCGCTTTGTTTGCTTCTTTCGTACGATCATTATTTTGGATTTTTCTAAACTTACAGTCAAATTCCACGTTTTACAATATTTGCCAAGTTTGTTTATCATTAACTGCAAAATATGCGGCGATTCTGAAAACAAAACAATGTCATCTGCAAAAAGGAGTACTTTGATGGTAAGACCTGCAAAGTGAATTCCTGCTGGCAAGTGAGCGACTATATCGTCCAAAAAAATTGCAAATAGGATCGTGCTACAAATAAGGTCTCAAACCATTCCGATAAAGAATATCCATCCCAAACCTTCTGACGTGTATTGTTGTACATATTTTTTAAGATTTTTAACATTTTTGTGGACAAGCCGTTCTGTTTTTTTCTTGTGCTTATATTTTATCAAACATAAAAAAGACTTATGAGAACGTTATTGGAATCAAAGCAACCCAAAAATGACAATGTAAGCAGCCAGTCCTATTCAATTTTTTTTTTTTAAGTTCCCATGCATTCCTATTATCACAAGAACATGATCTAGTATTTGTAAACCAAATTAATCAGTGTTTTGGAGATTACTTCATTGAAACTAATAATAGACATCATAATCCAATATTACATCAGAAATGCGCTAACCTACATTGTTTTTGTCAGTATGGATAATTCAATTTCGAGAATTCATTTGGTGATGCTAGTTCTATGCAGGATGGAACAAATTAACTATAAGTATATTTTCGAAAATAAGATTTCCAGAAATTCTTCATAAATTTTTAAAATAAAATTCAGTCGTGATTATTGATTAATCCTTGTCAAAATACAATTCCTACTCACTTTTTATTTAAAATCACTTTTATGCCATATTCTGAGAATTATTTGGTTAATGATAGATTAAGGCTTGTATTTAAATAACAATGGAAGTAATTATTGAGCTAATAACAACGAATTTCAGTGTTCAACCCTAATAATCCGAACGAAGCCCATTTGATTCAAATCTCAGAAATTCATTACTTATACGAGGATATCTACGAAATTCAATAAATATTAATTGAATATTTGTTATTATGTAATATACCTATATATCAAATATGTTGAACCAAATATCATAATACCTGCTTATAATTTATCTTTCAGGTATCGTAACACAGATTTAGTTAATGTCAATGATACCGACCGTTATGAAGGAGGAAATTCTGAGAATGTTGCACTTGTCATAAAATCAACTGACAAGAGAGACATTGGCAATTATTCATGTCATTTGTCGAATTCCATTACAACTGGCAAGGGAGTTTCCGACACACAAATAGAATTGGATGTACAATGTAAGTTTAAACAGTATACACACAGTATACTTACATGGAACACATATTATACGAAAACACCTTTTGTTCTATTTAAATTCCATATTCAGATTCACATGCTTTGTTGATAGAAAGTCTATTATTAAAATTTGTATAGGTATGTTACATATAATACTTTCATAATTTATACACAGATGTGCCAAATGTTGAAGTTCTAATGACACCCGAAGGACCTGTTAAGGAAAGTGACGAATCAAATGTTACACTTTATTGTAATATTGTTGATGCGAACCCATCGCAATTGACAAAAGTACGCTGGTATGCTAATTCATCGCTACTTAAGGAGTTACCTGATTGTACGGAAACAAATGTAAGTATATATATGTATAGAAGAAATTGATTGCCTACAGTAGTTACATTTCATTACGTATTTACGTAAAGTATATTAGTAGATAAAGATATGTACCTATTCTTAAAATTTAGTTTTGCATTTATCATTTTAATGATGATTAATTTTTAGTGATTTTTTTGCTTTTCTTTTTAATCACAATTTTTGAATCGAAACTAAAACTTTTAGTTAATATGTCAAAATTGAAGCACAGATTTAAGTAAAAATACAGTAAATATTGTAATTATGAATTTATGATAATTAAATGTAGAGTATTTAAATGGAAGCAAAAGACTAAGTTTACCAATTTATTCACCCTCCATTTGATTAAAATCGCTATTATAAATGGGAGGAGTAGCCCGTAGCGTAATGTTTAGTGCGACTGTCACGCTGGAGGTCTGGGTTCACTTCTCAGCCTCATCCACCTAAAAACTAAAAACTTTTTTTCAGTGCTACTGCCTCTGGCTAGTTATTGACAAATCCTCCAAGAGTATCACTGTTGGGCGCGACACATGGGTTGGTCAACCCTGACAGTAGACGCAGAAGCTTATATCCAGTTAATCCCTTCCTTAATCCGCATCGTATGATTGAACATTGCTTCCCAATAACTAACATTGCTTCTGACTAACTGCAATCGATTGAGTCAGTCGCTGTCGTCACCTTCTTAAATTAACATCACTATTATTATTTATTCTTTAAACCAAAAATACTTTCCATATTGTATTCTATTAAATATACCTTGAATTAAAGCTCATTATTATAAATAATATAAATTCTGGGTTTTGTTTCCAACATCACTTGAGTCCTGTGAAGTTAGCAAAATAATTATTTAATATTGAATAGAAAATCAGAGTTCAACAAAGAGCTCTGGAGTTCCTCATACTTTTTTCAATAGTTCTGGCAAAAAGTGTTAAAAATAGAAAAAAAGTTTTTTTTGCTAACTTCACGCAGCAAGGACTTTTTCGAGACAAAGAGTTCTGAGCATGTTTTTCAACTCAAAATCAAGAGTTCTAGAATTCCTGATAGGATTTAGAAAGAGTTCTGCAAAATTGGAAAATTTAGGGAAAATTAAACTTAGAACCAAACCCATTGACTTAGAACCAAAAATTTTCAAATTTTATAAAACAATTACGAACATTTGAAAATTCACAGTTTTGAATAAATTAAGACTGAGTTAATATCTTAAGATAGTAGAAAAGTCAATAATTGAAGCAGAAATAAATACAGAAATTGGATAATAAAAACTACTTTATTGCTTAAATGTATATGGTTAAGGGGCATAAATAGAGACCACAACTTGGAAGTAAAATTGTATACAAATTTTTTCGAGCAGCTTATTAAGCCTTGACGTCCAAGTCCTTAATCCTCTCTAGTTGCAATACAACTACTTCACATAATATGGTATGGGACAAGGGTGGATAACATTTTAATGTTGAGGATTATGTCATGGTACTACTACTTTTACATAGAAATAGTTGAAATAGTTGAATAATTTTACCTTTTCCAAAATATTTTCTTTTGTCTAAAAAATGTTTAAAGTGAACATTTCAATAAACAAATATATGAAATGATGATTCCTTTCTTTTATTCTTTTTTTTATTAAATTTTAGGTTGGTTGTACCAATTTTGTATAATGTAAGGGCCTTAATCAGTAACAAATGATGAAAAAATAATTTTCCTATTTTATTCAGACTTTTATTTTCATTTTCTCCCTCAATATGTAACCGCTGTTAAGTTAATTAATATGCTATTTTTAATTCTGTAATAGGGTGATTCACATAACAAGTCAAAAATCTAGGGCCTATTTCTGTAGGTTGAGATCAGTCATGAAAAAAGTCATATGGTAGGGGGTATCGAATACCCAAACAAACAAAATAAAATAAATTAGAAAAATAAATACTTCCAACTTTGTTTTTTGTAAGCCTAAAGTCCATTCGCTTAGTTTTCTTTTAACAGAACAGTCTGTGAACATAAATTTTTCAAAACTCAAAAGGTTTCGAAACAAAATTGGAAAAATGGTATCATGATTTTTGTTCTCAAAACTTTGCGTAGGTAATTATGCACTCATTTTGCTTCTGGTACCTTTTCAACGTTTTATAATTTGTAGTCGAATTGAGCTTTAGATATTATAATTGGAAATCATAGAAACTACTTCAACTAATTTGCATAAAACTACACATCCCTCGTAAACGAGGAGAAATAAGCAAAAATAAAAAAAATTGAAGTAACGACCGCACCAGCCGGCCGGAGAGAACTTATAACTTTAAGGCGTTAAAAGTATTGAACTGTTTGAAATTTTGTTTTAGAAATATTTATAGACATCAAAATTATAAGGAAAATTTCAGATTATGGTTAATTCAATTAGGTCTTCATTTCTAGATCTTTGGTCCTTCGAGTAAGAATTTAGACTGTTACGTATAAGTTTGAATACTTTTTTTTGAATAAAATTTGTTTCCCCCAAAACATTCAAGACCTTACTGTGGATGTAAAATGATTAAAAAAAAAGTATGGTAATGGTTTAATAATATAATGATATGGCAAGTCGTAAGTCAAAAACCTACTATTTTCTTTTTCAAAATTTCGCTTTGTTGGATTTTTTTAAATATTTTTAAAATCTTTTTTAAAGACCATGTCGATAGTTCAGCTAGTAGAAAAGTGGATAGTTAATGAATCTTTAACCCATTTACCTTTTGGGTCCTTATTGGATTGATCTTAAATTCCCGTATCTCCAAAACAATATTTCATTTATCTCTTAATAAAGATTTAAATAAAAAAAAAAATAACTTATAAATTTCATTGAACAAAAACTAATAATTAATTGATCGACATTTATATAAAAAACAAATACAAGAGTATTCTAAGTACAGCAACAATAGTGGCAAGTGGCTACAACTACGCCCTTATGACACAGACCACTTTTCCTGCATTTGGGGTTTTCATACAATTTGTATTAAATTATCGTTGCATATAACGAAGTATTTCAGACAATAAATACTTCGGCTTACAACGCCGGAATGAAGAAAAATGCAAATAAAAAGTTGTTACCTGAGAATTCAAACGTGAATATACACTAATTCCTTTCTTCGCGAATGAATTTAACTATAATCTTTATTATTCTGTTCCTAAAATTTAAAAGCGCATACCTTTGAACTTCTGTATCTCCTTATCGATCATTTGTGTGGCAAGTCGGATAGAAAAAACGACCGCTGGTCTCTTAGCGGTCGCCTGTACTTCAAAAATTTGTATACAATTTTTAAATTTTTAAATGAAAAATTATTTAAACTATGTACTTTGAAATACCGGAATTCAAAATTATCACAAAATTCGTCCAGTTATTAAGACCAACTGAAATAATCTAAACCTTTTATAATTTCTTAAAAAAAATGTCTAAGCCTGCACAATATAAATTTGTATTGCAATTGGTATGAAGTTTTATTAAAATTGTATGTCTAGTTATCGAGTTCGGTTTCTTTTACCGAAACACTTCAAATACTCCGTACTACTATTTAGGAGTGTTGACGCACATACTAACAGTTAGTTAGTTCTATTCCTTCTTACTAAAGTGCCATGCATTGTATTTAAAAAGACTATAGGTCTTACAAGCATTATATTATATAAAATTATTAAAAAAAGGTTCTTTTTGAACTTCTCCATGACAATCGTAACAAAAAAAGTTTTTTTTTAATCTTCAAATTTTGTGTTCATACGAAATTTAGATCAAATAAAAATTAAAATTATTGTCATCCCTTTCTGAGAAAATATGATCACGTGACCAAAACTTAGAAATAACCCCGAAATGAGTTTTATTTACTAAAATCATTTCAAAAACATCATTTCTGTAGATAACCATTAAATATTTTTTTATAGATTAGTCTTTATAAACTAGATTAAATTAATTATGAAATCAAACCGCTATGATAAGAATTAAACACTAACTGCATCCATAGGCATTATAAGAAGGTCAAACTTCAAGCCGATTTAAACGACACCATTAAAAAAAACCACACACCGTATAGCCAAAAGAGATCAAAACTCATATTCGTTAGTCCTACAAAATATATTCTAACCATTAGTTTCTATCCTCCCAGGAAGATCTTTGTCACATTGATCCTAGTAAATTGCTCCTCGAGAGCATTGGTCGTGGTTTCTTCTACAACTATTCATGTGAAGGTTTCAATGCAGCCGGTTGGGGGCCACGCTCTGAGGATAAAGAGTTAATGGTAAGCAAAAAACACTAAATTATACATAACATGGTTTAAAAAAAATAAAACAAATTCCAGGTCCATTATGAACCAGGACAAGCAACACTCACCCACTTTCCCCTCATCGCAGTGAAGAAGAAAAGCGTCAGCTTCTCGTGCTCTGTCGATGATCCCGGCTATCCAGAATCCAATAGGTTTGTAGTTGCTAACAAAAACGAAAACAAAAACAACGCCGAACACAAGCAATACACTGCATGCATCAAATTCACCACCTTAGCCCTGAATCATAATTCCGTTTCCGCTTCCGCATTCTCATCCGCAATTCATAATAACACTAACACATCAACATCACTGCTAAGGGGTCGAATTTTTCATGCTAGAAATATTGTTTCGTCTCGCGATAGATTCCGTTGGTTTCGTGGTGGACGCGGTCCACTCCAGGATGTCGTGACCAGGGATTGGACAGTAGAACCTGTCGGTTTGGACAGTCGCACAAATTACTCCTGCTATGCGTACAACGAGGGCGGCCACGGAGTAGCTGCCACAGTCAGCCTGGAAGTCCATGCTCCGCCGTTTTTTATAAAGAACCTCTTCCCATACAGCGGAATTGTGTATTCGAGCAGGAACGCCTCGCTAATGTGTCGCATCGAATGTGTGCCCAGGTGTACGATATCGTGGTACAAGGACGGCATCGCCCTCGAACCGGATAATGAGCGGTATTTCGTGAAAGAAGAATACATGGCCGCTTCCCCGGCAACAGGGGACTTCGAAAGTGTAATGTCAGTGCTGGTAAGTACCTACCTATCCTATATATAGGTACGATGTGTCCTGATTAATTTTTCCTTTGACACTTATCCTGCGCTTATCTTCCATGTCGTTGTGGTTTGTTGCCCATCGTGTAGCATTTCAATATGACAGCATGGCCAAATAAGAATTTCGACATTGACGTTGATAGTGCCAATTATTCGTGTGTATCATCGAGCAATGCGGTTGGTCCTGGCATTAAAAGTGCCACATACTTTAGTATTGAATGTAAGTTTTACAACTTTAAATTGTGTCCTGCATTTCCATATAATGGTACGCCTTTCTCTATAGATCCACCAGAAAATACAACAGTAGCAGAAGAAGTTGTGCATGTCCTTGAAGGTAACATTCCGGGGCGTGTCGTGTGCAAATCAAAAGCAAATCCTGGTATGTGTCACTGATATCTGGTTGGGTATTTTCAAACTTTTCTTTTGTGTCTCTCTTTTTTGTTTAAAAGGGAATTTCACCACGCTGTGTGCGTCCTCTTTTTTTTGAGATAATTTCAGTGAAATTTGTCTCAATATTTTTATTTTACATCGTCCTGTCATAATAAATGTTTTTTTTTTTTTTATTCGCAGAACCATCATATGAGTGGAGATTCAACAATAAAACGATTAATCGTGGCAGCACTCTGATTATAAATAATCCTATGTCAAGGAACGATACAGGACGATACACTTGTGCGGCATTTAACAAACATGGCTCAAGTGCGTCAGATACATTTATCGATGTGCAATGTGAGTATACCTACCTATAACCCACATTTATCTGAAATGGGAACATACATATATGAAATTATTTAAAATATATCGGTTAAAAATGGTATACAAGTTCAAAAAATATTGATGGGTACTTGACTTTATTTTTTTTTCCTCCAGTGATATATTTTTGCTGTGAAGAGTTCTGGTTTAAATTTGTACAGAAATCAAAGTTAAATTTTTATTTTTTAATTCTGTGTGATGCTAAAAAAAAAACATTAAGCCCAATGCATTGAGGACTTTTTGAAAGCTCTTCATCATGTCAATGATGATGGGAAAACGTGTGTAAATGGTGGCTAGAGTGAATCTGAATTATAATCGATTAATTCGATTGCGGTTGGTTGAATTATTGTATTGAGGTTTGTTTTGAAGGTTTTAGACACGAGTTTTCGAGTCAAGGGGTAAAGGTTAATAGATATAATCTATGTATGAGTGTTTTTTATAACACAAATTCTGTATACTACTGAAATAAATCGGCCAAGTAGAAGACTTAGCATGATTTAATGTCTATTTTAATCGGAACCATTAAAAGTGTTTCATACAATGGTTAAAAAAGTTTTAGCGGGCCAAACGTTAAAAAACATTATTGAAACGAATATAAACTTTGACTAGCAAATTTTATATGTTTTTAGATACTATTTTTTTCTCAAAAACACGTGTCCAACGATTTGAATGAAATCATCCAGGGCCGCAGCCATCAGTGGACACCGAAAAGGGCGCTTAGTGGTACAGCGACATAAATATTTTTGATGAAATTTAGCATTTAGATAGGTGTTACTTTTGCTTTAAAGTGGATCTAGGCAGGTTCCATCCAGGACTTTAGCTGGGGGTTAATGAGCCACTTAAATCCACAACAACTTTGGTTATGTTGGTGGAATTTAGTTTTGGGTATATTATTTTACTTTTAAAGTTGATCAAGACAATTGTCATCCAGGTCCGTAGCCAAGTGGTGCCAAAAGGAGTGCTTAGTTCCGTCGAACAACTTTAACAATTTGAATAAAATGTTGTAGATAGATTTTATTTTACTTTCAAAGTCAATCTGTACAGATATCTTTCAGGGCCGTAGTTAGAGGCCACCAAAACGGCCGCTTTGTGCCTGAACGACTTCAAAAGCTACCTACAATTTTGAATCTAGATATTATTTTTCTTTTAAAGTTGATCTGAACAGGTGTTCCAGGGCCGTAGCTAGGGGTTGTCAATAAATGCCCTTAGATCCATGAGGACTTTGACAATTTGGATGAAATTTTGTATTTTGATAAACAAGTGGCCGAAGGCAGAGGTTGCTTAAAGAGGCAGTTAGGTCCACAAAGAATCTGACGGTTAGGATACAATTTTGTGCTAAGATTTTATAGTACTTTCAAAGTTAATATAGATCATTGTCAAACAGGGCTGTAGCCAGGCGCCGAAAGTGATGTAAATAAGTTTCATATTTGAATATTATTTAAATTTCAAAGTTGATCCACACAGACGTCGTAAGGGGCCGAAGCTAGGGGAACCAATAAAAAAACAGTAAATGCCTCTACTGTTTTAATGATTTGGATAAAATTTTGCAATTCCACAATATTTTACTTTCCAAGTTATTCTTCGAAACTGTTATTCTAGGACCATAGCTTGGGTATTCCTAAAATTTAAAAAAATCTGACCCTTTAATATTGTCGGGCTGTGTTCAATAAATCACAAGAAAAATTCAATGTGTATAAATGGTGTACTACATCAGCAATTTGTAAAGATTTTTTTTGGAGAATGATTTTTTAGTGTATTTTGAGAAAAAAATACATTCAACAGAAGAAGTCTATTTCAAATGCTGACACATCATCTATCGGGCATTTAAAAAAAAAGGCTGGTGTACCATGACCCATATTACAGAAATTTTTTCTATGAATACTAATGGGAAACAATTTTTTCGGACTTTATTTTTAGAAGAAATATAAGCCTTTGCAACTGTGTTAAAATTAAGTTTAGATCTTGTTTAAGTATTTAGATATCCAATATCTCTATCCAGTTCCATTTTTTCTGGCCAATGTTATTTTTTTATTTTGAGGCCAATTTTCTCTAGAAAATGTGTGATACGATTTTTCTTATGAAGTAACAATAATAAAAATAAAAATTCATGACAAGTTTGGAGAAAGACATATAGATTTTATGATACTTGGGAAAACCTGCAGCAGGTAAAATAAAAAACAAGGTTTTCTTGCATTAAGATTGATGACCGAGATGAATAAAAAATGATTTTGGGTGGTTGTTAATAATTTCATATTTTCATATTTTACATTTGTACGGTTATACAAACGGTACATATAAAGCCTGGATATACTTTTTTGTAAATCCAGCCGCACAGAAAAAAATTCTTGTTTTCGACATGGCACTAGAGAGTTTTAAATAGATTCTGGCAAGACACAAGCATGGCTGAGTAATGGCCAAAACTTTTGCCTCGTCAGAAAAACCACTCTAGGCCCCGGACCAGCAAAAACCAGATTTGTTCATATTTTTGCTAGAAACATTAAAAAAGGGTATTTTAGTATCGGTTGTGATCCGATAGTAAAATAACTCAAAACAAAAATAAAAACCTGAATAATAAAAATAATAGCGCAGATTTTTATGAAATACATTTTTATAAAATACTCTTATTATCATATTATTTGATTTAGTATCGTGTACAAAAATGCGCTTAATCTAAACGACATCCCACCACAAAAACAACCGATATGAACCATTTGAGATGAACCATCTGGAATTAAGTAGATTTAGTTTAAAACAGCAAATTATAAGTTTTGATTCATTTTAATGAAAAGTTCAAAAAGCCTTTGGCGGGGGTGTGAAATTAGAGATTCTCGAAAGTAAATATCTATATGATTATCTTTTTTTTCTCGATTAATTGATTCAATTTATTTAGTTAAATTTTGCATATGTATCAATAACGATAGTGCTTAGTCTGATAGGATGCCGAAAACGTCCAACAAGTTCTTACTAGCGAGAACATCACGAGAGTATGGAACGTTTTCCTCGTCTAAATTTACCCTACTGCAAACTTGCAAGTGCTTGACGTATATTTGACAAGTTTTCCTTGTCTAGATTTTCCCTAAAGAAAACTGACTAGTGCCATTTTGAAACAAGACAGAAACTGGGCATTTTTCCAGCCGGGCAGAAATGCCCACTTTCATTTAATTTTTAAATAACGTTTTTTTCTGGAATCGTTTCAAAAAAAAATGTTTAAACTAAAAAATTTTACCTTATTTAGCACGAATTTTTGGCGACGTCTAATATGTGATCATTCCAAAGAAGGTGGTCTGTGATACACATACCGAGAACCGAAAGCTGTTCAGTTTCCTCAATGCAAGTGCCACTAATGGATAGCGGCAAGGGGGGTGGGTTTTGCTTTAACGAGAGCAGACAGCATTGAGTTTTTGAATCATTTAATTCTGCGCTGTTTTTATTCCCCAATGGACAATGTTGTCGAGATCAGAATTTAATGAGCTAATCATACGCTGCCGTTCAAGTTCCACATCCGAAGGACATGGATGTGAGTCTGAAAACGAATACGAGAAGCTGAGGGTGCTGTCGTCAGCGAAACAGTTTATTGGATAAGACGTTTCAGACAGAAGATCATTTATGAATATAAGGAAGAGAGTCGGAGACAAAACGGAGCCTTGGGGACACCAGCATTTATTTTGTGGTTTTCAGACTTGAAATTTAAATAATATTTTTCTACAAAGCGAAAAATTATCTCGCTACATGAATACCCTTATTGAAAAAACTGTAGTTAAATACGTTAAATTTTTATATATGTAATTAATTAATAAATTTTTCACAATATTAAATTTAAAAATTAATTTTTTAAAAAGTTTTCACTAAAAAAGTGTATTTAAAAATAAAATAAAAGAAGGGGTTTCTGGCTTTAATAAAAAATATTACAGGGAATTTCAAGTGTTGTCGTTGTTTTTCAATATTATTTTTGTTTTAAATCAAGTTTTCAGAAAATATTCCCTCCTACGTTAATAAGAGGGAACATATTCCTGCCCTCCTCCTGTACGATTTTAACAGTCTTAACCCAACCTACCCGATCTAGCTTTTTGTCACACCTTATGTAAATACCCCTGTAAAATATGCGGAGAGTAGGTGTATAGAAACTGTGCTTTTACATCAATTTTCTTATTTTATCAACAAAATTGAGAGAAGTAATTATAACAGAATAAACACAACTATTTATTTCCACAAAATCGAACGTGAAAACGAAACAGAATTAGAGAAATTATGTTAAAATAAAAACAAAAAACAAAATATTTTTTTGAGTACGTATACGCCACAGGGTACTATAATAATTTCATATTCCAGTACTTTTAAGCATCAATATTGTTTGATTTTTTCATTAGAAATTCCACCTGTATGCAAAAAAAGGGACTTTGAGCAATACGTATAAGAAACCCGATTTGTTCCCCCTTCTCGATTTGTTCCATCTACTTATTAAGAAAAAGACAAGTTTCTACTTCTAGGTTTAATCTACTTTTCTTAAGGATCTTTTAAATGCTCGGTATACAACATACATATAAGAATTTTTAATGCCTATCTCTAGTAAGTTTTTTGTGGTATATACGACTTTTAAATTTGTAGTTTTAATACCATTTAAGGGTTCAAATTTGTCTTGCCTATTTTTAAGCAACTTCATACAGCAATTATTTACTTCAAGAAGACTTTTTCTCTCCATAGTACAAAACATTCAATATTGATAAATAAATAATTTTTGAAATTTACTGCCCTACATTTTTCAAATAACATTTCCCTCTGATGGTCGGCTTCATGTCACTAGAGGGAAATCTTATTTAGCAATCAAAAACGTCACGAAAAAAGGAATTAGTTTGCATGTTTAAGTTATGGTTTTGTCACTTTAAGACTGCAAAACAAATTTCCACTACCAGAGAAGCAATTAGTTATTACACAATAATTTACACCCTTGGTCAAAAGGTTTTTCCACTTTGAACCCTTTAAATCCCGGAAAACTCATAAATCTTCTGATATCCTTAGCCTCGTTTTAATAAAAACTCCCACACTAACCTCTACCTCACATGCATCCTGATTCAATTAAAAATCAAAACTGCTCCTTTTCCTCCTTCAACTCCTGAGTCCTGATGTTCTCTCTTCCACACACAACGAGTACCTAGTATAAACTACCGTATACGAGAGTACCTTTATATAAGTAAAAAAAATATGTACAAATCCATGCTGCGTCCTAGATTCTTAAACTCTGATTTTGTTTTCCAGTTAAGCCAAAATGTGAAATCGAGAGGCGAGAAATCGACGATAAGGATACGTTAATATGCACAGCATTCGGAAATCCTACAGAGGTAAGTTGTATAAGTCAACGTGATGCGGTAGCTAGAATGTGGTCCAGTCCGCATATAGTCTGTCCGTGTATGGGTATTCAATTTCAATCTCGGACTTTTCAAAACCTTGATACCGTTTATATACCTACATTATATCAAAAACCAAACCAAAGCAGCAGACAGAAAGAAAAAAAGTAAAATCTCTCTTTCAATAATAATCAAAAAAAAAACTGTTTTTATTTGTTTTCCTCTACTGATGCTTCTGCTGCTGCTATTCTACCTCTGGTGATATCCTGAATCCTTTCGAATGGACGTACCTATACACTCCCCATCATATCAACATATATGCACCACACCATTCACTATGTCCACTCACAAACAAACAGGCCGACTTCTCATGGTCAATTAAGGCGGAGAACGATTCTGTGGAAACACTGAGCGGTAGCAAAATTATAAAGGGAAAGAGCTTTTATAGCCTGGATGAGGATTATGCGATTGCACGGACGTATCGTTGTGTGGCGAATAATTCCGTTGGAGTTGGAACGTTCTGTGAAATTGAAGTTGCCGGTAAGTTTTTTCTACCTACAAGGATTATATCAGTTCGATTTTTTTAGCTTTTTTTCTTTCATCAGCACTATTTTCTCATTTTTTCTCATTTATTTCAACATTTTCATTCACATTTAGTTGTTATGGTTTTCCTAGTGGGTCGTTTTTTTTTTTAATTTTTTTTTTTTTTTGTTGAGGAGGTAATGGTAGGAGCAATTTCAAAACATATCGAGCGCTATTTTCAAGCAGTTTTGTGGGATGCAAGGGGGGCTGGTTCCTTTTTATACGCGTAATGTTATTATTTTTTCATGTATGTAGATACATTGTGGATAGTAGAGGTAATCGGTTTTGTAGAGAGCAAAAATACTTTTTTTATTTTATTTTATTTAATTAAATTGAGACTGTTGAATAAATTAAATTTACAATACGCCTGATCCAGTGGTATAGAGTAGACCAAACGAAAATAAGAAAGAGACACATTATGGAATGAAATTTGAAAGTGGCCATAACACACCTGCAGCAAGCTTTTCGGAGGATTTATTTTAATTTAATGAAAAAAAAATTGAGTAGTGGATTCAATAGATTCTTTCAAGGTTAGATATAGAAGCAAATGCCATATTGCAAGGCTGGATTCATCTATAATAAATGGATTCTTAATTCACTTTAGGTTTATTTTTAACATAAAAATATATATTTTTCCAGTCGATAATAAAGGAGATGCTTAAAAAAATAAAAGTGACAGAAATTTTCATTCCATCGATAGCAATTTATTAAGAAATATAAAATCTTCTTAAAATACAAGTTGAATTCGTAAAAAAAAATATAGATATTTCCAAAAAGACTTGCCTTTAAGAAAGCAATCTCACGGTGACGCAATAATTGTAAACAACAAAATTCTAGCCTACCAAGATTTCCATATATTTATTGAAACGATATTCGCGCACATTTCGTGTTTTATCGGTTCAGTATACATAGTTTGTTAGTTATCACGAAATCAGCGAATTCAAAAATTAAAGTTTTAATAAAAAAAGCCTGCCAATTAAATTACTGATAACTCAATTTAATTTCCGACAAAAAAAAATACGTGTTTCGCTAAAGTTAATGCGATTTTCCTAGAATAGAAACAATTCTGATGTACGTGTCACTGTAAGACCCCGAAATTGAGAAATTATAAAATTTACCGGATAAAACTTAGAATTGTTTAGTAACATTGGAAATATTCCGAAATTTTTAAATTCCCCTTGGAAGTTTTTTTTTAATTGGTGCGATTGAAAATTGAAAATTTTTGCCCATCTTCACGTTTTGAGGTCTCTAAAATCATATCCTTCGTAAGATGTCTAGGGTACATTTTTCGTTCACCATATCTTGCGACCGAATATATTGTAACATTTAAGTCAAGGGTTCGCAAATAAAACTTATTTCTTTTATTCAAACTGAACTACAATTACTTTACAAAATAAAACACCTTTATTTCACTTGAAATACTTTAATTCGAATACTTTTATTATAACAAGCACAACTTTTAATTCACTATTTTACACCGACGTTTATTCGTTCACTGCGGAAAAAGCTACCAGAATCTTCTGGAATGTGCTGGAATGCGTTTCTCCTCCACAAAACTCCACAAGTAGCTCAGCAGCTATCGACCAATTACAAATTATAGTAGTTCCATTGTTTGTGTATTGGATAACGATGCGACTGGTTTAGGTATTGGATAATAATAGAGTGGTTTATGTATTGGATAATATTAGTTAATCGTTTGTTCATAGATGGCGCTGAACGCATTACTGATTTATTCTGTTATAGAAGAATAAAAGATGTCGTTGTTTGCATAAATGGGCATATTCACCACAATATAATCGACTTCGCATGAATTTTATTTTACAGATAATAAATCATAACGTGTTGAAATAGTTTTCTAAGAAATTCAGTTAACCGTTTTTTGACTACAGAAATTAAAAAAAAAAACTCTAAAATGAAATTCGTCTCGAATATCTCGTCAACGGAACTGCAAAAAAAAACTACTGAAAGCTCTAAAAAAATATTTTCAACTTGAATATCTACAGAACAAACAATTAAATCGACTTCAAATTCTTACCAAAAATATATATCAATATCATTAATAAGTTCTGTAATTTTAAGATTTTTAAAACCACCATTTGAAAAGATTAAAATCAAGATGTTGCCGAAAATTACTTTTATATGTACCAACCTAAAACTTATACGAATTTCAAGGAAAACCATACTAAATTTTTGAATGTATTGCGGGTGCATGCCATGAAAATACGGAAGTGTTTTTACGAGGGACAAAGTTTAAAGAAGATAATGTGAAAGCAGTGGCAGGAATTTCTAGATTCCAAGTCATGGACTTGGGAGGGGGGCAAAATTGTGAAATGCAAGGCGAATGTGGATTTCCGAGAAAAAATCCGTTATTTCTTATTGATTTTTTTGTTAATTTTACCACACGTAACGTTTTGTGTCCGTACGTGACACGACCACAAACAATTGTTAATAAAACAACACATTTTTTATTTAATTTTCAATATGATCATGACAAGCAGCTTAGATATAGGCCTACAATCAGTCTTTTATCACTATTACGCCAAGTCTTATAAATTTGCTGAAAAATGTAAATTTTGACAAGCGTCTGATTACTTGGCAGATTTTGGCCGTCTGTACGTGACGTCTCTTTGTTTTTCAATTTCGAATGAGCATCGAAAATGAATGATTTCTTCAACAGTTCCAATGCATTAGAATTATTTCAAATGTGGGAATATAAAATAGTAGTAGTCATAGTAAGATCAAAATTTGAGTATGATTTGTCCGTACGTGACCGTGGAATGCACTTTCTAATGACAACTCTTTCATTTCAAAAGTTCTATCTTGAATTAGCGATTTTGAAAGGCAAATACGTAGATTTTCAAGGGCACCAATGAGAGGTTTCTAGTGTGGGTTGCACTCAGTCTCTTTTTTTTATAATTTATATTCTGTACTTTTACCACCATGCTTTTGTCAAACGGACATCATAGCTAGTGTTGTTTATGAAAACTTTTGATACAGGCACCGGCACCTGTCTGGCGGCTGAACTGAACAAACCCTAAGCGGAGTAACGAAGTTGGGTTGTGGGGCAGTGGACCAAAAAAGGGAGTTAAAACAATTGAAACCTGCGAAGATCCCGGTAAGGTACTTTCCGAAAAAAAACTGTTGAAAAAAGTCTAAATTTAATTATGAATACAAGAAATTTTGGACTTACCAATTTGACTGAAAAATTCTAAGTTTAGCGGCTTATTATATAGCATTTTCATATTTCGGAGTTCTACAGTAACCTTATACAGAAACACTTTTGTGTCAAACAAAAAATTAACAAAATTGACATGTTTGCAACTTTAAGAGACGTAATTATTTTGCATTATCACCGATACTTTCAGTTGTGCTGTTTATGTGTCTCACTAATGCTGCCAACTAGTCCTGATGAGCTAAGAACAAAATTTGCATACTTTTTAATTATTAATTAGCAAAACTTGTAAATTTTTTTAAACGAAGCGATCACATTGTTTTGGAACACGGATATTTTTCTTTTTTCTTAATTGTCAGTGCTAAATTCGTTCACGCGGTGCGCATCTTTTAGAGTCATTTTCTTTGTAGTGCTGTTACTGAGAAAATCTTCTGCAATCTCACTTCGACTCACTCGACAGTTTTTTTGTTAAAAAAAAATGTATTTCTTAAGATTTGATATGTTTATCTGCTTTTGCTAGAAAGAAAATCAAATGTGGAACAGTCAGGACGTAGTAAGAGCCGCTTTAATTTTCAACTTCATCTTGTATATAAACTCGAATTTTTGATTCAAATTATATTTCTCCTATCAGTGGTAATCTTTTTTGTCGCTAGAAATACTATTCACCCACTTTTTTGTAATATTTTACGCATATAACAGAGACTAGGCGTTTATGTAAGCACATCATATTATTCCAAACACACAATAATTGGATTTCCATACAGAGAAACATTATAGAATTACCATTATTAATAGTCGAAAATATCTCCCCCCCCCCCTCAAAACTGTTTGAAAGTTGCACAAACATTAATCTATATTACCAACAAAAAGTATTATTTGATTTTTATTATTTCATCATCATAATTACATTAATTTTATAAAAAAAAATATTTCCCGTAATTTATGTGATAACTGATTTAATAATATAATTTATACAAAATTCACTTAAATTCTTTTGAAAATCAACTATACGCTGCTTAAATAAAAGAAATATAATTTAAAAACAATAAATAAATTGCTAATATAATCATTCATTTACATAATTTTAACCCTTATTATATATACCATTCTTTCCTATCAAAATCAATCAAAATTAATTATCATGCTGGAATTAAAAATTATCATAACAGTAAGACCTAAAAGTAAGTAGACGCACCAAAATAATAAATTGTAAATAAATGTTTTTTTTTTGTATGTTGTTCATTGTGTATTTTTTTAGTTATTGCATTTTTTGTTTATCTACAAATAAAAAATAAATACAAATTGGAATGTCCTATCATAGAATATTCAATTTCATTTATTCATGTTTAAAAATAAATGAGTTTTTTAATTTTTGTATATAACATCACGCAAATATCCATCCAATCATTTGTATGTACATTTTTAGTAATCTTAGTAGACATCAGTATTGACACGATTTAAATTTGTGGGTTGTGAAAATGAAAGAAAAAAATCAACAAACTAAATATTTCAAATGAGTTACAAAAATGTTGGTATATTGAATACTTCGTTTTTTGTTGTGCTAGTATTTTCCTCGCACTCAAGTGCCTTATGATTTTAATAGAAGTAATGTTTAACACAGCACGGTTATTTATAAAAGTTGGAGAGTATTTTAAAAGACATACCATATGATTTGAATGTTTGAATATCGCAATGGGAAGCAAAGAAAGGTCAGAAAAAAAAACATTCGTGCAGTGCGACTGAAGAAAGAATCTCTGTAACTAACATTAAATTTTAAACGACAAAAAAGTCAAATTGAAACAACAAATACTTTTCAACTGATTTTATGAGGCAAATATGTTCGAATCGCTTTTATACTTTCCGAGCACATCGTCAGTGCGTTGGACTGTCACACTGGAGGTCTGGGTTCACTTCCCATACCTCATCCACCTAAAAACTAAAAAAACAGTGTTTTCCAGGGCTACTGCCTCTTGCAAGGAATTAACAAATCCTCCAAGAGTATCACATGTCACGAATAAGTGCTTCTCGTCTAGCGGTTCGGATTCAGCATACAATTGTAGGTTCCTTCCATGGTTGCAAGTTGTTAGTCACTAGGCGCCGACGAATTAAGTAGTTTTTTTTAACCGAAAACTTTCTTTTAATAGTTTCTATTCAACGAGCGGCTATTTTATGACCAGAAAACCTTTTCTATTCCAGATTTTTAAAACATCCAAATAAATTTTTCGTGACTAGAGTCAAGGCAGAGGACTTTTAACCCACAAATTGTACCGCTTTTGTCAAATTTTTAGCAAACAATTTAAACGTAAACAAATCATCTTATACATACATATGTATATACCTAAAAACGGGAACATATTTTCTATATATTTCCCCAAAGTACTCTCAAAAACACTTATCTCTGCCACAACCACACATGCGGTCTAAAAATCTGACACAAAACTAATGACCCCTGAATCATTTATATTTCACCGTTGCAAAAAAAATACACATCAAAAAAGTCAGCTCCTGTTTCTCATTCCTTTTATTCAAAACCAACAAAAAAAGTGCTTATATTTCAGTGTATGTTGTGTGCTGTTTGTTGTTAGCTTTGTTGTACTTTTTTTTTTGCATACAAAGGACCAAGGACATTTTCATTTAAATGCAAACAATAGATAATCATCAAAATTGGAAATGAAATCATGTAGTGTCCTTGTGGCATGCTTCATTTTCAAACATACATAGAGTGTCCCGTCTGATGTATATTTTTTGACGAGCAGATATTCCACTCAAATGGTGATGTTTCTATAGACTAAAAACAAGAGACACTCGGGTTAGTAGATTGATAAAAAATGCAAAAATATTGCAACGACAAAAAAAATATTGTTTAGTTACATAAAAACGGACCAAATTGTATTTTAGATTTTTGATGCAAAAAAAGACAGGAGCGTATTAAGACACGTTCATAGGGGGCCCGAACTTTTTGAGGAATATTTATTGAAAAAATAACAAGTTTAGAAAAGTTAAAATTATTTCTTCGACATTTAAATTTTTTTTTTAATTTTTTTGAAAATACAGAGTTTTTTCCTCTCTGCAACCAGCAGGTAGTTCAAGAAATCATGGGACCTAAATAATAAACTAAATTAGAGTCAAATCCTAAAGTCAAGTTTAACTTATGGAAGAACATCGAACATAGGCTTAAATCAACTGTTTCCTTGTTCATTACTTTGGGCCATTGAAAAATTGTAAGATTTCTTTTAACCTATCAAAAAGTTTCAAAATATAAATATCATTTGAAAATATCCCTTGGGTGCTCCATTATTAAGTAAATGTTTAGTTACTATACCATTCGCCCAGTGTGCAAAAGTCCTTCAAGAACTTACAAATATCTTCAAACTTATCAAAAATTTAAAAATTAAAAATATCTCCAAAAATGGAGCCCTGCAACTTATAGGCCCCAAGTTTATTTCTATCATGCCTGTTTTCTAATTCACCCCTGGAAAAACTTCAAACAATTCCTGCTTGCAAATTTCAACTCCATTATGTGATTATTCATGTTGTGTGAGCGAAACAAGAGAACTAAAATTACAAAAAAAAAAAACAATAAAGAAAGACGAAATGCATTTTTCGTCCTTTCCCATGACATCCCCATCAAAAAAAAAAAATTAGATGACGACAGGAAAAAAAAACAAATGCACTTTTCTCTTCATTTTCTCCATTATTTTCCCAAGAGGAGCACAATTTTTTTTCTGTAGTTAGATATGTGTCATTTTTAATGCATTCCTTCTCTAATAGTCCTTTTGTGTCATTCGGATACTCAAACAGAAAACAAGAAAAATAATAAATGAACAAAAAAAAAGGTTATTTATATAAAAGATGCATTCCACGCTATTTCACTTAGATTTTCTGTCATGGGAAGACACGGCGAACGGATGTCGACGAACACTGGCGATGGCCATGGTATGCAAATCCACCCTCATCACTGTCTGAGATGCCGCTAAAGACCTTGAGCCTTGTCACTTACACTTAATTCTAATTACTTACAAACGGCAAAAAAAGGAGGAAAGAATTACACGTGTAGGGATTCGAAAATCCTGAAAAGATATTAGGTACTTCAATTAATTTGTGCTCTCTGCTGCCAACACGGCCGCTATCATGCATACGAACAGTAAACAGCTTAAACAAAACATCATAAAAAAAACATCTCAAGGTGTGGCACCGCTTTAAAAAATATAAAAAACGAAATTTCTGATAAATTAGGTATGAACCCGCTCTATACACACACTCAAGGGAGAAGTTCTTGTAAAGTGTAAAACAAAACAAGCAAATTCAATGTTCCAAAGGGAGTACAAAAAAAAAGCATACAAAAAAAATATCTACACTCTACCAGGCTCCAACCTCTTAATCCTGACACACATTATGTCATATAGGTCGTAGGTATACCTTTGTGCCTTTTTCTCTCTTTGCTTTTGAAAGGTTAAGCGAAGTGAATCAAATCACTGAGATGTTAAAGTCATTTTGGGAGATTTTACCTTTGGGGGCGGTTTTGTGCCACTTTTGTGCCACCGAAAGACTCCTGGATTTTTCTTCTTTTATTTTGTTATTTTTCCATGTTGTGTTTTTTTTTTTTGTTTGCCAGGTAGGCTCTATGCAAAGTGAATCTTTTACATTTACTTTTCTTCTCAACGATAGACCTTTATGAGCTGTGCCTACACAATATTTACAAAAACGTGAGGTGCAAATTGAAGGAACAAAAAACTCTCTCAACAAAAAAGTAAAAAGTAAATTGGTGTAATATATTTTCTTATGATGTTGACAAACGGATGATGCTTTGGAAGTTATTTTTTTTTTGTATTGATAAATTTAAGTTAAAAGATCTTTTTTTTTAGGGGAAGAAGTTTATATAGGCATGTGGTGTCAGTCGTCGGGGACTACCTATGCTTAAATAAAGTGTGGGTTAATTCCGTTAGGTTTAAGGACCCCTAATAGAAGGGGTAAATTGAATCATTCATTTAAAGTGGAGTCAAGTGAGCAATCTGGGTTGATCTTTGATGATTAATGTCTGTGTTTTAGAAATGGAGGATAGAAAATGAAAAAAAAAAAAAAAAATACCCGTAAAGCTCATGAGGAAATAAGAAAAATTAGTTTTTTATTAGGTGAACCTTGAGGACTATTATAAAAGTTCTTTTCTAAGCAACACAATACAAATATTTGATAGCAAAATGTGACGTTACAGATAAGGCTTAGTTAAAAAATTGTTAAACTTTATATTTTAAACAGTTTTTGAGAGAAAATAAACATGAATAGAGATTTGCCTACAAGGTGTCAGAAGTAAGGTTTGCTTAGTAGTAACATGCATTTTAAACCAACATTCAATGTGGAACATTATTTTAATAAAAAAAACATTGTTTTCTTTTTAAGCAGCTAGTTAGTTTCCTTGCACAAATTTTGTATCTTAAAAATATTTTTCTAAGTAATTTCGAAAAAGAATAACTGCACATGACAAAACCATAAATAGGAGCAGACCTAACAATAGAGGAATTTCCATTATTTATTTTTGTAAAGCTTAAATTAAGTAGTTGTCTATATTCAAGTTTTCATAAAGCGTCTTTAAATGTAGAAAGTACATACCTTTTTTTCAGGTGATTGCAAATAACTTCTACATTATAGAACTTAATTGATCCAAAATGTCTCTAATTCGTTTTTGCAGACATTCCTGTTCGCATTTTTATAGCACTTCTAAAACTCTTTAAAAAAATACGATATTTTTGTCTAAAACTAAATAATAAAATAATTGCAAATAATTTCTACATAAAAGAGCTTAATTGTTTCTGTAGAGTTACTTTTGTAGATAATTGTTTTTCTAGTACCAACACTTCATATCACTTAAAAGCTTCTATATAAAGGAAACCAAATAAAACACAATTCCCATTAGGTTTCAAAAATTATTTCTAGCATAATTGTTTCTGTCTGAATAGAATAAAATATTTTAATGAGATAAATCTTCTTTGCAACTGTTTGATTTTATTCAATCATTTTTCGTTAAAGTTTCGGAAAAAACGCTAGGCCCTTATTCAAACATTTCATTCAAAGAACTAAGACTAACTCACGGATATTTGAATAATTTATTCACAAATAGAACACTTTTATCTGAAACTTCACTTTGTCATACAGGGACAGATCCAAATTTTCAAAGTATAAATTTAGCAGATCTCGTTCTACACGAAGTCACACTTGAAATCTGGACTAGAACTTTAAAAATATTTTGGCATTTACAAGATTCAATTTGAACTTCTTTCCCATATATATTTGTACATAAGCTCTAGATGCTTCTTCTTAGTCTACGATAATTAAAGACGGTTTGCATTTAAGAGTTACTATGATTCTTCAGTATACAATGGAGCAGTTTCTGTTATTTATATATTTTTATAGTGGAGCAGGCTTTCGTTATTTTACCATTATTTCAACAAACAATGCTCTAGTGAAATAGCCAGTTGCATTCCTCCCCTTGAACAATTAAAACGTAATACTCGCGCTTTTAGTAATGCACATCAGTTTACCCTTGAGCCCAACTTCGGACGTACTGTTAAGTACAGAGATTTTTTCGCACTACACGAATGTGAAATGCTCTACCCAGCCCAATTTCCACCCCCCCCCCCCCCATTGTGATTTACAGACATTCAAAACCAATGTGCATCGGTATCTCCTTTTAAATCCCCTCCAACCTACCTAATCGCTCGTGCTGTGTTTATAACTTTAAGGGTATTCACAACCCCTTTAGCGCGCTCTAGATAAAGGGTTTTCCATTAAGGGCGGGTCGATTTTAAAATTGAATAAAACAAGTTGTATATGAGAACTTCATCGAAAGCTATACCTTTCGAATGCGCGCGATAAAACCTTATTGATATAAGGTCTTATCGCGCGGATTCGAAAGGTCCAGTTTTGGATAAATTTTGCGCATAAATCAGGCTGAATTTAACCGATGGCATCAATTATGTTGTCTTTGAGGGCCGCTGTGGTTTGCGGCTTATTCGCATAGACCTGCGACTTAAGAAATCCCCACAGGAAAAATTCCAAAAGGGTCAAATCACTCGATCTTGGTAGCCAATTCACATCGCCTCGGCGCGAGATAACCATGCCATGAAACCGCTCGTGCAGAATATCGATTGTGTCTTGAGCTGTGTTGCACGTAGCACCATCCTGTGTAAGCCATATGTCTTCGGTGTCCAAATCATCCAATTTAGGCCACAAGAAGTTGGTGATCATCGACCTATAGCGTTCGCCGTGGACTGTGATGGCCTGGCCAGCATCATTTTCGAAGAAGTACGGACCGATGACGCCTCCAGCCCAAAATCCACACCAAACAGTTACTTTATTTGGATGCATTGGTAACTCGTCAATCTCGCGTGGATTAGTGTCGTCCCAAATCTGGCAATTTTGCTTATTCGCGTACCCATTCACCCAAAAATAGGCCTCATCGCTAAAGATGATTTTTCGACTACAATTGGGATCAACTTCCAACCCATTTTCATAATAAAGTTGTATCATTTGCACGTGTTGCTCGACGCTGTAACTTACCATGATGATTTGTCTTTTATAACTGATTAAAAGACGATATTTTGACAGAAAGTAAAAGAAACAATATGGCCACCACGAGCTGTCAAAATCAACCCGTCGCTATTGGAAAACCCTTTTTATATATGAAAAAAGTTATTTTTTCCTAGATGAGCTTTTATTTGGAATGTTTAGATATTATTTAGTTAGAAAATTAAATTGCATTATTGTCCTCTTTATATAAAGCCAATATTTGTGCCCTACCTTCTAGCTAGCTCAGAAAAAAGACCTCGAAAAACTTCTAGGTCTTTTTTATAAAGCAAAGATAATATCAAACAAAGTTAATGTTTATAACCAGTAATAAAAGAATCACAATTTTACTGACTATCACTTTAAATTATTACGTATTATTATTCTGAAAGAAGTTTCTTAGAATAAAAAATCTAAATAGCACAATTACTAGCAAGCTTAAAATTTATAAAAATGTTCCACTCCTGACACTTTGTAGGAAAATCTGTCATTGTGTTGTTATTTCTTATACTCGTATAAGTTTCCAGTTATTAAATAATACTTAAGCATAAGCACAAATCTCATCAGGCACGTTCTTATTTTGAAATAAATAACGACTAAGGTCATACAAAAAACATAAATATTTGTCATACTCGGTGTCTTAGTATTGTTCAGTGTTAAAAAAAAACCCCTTTACAATCATTCATGCCTTCAAAATGTCAATCCTATTTATGTACACCTATACCTTCATGTTGTTATCATTACAAAAAATTAAAATAAATATATGTTTTCCATAATCCTTTATAACAAACATTTTTATAAACTCTCCACAGAACAACTTGCATGGTGGCAAAGATGGGACAAGACAACTTTAATTATCCTTGTAGCTGCAGTATTAGCCCTCCTTTTGGCTGTTATAGTTATCTGCTGTATTATTATTTGCATTTGCCGGCGAAGACGACGACAGGATAAATGTAAGTAAAAATAAAAATCTATTTAAAAAATTCATACTATATCTACAAAAAAAAATTTAAAAAAAAACACTCTTTTTAGTTTTTATGTTTTTCTTTTTCAATTTTATTTTTAAACTTTGTCTCTATATAAGTTATCCCAATTATTATTTTATATTTGTTTTCATCTTATTTTCATCTCTATTATTTTGTGTTTTCTATTCGTTATTATGTTTTTTTTGGTAAGAAAAAGAAGAACAAAACACTTTGAATTTATCTTTTATTGCAAAAATGAGAATTTAATATCTAAATGGAGTTTGCATTTGCTTTTGCAACAATAGAAAAATTACTTACAACAAAATCAAAACCATTAACAAAGATAGTTAAGTAATTAAAAATAATAATTCCATTGGATTATTTATTTCTCTATTTTAAATTTGCGAGAATGCTCTTTTCTGCCATGCATGAGTTTGAGTAATTTATTTTCTGTTTTTATTTCGAAAATTGTAACAGAAAGTAAATTTAATATTTTGTTTTGTTTGATTTTCGAATTTCATATGTGTGTCCTTTTTGGAATGAGCATTTTTTTACTAAAAAAAACAAACAAATGTATTTTAATTTTGTTCACTACATATTGCTAATGCAAGTTTTATTTTTATTTTTATTTTTTTTTATTTTTTTTTAATTTATTAATTTTCAAATGAGAATGAGAAAATTTAAAAAAAAGTGGATTGAGATAAATTGGTAAATGGTAACTATGAAATGGAACTTTAGTTATCGCTCGTCACGAATTGTTTTAGATTTTATAAATTGGAACTTTATATTTAAAAAAATCAGTTTGAGGTTATATAATGATGATACAAACCAAACAAAAAGTTGATAGGTTATTATACCGAAAAAAATACATACATTAGGGTAGTCTTTTATTTTACTATTATTTTTTTTTTTTAAATACATACATATCACCTTGCAAATGCATCAGTATGGTGGAAATGCAAAACTTATTTGCCTAGTTTCCAGATTTCAGCCCATTAAAACTCCTTTTTCACTCTAAATTGAAATTCATAAATTATTAGTACAGTTACAACAATACAGAAATTATGTGGAATATAATTTTACCGAAAAGACAAAGCTCACCCATGCATTTCTGAAAGAATGGTCACATTGGTTACTTTTAAATATTTATTATGTATATGTATGACTGGAAAACTAAGCTAAGTTAGAAAATTTAACTTAAAAGACTTTTTGTTAGAAATAAAATTTTCTATCGTAAAATTTGTACTTCAAGGAATGCACATTATTCTAGCTTTGAGCCCAATTTCGAACGTAGTGCTAAGTATAAAAATTCTTTCTCCAGTCGCAGTGCACGAATATGGGATGCTTTAGCCGGCACTATTTTTCCTTGTCATTTTGATATTTAGAGACTAAAAACCAATGCTTATTTGTATCTCCTCTTAAATCGTTCTTTATTTTCGTAACGCTAGCCCTTAACTGCAGTTGTGAAAATTATTTGAATTTGATGAAAAAAGTCATGTTTTTTTTTTTTATATTTTTTTTTTAACTTTGAAAAAAGAATATTTTTAAAGATAATTTAAAAAAACTTTAGTGATGTATATATATTGCTTCTTGAGATTATTGTGTATAATGAGCAGGGAAAGGATTTTGCTAACTTCGCCTATTTTCTTTGCGTGATTGTAAGAAAGTATCGACTTTATACAAACATGATTCATGTCCTCCTGATTCAAAATATATGTAATTTATTTTGCCTTTTTTACCCGTTAGTGCTTTTTTTGCCTTTTTTTAACCGTTAGTGTCTTTTTTGTCAATTTTGACTTGCTTGCTTTTTTGTATCAAAGTTAAATGAAAAAATTCTACAAATTCATTTCCAGTTGAGATTATTTCACTTAAAAACATGATCCTTACACAATCTAAATCTCACAGAAAACAAATTTTCTTGCCCTCAACATACTAGAAAAAGAAAGCAGGTAGTGTAGACTGTAGATAGAGTTACTATGATCTTTTCTCAATCAAATTTCTTGTCCTTTTTTTGTTCTTTTACTCATAAAAACTAGATCTTTGCATTTCTTTGTGAATGGTCGCGCATTTCCTTGCACTGCAAATATAAATGAAAATATGGAAAAATCGAAAAGACCAATAATTACAAATGAAGTGTTGATAAAGTTCAATACTCTTTTTAACGTAAATCGTTGACTTAAAACTGTTGAGCAAATGCTGTAATAAATGGCGACGTCAACTCCACACTTTCCGAAAACGTTGAGGTGAATGATGTAGAGACTAAAGAGTTTAAAATGGGCTCCACTCGTTTCTGCTCAAGTAGAAAGGTCCTGTAGCTCATTTAAGACTCTTCTATAAGAGGCAATCGTAGAAGGTTGTTACCTGAGAACTTCAAAAAGATGTTGGTAGTTCAATGCTATTATAACTAGACGTAAGGTTATATTCTCTTTATTTACAAAATGCCTTTTTTTGCCTTTTTAAGAATTTTTGCCTTTTTGATTTGTTTAGGTCAGCAAAATCCTTTCCCTGATAATGAGTGATTTTCTTTAATTAAATGTTTGAAAATTATTTGCCTGATAAAGAGCATAAACATGCTTGCAGCTTTGCATATTAAATAACATATGTAATTATTGACCTGCAGCCTACTAAAAGTTATATCTATCTTTATCTATAAAAAGGTCATAATTATTAAACAATTTATTAGAACAAGTAAGCCAATTAGGCTGCGTGCGTTTTGCCCATTAGTGAACAATTTTTGATCTTTTCCTCATGAATCCATTTTTGCGACATTTGTCTTGTTAGAAAATAACAAAACACTGATTTTCAAGAAAAAAATACCTGTAATAAAACAGAAACGGTACCTTTGTTCTAGAGAAAAAGGTTACGTATACGTGGGTCCAAGGGCGCAACTCGCACGCTGTAACTCACTGAAGGAGAGACGAGCAAATCACATGCTTTCATCTCACAACACTTCGGCTTACTGACGAAAGGTATCTTAAAGCGCAAGTTGGGCGGTCATAGCGCTTTTTATGCATGTTTGAAAATTAATCGTGTTTCCTAATAACTCACCACATGAGTAGTTAAGGGCACTGTTTTTTATAATTTTAAGAGGAGTAAAACCCCTTTATTGTACACTTATTATACAAAAAAAAATGATAAGAGCAAGACATACATATGTATTTGAATGAAAAATAGAAGAGGTAGGCCTCATAGATTGTCAAAATTTGAGTACCCATACAAAATAAGGTAGTAGCCCGTAGCGCAATGGTTAATGCGTTTGACTGTCACCCTGGAGGTCTGGGTTCACTTCCCAGGCTTGTTCACCTAAAAACTAAAAAGGAGTTTTTCAGGGCTACTGCCTCTCGCGAGGAATTGAAAAATCTTCCTAGAGTATCACTTGTCATGCATAAGTGTTTCGCGTCTAGCCGTTCGGATGCGGCATAAAATTGTAGATCCCTTCCTTTCCTGTCGACACAGAAATGGTTGCGAGTTGCTAGTCACTAGGCCCAGGTTCTTCACGAGCCGTTGCGCCACCCAATTTATTTATTTATACAAAAGAAGATAAGATTTTAAGGAGAAGCTTTTGTTCCAAATAAATTTGCCTTGAAATCATTTAATTGCAATGAATAAAAAATATTTGAAAGTTTCATTTCATAGTTATACAAATCGATTGGTTCAGTTGATTTAATTACTAACTGCCTGGCAATCAATTAACTTTCTATAAATCGTATACAGTTTACCATTACATAAGATATTACCTATACATTATTTTAATTTAAACTTCAAATAAATACGTATTCAAAAAAGGATGAATTAAAAAAACTATTACACTTTTATAACATAAAAAAATAAAATTATATGTATGCCTTTGACTAACGCAAATATTTATTTTTCATTTTTTTTTCTCTTTTATGTTTTTCTTTTTTAAATGTTTTTTTAACGCTTTAACGAATTTTTTTGATGCGCTTTTAATCAACTTTTCAAACAAAACATATACGAAAAAAAATTATGTGTACCGTGCATAAAAAACAACATTATAATCAATCACGCATTTAACATAACCTAAAAAAAAAATCATACACTTTGCTGTATTGGCAACTAACTACTGCAATCAAACGGAATTAAAAATAATATACAAACGCAATAAAAAACATTATATACACCATCAACAACTCATAAATTACTTTCACTAATAAACACTTAAAATTACAAAACATAAAAATGCTATATATACAAACAAAAATACATATGCAATCACTTAACGTGCATCCTTTATTGCTCTTCTGTTGCATTAATAAAAAAAAAACTTTTTATATTTTGCTAAAATATAATAAAAAAAAAACAATTACACATAAAATTGCACACAAAAAATTACCCACGTACGTGCTAAAAATAAAATATTCAAACACTTGAACAAAAAAAAAAAACCTATATAAATACCAAAAACACAGATCATACGGAAGTGTCCATCAGCGCAACACAAAGGTAAGCACTTCTCTCAATAATTGGTTGTAAATTTAGTTTTTCGATTTAATTCAATTTATTATTTAAATTTTTAAGTAAAAATGTAAATAATTAAATGTTTTCATTATTTTTTGTATGCTTTTATAAAAAAATGTCTAAGCTTTGTGTTTGCACTGATTTCTCTCTTTACTTCAACTTTATATTTTATAGATTAGTGTTTTTAAATTTTTAAAATAACACTTTATTTAAAGGAATCAAAATATAGTTTGAAATCGGAGTTGATAATTTGTTTGTTGTGACAAATAAAATATTAACGGAAAAATTCACCACCAGGACTTATTTCAAGGGGTTTTCAAATATAGGTTTCTAACTCTTTTTCTGAAAATAAAGCATCCTTAAATAAAAATCACTTGAACTTTTCATAGGTGGCTGGTATCGTTCTGGTTTTGGTTCAATTAGATTTAAAATAAAAAGCTTCCTTAAAGATTTGATTGTACTACAATAGATACTTGAGGAATATGCACCTCCCTTTTTTAACTTTAACAACAAAAAAAACATCTTTTAAACATATGTATGAACACTTTTTTTTCTTTATTCGTATCGTAAGTCCCACGTTCCCACAAAGTTTAATGAGAGTAAGATTTTGTTATTGCCAACGATTTTGTGCACTATCTAAACATACAGGGTAACACAAATAGGGGTAATTTTGAATTTTTTATAAATTGTTATGCAGTACAGCGTTAAAAAATCCAAGTTTTCTATTCCCTCACCAATTTTTGGACCTAACTCTGTTTTTGCAGGTATACGTCTCAAAAAAAACTGATTTACACTTCTTTATTAATTTAAATTACATAATTTTTGAGATCAAAAAAAAACTTGTAAGAGTTATACTTTCCACGATAGTATATCAAAAAAAAAAATACGAAAAGTTTAAAATTCTATTGGTTTCACAGGCTTAAAATTAAAATTTTAATCAAATCAAATCCGTCATCCAATTTTTGGGTTTTAAGATACACACTCGTTTAAAAATAAAAACTTATAAAAATATTGTTTAATTTGGTTTAACATTTTTTTTATAAATTTTCGATAAAACCTGAGTTAAATGTTTGGGTTTTCACCCATTTTTTTTTATTATTTTTGTGGTGTTGTAACAACGCGAGGTTATTTTTGTCAGGAGGCTGTAATATTTTTTTTTATTTGTTTTGAACCTAACACATTTTTCCGACTTACCAAATGCCATGCAAAGTCAATTATTTGGATTCATTATCTTTGATTTTATTTTTTCTTTATCTTTGATTATATTTTTTTTGGCTCTATCCAACCAGTTTTTGCTGAAATATCGGCTTTTAATCTTTGGTCATTTGTTTATCAGGAGATAAAATACTTAAAACTTTGAATTTAATTTTGTTGATAGTTTGGAAAATCTTACACAATCACTCCGCAAATGTTGCGGAAAACATCAATCGTTTTGTTTTTTTTTTTTTTTCAATAGGAAAATGCTCAAAATAAGTATAAATTTTCAAAGTCAACCAGTGCAATTATCAACCATGACAATACGGAAGTTTTTTTTTTTACGACAGACAAAGTTTAAGGCGGGTAATGTTAAAGCGGTAGCAGGAATTTCTAGATTCCGCTTCATGTACTCGGAAATCAAAATTGTGGAATGCAAGGAGAATGTGGATTTCGTACGTGACACGACAACAAAAAATTGTAAAAAAACACATGTTTTATTTAATTTAAAATTATTTCATGATGTAGCTTAGATATAAGCCTAAAATCACTCTTCAGACACCTTTACATCTTGTTGTTATGACCTTAGGTCATACAAGAAAACAAATAGTTTATTCTTTATAAATAACTTTATTAAAATCTAAGAACACAAGAATAGTCGTACTTTATCAAATAGAAGCCAATTTACAAGTGAGAGGCCTAGAGTAGATCAGATAGAATATGTATCTCACACAATGTATATATCTTTTATTGCCGTAGTTGTAAATGGTCATTGCCAGGGACGGCAATTAAATAGTCTTTTGCAGTGCTGTCTAAGTAAGGTAATTCCTTGCTCTCAACACCTCCCCCACTTAAAAGAGGTCTTAGTCCTTTATCCAACTAGGAGTTTGAATATTTCTTCCTCTAGAAGACATCCTCTGAAGTTGGAGTTGGTGAAGGAAAACCGAGTAACTCTGAAGTTTCAGAACATGATTCCGATGCATCCTCGAAATTGTCTGATAAATCAAGGAAGCCTTCATTTTCATTTGGTGGTTTTGGATCATGTTGAGTCGGTAACGTTTGGTCTTGAAATAAATCCATCAAATCCAGGAATGTATTGGAAGTTGGCTGCTCGTTAGCTTCAGAGAATCTAGACCTTATTTGGTTCGTATGTGAACGAATAAGTCTGCTCTTATTTGCATCGTTGACAAGAATGTTGTAGTTGACGGTTCCTACTTTCTCGATTATTTTGCCTGGAACCCAGTAGTTCTTGTTTCTTCGATAAAATTTGGCATATACCAACTCACCAACTTTAAAATTCCCTTCCTGTGCACCGTGTTGTCTGTTGAACTGAAGATTCTGCTTTTCATTTTTATAAATCTGTTTTGGTTGATTTGGTTTTAGTAAGTCCAGTGATGTTCTTAACTTTCTGCCGATGAATACTTCTGCTGGTTTCTTGAACTCGGAAACATTGCGGTTTGGTGTAGATCGATATGTTTGTAGAAAAGTTTGTAATTTTTCTGAACTGGTTCCCTGCTGCTTTTGTTTTTTAAGAGATCTTTGTCCGTTGGATTGTGGGTGGTATGGGGCTGTTCGCAGATGCTGGATACCTCGACTCTCCAAGAAACGTTGAAATTCGAAACTTGTGAATCGTGTCCCATTGTCTGAGACAAGCTGTTGACAATCACCGGAGCGAGAAAAGAAAACAGTCAGTTTATTGATTATAGGAGTCCACAATGACAAAATAGAAAATACCCTCACAGGGTCCTGCGATGTCAATATGAACCCGTTCCATCGCAGATGTTGTTATTGGCCATGACTGTAGTGTAGTTTTGACTGGAGATTTTGCTACGAGAGCGCAAGCATGACATTGTTTAACAAAACTTGAAATGTCTTCATCGATGTTGACCCAATAAACGTGGCATCTGGCAATTGTTTTCATCCTGTCTATGCCCAGATGACCTCAATGGAGCTGCTGTAGAATTCGTTTTTTAAACACTCTGGAACTACGATACGATCGTTAAACAACAACACACCATCGATTACTGCTAAGCCTTCCCTTCTGCTGTAGTATGAGGACAATTCCGGGGAAAGGGGATACTTCCATCCGGAGTTCATAGACTTGATTACTAATTGAAGAATTTTGTTGCTCTTTGTAGCGTGCTGCACCATTTTGAAATTGACAGGAAGCACTTTTATTGTTTCGAGCAAATGAGATGAAAAATCTTTTTCGAATCTCAAGCAAGCTATCACTGTTTCTTTGAGTTAGTGTCAATCAGACGTGATAGAACATCAGCGAAACCAAAATCCTTTATTGAAATATACTGGATTTCAAATTCGTACATCATTAAGATTAGTGCCCACCGCTGAAGTCTGTTTGCTGTGTACACTGGAATTCCTTTTTTGCTATCATTCGATGAAATTTCTTCACGGCGAAAATGAGTGCTGCGGCTTCCTTCTCGATCTGACTGTACCCCGTCGCGGTAGATGTCAAAGATCTGGCTGCATGAGCTATGACTTTTTCCGTTCCATCTGGAAAAATATGCATGATACAGGCACCTAGCCCAACGTTGGATATATCAGCTGCTTCTTTTATCGGTAAGTATGGATTGAAGCGTGTAAGCAAAAGGTCTGATGCGAGAATGATTTTAAATTTCAGAAACGATTGTTGGCATTCCTCAGCCCATTCTAATTTTGCATTTTTCCGGAGCAAACTGTCCAATGGTGCTCGAATGTCTCGTATTTGCTTAACAAACTTACCATAATAGTTCACAGCCCCAATGAAGGATCTGAGCTCGGTAATGGTGGTTGGTACTGGAATCGTGATTATTTTATCAATTTTCGCTGGGTCTGGTCGTAAGCCATTTTTGTCGACTATGTGACCAAGATATTTCACTTCTGTTACGAAAAAGGAACATTTTCAACTTTAATTTGAAAGTTGTACTCTATGTGACGTTGCATGACTTTATTCATGTTGTTTAAATGATCCTGCCAGTCCTTTCCACTCACGATGATGTCATCGAGATATGCTGCAACACCGTCGATACCTGCAAGCATTGCATCCATTAGCTGCTGGAAGGCTCCTGGTGTAGACTTTACGCCTGGTGCAAGTCTGTTGAACGTAAACAATCCTTTGTGCGTGTTGATTGTGAGGAGCTTTCTGGATTCTGGTGCGGCTGAAACTTGAAGATAAGCGCGTGCCAAATCGATGTGCGTATAAAATGGACTATTTGCTATTTTTGCGAAGATGTCTTCAGGTAGTGGAAGCGGATATTGATGAGGCTCTAATGATTGGTTTAGGCCTGAAGAGTAGTCTCCACAAATACGCACTCCCCCTGATGCCTTTCTGACGACTACAATGGGTGCTGCCCAATCAGAATAGTCTACTGGAGTGATGATGTTGTGATTTTGGAGACGTTTCAATTCTTCTTCGATGAGTGGGAGTACTGAATATGACACTGGACGCTTTGCTCTGAATATTTGGCTTGTATCAGGCTTGAGATGAAGTTCTATTTCTGTTTTGATACAGACAGAAGAATCGGATTTAGACAATTTGACGTATTTTTGCTGAATGCTGGCAATGGATGCTTTTCGCTCGTCAATAGTCGGTTGAGTGATCCGACTGCATACTACGTTCATTGGTTGATTCCACAAACCGAAAACCTCGCACATATCTGTACCTAAAAGAATTAGAATTAATATTTGAAACATACAGTTTACAAGTTTTAACTTCCCCACTAAGCTGAACATCGCATTGAAATTTAGCAATCAGTTTGATGTTGACCAGAGCGGCACTTTTGGCTTGAACTCCACTTAGAGATTTACCCGGCTGACCAAGCTTCTGCCATGTGGTGACGTCTATCATACTGATGTCTGACCCGGTATCGGTTTGAAGTTTGCGTGGGTATGTCTCGCGTTGTTGATTAAGCGAATTTCGACCGCTACAAACTTCCTTCTCTGGACATGATTGATGGTTTTGGTTTGGTTGACTTTTCGCGAGGTCTAAATTTCTTTTGGCCCAACTTATTTTCTTGGAAGTTACTACCGTTTTGTTTTTCCTTCTTCGAAAAACAATTGCAGTATACTTCCTTGTGTCCAGTTTGGCCACATTGGGTGCATTTAAATTCGTAATCTTTCGCGAAATGCATTTTTCCACAACTCCAACATGGTGTTCTGGGTTGACTGATTTGTTGCATTCCTTGCTGCTGGTGTTTAGGCTTTGAGAAACTTCGAAAATGCTTTTCCTTTTTAACAGCATTGATTGCCGTATTCGGAGTTGACGTTTTTTCAATGAGAGCTGTGTCCTTTTTAAGATTTTTGAATTTTTGCACATCCGACAACAGCTTGCTCAAATCCAAGTTTACGTTGTCCTCTAATGCTGCAAGGAGCTTAGTTCGAATGTCTGCGTCTGCAGATGACTGCAGTCTTGTGACGAAAACCAAACACTTGAATTGATTGGCCTTCAATTCATTTAGCCTGAAATCTTCGCATGACTTGTTTACCCTAGCTGCATATGTTGTAAAATCTTCCGATAGATTTTTGATTGTTTCCAAGCAGCGCAAGCGAGCATTGAAGAGTGATTGGAGCACCAAACAAAGTCTTGAGGGTTTCGACTGTTTCTGTAAATAGAATGTCTTTCGAATTTTTCGAAAGAATGAATGACGCATATTTCTCGTGAGCGATTGGATTTAATTTTCGCATCAACAATCTAACTTTTGAGGCGTCGTTCAGGTGATTGCCGTCAACTTTGAAAATGTCCTCGTTTCGACAAAAACATGATTCAAAGACAATTCCATTTACTGGGTCGTAGCAAAACTCTGAGATGCTGTTCGCTAACGTATCCATGAGAAACTCTGGCTTTTCATCTTGTCGACTCGATGGTTGTCCTACGCAATGATTGTTTACAAAAGTTTGGATTGCATTTCCAACAGTTCGAGAATTTTGGTCTCGTTTGAAGTCGACATTTTTGATTAAAACAAAATGGTGTCGCACAATGAAATTAGATATTACGACTCTTACCAAGATAGTTTTATTGGGAAAAAAAAAATTTCGTTCCTCGTCGCCAATTGTTTTGACCTTAGGTCATACAAGAAAACAAATAATTTATTCTTTATAAATAACTTTATTAAAATCTTAGAACACAAGAATAGTCGTACTTTATCAAATGGAAGCCAATTTACAAGTGAGAGGCCCTAGAGTATATCAGATAGAAAATGTATCTCACACAATGTATCTATCTTTTATTGCCGTAGTTGTAGATGGACATTGCCAGGGACGGCAATTAAATAGTGTTTTGCAGTGCTGTCTAAGTAGTGTAATTCCTTGCTCTCAACACTTATACATTCGCTGAAAAATGTTATTGTCGACAAGCGTTTGACAATTTGGTAGATTTTGCCCATCCGTACGTGACGTATTTTTGGTTTTTTTCTATTTAAGTCGAAGACGAATGATTTCTTCAATATTAACAATTACAATACATATTATAAGAATAACTTTAATTGTGGGAATATAAAAATGTGTTCAGAATAAGATCAAAACTTGAGTAAGATTTGTTCATTTGCGACCATAGATTGCACCAAAATCGCACTTTTATTGTTTCTTTGAAATCAGCTAATGATACAAATAAGTTTAATGTGTTTTTTTTATTATTTTTCATAAAGCTTTGGAATATAATCTTCAAATCTCGCGATTTTATGAGAATTAAATGCATACTGTCCAGGATCATTAATCGGGTTCCTTTAATTGTTGTGCTTTTACAAAATTAAGAGTATCAAATTACTTGAACATGTAATCCTAAAATTCAAAAATGTATAACATTACAAGAATACAAAAAATATTATTACAAGAAAAAATAATGTTAAAAATTTAGAGCTGTAGAAAAAAATTGATGAATTTTGTCGATACTTTTTACTTTTTGGAGTTAATAGTTGTAATGCTGGCTGTGAAAATTTCTTGTCAACAAAGTTTTTGAAAATATCTGTTCTTACATAAACTGAAAAAAAATAAAATACTCTATGACAAATAGAAGCCGAGAAAATTCTCATCATTCAAAATTTGAATGGGTTTTGTTCAGGTGTATGAAATATAAAATCAGTGACATCTTTGATGACAAATTAAAGCTTGTAGCTGGTTCACTATGTAACAAAAATAATCAAAACAAATCCAATTACTTTTGAAGGCACCCAGTGGAGGTGGTAGGATGTGATGTTAATTTTAACAATATATTACAGCACTTGAAAACTTAAATAGACCCTCAAAAATTCATTTTATCACCAAAAAAAAAACGTTTTGTAAACTTTTCATGCTTCAAAAATTTTTTATAAAGTGATTTTACGTCCGATATGAGATTTTGTACACCTTTGAAAAGATAACTCTCAAAAATATAAGCTTTTACATACATTCAGACTACAAAATTGTATGTAGATTTCTTGGATTTAATCTAAAAATCACATATTTGTTCCAGTTCTATAAGCTTTGAAGAGCGTATTTAAGCAACATTTCAATTTTAATGTTCTTATCACGTTGAATCGAATGAGTTATCATTTTAAAAAATCAGTCAGAAATTATGGAAGCTAGGATTTAAGCACTGGTAAGAGGAAATATTTTTCAGCTAGAAGGCAGGGAATTTAGTATTAGTTTTAGTTAGGGCTGCCAGACGTCCCGATTTCGGCAGGACAGTCCCGATATTTGAACCTTGTCCCGATATCTGTCCCGATTTACAAAATGTCCCGATTTCGTCCCGACATTCCATTGTTACTTGCTTTATAGTAGAGCGCAATTATTGGTTTTGTGTCAAAAACGAAGTTGGAGGTTTTAATCAAATCTAACATTACGATAATGTATAAGTCCAAAAACTAATTTTCGACAAAAGACTTCCTTCAGTTTGTTTGCTCCCCGATTTATATGGAGCTAGAGCATAATCGAATCGGTGGATTTGCTTCAAATTTGGTGTAAAACATTCTATGTTATTCCCTAGAAGTGAGATTTAATTTTTTTGTTTTAGCTTATCTGAATAGAACGGTCATACAAACATTTTGGTTTTATCAAATTTTCTAACAATGGTTTTGATAAAACTTCGTAAATGTAATCCCTGTAACAGTTTTTCTAACACAGCATACGTTTTAGCCAAAAACAAATCGAACAACTGAAATTAATTTTTGTTTTTTTTGTGCAAATTACCGGTTCCTTGCTTATTTTGAGATATTCCCGAATATCTCGTTATTGTTTTTTTTGATTTTTTCATAATTTTGCAATTCGATAGGTACTTCTAAGTAAGTCAAAAATTATTGGCCAACATTTTTAACAGCCTACTTTTAAGGGCTAAGCATGATACTACTTAATATTTTTCTAATTTTAAAACAGTTTAGTAAAATTTTCTAAATTTTAAATATTTTACAACTTGTAGAACATGTAGGTTCAAAAAAGTGACGCTCGTGCAAAAAAAGCGCAAGCATACCTCATTTTGACATTTGGAAACGTTAAGAGGTGTCATATGGATTCAGTACGATACTAAATAAACAAATTATATTTTAATTTAAGTTAAGCGTACAATGCTAAACTCGTTTTAAATTTATTAATTGAAAATGATTTAACATCATACACATACTAAATCGTTTAAGATTTTTATAAATAAATATTTTTTAAAGTCCCGATTTGTCCCGGTTTTTGGGCACTGACGTCCCGATATTCACGTAATTAAATCTGGCAGCCCTAGTTTTAGTGTTCCGGATTTGTCAGGTTTCCGGAAATATCTATGTATCAACACAAAATACCACAAAGTTAGAGTATAATACTCATGAAACGATGTTTCGAAACCTCGTATATTTTGATATTGTGCATGCATACAAATACACGTCATATAACATTTATATTTTCAAGGGGAGTATTGGTTGGAAAAACTAAAAAGTTTTTTTTTCAGGGCTACTGCCTCTTGCGCGGAATTGACAAATCCTCCAAGAGTATCACTTGTCACGAATTAGTGCTTCTCGTCAGCCGTTCGGATTCGGCATAAAATTGTAGGTCCCTTCCATTCTTGTCGAAAGGCGCACACAGGAATGGTTGCGAGTTGTTAGTCACTAGGCCATGGTTCTTCATGAGGCGTTGTGCCACCCGATTTTTTATTGGTTGAAAACATGAACTAACTTCAACTTTAAATGTTATTTAAAGTAATCCAATTTATATGCATAATTAGTACCTATAATAAACCCGATTTCAACATATTTTAATTTTGATTACTCTTTTAAGTATATATAAATGTATTTCTAATGTAAAATGCACTTTGATACTAAATTTTTTCGTTAGCATGTTCGAAATAATTTTTCCTAGTTAAATTTATTATTATAATCTTAATCTCCTAACATTTTTTAATTTGAAATACATTTAATTTATGAAATATTTTTTTTTTAATTTTTAATTTTATGTTTGTGTACTCCTGCTTGATTTTCATTTGCATCAACTTTTTCGCTGCTTACCATAAAACAACAAAACAAAAAATCAAAAACAACTCCCTAACTCTCCACGTGCAAAAAAAAAGTGTCTTATCCTATCAACCCACATCACCTCTGCCATCATCAACTACATCACAGACTCCACTTGAAGTACCAAAAAGTCCACCAAGATGGCCATTGCGACCAGGGGTAATGGTGCACGTTAAAAACGACACCAAACAGAATCTCGCTGCCAATCGCTTGGTGTTGAATGCAAGCAATAACATCACCAGTGGGGCATCAACAATACCAAGATCATTTTATTTACATGGAACAACCAAAGCCACTGTTGAATCACAACCAAATATTAGCATTAATAATAACTGCACATCATCAGTTCCTAACACAAATAACAATAACAACAACATTATTCGCACCAAAAGCACTCTAAGCATGAATTCCCCACCATTATCGACAGCACTACTTCAAACTCAAAATAATTCGTCCCTCGGTGCAAGGAGCAATCATTCAATATTACGTGGTGGAACTCAGTCCTTGGGCAGACCATCGAAACAACCCAAAACTGTCCGAGTTAATCCGAATAATACTATTTTGACAGATGAGATGCCCCGACCTGTGCCTCCGCCACTGCCACCGAGGAATCCCAGATTGCTGAAGAACTCGATTAATTCGTCGAACCTTTTGACAAACATATCCGCAACAAGTGCTAATGAACTGTTGCCGAAACGTAATGAGGCGGCATCGCAATGCCATCACGAGGTATCACCGAGTGACGATGAGGAAAGTCCAATTCAGACGACAAACACCGAAATCTCTGCCAGCGTTGCCGACGCCGCTAAGACTGTTAGAGGATCTAGGTTTTTCGATAGGTTTACAACGCTGGGTGATATTTTCAGGCGACGAAAAGATGATGACCGGACGAGGGATAGCCAGCGATCTCATGTTGGACTTTTGAATTCAATGTTGAATGCACCGAAGGCATTCTGGAGGCAAAAGGATGATTCAAATCCTTTTTCAACTGAGCATCGTTTGAAGGGAATACGTTGTTCTGGCAGTGGTAATGCTTTTATATGTAAAGTTTTTTTTTTCTTCTTATTTTAAAGAACAAAATAATAAGTCGGATATGCTGACATTTGAAAGGGAAGTGGAGCATGTTTACTATGGTTAAACTATATATATAAATTTTTAGTTGTATGTATATATGTGCATATGTATGTATGTATATGTTTATAGGAATCTATACAGTTCACAGCTTTTGTGCATTTGAAGTTATCTAAAAGGCCTATCCAAATTCTTAATTTGCTAAGGAATTTTTCTAACGTCAAAAACAACTTATGAATATAAATTGAAATAAAACAGTGTAAGAAACTTGACAATTTGTAGAAAGGAAGGAAGTGCTCGAAGAACCTTCGAACAAAAGTCAAATAGGTATGTGATTTTCAATATACAGGCGTTGAATCCAACCCCAATCAGCGGTTTGGAGACCTTCAACTTTTAAATTATTTACGGAAGAAGTTTGTATGGATGAATAGGCATAATTTATTTTTTTTTTTAAATGTGGTTTTTAAAAAAGAAGTACACTCCCAAACTCAACCTACTCACGAAATGACCACTAAGGCAAATTTACAGGAGGACACAATAAAATTGGAGAAAAACTACTATTTAATTGCATATGAGAACGAAGAAATAATGTGTAAGAGTATAAGTATATAAAAGCATGAATACGCCCCAAATCATGACAAAATTAACATTTATATTTTTGTCAGATTTTTATTTTCACCCCTTAGGTATAATTAATTCTGTAATTTAGTGATTGAGCAAATAAAAAATTGGCACGACTGAGTCGCACAAACTTGTTCTCGTAGCTTACAACTTTAACGTAGCTAGAAATGTATGATGTACAAGTACATAGCTATAGGTTCCAAAATATTATGATAACATTAAAAAAAAATTATATAAATTATTAGATACTATAAATTACTATAAATTTATTATTTTAATTGCTTTGAGACTAAGAACTCAAAATCAAGTAGGTATGCAATCTAATTTGTTTGATAAATATGGATTTATAAAAAAACATCGTTGGAGCGGTTTTCGAAAAATTATTTTTTTATATATAAAATTATTTGCTCATTTTCAAAAATAAAATTTTGTATTTAATAAAATACAATTTTACACAGAATAAAAAAAAATCATTGACCCGTTTTCAAGATCTTGAATTTTCAAAAAAAAAAAATCAATATTTTTTTAAAAATCCAAAAATTATTTTTTTGAAAATTTGTATATGCAAAGCTATTTGAATTGTGAAGGAGCTCTTGTATAAACATCGGAGCAGCCGTCAGCGAGAAATTTGAAAACAAAAAAATCTGTTCTATGACAGGTTCCGTTATTAACCGATATTCGTAAAAAAAAATCGAACTCGAGATAATAATTTTCCTTAACATTACGATGATAGAGAACGCAAAAAAAGTGCGTCCCGCAATTCTGTCTGTGTGGAGGGATTTTCTTCAAACTTGGCATACCTATAGTGATTTTCGACTAAAATGCCCTGCCCAGACGTTTTTTTAAATTTTTTAAGGACAAAATATAATATAATAATATTTTTTCTCAAAAACGGGTTTGAGGATTTTGTTAAAAAAAATTCAAATAAGGAAAGTAAAGAAATGCTACTTTTTAATAATTTTTTTATTTTCATAAATTGAATATTTTGGGTACCTCCAGTACAACCTTTTTCGGTTCATGGTTCATTAGGCACTCATGTCAAAAAATATAAAAAATGTGTTTTAGATGTCCCCTGGCCCACAAAACACGAACTTTTTTTGCGCGGAAATAATTATTAACAAAGTTATAAACAATTTAAGTTTGCACTATAAAAATTTTCTCGATAATCTTTTTCTCGAAAACGGCTCCAAGAATTTTCATAAAAAGATGTGCTTTTACTATCCAAGGTTTGGTAAATATTTTGATGGAAACAAATTTTACCAATAACTGTTAATAACGGTACCTGTCATAGAACCTGATTTTTTTGTTTTCAAATTTCTCGTTGACGGCTGCACCGATTTCAACCAAAAATTTTATACAAGAGCTCCTTCACAATTCAAATAATTTTGCGTATACAAATTTTCAAAACAATAGTTTTTTCTTACTTAAAAAATAAAATAATGAATTTTCTTTTTTGAAAATTCATTATCTTGAAAACGTATTTTTTGTTTATTTTGTGTAAAATTGTATTTTATTAAATACTAAATGTTTGCATACTAGATTTTATATTTGAAAATGAGCGAAAAATTTTATATATAAAAAATTATTTAAAAACAAAAACCGCTCCAACGAGTTTTTTTTTTTTATAATTTAATATTTTATTATCATTTTATATAATCATATGGCATAGTTGATATTGAGCTCTTTATTTCAAAGCCATTCAAATAATAAATTTAAAGTTATTTATAGTATCTAACTAATAACTTATTTAAATTTTTTTGAATGATAATATTTTGAAACCAATACCTATGTATGTACTTGTGCATCATCAATTCGAAGCTACGATAAAGTTGTAAGCTACGAGAGCAAGTTTGTGCGATGCGCTCGTGCCCATTTTTAATCTGTTCGGTAGTTTATTTTGTAATAAGATTTTAGTTTTGAAAATATGTACATATCGTCGACTAAGATTGAAAATCATCCAACTCAATTCTAGCATTTTTTACAAATAAAGCTAAAAATAAAATTTGTTGCAGCATTTTAATAAAAACATTTAAAAGCATAGAAAGTTAATTTTGTTAATTTGTCTTAAATAAATAAATTCAAAAAATATTAATGGATTTGATTGTTTTTTTTTTTTAATTTTTTTAGCAATTTTTGAAATATTTTATACTGGGAAAACTTCTACCATGTCATTTTGTAGTAGGAATTTTCTTTAAATTATTTGGAAGATATTTAGAGGTCAGATACGCCATATTAAGCAGAAGGGAAAACTTCCACCATGTCATTTTGTAGCAGGAATTTTCTTTAAATTATTTGGAAGATACTTAGAGGTCAGATAGGCCATATTAAGCAGCGACCACATTCATCTTTATACAAAAAGTGGCATTCAATGTAGCTACAATGTTAATTATTCGAAAACCTTAACTAAATTTAGTTGTTTCCAGTTTTAAGTTAATCTTATACTGAGGACTGAATTTGAAAATATATAATATTTTTATTATTTTAAATTTAAAATAATTCGTCCGGTTTTATTGTTTTTATTCAACATGATTGTGAGGATAAATTTTATTGTATTTACATCTGTAAAAATAAAAATGGCGCCTACAGTTTTTTTTTTTATAATTATCATTAAGTCCTATGTTATTATTAAAAAACACCTAACTTATCTTAGTTATTTTTCCAAGGACATATATTCAAAATGTTTATTCGTTTTAGTGCTATATTGAAAAGGTTAACACAAATAAAATGAAAACAGTGGATTAAAAATGTTTTCAATAAAAACAAAAAAGAACTATATTTAATTGCAAAAGGTATCCTGAGATCATACATAAAACCTACCTATAATTATCCATTTATTTGATGATTAAATTGATCCAATACAAACATATTTTAAATATAACCAAAAAGTGAACATGCTCCTATATGACCTTCTTACTAATCCGATTCTATATTTATTGAAAATCGCTTTTAAAACAGCCTTAATAATTAAATTTGTTTTTTATTTTATTTTTTTTTATATTTTTTTCATTAAAATATAATTTTAATTTGTTAAACTTTTTTTTATTTAATTTTATGTTTTCTACATTAATTCCTGCATGTGGTTTCCAATTGCGTGGCAATTTGTTTGATAATATTAATTGCTACAATAATAATAATCCTGTCGACTGAGCTGTTGTTTTTGCTTTTTGTAATGAAAAATTAATATTGAAAAAAAAATATATAAATATGTACTTAGTTACGTATAAAAAAACGCCAACCTTGACGCGTTCTACGGCGAAAGCGGCGCTATCATCGTCCGATGCAGCGCTATCGGATGCTGATGTGGTGGCAGCAATCACATCAGCAAGCAACTCTGCGCAACCAAAGACGCAAACAATGGCAAATGAGAGTAAGACAAACTTTTTATTTTATTTTATTTTTATTTATGTTTTTTTATTTCTTCTTATATTTTAAGTGTACAAAAATATTTAATATCTTACTGTCATAAATTCAAATCTACTTCATTTAATATTTTTTTTTTTTATGATTATACGCACATCATTTTATTTATTTTTTTTTTATTTTAAAATACGTATATTATACACTCATATGTATATGCCTGTAATTTATCTGTGTCAGAAATAATTGTATGTGTATATAATAATTACCATTCAGTTGTGTTTGTTTATTTTATTTTTGTACCAAAAAAGAAAAAAAACAAAATTATATAATATCTGTGTTGCTCTGACTTACTGTGTGTGTATTTACAAATTTCTTAACTGCACTCGATTTGTATATTTTCATACCAACATTGGATTATTTTGTACATTGTTTTTTTTGTATTTATTTACAAAATAAATTTGACATCCTTTTTTGTATATCTTACTATTTATTTTTGTTGTTGTCGATTTCATACCATATACATATATTGAACAATAAATTTACATGAAATTCTCGTTACTGTGTATAGGCTGACGAGGGATATAATAAAAATAAAACAACAGAAAATAGTTGAGAAATGAGGAAATATTTATTTAAATTTTGAACGAAATATTGAGGACCAATTTCAAGGGGAAATAAAATAAAGAATATTATTTATTTTATATTCAGTAGGATTATGAATGCAAAATAAACAAAAATTATTGGATGTTAATTTATTTTAAAATTTAAGGGTCTATACGTATTTTCTTAAATTAAAGCTAGTTTTTTTTTTTAATTCCGTATTAAATTCTGAATAGATGAAATGGCAGATTTTTAAATTATTATTTTGTTTACATTTTTAACAAATAAATCAGAAAGTTTTCTATGTCAAAGTTGCTTGATAAATATTATAAGTACACAGAAGCAGATTTTTGTTGTTCAAATAACAGCATTTAGATACTTTTTACCCACCAACAGCATTATACATAAACATTTTTTCGGCTGTGAAAAATTCATTACGAGCATTTTTTGCATTAATATTTACTTAATTTAAATAAAAGTTAACTTTTAGCTTATAGCTTATTTGCGTCAGTTTTCTAGAAAATTATAATTTTCATTTTTAAGTCACTCTAGTTTTTCTTTCAGTGATGAATTTTTCCAACTTTAAAAGCTGAAATACTGAAATTATTTTTTAATAAAAATGAAAAACAAAATTCAGAGAAAAAGAAACTTTATATTTGTATACAGAATGTTGTTCATTATTAAGCGTATAGGAATAAAAGTTGACATTTCCAATTTTAGTTCTTTTCCCGAAATTGAGAAAATTTATATCAATATTTTATCTTTATAAATAATAATATATTCAAGCAGACCGACTTTTCCTTTTCGGTAGGAAAATATTATCTGGCGAGTAGGTTTTGAAAAAAAGATAATACATAGAGACTAAATAAAATACTTTTATAAATAACACCGAAAGTATGCTTTCTATGGTTAAATGTTAAATAAAGAAGGCTATTTTGTTTTATGTTTGAGTTTAAATTTACCAACGGTGAAAATAGCACATTCTGATCAATAACTCCTGAAGTACTTCACATTTTTTTTTTTATATGAAGCGCGCACTAAAGGGGTTTTTACAACCCTTAAAATGTTTAAACACAGTGCGAGCGTTAGGAAAATATGAAAGGATTTAAGAGGAGATACCGATGCACATTGGTTTTGAACCTCTGAATATTGAAATGACAGGGAAAAATAGTGTCAGGTAGAGCATTCCACATTCTTGTAGTGCGACTAAAGAAAGTATCTCTTTACTTAACAGTACGTCTGAACTTGGGCTCAAGGGTAAACTGATGGACATTCCTAGAAGCACGAGTATTACGGTTGAATTGTTTAAAGGGAGGAATGCATCTGGCTATTTCAATAGAGCACTGTTTGTGAAAATAACGGTAAAATAACGAGAAACATCAACCATTGCGGCGGTGTTCTAGAGGTGCAATTGCTTCCGTTATATTTCTATCACCTATCATTTTTATAGCTCTTCTTTTTGAATTCTATCCAATAGACTCAAGTGGGTTATTGGAGCACCTGCCCAATAACTTGTGCTTCAGAAATGTATGTACAGTTAAACCCGGATAATTGCCTCACCATAAATATCCGTGCTGGGCCGTACAAAAAAAAAAAACGATTAAGTTCTCAGAAGCACATATCATCATTTAACTAGGATAATGGTACAGTCAACGCCGTTTATAGCGACCGCCAAGGAACCAGCCAAATGTGGTCGCAATAGCCGGCAATCGTTATAACCGACTTACCACAAAAATGATCGACAAGAAAAACCAGAAGTACATACATATAGATATATGCTTTCAAATTTTAGAAACAGAATAATAAATTAACTTAGTTAAATTCATTCCCGAAAAAAAGGTATTTGTGTACATTCGAACACGTGGCGTCGACTATATATTTTTTTATATAAATGTTTAATTTAAAAGAAAATTGGAAAAAAAAAATGTTTGTTATTATAGAACCGATTTCAAAGGTGGAAATATTTTCAGCTGAATTTCAATAAAAGTATACAAAATAAGAGGCAATTAGGCGATTGACAGCCTTATTCTGGCAACCTCACTGATGTCTCACAAGTCACAATAACCTCATAACTCGTGGTGAACTTGCCCATAAAAACTTAAAAATTGTGATCTGCTCCTTGGCAGATCACAACTCACGTTGTTCTTGTGAGGTTTATTGTGAGGGCTTCCACAGAATCCGAAATTGTGACCGCCTTATACAAAAACAAACTCACAAAAAATTGTGACCTGTGACCCTCACAACGGAAGAATAGGGCTGTAAGTAAGTTATTCGAAAGGCTCTTATGATGTTAGTTTTATCTATATATAAATAGCCTTAAAAACATTATAATTTTGATTTTGCACTGCGGATCACTGTGCAAATTTAAAAAAAAATTAAACCTAAAAACCAATTTTGTGTGATTTGATTTTCAAACTAATTGTTTGACTCTAGAGAAAAGTATCTTTCATGTGCCAATATGAGTTTTTGAGTGATGGAATTTTTGGTCGAATTTTGGCCAGTGGGCGATATACTAGTTGGAAGAAAACTTCAAAATTTAGGAACTAAGAGAGGTACTTATGCGAGAGGTTACTATCCGGGTTTAACTGTATGTGCAAATGTATCTTCAAATTTTTGGTGCTGATAATTCACTGTTATAATTTATTTCCATGGCAACTGATCTATTACAATTAGTCTATTGATTATGTCCTAAAAAACAGGGCAATAAGGAACTAAGACGGTACCGGGTTTTTATTGTCAAAATCATTGTATGGGTTATTGAAGATGAGAAAACTGCGGAGTGCTATTAAATGAGAGGGTGCAATTTTGAGGAGGGTAAATGCAACCCTTTTCGTTTTTTGAATATAACTCGAAAACCAAGCTAAATTTCGAAAAAATGCCGTTAACCTTTATTGTAGAGAAGAAAATTTACTATCGAATAAGCCTAAATAAATGTTGAATTTAAATTTAACAATTTAAATAAAATATATAAATTTTTCAAAATAACAAAAAAAAAAACAAAATTGCAAAAAAAATGCAAAAAGTTGATTTTTTTGGTTTATTTAACTTATTTGTCTCCAACTTTTTTCCAGGAGAAATAGGTATAAGAATTGCTTTTGAAAGCATTTAAATATGGATTGGTACCTAAAACCATGAATCAAGCTCCTGCACCAGATGTTTTGCTAAAAAAAATGGCATGCTGATGTAAACCGGGTTGTCACGGAAGCTGTGGGTGTACAAAATCGCGGCTAAAGTGTTCGAGATTTAAACAAATCTAGAAGTGAACATTTTTATTTTATTTTTGTATGATTTTCATTTTCACATTTTATAAAAACCAATAAGGCTGTAATAATAGTCAAATATAATTGATAAATAAACTTATTGTTCTTATTTTAGTAAACAATATTAAGTTTTGCTGCAAAAAATAATGTCAAAGTAAACGCAATAAAAGTCTAAAAAATAGCTTACTTTAGACAACTATATGTTTGTTAATTTTGTACAAACAAAATTTATGAATACACCATTTTAAAGGAAATTTTATAATATTTCTTTTATAATTCTTCTACCGGAAAAATAAAACTTGAAGGCAAATAAGTAAAATAAATAAAAAAAACAATTTTTAGCATTTTGTATTTTTTTTTTTATTTTAGCAAATTAAAAATGTATCTAAAATTTTTTGAATAGGCTTATTCGATAGTAAATTTTATTCTCTACAATAAAGGTTAATGAGGTACGATGATTTTTACAATAAAAACCCGGTAACGTCATAATCAATTGCCTATAGGCATTGTCAAATAATTTCGTATAATGGTTAGTGTTATGTGTAATGGTGTTTGGATAAAGAAAAACACTTTGAAAAGAGACATTTTTAAAGTGTTTGAATTGATTTTTTGAAAAATGAATGTTAGAAGGAAAAATACGATTTTTGTTAGCGCATGAAACAATTTGAAGAAACCCAAACTTTTGCCTTTTTTTATATAAAAGGATATTAAGTATGTTCTAAAAAGTAGGTATTTATAACATTTAAAATTTAAAAAGAAGCTTAATCATTATTGATGTGAATAAGCTTCACACATAAAAGTTTAAATCAGTTATTTAAAAATGGCTGTTTCTGTCAGTACAAAATAACCCAAAAGGGGAACAACTGGTTAAAAACCAATAAAAAGTGTAATTAATTACAGTGGACAAAACTGAATTTCATAAGGCAGAAAAACAGCAGCTATGAATTCAGCCTTTCAAATGCGAACAGAGCACTATAAACGCGAAAATTATGTTTTTCTTAAGAGACAAAATTTACAAGCTATACAAAATATACAAAGCAACAAGTTCGATGATTTTTCTTCAGTTCAATGTTTATCTTTCAATTCTCAAGTACGATTTATACAATTTATTTTTTAAAATTCTTCGTTTTCTTATCTGAGAGAATCTTTTTACGATAAATCCTATAGAAATGTTTAAAGGCGAAAAAATAAATATTTTATGATATTTTGTTTACTTTAATTCACATTGTTAATAGTTTTCATTAAACATATAGATCTTCACATGCTCAATTAGGAAAAACTCACTCAGTAGAACAAATCTTTTTTGTAATTTCACTCTTTTTTAATTAGATCAGTATTTAACTTTTATTCATTTTTATTTATATTTATGTAATTTTAATTTTATTTATTTATTTTTTAAATACAAAATAAATTTATATCTGCTGTCTTTTTTTTATTTTTAAATTATGATTCTTTATTTTCTTTTTTTCTTTTTAAAACAAAACCATAATAAAAAATCAACAAAATCCAAATCGTGATATCCAAAACCACAAAAAAAAACATCAAAATAAAACAAACAAAAAAAAAATAAAATTATAGTACACGACAAGTCATCTTCACTGGGGGATCCATTGACGGAACCTGGAGAGTATGAGAATCTACCATTTCATGGTCTGCAAACGGCTCCTAATAAGGTATTTGCTTATTTTTCTTCTTATTTATTTTTTTCTTTCTTTATTTGTTTTCATTCTTTTGTATTTTAATTTTCTCGATCATTATTATGTTTTTTTATATAATATTTATATAAATTGTGTCTTGTAATGATTCTAATTTAAAATTTAATTTATCGTTAAATGTTTTCATATATAATATATTTCTCTTTGCTTTTTCGTCATTTTTATACTTGCTTTTGTAGAAAAAAAATAGATTTTTTTCTAATTATTTATGCTTCTTTTCATCTTAAATTTAATATTCATTTTGTTCTATGTTTACGTCATTATCAAATTTCTTCACTCACACAAACCAAAATCACACATCAAACAGATCACAAAAAAATCATTAAAAATAATTATAAATTATAATTAAACAATCAAGAATTTGATGTTTTAGGGGAACGTATATTTTCTTTTTTTTTTTTTTTTTTTTTTCTATGATTTAAAGTTTTAACTCCTGTATACAAGTAAAAACATTATTTCAGGTCTTTTTCTTTAAGTAAGAAGATATAGATTAAAAATAGTATTTTATCTTTTCTTTTCTTCAATCTCAAAAACGATGTTACTTTGTCTTAATTTTCTCTAGATTGGGTTTTCTTTGTCCTTGCTCTTGGTTTCTATGTACATTTTTATATTAAGTTATTTTTTTAATTTATTTATTTTTATTTTGTAAACAAAATCCTTTTTGTGTTAGAAAATATTGTATATTACAAATTTGTTGTTTTTGTAAAAGTGTGAATTCAAATAAGAAACTTCCATTATATTGTTAAAAATGTTCCTGCACGTTTTATTTTTGTACAAACCGCTTATTATGTATCTTAATTTTTTTTCCACATAATCTATTTATTTAAACATATACCTTTCCAGAAAATGATAAAACTTTCTTTTAAAATTTTTCAATCTAAATGTTTTAAAATTTTTTTTTTGTTTAACAAAAGTGTGATGGAAAATGAATTTTAATATTTAATATTTTAAAATTTCAATTAAGGTAGATACTGAATTTTTACAAAAAAAACATTTTTTCAAAAGTAAGTTTTAAGGGAAAAAATACATTATTTTTAACGGACTAAACCTTAACGATCATTTTACACTTGATTATGATCCCAACCTCTTAACAGTGATGAATTATTTTCAGGAATTTTATGGTCTGTGTAATTTTTGAAAAATACGTTTATTTTCTGACCCTCTTATTTCATGTATTCAAAAACTGCATCGGAAATTTACAAAATAGAAAAACAAACATGAATTGTGTGACATCAAACTCTGCCCTACAAGCTATTTGTTCAAAGGTGTTAGTTTTTCTCAGCAGTTTCATTTTGAGTCAATTATATCTTTATATTTAAAAAGAATCTGATACTTTGATAACTGAATATAGAAAAAAAAACAAAATTATGACCCAAGTCTCACTGTATGTATGTACCTACATAATAATAGCTAAGCATTTCCCTTTTCTTAATATTCTGCTTCATACAAAATCTTATAATAGTGCATTATTTATAGTCTCCTAGATTTTTGATCAAGAGTTATGCCGACAAAGATGTAAGGCAACCTACTATTTCTCCTTTTTTGGAGAGATTCATATTTTTCAAAACTGTTCACTTCATACAATTATGTCTTCATTAAAAAAAATTACGTCGGAAAATTCACAAATCGAAATCAATATAAGTAGAATCTAAAATTTCACCATCAAATATAAGTCTTCCATAATAAGTACAACGAATTTGGCACAAACAAAATTGAGACCCCAACATAGATATGTAAATTTTGTATTTTTGTTTCCCAAATTTTCCTTCTCCGGAAAATGTATACAAGTGAAAAGAAGTCGTTTTTTTGGAAAAATCGGAATTCAGACCGCAAGTTTTTCGAAATAATAGCCTCCAAATAATTTTATCTGATGATATGGTACCTTCATTAAAACAGAATTTAGTACACAATAATTATGACCCCAAAATCTTAACAATAAAGTGTCACGCTAAACCGTATACACATGGGCCTATGCAAAGGTTGTAAATTTTGTTAAATGTAAATCCACGCCATCAGAATATATTTACAAGTGAATAGTAGTTGAGATTAAGGAACAATCTGAGTTCAGACCGCAAGCTTAATTTAAACCTTTCGTGCCAAATTTGTACGTATTTTTCAAAATTTTATCTCATATTCCTGCTTTCAACAAAACTAAATTTAATACATACAGTAGTATGACCGCAAACACTTTGAAGGGTACCTTTCTGGACAAAATGATTAATTTTTTGTCCAGAATGTACTCCTTCGACTTACTTTTTACAAATTAAAAGAAGTCAGCATTTTGGATACCGAATAAAGATCAATCTAAATTAAGACCCCAAGTTCTATTTGCTCATGTGTTTGTTACAAATTTGTATTTTATCTTGAAATTTAAGTTTCAGTGCAATGTTATGGGATTAAAATTACCAATTTGTTTCTTGAGTGAAAACATACCGAAATTTGTCACAATATGAATTAAGACCCAAAGCTCTATCTTACCTGTTTGTGCCAAATTTGTATTTTTTGTGTGCGGACGATTTATTTTTATTATTTAATTGAAAAGAAGTCGAAATCTGGAAAAATTTGAATAAAGACCCCAAGCTCTATCTTACCTGTTTGTGCCAAATTTGTATTTGATTGTCTTCGGCCGATTTATCTTTATTTTTATTGAAAAGAAGTCGAAATCTGGGACAATCTGAATTGAGACCCAAAGCTCTATCGTACCTGTTGCCAAATTTGCAATTGTTTGTCTTCGATGATTTATATTTATATTTGAATTGAAAAAAAGTCGAAATCTGGGACAATCTGAATAAAGACCCTAAGCCTTATGTTACCAATTTGTGCCAAATTAGTTTTTTTTTGGCAGAATTATGATTTAAAACTTAAGTTAAAATATCATTCAAAACTATATGTTTAAAATTGTCTGTTGTGAATATTTTCTTTTTTAACAATAGGTAAGGTTATCTAATAAGTAGAGTAGATTAAGTAAATTTGTCCTTAAAGATTAAAATATTTGTAAAATCCAAAGGACATTTCCCTTTGTATGACTTAAAGAATATTCTTATTGCATACACCTACTTGTTTATTTTCGATTAAAACCCAAAAGTTGTATCGACTGCTTAGTTTCCATTTTATAATTTATGAACTATCTACGTAGAAGAAACAAATTTAAATTCTATCACATTTGATATTTTTATTTTTTTAATTTCTTTTATTTGTTTTGCTTATTTTTTAAAAATTCACTTCCCATTTTCCAAAAACAATGCAATTTTATTAAATACTTTAACAAAAATTCATTAACATTATTTACTAACCAAATAAAATTAATGTTTCTTTGCTTTTTTCCATTCCAATCTTTAACAAAAAATCCTTCAAGCAGTTTATTACGACTCCTACAAATTTTAATAACAATACCAATGTGGTACGTGTTGCACCACGTCCCAAAAGACTTACCTCAAATCATGACACAAATAATCAACAACAACAACAACTAACCCATCATCAGTATCATTCGAACATTCAAAATCACAATCAACTTCAGCAGCAGCAACAACTAAACCAACAAAACCAGCCACAGCAACAACAATCTTACAACACTATCGAATACAATCGAAATTGCAATCCATCATTGAATAACACAATGAAAAGTACACGGAGCAGTGCTGCAATTATGGACAGTAACAGTATAGGCATTCCACCGCCACCCCCAGATCATCAGTATCATCCCCAACATGGCCCCCAACAACTTACCTACAGCCTTAACAATTGCTTCCCCAAAAGCTACACCGAATACTACCACCAGCAGCAGCAGCAAAAGTTCTCCACATCGAACTCCCAATTGCTGAACTCAATCGAACACAATTATCCGTATACGGTTGTGGAACGTGGCACGGCAGCCAGTGTCACCGGAACCGGCACTGCAGTGGCCATTAATAATAACGGCAACAATCCCTTTCTAGCAGCGGGCGATTTCAAGAAATTCGACACGAGTACCGGTGGCAGTATGCATCGAACAAAACGTTCCAAAGGACACACCAGCAACAGTGGAGGCAGCACGATAGGTGGCAGCAACTGCGGAATGCCGGAGGGGGAGAAGAAATTCTATTCGTTGAAGTTTCCGGGTAATAAAAAATCGCATCACCATTTGAATTCGATTAAGCCAGTGGCTAGTGGTGTTGGTGCTGTTGGAGTTCCGACAATCGGAGGAGCATCAGGAAACAAATGCAAGCGACATCATTCCTTTGCTGGTGCCGGTGATGGCGATGTCGTCGGCACGGGGGGCCCCCAGCCCCCAACCTACGCAACGCCGATGCCATCTAAAATGAGATTCTATGAACCACCGGTTTATGAGAATCTAAACGATTCAATTCAAATACACGAATGCCAGGTGGACACTCACCATGTCCCGGCTTCACAGCAGTTGCAGCAGAAAGAGCGACTAGCATCGAATCCACAGCTGCAGCACATGCAGCAGCAGCACCATCATAAAAAGCGACATCACCAACACTTGCACCAGAAAAAAATTGATGACTTCAATTTGATAGAACCGGAAAGACTGAGCATCTACAGGAGTGATTCGGGAATCTCGAATAGCTCGTATGAATGTGTGACACCGGTACCGGCTCCCAGAATCGGCTCCGCTGCCACAATCGTCCCTGCTACCGTAACGTTAACGACGGCGGGTAAAACACAAACAAATCGCAATGCAACTCAAAAACCCCACACTACGCCCGTCTATATGAATGTAGATGGCACAGTTGTCGGAGGTGTCAATGCCACATCTCCATATGAATCGCCTTCATCACAAAATGATCCCTCAGCCGATCCAACTTCGGTGTCATCTTGTCAAAGTTCGTATAGTGCGACAAATCGATGCAGTCGGCATCCCCAAGGGGTGTCGGGTTTAGTTGGCAGCAGTAGCAGCCATCAAGAGGTAACCACACCTGAAGACGGTTTCTCATCGACGACGACAGTCACAGGAAACACAACTTCAACATCTTCGGGGAAATGTAAACGAAGAACGCCAAGCTCGTGTTCAGCTTCACTGCAGAGTTTAGAGGTTTGTAAAGTTTTTTACTAAAATTTACTAAAGAAAACAATTTTTTTTGTTTCTATAAGCGAACCTTTGCTCTCTTGTTAAATTCAATCCTCTCCTCCGAAGAAATGTGAAATGGCTAGTTTGTATTTTTTTTTTAAACTCAGTTCATATTTAACGATTCTAGAAATCCAAAGAAAAATTTATTTAAAATCCTCTGTAAATCTTTTGGTAGCTACGTTATGTTATAAAATCTAGTTCGCGTTATAAATAAAAACCAAATTTTCACATGAAATAAGAGGTGTGAAACTTACAATTCACAGCACGTACATAATATATTGCAATAAAGTAAAAAAGCTTCTAAATTTCAAACCTTCTCATGATAGCTCCATTTGTTCCCTTCCATCGTTGTGAACTCTTAAAATATACCATCCACAACTTTTTTTTAGAGTACAATTTTACATTCCACTAATTATTTACCCCCTTATTTATTAAATTTCACATTGTGGATCGTTTTGATTAATATGTACCACTTTTCTATAGTGCACATAGACCTACTCCAATCTTGTTGGGTCAAAAATAAAAACGTTCCACATTTGTTTTCACTCGATTTTTACGAAAAAGAGCTTTTGGGAGTTCCGTGTTCAAATAAAGCGTTTTATTTTTTAAACTTATCAAAACGTTGCCTATTAGAATTTGATAAGAAAATGTTATCGAAAATTTTGTGGATCATATTTGGTATGTTAAAGAACTTAAGATTTAAGACTGATGGCTTCTTGTTTTTAGAAGATTGTAACAAATGTTATGTTTTACAAATTGTTTACCCCATTAGTCATTGAATTTCACATTGTGGATCGTATTCACCTCAAATTTCCAATGGTTTCAGTAAAAGGTACCACTTTTCTATAATATGCATAGACCTATTTTAATCTTGTGGAATTAACAGTTAATACGTTCCAAAGCTTGGTTCACTCCATATTTACGAAAAAGGGCTTTTGGAGTTCAGGGTTAAATTCCAATCGAAAATGTTAAATAAAACGTAAAGAAAAATTGTGTGGATCATATTTTGTGTGTTGCTTATTTTTTTTAAACAAATGTTACGTTCCACAAATATTTCACCTCACTATTTATGGAATTTCACAATGTTGATCGTATCCACCTTAAGTTTCCAATGGTTTGAGTAATAGGTACCACTGGAATCAACAATAAATACGTTCCACATTTTTGTTGCACTCGATATTTTTTCGTTTCACTTTGACCACTATTTTATTTAATAGAGTGGAACTTATATTGATTACAAAGTTGGTAATTTCACGCTGAAAATTTCTTTTGTTTCTTATATAAATAAAGTCAGTTCAGAAGAACAGTGTTTCGAATATGTTCACAGTTAAGAAGACTAATTAATTGCCTCATTAATTTCTGAACATGAGGAAATAAGAGAAACATCTACAGACAGGCGCGAACGCAGGAAAAAATTTCGGGGGGGTTTTAAACTGAAAACTCAAAAATTAAGAGTGAAAGAGTGAAATTGTATGGCGAGCAAGTTTATTTCAAACATTTTGGGGGGGGGTGTTCAACCCCCAAAACCCCCCCTGCGTTCGCGCCTGTCTACAGAAGTGTGAAATTGTTTAACTTCTTGCAATGAATTCATTTTTGTGTTGCAATAGGAGATGTGGAATGTAAGTTTTACTTCTTCAAGACGTGAAAAATGAATGCATTCCCCAATCTCCAAATGAATATTTTTTTATATTATTTGAGTTCCTTCCTATGGGATAGCAAAGCTGAAACTCTCATGCCAGCCGTGTGGTAAGAATTGTCCTATGCCAATCAACATGCTTTGGTGTAACAGGCGAGAATGCGGAATGTAAACTACCTACGAACTTTTATGCTGACGATTTTGTTTGAATAGGTATCTATTTCATTTTGACTTGAACTTTATGAATCTGAGTGAAAAAACTGCTGTACCTACACGTTTCCAGTGAAAAAGAAATATATAGAAAATCACCATTATGAAATTTTTAAATTTACATTCCACAGCTTCGATTTCAAACCAGGGCATATTGATTGAAAAATGTAAATCTTCTCCACATTCCGTTCGGAATTTTCCTTGATATCCCATACTTAAATATGTATAATATGGCCAGGAGAAGATTGTGGAATGTATTTATTTTTCATTTCACGGGAGTACTTACTTAATTTTGGCCATGAGTTATTTTTTCAAAATATTTCTCATCCTAGGGGACTCTTAGTTTATCGACATATTTACAAAGGTATTGAAATTATATTTTTTAGAGTCTAAACTTGGAAAAGCTCATAATAAAAAAAATAGATAGGAAAATTTTGTTAAACCAATTATTTCATGTCTTTTTTCTTAAGAGGATAAGCTTTTCACACTTCTTCCTTAAAAGCCACATTACAAATTCCATAATTAATAATATCCATAATTTATAATATCCATAATTTACCTCAAAATTCGATTTTAATACCGAAAAATCCCATAATTTATTTACATTTTAGTTTTATTTTGTTGTTGCAATAAACCTATAATCTAACCAAAACCCATTAATATACATTTTATTTTGTTTTCTTCCCCTTCCCCCTGCCCAAATTCATAACAATTCTGATTTAAAATCTTCCCTCCCTACCCCCACAACCCACACCCTTCTAATGCAAAAAAAAAAAAAAAAAAAACACGAAAACAAAACCGCTTCTACTTACAGCGTGCACCAAATACTACCACTAATCCATTTTTAGCAACAAACCATTCAACATCCTCATCATCCGGCTGTGCCAGCAGTGGCGGAAGCACCAGCGCCAGTAACTACAGCCAATCCAGTCGCATTCATCGAACCGCCTCGTCCACGTCCGCGCAATACTCTCAACCATCATCAGGCATCAAGTCGTCTGCACTCTCACCATCGTCAGGCAACAACAGCATCACCGGTACCAGTAGTAGTAAGCAACAAATGCTAATATCCAATAATTCCCAGAATCAGATACAGAATCAGAATTACGACCATCAGCAGCAACAACAACAAGAAATTAAAAAAATCCCAGAGCCAAACTCCAGTAGTGGATCAGCGACGGACGGTGAAGTGAGCAGTGAGGATGCAATATCTGCCTCCCACCACCCAACACCAATTACCGCAACAACAGACATGGATTCCATTAGAAAGAGCAACGGAAGTAGTGTCCTTCTAGGGGCCCTGAATAATTTATCCCATCATCATCAGCAGCAGCATCAGCATCCGCGACAGCAACAGCAGCATCAACATCAAGCATCGAAGAAGAATCCTGGTTATACCACCCGGCCGGTGAGGCTGCCACTGCGTAAGCATCACAGCTTCCATTTCCAGCCATCACAAACTGTGGCCGGAATCAGGTCCAAACATCGACTCAAGCATCCAAGTTCGGTAAGTGGTGGCACTGGTACTGGTGGTGGTTCTAGTACTGGAGCTGGTGCTGGTAATGGATCACAACTGGGACTGAGGTCGGCACTTTTCCTAAACGAAAATAGCGCCTTCAAGCCAATTTCGCCAGTCGAGCACATTAGTAGTAGCAATGGCGGTGGTCGTGGCGCTGTCAGTAGTCGATTAGTTAGTCATGAATTAATTCAGGGAAATTTCGAAGAAATAAAAGCCAAGTCAACAACAGATGGCCACCCGGTTCCACGGATATGCGGAACCAGCCTCAAGAGGCATCTGTCAAATGTGGAAACCTATGACAGCAGCCGCTATAACAAACAACTGATGCATCAGCATTATCATCAGCGACGCATAAAACATCATCGCAGTTCGGGTGAGGAGGAGGAGGACGACGACGACCGTGATGATGATGATGACGAGGAAGTCGATTCGGATGACGAAGAGGATGACATTTCGTCCAGTGTGCCCCCATCCAATCAAGTTATCTATGCCGATGTCCAGAAAACAGCGGCACCCACTTCCCTACGACCCATCACCACCCATCGCGATGACTTGGCCATCAGTTCGGATAGCGAAATGATTCAACGTAGTCAATTCTATAGACAAAAGGACTCCTCAGGATATCCTAATTGCCGGAAATTAACCACCCCGCGAAACAGTACAAGGACGAGCAGCTGTCGAAGTATAGTAGATGCTGATCCCGATTATACCTTCTACGAGGATGAAGATTCAGCAGCGGATGTAACGATATTCAGTGTGGCCAGTAGTCCTGGCCGTCAACGCACTACACAATACGTTTCCGCCCGTAATTTCAACGAAGTGAAAATATAAAATAAAAATAATTAAAACACAAAAAAAAAAAAACAAATCTACGAGTATCTATAATATAGACAAAAAGGACATTGTCACAGTGTGTTGTTAAGTTTTTTTGTGGTTTTAGGTTTAAGCTTTTAAATTTAATTTTTTTTTGTCATTTGTATGAATGTTAATACATATAAAAAAAAACAATAGGTGCGTATTTAAAAAAAAATATTTCGTTAAGTTTGGGCCATGCAAAAGGGTAAACAAAATAAAATAATTATTCTAGGTGAAATATTTTCTATAATACTAAGTGTATTTCTACCATAAATAATACAAGTTTAATAAGGATTTTGTATAGAAAAAAAAACACAAATAAAACAACTCAACAACAGAACATTATTTTTATGTAAAAACAAATAACCAAAAATCAATGTGAAAAGGCAAGGCAAAGTGTGTAATAATTATTAAGCTTAATTTAATTTTTGTTGATATTCCTTATTTTTAATTAAGTTATTTATAATTATTAAAATTTATTTTTTAAGTTTTCTTCGAAGAACCTTGATTTAACTAATTTTAAGTTCTTCTTCGTGAGGTCATCAATTGGCCTGTACATTAAAGCTACCTATATTCTTTTAAACATGGAGCTTTATACTTGTATAGTAGGGATTCTAAGTATCTTACAAATTGACTGGAACTCAAATATTTTACTTCTTAAATAAGTTTCAACATTTCTTTAAACTTTTAAAAGGTGTTTGCTAATTAGTAACATATTTGAGACCCAATTTATTGACTTTCCATTAAATTAAAAACTCCCTTTAAGAATAAGATTTTTTCAAATTGTCGTAAAATTTTATAAATTTCCCATTTCAATGGTGATTCCAAATTGAACAGAGAATTAATCGATTGAGCCTTAAGGTTTTTCAAAGTAGACTTGGTTGTTCTAAGACAAAAGATTCCTTGAATCTGTCCATGTCCAAACAACCTCGAAAATTTTTCCTCTGAATATGCTGCTTTGTTTTCATAATTTCTTGAAGATATTGGTCTTTAAAATGGTACCACTGCCAAAGGAACTCGATAGAAATTTAGTACGCGAAACTGAAAAATATTGACCTTGAATATTGAAAGTAATGAGAGGGAAATATTATAGAGATTTTGCGTCCGAAGCTCAGATCTAAAATCTAAGCTATTATATAAAGACGAAACAATTATTTTGTATGTCCGCGCATAACAATTGATTTACGTTAAACAAATTTTATAATATTCTTTGTGTCTATGAGAGTGACATTGGCTATTTTTTTATTTCTTAATTTGTTTTATTTCTAATACTATTGTTTTTTTTTAATTATATTCTTAAGTCTTCTACAACTCTTCCAATTGAAGGTCTCATTTATTTTTAATAAAAATGGTCCAAAAGTTAAAAAAAAAAAACGGGAGAAAAAACGGGAGAAATATCCTAATTTTATCACGTTTTGCTTATTTTAAGCAATAAATAATTATTTCACAAAGAAATTGTTTGGGTAAAAAAGGTAGAAAATTGTATTATCTATAAGTTTGGTTATCCCATTTTTAGCGAGAAATGCAAAATACGCCTGCAAATCGACAAAATCAAATCAAATTTTGGTCTAAGACTTTGGTTTCATATTCTACTCCATCATTCGAACCTAACTGCATCAAAACATTTTGTACTTCATTTAACTTTGATAGAATTGCTAGATTGATCGGGCTACAAGAGGTATCTGCTTTGTTCCATTTTTTGTTTGGTCTCATTTTCCGCAAACTGATTTTATTCTTATTTCGAGTGAAAAGGGCACTCAGTTGAGAATACTACGATGCAGGAATTATAATAAGAGGAAGACAGAAAAGAGTTCACAAGGAATACAAATTGTGACTCGACAACTGTCGACTGCTCATTTCAACTCGATGTCGCTTTACAACGCCAACGGGCTTAATCTCGCTTGAACGTAGTATTACACGATGACGCTAGAATATATTGACTCTTTTCGAAGATAAACACGATTTATTGAAAAATATGCCTAGAAGTATGAAAATATGCACATAAAATATAAAATTATTATGAAAATATGCATTTAAAAGGAAAACATGCATTTTTCATAATTAATGCAATGTTGGCCTCTCACGCTGCAGGTCTGGGTTCACTTCTCAGCCTCGTCCACCTAAAAACTAAAAAAAGTTTTTTTCAAGGCTACTGCCTCTTGCGAGGTATTGACAAATCCTCCAAGAGTATCACATGCCATGAATAAGTGTTTCTCGTCTAGCCATTCGGATTCGGAATTAAATTGTAGGTCCCTTCCATTTCTGTCGATACGCGCACTGGTTGCTAGTTGTAAGTTACTAGGCCTGGTTCTTCACGAGCCGTTGCGCCACACAATTTATTTATTTATTTGTAAGTAATGCAAAATATGCCGTAACGATAGAATGCCAATTTGAAGGAAGTTTCATGATTCGTAAAGGTAATTTGGACTTGGGCTACTAAATTTTGTGAAAAAAAAGATGTATTTCCATGGACATCCGAGCCCTAGTTATTACTTTATATTAACTAAACTCAAAATTCCTTCGTAGAACATTGTCGTTCAATGTTTAATGTATAATGCCTAGTTTTTCAGTGACTACTTTTAAGTTGACTCACCGAATTACATACTTATGAATTTTATTCGATTACTCCACGAATGAAATCGTTGACTTAACGAATAAAATTGTTTACTCAACGAATAAATCATTGGTCAACGAATAAGTTTTACGTCAATTAATGAAAAAAAAAAATCATTTATTTAAAGAAAACAAAAATAATTTAATGTGCTGCCTGTGCTGTTGCTGTCTTGAGATCCGAGCATTACTAATTCTGATATTTATCTCAAAATTCGAGGCTAGATAACATGAAAGTGTATGGCTGTCAGTAAAAAAAAGTCTGCTCACTAACTTAAGCTATTTGAAGTCCTTACAATAATTTTAGGGGACTTCTTTCCTACACGTACAAAAAATATTTAAAGTCTCTAATCTAGCGTAATGTCTGATTTTGTTAATCACAAAGGTAAAATTTTTGTGAGGCATCTCAACTTAATAAGATACAAATTTAGAAGTTGCAAAATGTTTTACTTTATATCTTCAGTAAAAAGTGAGTTGCAATGATATCACGCACAAGCGAAACAAAATAATAACTTCTTAATCGTAGGTTGATAGTAGGTAGATACTATCCAAAGAATAGATATTATGTACATTGTACATACAACACCACCTATCAGCCATCAGTAGTACGACCAACTACCTGAAATTTTGAGTACCTATACAAAAAAGGGAACAGACGTTTCAAAATATAATTGAAAAAGTGACCATTTTGTTTGTACTAAAAGGAATATCTAGGCATGTTACTTTTATATATAGCTATCTTAAGTACTATGGAAAAATTTAGAACTATGGGTAAATCATGGCCCCAGTTTGCAATTTACCGGAAAAATTCCTTTAGTAGGATAACATCTACAATAGTGCACTGCATATAAAAATTGCCACATTTGAATAGACAATTTGACGGTCTCGATACTATTACAATCCCTCTACATTTCCTCAATCTTGCCGCTTATAATCATGCATTTCCACAAAGTCTTTTTTTTCCACAATAAGTAAATTTATTTATTTTAAAAAAGGTTCGGTATATTTTTTTAGGATATATATTGTCTACCAATACGCTTAACACGATCAGCAAGTGGCCGACATGGTACAGTCAAATTACCAATACGTCGAAATGATGGTCGTCCTAACGATCCTGTTTCGAAAACTTTACCAATGTATACGAGTTGGAATAGATAAAAAAAAATGGTGCCATGTAAATCTTTATTCACTGTGTTTAACTTTATTCATCATCAGCTCAGCTCAGCCTCAGCATAGCGCTGGTAAAATTTTTCAAAAAATCAAAACTAACATTTTTGTAATAATTTTTGATATTTTTTGAAGAAAAGTGACATGAAAGTTCACTCACTTCGGTCTTGAATTCTTTTTTTACAGTTTTTTTTTTTTCTTGACCCCAATTAATAAAATTTAAATTATTTAAATTTTTTGTTTTCATTTATTTTTTTTTAGCATGTATCTGACTTTGAGGACATCTACAAAGGCAGTAATACATATATTTTCTAAAACCAAACGAAAAGAAAACAAAAATTTAGAAAATGATAAAAACTCTTAAGAAAAGCCTCCTTCTCCCCGAAATCAAAATTTAGTCCAAAAATAAATGTCTGTTTTATGCGTTTCTAGTCAGCAAAAAGAAAAATGTTTTTGGTATTAAATTTAAGGTAAATTCTATTAAATTTTTTAATAAACATTTTTTTAATGGAGTGTTTCAATATTGTATTTTTTTTTATATATTCCGCAAATATAAAATTAAAAAACAAATGAACAGAATATTATTTTCTGTCGTATTTTTCGATGGTGGTAGAGATAAAATTTTATCTGATTTATTGGAATTTAAATATAATAGGTCAACAAAAACAATATCAAATTCTTGATTTTATTTTTTGAAATTTAATATCATTATAATATTAATATTAATTCATGTTTTATGTATTTTTGTTTTGTCTTATATTATTTTATTATATATGTGTTGCATTTGTTTAATGCTTTTATATTTTTATGTGTGTACAATGTCACTCAAAAAAAAAGTAAATAAAAAAAACAAACAAATCATAATAACGCCGCCAGCAAAATACGACAGAATTTAATCCAAATCATATAATAACAATCAGTATTTGTTTTTTTACTAACGCATTCTTTTATCATTATGGTGTGAATCGTGAAATTTAATACTCGCGAATATATGTATATCATTGCTAAATTAACAACGAAGTGAAAAATAAAAAAATAAATAGCTGTGCAGGTAATTGAATACCTCTATACTTTAGGGTTTTCCAATAAGAGGTGATATTTTGAATAACTATTGTTGTGTAAGCGTAGCGGCCATTTGGCTGATATTGTTGGCATACATTCCTCTTTACATTGAAATAAACATCCGATGATTTGTCTCAAAACATGCCATTGTTCTTTGAATATCAAAATAACACCTCTTATTGGAAAACCCTATACCACCTTCATACCTACCTACCAATTTAATTTCAAAATGAGGTTTAGGTCCTAGGGCAAGAATTTATGTAAGTAAACAAAATTCATTTTTAAACTATTATTATTATGAAAGGTACAAAATTTATTTTGTATACCAGTCGAAATGGCTAAGTCCTACATCATAACACCAATTTTTTGGACATAAATACTGAAAGAAGGTCCAAACTCACTTTTGTAGGTTCTTTCCAAAGTTAGTAGAGTAAAAATGGGTGATAAGGAATACAATTTCCGAATGGTATAAAATCAAAACACCATATGCCATGTATGTTTATAATTTTAACAAAAACACCTCACTACCTTTTTTTTGTAGGAAATTAGTATTACAAATCGTTAAAATAAAGTTCTTTATTGATTTATCCACTTCTGGGTGATTGGTATAAACTGGTTTTATGCAATATTCTATCAGTTAGTGATCTTTTTAAATAGCAAATTGAAAATTTAACTGGATTTGACCATTTTTGACTCCACTGTTTTTGACACATTGACGTTAATTTGAATCAAAAATTTCGAAATTGATTTTCGACCAATACTGGTAACAGCTTAGACCTTGCACTTCATTGTTTCTCATGGTTGGATGTTGTAGGACGCGGGTAGTCACTGAGTGGCGTCAACACGGCGATGTCCAGTGATGTAACGAATACTACACATCAATTGTGCTTATTTTACCTCCAAGTGGTAACCATCGGGTACTGGTCTCGTCCATCCGGACTTGACTTGCCAAACAAATAAGCGCGAGTGTTGAACAAGAGACAAAAATAGCAACACTATAAATACTCTGTCGGAAATGACTGGCTGTATAAGTCGGCTGAAGTCTTAGACGAGCCCATCAGAAGGAAGGTGTGCGGCGGATGAATTCATCAGAATCAACGGTGTCACCAACAGTATGGACGACAGAGACCTTACGTGAGCTACTCTGAAATATTTAGAGCTGAGGTCGGTAAGGAATTTCAGTACTAGCCAGGGTGCTGAAAAAGAGATGGTGGCGGATGAACCCTTCAAGGGTCAACGGCAGCACTCATATCCCCGTAGTGGGCTACTGGTATCGGATTATCCGGCCTGCTGTCCTAAGGCTACACAAGGATCCGGCCCTCCGGGTCTGGGGGTCGTGTGACGGGTTGGCAACCTACCACATGTAAAGAAATCAACCGCTTCGAATCGGCAACTACAGCCTCGGATAAGGAATGATCAAACGATGACGACTTTTGGCTATCGAACAAGGACAAAGATTGGATTCTGGAATGTTAAAACTCTTCTCGATAACCGCGAAGAAGGCCCTAACAACGCCAGATTCCTCCAACTTGAGAAAGAATTCCTACGGTACAACCTAGACATCTTGGGTCTGAGTGAAGTGAGATGGTTGAGCGCAGGGCAGGTGGATTCACCTTCGAAAAGCACTTTCTTTATTTACTCCGGAAAACCAGTTGGAAGCTCCCGATGTTCCGGCGTAGGTTTAATGTTGACTCCAAAGGCGCGGCAAAGTCTTATAACCTGGAAACCCATCAACGACAGGATATTGACAGCCAGGTTCCAGAGTAAATTAAGAAAAATCACCATCATCCAGTGCTATGCCCCAACTGAGGAAGCGTCGGACGCCGAGAAGGACGAATTTTACAGCCAACTTAGCGCGGTTTTCAGAAGCTCGCCGAATGGAGACATCACTATCGTAATGGGAGATCTTAATGCTAAGGTTGGCCAGGACAACACAGCGTTGAAGCACGTTCTGGGTAACCACGGTATCGGGGAACGGAACGACAATGGAGAGCGGTTTGTTGACTTCTGTAACGCAAATCAGCTAGTCATTGGAGGTACTCTGTTCGAGCATAGGATCTCGCACAAGATAAGTTGGTTATCCACAGATCGTCAATGTACAGCGAACTTAATCGATCACTTTGCTATTAGCAAGCGCTTTAAAAATTGTCTTCTCGACGTCCGAAACAGACGCGGTGCTGATGTAGGGTTAGCTCGCGATCACCATCTTATGCTTGCCTACGTTCGTCTTCGAATTGCTTCAGTACATGGAAATCGGCAAAACTTCCTGCGTACACCCAGGTACAATACCGACAGATTACGGGATCCTACAGTGCGCCAAAGATATAAGGTCCGCCTCGCCGCAGAAGCAGAAGTCATCAGCATTGCCACGCCAGAAAATGCAGACCAACACTGGAGCAATGTGAAAAAGGCCTTTGCAACTGCCGCAACTGAGTCTGTGGGTATAAGGCAGAGAAGCCAAAGCACATGGCTTTCTGCAGATACATGGAGCAAGATTGAAGAAAGGAACGCGATTAGATCCCAACTTGCGGCTGCCCCAGTAGGTGAGAGATTTAACATCGAGTCTCAGTACCGTAGGAAAAGGAAAGAAGTGCAGCGTAGTGTCAGACGTGACAAAAGGAGGCGCGTAAATGTTCTCGCAGAACAGGCAGAGGAAGCAGCATCAAGGTGCGACAGTGGTACCGTCTACAAGATAACCAAGGAATTGGTTGGAAACAACAACTCCCGGAAACAACACCTCGTCAAGGATGTAGACGGCACCCTGCTAGTTACGGATGAGGATCAGCTCAGGAGATGGAAGGAACATTTTGCTAGCGTGCTCAACCACATAGGCGATAGCGGAGGTGTTCCAGCCCCTAACCCAAATGAGCTATTCGTAGAAACTAGTTCCCGTATTCGCACCTGCCCTCCCAGTTTAGCCGAGATAACATCAGCAATCAAATCCCTCAAGAGCAACAAAGCGGTAGGTTTGGACGGCATTCCCGCTGAGCTCTACCAAGCAGATCCACAAACATCAGCTAAGTTGTTAAACCCCTTAATAGCACAAGCATGGGAGAACGAAAGTTTCCCCATTGAATGGAAAAAAGGGATGATCGTCAAACTACCAAAAAAGGGAAATCTTACGGATTGCGGAAACTGGAGAGGGATCTGTGTCCTCCCCGCGGTGGCAAAGATAATGGCGAAAATAATCTTGGAACGAATCAAAGAACATCTCGATTCTACTCTCGACAAAGAGCAAATGGGATTTCGTGCAGGCTCATCCTGCATTGATCACATCAACACCTTGAGGATCATAATAGAACAATGCGTGGAGTTCCGTTCCCCTCTTCATTTGCTCTTCATCGACTTCGAAAAGGCTTTCGATAGTTTGAATCGAGATTTCATTTGGTCAGCTTTACGTAGGAGAGGAGTACCCGAGAAGATTATCGCCGTTATAAAGGCTACCTACGAGGGTGCATCGTGTCAAGTCTTACACAACGGAAAGGTATCCGAGGACTTCGATATCCATAGCGGAGTTCGTCAAGGATGTTTGCTATCTCCACTACTTTTCCTGGTGGTTATAGGGGATGTCCTTCATGCAGCTCTAGCCGAGCAAGCGCGTGGAATTCGATGGACGATGTTTTCGTTCCTGCAACATCTTGATTACGCTGACGATATTTGTTTGCTCTCGCACAACATTATGGATCTTCACCATATGGTGACTAATCTGGAATGCGAGGCAAACAAAGTCGGTTTGAGGATCAACACCGGGAAAACAAAAATCCTCAACATTTCTGAATCTTCTTCTCAAGTTGTCGTTGCGGGACAGCAGGTTGAAGCGGTGGACAACTTCCTGTACCTCGGTAGTGTTGTCTCAAAAGACGGCGGTGGTACGGATGAAGATGTTAACTGCCGAATCGGCAAAGCTAAAGCTGCTTTCGGCATGCTGTCTAAAGTTTGGAGGAGCAACGTCTACAGTACGAAGACCAAGCTGCGACTGTTCCGGTCGAACGTAGAGTCAGTACTACTATATGGGTGTAGTACATGGAAAGTGACCGCCTCTGTCACAAGGAAGCTACAAACTTTCGAAAATAGATGTCTCCGAAACATCCTAAGGATTTTTTGGCCGAACACCATCTCCAACCAAGAACTCCTTCGGAGAACGGGCCAAAGTCCTATTGACATCGTTATTAGGAAAAGAAAGTGGCAGTGGATTGGTCACACCCTACGTCGTGGTGCAGACTCTATTGCAAGACATGCAATGGAGTGGGATCCACTCATCCAAGATGGCAGAAGACCTGGAGGCCAGAGAAAATCTTGGCGCAGAACAGTCGACAAGGAATCACAAAAGCTCGGTAAAAGTTGGGGAGAGCTAAAATACATTTCCAGAAACCGAACGAGATGGCGTGTAGCGGTAGTTGACGCCCTGTGCCCCTTAGAGGGGTCAAGGATCTAAGTAAGTAAGTAAGTATTGTTTCTCAAAGTCTAAAGCATAAGCACACAATTTTTCCAATTCTTACCTTACCCCCCAAAAATGATACCCCTTCATTTTATAAATCTATTTATTTCAATTCCAATTGGTAGGAGAGTAAAACTGTGTGGGTGACTATTATTCGGCCTGCACTTATGAAATTTTGTTGTATTCGGTCTTATCTCTGTGGTTGACACCTGAGAAGATAGCGGCCAGCAAAGTTTACAAGCATAAGTTTCTTAGTTTTAAAGTGAGTGATTTTTAAGAAATTCGCTGTCCACATTTTTTCTCTGCGACCAATACGAATTTTCAAAAAATATAGGTTAAATATAAAGGGGGTGAAATGGAAGGGGAAAAACGCTGCGGGGTAAGCACCAAATTTTGTATGTATGCTTTCAAAACGCAAATTCCGAGTTGTTACAACTTTTTTGACAGTCTCAAAACCTTGTTTGACTGTAGGTTCTAATTGGTCGAAAATCAGAGCCCTAATTTTTATTTGAATAGGTAGACAGTCAGTACTATATTACAAATAGCGGTAACTTGGAAAAAATATAATTCCAGAGTGTAAAATTAAGACGAATCAAAAACGTTCGATATTCGAAATTTTATTATTCGAAAAGAAAGCCAGTATTGATAACATTTAAGTTATGAATCTGTCAAACTATAAAAGCGCTTGTGTGTTTTTAAATTTAGACTTTCACATAAAAAGCTGAATTTTGTTTGAGATACTTCTTAAATATTTGCTTTAGCTGAAATTCGTTGGAGACATTTTGATGGGCACTTCCTTAACACTTTCCTTGATTTAAATCAGAGAAAAATGGTCAAATTTTAGATTCTTGTTAATTGCTCAAAAAACATCATTTTTTTTGAAAGAAAGATAATTGAAGCTTTTAAAATCCATCTTAAAAAATATTAAAAGACTTTTTATTGTAGGATCAATAGATTTTGAGGAAAATCCACTGTTAAACTATGGCAGTCATATGCATTCTTAAAATTAATTTTTAACGCCTTCCCCAATTTTAGCAGCAGCTCTAATTTTCACGCGCAGTCTCAATATTATATTAAGTCACCATTTTAACTACAGAATTGACATCAGGTGTTCGCAAAAAAAAAATAACTAACTCCTGCATGTTGTGTGTGTCAGATCTTCGTCATCCAAAGCCATACAAAGAATTCAAATCACTTTTATTCAAGTATTACTAATGTAACTAATTTTTTATTTTAAAAAATTAAAAAAAAAAACAATCTAGCCACTAGCAGCTTCGAATTTTGATGACGA